>OZ010793.1:334933357-335542357 GCA_963932465.1 Maratus speciosus
GACGCCATTTACCGCTGAAATCCTATTCATCAGAATAACGTCATTTAGGATTAGAAGAAGCACCCACTTTCCACGAGCTGTTTTCAGACAATTTTTAAAAACCTAAAATTAGCTGTTTTCATCTCATTTTTTCGTACAAAACGTAAGAGAATACTTTAAAACTAAGGTAAGTTGTTACATTTTCATATACATATCTCAATTCACGTATTTATTGTGCATATTTTTCATCGGATTTGTTTGCTTTCGTTTTTGCTCTTAGTCTTGAGATTATCCGTTTTAAAAAGTGTCGCAGTTGCCTTAATTGGACCAATTTGAGCTACTTAAATTGGACCAGATATACGATTTTAAATTTGAAAACCAATCACTTACAACAGAGCAGCAACCGTTGAAACCTCCGTCCAAGCTTTTAAAGGAAGCGGCATTTGGCCTCCTAACAGGCATGTTTTTAAAAGTCATCATTTTGCAGCTGCTTCTGTACTTATACCTGACGAGGAGATTGGCACTGCAGATAGATCCGTTGATTCTCTTGCTAGGGAGATTTCGTAGTCAGAACTATGAAACATACTAAAACTAAGAGAGTAAAAAAAATGATGAAAACGACACAAACACTCTGGAAGAAAAACATCAGTGACAGCAAAAGTTGTCAAATATATAGGAAAAGAAAAGAAAAGTGTGAGTTGTGAAGAGATTGAGCTACAAGAAAGCTGCAACTACAAAACTCCCAAAAAGCCAAAGAATCATTAGAAATGTTATCTCGATTGCCAAAATCAGTTAAGTCAAAGTAGAGAGGGAGCCAAAAAACAGCTGTGTTAACATCTTCGCCATGGCGCAAACCTTCAAATAAAAAAAACACACAAAAAAACCCGACAAAAAGGAAGCTGTCAAAGTACAAAAGCAATTAGAAAATAAAATTAAAAAAATAGGCGTAATTCAATTGAAAAGAAAATTATGGAAGGGAAGAACTACGGACATAAGGTAAAGAAAACTTCTGTTGCAAAAAAAAAGTCTAACGATTCAGAATCTAAAATGAAAAATCAAGGCAGTGAAGATTGTTTTTGCCTGATTTTTAAGAAAAATAAAATAGCAGAAATGATTCAGTGTTAAGATTGCCAAAATTGGTTCTATGTTGCGTGCGCTGGAATAAAAATGAACAAAAGAAATTCACGTGTAAGCCTTGCAACACATCTTACATAATATTCAAGTAACTGGCAATTAGTTCCATAATTTTTATTCTTAATTATTTATAATTTGCGGGATGTATTTTGATTTAAAACAATCCCTCTTATTTTCAGACATTTGATTTCATTATATTTCATTGCTGTTGTTTTGTTTGATTGTTTCATTAATCGAAAACTTTGCTTTTATTAAAATTAGTTAAATTCAATACTAATTAAAACAGCCTAATATTTTTTAGTCCAATTTAGGAGGCTGGGGGTCCAACTTTGGCGATCAGTCGCTGAATTTGAACCACTTATGACAATTTTTTCACATTAAAATAAAACTTAAGATTTTCAAAAAGAAATTGTTCTAAAGATTTATTTAGTTAGTAGAGGAATAGATTAACCACGTGTAATGACATTTTATAGATATCCCAAAAATGAAGTGAGTTACACTTGAAAATAAGTGAAGTGGTCCAAATTCGGCTACTCTCCCCTAATCAATTTACGATTATGTGTTGAGAAATCAATTTAGAAATCCTAAAAACATATAAGTAAAGTTTCATTTTGCATGTTTTTTTCTTTCCTGTTGCCTGATTTGGAAAAAGAAACAGAGCAAAAATTACATATTTTGTTAATAAATTCACTTGCTTGCGCTTTCTACCAAGCACGATAAAAACAGTGACTTTTCCATAGTAATTTTTGCGAGAAAACATGAATTGCAATCATGAAATTAGGTGTGATTTTCAAGATAAACATTGAATGTTTATAAAAGAGTATATTAAAAAAACTATTTTTACTCTTATATGATTTTTGTTTTTACTTCTATAAGTTTGTTCGCTACACTGTTACATTTTTTTTGTAAAAACACAGAAAAAAAAACGAGACTCTCTGTAAATTTACACTAGTTCTCGGTTAAATGCATTCGACTGAGTTTCTCGGTCAATACTCTTTGTAAATTTACACTAGTTCTCGGCTAAATGCATTCGATTGAGTTCTCGGTTAAATGCATTCGATTGAGTTTCTCGGTCAAGATTCTCTGTAAATTTACACTAGTTCTCGGTTCAATGCATTCGATTGAGTTCCTCGGTCATCGTGTTACAGACATTTCCCTTATCTTGTATCTAATTCCCGGTATGGATTTCCATGTCTTTATTTAAAGATATTTTTAGCTTTGTTAAAACTTGTAATTCAAATACACACTTTTAAAATTCTTTTGCAATTTTATTAGAAATATTAAAGAAGAAAATTTAGTTTAATATTTTTTTTAAGTTAGAATATTTTAGGAAGGGAAAATTCGTTTCGGAGTTAGTAGGGATTTTTATCGACAATCACGTTGCAGTTTTTTCTTTCACCAAATGCCAGAAGCTTAGTAATAGGTAATATTAAATGTAAATTGTGTAATATTATTTTAAAGCTTTTATTATTATTATTATTGTTATTATTATGCGAGTATTATTATTATTATTATTATTATTATTTCATTGGTAAATGCGTTATAAAAAATATATTAATATTCTAAAAACATATTACACAAAATTAATAAAATAATGAAAACGTAAAAAAACCCCTTTTAAATAATAAATTATATATATTTTTTTCTTATTTCTTATTAAAAAATTCTTTTACAAAATATCAGCGCATTAAAAAATAACTAGTATGCAGCGATTTCGAAAAATTCTCTAAAACATTACTGTTGCAAAAACAAATTAGATTTAAAATTCTTTATTAAAAAAAAATCCATTGAATTTTTTTATTTAATTACTTAAACTTTAACCCTTTATGCACCGACAGTACTTTTATGCAAATAATAGTAGTTTAATAAAATTTAGTATAAAATTTATTTACTCTGTCTATTAATGAAAGTTTTTCTTATTTTCACCCAATATACTGTACTCAATCAAACTTAGAGCAGAAAAATAGCCGAAGCTAAATATTTTCAAAAAGTGGCAATTTTCTTAATCATTTTCATAGTTTTAACTTTTCTTAAAAAAAAAAAAAAAAGTTACATGAAGCATTTCCAACTGCAAAAGCCTTTCCACTTACAGAGAGGATCTTAATATATTTAAATACATTGCTTTTATAAGAATAGTGATATAACCATAAAAGTATTTTTGGTTAATTAATCTGATTATTTTTGTAAATATTTTACAAAAAAAGTTATAACTACCGATATATTTAACCAATTTTAATGAAAAAAATATACCTAAATTTCACATTATTATTATTTAAAAATTCTATATTGTCAGATATGAAAGAAGATAACTATTGAGAAGAAGCAATTTCTTGATAAATAATTCCGTAAATAAAGGATTAAAAAATAATCGGTATTATGTATCGGTTCAAACTGAATTAAAATAAACCGTTTACGAAATTTTCTAGCGAATATATTTGAAGCGAAATCTTTGAAAAACACAATAAATTTTTCCTCGCTTCATTATAAAAGACATCCTTTGTACACAACAACAATAGCTCCTACGGCGCGCTGAGTAAGCTGTTTTTCTCCTCCCCGGAAGTCTCGGGTTTAAACCCCAGATCAGCTAAAAACAAATTGCTTAAAAATTAAATTAATAAAGGGTACAGCAGTTCAAATTTGTTCGAAAAATTCTGATACTTCGAAGTTCTAAAATTCGCTAATTTCAAAAACTAAGTTCAATTATTTTCATTAAAAATAAATTGATTTACAGTGTCTCGTGTATTTTTTACGATGTTAATTTACAGAGTCTTTTATATTTTTAATTGTGTTAGTTTACAGAGTCTTCTGTATTTTTAACGATGTTAATTTACAGAGTCTTCTGTAAATTTACCGAATCTCTGTTATGATGGACATAAATCAAGCTAATTAACTGTGCTAAAGTTAATTTTCTCAGTTACATAAATAATGCGTCGTTTCAACTCAGCCATAAATCTCTTCAAAAGAAATTAACCTTGGAAATCCTTTGATAAAGATAATGACTTGTTGAGTGACTCATAGACATTAAACTGATTTATTATTATTATCATGATATTGCTATTACAATTATTATTACTGATTTATTATCTTATAATGTAAATATTTTTTTCATTCTGAAAATGTAGTCATTCCAGAGAAGAGGCATGAAAATGCTCTCTCTTTTTTACAATTTAAACAATGTGAATTAAATAGCTTAAAGCGTTACCACTGCTTATTCATTTGATATAATAGTCTACAATTTCTTTTGTCAAAGGAGGTTATAAAGAGTGGTTGATTAAAAATATGACAACTAACACATATTGGATTAAACAAAGTGTGGATTTACACCGAAATAGATAAGTATCCTGAAGAACGGGTAAGTCCCAATTTTATCTAACTTACTCACGCCTTTTTCATTGGGATTCAAATCCTAACAAGATTATGATTACTGATCACTGAATAAAAATAAATAAATTAAATAGCCTCCACTGAAATCTGAAATATCAGATATTTGATAAATAAACTTTTAAACTTTCAAAAAGAAAAGTTGGAAGAACTTTTTACGGTAACACGTAAGTAATCAAAAGTTAAGAAAATGGCAGCTTCTAAAGATAATTTAGCAATTGAAGAACTTACAGCTAAGAACTATTCGGTTTGGAAATTTAAGGCAGAAATGATGTTAACTAAAGAAGACTTATTTCACGTAATTACGGAAGAACCGCCTGATCCAATTACGGACGCCTGGTCCAAAAGTGATAAGAAAGCCCGTGCACTAATTAATCTAACAATTGATAATAATCAAATTACACATGTTAAAAATGATCAGACAGCCAGACAACTTGGCAAGCTTTGCGTGAAATCCATGAGCGACATAATTTGTCTAGCAAACTTTATCTCTTAAGAAAACTTTACGGGATTAAATTAGCGGAAGGTGGCAACGTTGTTAATCATATTACAAAAATAATGGAATTAGTAGATAAATTAGCGGCCATAGGAGAAGTTATAAATGATAACCACATTTCTGCACTGTTATTATGCTCCCTACCCCAATGATACTCTTATTACTGCCCTTGAATCGAGAGAAGAAAATCAACTCACACCATCATTTATTAAGTCTAAACTTATTGACGAACATAACCGACGATATGATAATAATGAGAGAACAGAAAATCCTGCCAGAGCATTTAAAGCACAGAAAAATTACAACAACAAAACAAGTAATAAATACTGCTCCAATTGTCGGATGAGAAACCATTATACCCAGGAATGTTGGCATAATAAAGCCAAAACACAAAATACACCACAAAATCAAGACATTAGACCAAACAAAAAACCTCTACATCACTAGTTTTTCAAAAGAGTGAAAACAATTTTAGAAGTGAACAAACACCAGAATCAAACCGTAGGTACAGTCACTCTGAAAATGAAAACAATACATGGAGGGCGAGTGAAAATAAAAATTACGCCTTTATAACACAAGGAATAGAAAACAAAACATTTATAGTAGACAGTGGCAGCTCAAGCCATATTGTGTGTTCAGAATCAATGTTTACAGAAATAAAATCACGCGAAAAAACAAATGTAACCATCGCAAACGGGAAAAAACTTATCAGTTACGGGTCAGGTGACGTAAATATAAACACGCGAACATCAGACAACAAAGTTCATGAAATAACACTTAAAGATGTATTACTAGTACCTGAAATCGAAACAAATTTATTATCGGTTAGAAAAGCGACGCAAAATGGATGTGAAATTATATTCAGAAATGACAAATGTATGTTCAAACTTAACGGAGAAATATGCTTAGAAGCGCGAAAAGTAAATAACCTATACGAAGTTCAGTTGGCATTCCAAAACTATGCAAACGTAGCACAAAGCTGCAACAACAAAAATTGCCTAGAATTATGGAATCGTAGGTTAGGACATAGAAATCTAACATCAATTAAAGAAATTACGCAAAAGGAATTAGCTACAGGAATCCAAATAAACAACTGTAAGCGTAACATAGATTTCGAACCGTGCATTAAGGCAAAATTAACTGATGAACCCTATCCAATAATTGCAGAGTATAGAGCAACTAAAAGACTCCAGCTCATTCACTCCGACGTGTGCGGATCTTTTCAAACATCGACAATGGGGGAAAAATCATACTTTTTGACTTTTATTGATGACTACTCACGATTTACGATCATATACCTATTGTCTAGAAAAAGTGAAGTTTACGAAAAACTTAAAGAATTCATCGCGTTAATTAGCAACAAATTTGGAGAAAAACCGAAAGCAATTAGAACAGATAACGGAGGGGAATTCACATCAGATGAAATAGAAAATTACCTCAAGGCTAATGGGATAAAACATCAACACACAGTTCCATATTGCGCAAGCCAGAACGGTGTGGCAGAGAGGGAAAATAGATCGTTACTTGAAATGGCAAGGACAATATTAAGTGAATCAAATTTACCATTAAAGTTCTGGGGGGAAGCAATTTGCACAGCAAATCATTTGCAAAACAGACTACCGACAAAAGCAAATGAAAAGACGCCATACGAGTTATGGACAAACAGAAAGCCAAACTTAAGTTACGTTAGGGTATTTGGCTGCAAGGCCTTCGCATATATCAGTAAAGCCAGAAGACAAAAATTAGATGATAAAGCTATAGAGGGAATTTTCGTCGGATATGATAATGAATCCAAAGGATATAGAATATATGTAGGAGGAAATGAAATAAAGATCGCGAGAACCGTTAAATTTCTCGAAAACAAATTTAAATATAGAAACGAGAAAGTAGAAAACAAACCAAAATAAGATGAAAATCGGGTTAACGTAAACTTTGTAGAAATAGAAATTTCAAATAGCAATGAGACACCATCCACGTCCAATCAACCAGTAGCAGAACTTAGACGATCAGAAAGAATTAATAAAGGAGTACCTCCTGATAGGTTAATATACATGGTTAAGAACGAAAACGCTACTGAACCAAAAAATTATGAGGGAATCGAAAACATGGAAAATTTTAAGGATAAACAAAATTGGATAGATGCAATGAAAAGCGAAATGAACTCCCTTATGAAAAACAAAACTTGGTCAATTGTAGAACCTCCTCCAAATAGGAGAATAATAGGTTGCAAATGGACCTTTAGCACGTTTAGTTGCAGCACGTTTATAAATCACGTTTAGTTGCAAAAGGATATTCACAAAAATTCTGGGAGGATTATGATGAAACTTATGCACCAGTCGTGTTATATACAACAATAAGAGCATTATTAATAACAGCATTGCATCAAAATTTAAATGTAAAACATATTGATATTAACACCGCGTTCTTACATGGAGAGCTTGAGAAGGAGATATATATGTCACAACCAGAAGGTTTCGCTAAAGCAAATGAGGAAAATAAAGTATGTAGGCTAAACAAAGCCATATACGGACTTAAACAAGCCGCGAGAGCGTGGCATAATAAAATCACAGAAACACTAAAAAAGATGAATTTCAGTCAGAGCAAATTTGACTCATGCCTTTTTACGCGAAAAAGGGACGATAACACAACATACATAATAACATACGTAGACGACATTTTAATTGCTGGAAAAGACGAAATAATAGAGGAAGTAATCGCGAGCTTAAATAAAGAATACGAGCTAAAAGATTTAGGTGACATCAGTAACTACCTATCTATGAACATTAAAAAAGTAAATAAAAGCTACATGATAAATCAAACTCAGAAAATAGAAGAATTAATCAATAAATTTAATTTGCAAGACGCAAAACCGTGTAGCACACCCATGGAAACAAATTACACACGCTTTAATGATGAGGATAACATTTTACCAAACAACACATATTACAGACAAGACATAGGAGCACTTCTATATCTAGCAACTATAAGCAGACCTGACATCTGTGCAGCAGTAAACATTCTTAGCAGAAGAAATGAATCACCAAGAATGAAAGACTGGAATGCAGTAAAAAGAGTGATAAGATATTTAAAGACTACAGAAAATTATAGTCTAGTTCTGAGCGGAGAAAAGAAACCGATACTTGAAGTTTATGCGGTTGCAGATTGGGGAGGAAATGTAGATTCACGAAAATCAACGAGTGGGAACCTATACATGTTAGGAAGAAATCCCATACAATGGTCGACCAAGAAACAATTTTGCATTGCATTATCATCGGCAGAGGCCGAGTATGTGTCAGCAGCAAATGCAGCAATGGAAATAAAGTGGCTAGTCAATCTACTGGAAGAATTAAACCTAAAGCAAACCTTACCTATAGACCTATATGAAGACAACCAGTCCACGATCAAGATGATAGAATTAGAAAAGCACTCAAGTAAGACTAAACATATTGAAATTAGATTCCACCTGATAAAACAACTAAAGCAAGAAGGGACTATCAACCTAAAGTACAGCCCAACCAAATTGATGATAGCAGACCTGTTTACGAAACCAGTTCCCAAACTGTTTTTCAAACCCATAGAAGGAACTTAAATTTGTGTGAGAATGAAACTTCAGAAATTAAGGAGGAGTTGATGGACATAAATCAAGCTAATTAACTGTGCTAAAGATAATTTCCTCAGTTACATAAATAATGCGTCGTTTCAACTCAGCCATAAATCTCTTCAAAAGAAATTAACCTTGGGAATCCTTTTATAAAAATAATGACTTGTTGAGTGACTCATAGACATTAAACTGATTTATTATTATTATCATGATATTGCTATTACAATTATTATTACTGATTTATTATCTTAGAATGTAAATATTTTTTCATTCTGAAAATGTAGTCATTCCAGAGAAGAGGCATGGAAATGCTCTCTCTTTTTTACAATTTAAACAATGTGAATTAAATAGCTTAAAGCGTTACCACTGCTTATTCATTTGATATAATAGTCTACAATTTCTTTTGTCAAAGGAGGTTATAAAGAGTGGTTGATTAAAATTATGACAACTAACACATATTGGATTAAACAAAGTGTGGATTTACACCGAAATACATAAGTATCCTGAAGAACGGGTAAGTCCCAATTTTATCTAACTTACTCACGCCTTTTTCATTGGGATTCAAATCCTAACATGTTATTTAACAGAATCTCTGTTGTTCTAATCTCTGTAATTTTACATAAGACTTAAGATAATGGATTACCAGTAGATTCTCCGTAATTTCACAGAATTTTTTTTAACAGTGTAGATAAAGATAAGATAAAATAAGATTGCAATTCCTGTTTTTTCGCAAAAATTACTATGGAAAATTCACCGTTTTTATCGTGCTTGGTAAGAAGTGCAAGCAAGTGAATTTATTAACAAAATATATAATTTTTGCTCTGTTTCTTTTTTAAAATCAGGCAACAGGAAAGAAAAATAAACGGTCAAGTGCGAGTATTACTCGCGCACAGAGGGTTCCGTAGAAAAAATATATGAATTTGTAATTGTATTATTAAAAAACCCGTTGCTACTAAGACTTTGTAAAAAACTGTACAACGTAGGGTTGGGTGCATAATAGTATATAATGTGTATATAATAGAAAAGTGTAAATGGATATACCATGCAAGTTCAAAGAGATATGGAACCTAAATAATATCAAATATAGCTATTCTGTACAACTCATTTTTTAGTATTATCCTAATCTGTTTATGATGAACGCAATTAGGTATTGACAATAGAAGCAGTACATATTTAAACTTCATTTCGCATTTCATAAAACTAAATTCAGCGTAGTAATAAAATTTCTTTTTACAGTGTAGCTAAAACAAAACCCTTGTTCAAAGTTTAAACTTGACATTGTGCTAAGCTCGCTTCGAAAGGAGGTCGCAAAGTTGCAACGCCGCCTTGGTCCGTGCCGCGTTTTTCCAGATAGGTTTTTAATTAATTTTTAAAGTCGTTCGAGGCGTATTGAGAGATCCACTCAATGTAAACTAGTCGCGAATCTCATAGTATTTATGTGATTCATTCTAATTATATGGTCTCAGGACTCTTAAAGCTTCGAAATATTAGAAATGTTATTATTTTTTTAGATGTTAAACTCCTATCTTTACTTAACATTATGATATAATTGTTTCCTTGAAATTACCATTAGAACAGAAGTTAGGGCAGACTTATACCCGCTCAATAGCTCAAGCGGCGTTTTCGAAACTTTGTCATTTTTCTCCAAAAGACGTTTTTGGGCATAACGCATAGGATACCTGAAAAACTTCTGAATATTTTATCATGAAATTTTCAAAACATATATTTCTTGCTAGTCTGTATAAACTGAACCTAAAATTTCCCTTTTCTTGTTCAAAAAAACATTTTTTTTAGGTCATTATACTGTTGAAATATTCAAAATTTTGTATTAATACAACTAAATACAACTTTGCATTAAAAATATAAAAATTCCTTAAATACAAGTTTATTTAAGTTCGGGGTAATTATTATAATCTGAATTATAAGTAGGCACCAAAATTTCCATTCTAGTTGCAATATTTATTTTGTAATCCCGAGCGTAAGCTGTTATGCCAATTTTCTGCTCGACAAATGTCTAACAGTTTCGAGCCCCCTATAAATACTAATTCTGCATCTTGCAATTTTTAAATACAGGAAATGAAAGAACATTCTTATATCTTTCATCCCAATAAAAATTGTGTTTTAAAATCACATACATTTTAAGACATTAAATGTTGAAAATGGTCTTTTTTTTTTCCTTTTTTCCAATTTTAAGTGTTCTGAGACCTCTTAAATTAGTCTGTTTTTAACAATTTGACGTTTGTTGCTTTTATACTGCTTCAGGACAATACATTACACATATATATCATTAAAAGTTGTTAACTAGGCACAGAGTACGCTGTCCCTGCCATTGTGTATGTCCAAACTGGCCGTATCTTTAATGGTTAATATCTCGGCTAATTACTGATGATTTTTTTCGGAAATCATTATCAACAATGCTTTTATTCTTCTGCTACGATAGGTACCTCCAGCGCTGCTCAACACTTTTGCTGAGTGCCCGTAAATCGAAATTTGTTGTGTAACAGAAAAATGCGATTTACTCAAAAACTATGTGACCTAGGGTAATCGCTATAATTTTCCTGCAAGGTTTAAATTAACGTCCACTACCTCTAATTTTTTCATAATTTTAATTTCAGTAGATTCGGAATCCGATGGGGGGGGGGGCATATTTTCGCGCTACATTTTCGACGATATATTTGAAAATATAATACCTAAAATTAAAAGGAATGTGTTTTTGAGTTCAGCGTTACGAAAGCTTTCACACGATATCCCACACGATATGCAAAGAAAATAGTTTTCTTTCGAAGTAGCTTAATTAGCCCCTCTACAGTTCTTATTACTTCCCCCAATTTGAACTTTCCGCGTTCCATAGTTTAAGAGTAAAATGACTGTGACAGACAGACACAGGAGTGATCTTATAATGGTTCCGTTTTTACTTTTTAAGTACGGAACCCTAAAAACAAGTAAAATGAAACTTTACTTATATGTTTTTAGGATTTCTAAATTGATTTCTCAACGCATAATCGTAAATTAATTAATATTAAACTATTAATTGATAAAAGCATATTTTTAAACACACTCTTTAATTTTAATTTTAATTTTATTTTCTACTTTTTTATCATTAAAATTATTCATTGTTGCCGTTTCAGAACATTCTATATGTTTTTATTTCTATTTCTAATTTTTATTTCTTTCTGTCTATTATTTGTCATCTACTAATTTGAAAATGAATATATATAAGGTGTTGCCGACCTCGACCTACAAATTCACAGGGATGATAATAGGCATCAAGAAGATGAAAAATTACCATAGAACATGCGGTCGTAAACCACCCATTTAATCAAAAATACAGGGTGTTACCCTAACCCAACTTTGGTTGACGGTAATAACTAAAGATCGACCGAAACAGGACCGAAAACGAAACTGAATTTCGGTGATCTTCCTATTTTCGACCAAAAACGATAACAAAAATGTCCAAAATTTTTTTAATTAAGTTGTATGTATTAAAGTAATTAATACATACATAAATATGCATAATTATCAATTAATTATACGCATTTATTAAATATGCGTAATTATTAATTAATTATGCGTATTTATTAAATATACATAGTTATTAATTAATTATACGTGTAGCCCAAATTGGTTCTCTGTGCCTTAGACCCAAAACTTTTTAATTTCATATAAAATAAAACTTAATTAATTCATCAACGACACAGAACGATTTTCTAATTATGCGAATTTCATTTAATTAAAAAATAGTTTAGTTTTATGTATACCCCTCATAGCATGCATGGTCACATTGACGTCGTTGTGACGTCACTGTAAGTCACTGTGGTCACTCACATCTGTGACCAAAATGCCACCACTCAGTGATGTCACATTGTGACTGAGATGTGAACTTCTTAGAGAAATTAAAAAAATTACAAAAATTATTAAAAACATGTTATTTACTGTAAAAAATATTTTTCTGCCGGATTTAAATTTTTTTTAAACCGTGGTCAAAGTTGGCTCTGTGCCTCTAACTAAAACGTTTTATTTTCATATAACATAAAATGTAATTAATTCATCAGGGACACAAAAAGATTTCCTATTTATACGAATTTCATCTAATTAAAAAATGTTTTAGGTAAACATACCTCGACTTATCTTTGATAAATATTTTTGTAACTGATCATATGTTATACTAGAAGTTTCTCAAAGAGTATTCGAAACATTTCTGTAGTTTCAAACTAAAAATTTTTTATTACAGTTAAGTCTGCAGCTTTTAATGAGCACGCAGAAAGCGTCTTCAAAGTTTAGTTATATTTTATTCCTTTTAGTGTTTCACTATTTTAAGTAACTATTTTTTTTTAATTCTACTTCTTTCAGACGTTTAAAATAAAATTGACATTTTCTGAATGTAAAATAAATGTACAAAATTTATGCAAAACCCATGAGATAATTAATTATTCATATTTCATTTTTTGTTTTCAAAATATATCTTTAAAAATTGATTTACAAGTTGTTTTATTCTACAGAAAATTAATATGAAGGAAATGACAGATTGACAAAAAAAAACCTTTTTCTTCTCGATAATCTTGTTGTATTTTTTATGAAGATATTTTGTATATATTACCTGTGATACAAATTTTACTTTAAACAAGTTGGAAATTGCTCGTCAAACGTGGCAAATGAGGTGCGTTCGTACTATAACTAGTTTTATAATTATTTTTTGCACCCTATATTATACCGAATGTATATTTTTTTGCGCTTCATAAGTGCATAGTCTATAACATCATTAAAATGCACTTGCAATATTTTTTTCCAATTCCCCGTAATGTAACGGAAAACTTTTGACTGTCCCTGTAATTAAACTATACATCCGATTTTCATAAAATTTGAAATGGTTCGACAAAATTTTGCAACAATTATATATTTAAAACTTCAGATTATTCGGAAGGCTGTAACATCATTAAAAATGCACTTGCAATATATTTTCCTATTGGCAGTAATGTAGAGAAAAACTTTTGACTGTCCCTGTAGTTAAACTATACATTCGATTTTCATAAATATTGAAATGGCACGACAAAAATTTGCAACAATCATATATTTAAAATTTCAGACTATTCGGTTGGGTAGTTTTTGCTCTGTTATATGCGGACGGACAGACAGACGGACGGACAGACGGACAGACAGACGGACGGACTGAACGACGACTATAGGTGCTACGTATTTATATAATTACGAACGCACCTTAAAAAAGGAGGGGGGGGGGTCTTCATTATTATCATTAAATTAATTTGTACATATTTTGAAAATTTAAGCAATGTTTTATCTAGTAAACTCTAATTATGGATAATAATATTATTATAATTTACATAAATGAAACATTACAATTCAATAAAACTGATAAAAATGAAAGGTGAAATACAATAAAACATTTTCAAACAGGAAATTGAATTAGAGAGAATTTGATAAAATTATAGCGCATTAATTTCCTTCCGATTCTTTTGTATACAAAAACAAACCGAAAAACATCTGCTTCTAACTTCGAAACTTAAAAATCGTCTGCACTATTTCAGTTGTTACGTCTCGACTGCAGAATAGATAAAAGTAGTGAAGCTTTTTAGAATAAACGCGGGAAGTTCTGTGGACGCTGGACAGCATAAACGTATTGACACGGATTTGAAAACTGAAACAAGAACGTTCTCAGGATCCAAGTTAGTTCAGCTAACAAAATATAAACCCGAGAAAATTACGGTAGCTTTGACTTGTTGAAGATGATTCAAGTCTTTGCTTTGGTACTTATTATCGGATTTAATTGGTTCCCCAAAATCAAGGTATCACGTACAACATCAGTGAAATTAGGTATGTAAAAATATTAGTTTCCATATTTGCTTTTTTTTTAATTTCAACGATTTTCGTTAGCTTCTCATAAACATGCTGTAGAACATAAATATTTCATTACATTTATTTTTTATTTTGTTGAAATATCTAAAATATTATTTTCCCTGTTTGCTTTTTTTTTTTTTTTTTTTTTTTAAATTACAATGATTTTAGTTAGCTTCTAATAAACATGTTATAGAACATAAATATTTCATTAAATTTATTTTTTATTTTGTTATAATACCTAACTTCCTTTTCAACAGTTTTGATCAGATTATTAAAATTAGTGATTTAAATTGCATTTTAATCTGGTTTATTTTCTTATTTAAATATTTGGTTAAAACCAAATGGTGTCATAAATATCGAAGTATATGGACATGTATTGTAATCAATCATTAATATAATTAATAAACATTTAAAGATAATTAAATTATTTAATAAAAAAGCCTTTTTATAGAATAAAATTATTGGCAAACATAATTTTTTAATTTTGTATTAAGTGATGGTCTGAAACAATTTGCATTGCATGTTTTTATTTAAAAAATTTGGATCTGCTCAGAAGAGGAATTTATAAAAAATAAGACACAACGGAGACGTATACTATTAAAAGAGATCGTAGATATGTAATGTTAAGAAAAAAATGATTATTTAATGTTTTATTCAACCTGAGAAATGTTTAAAATCTATAAAGAAATAGTCATAGCGGGTGAAAGCTTTTCAGTTGTTAAACATTCTTATTGAAATGTTTTCAAACTGAACTAGAAGTCTGTTGGCAAATGAAAATATAGGAGTTGCGCAATCAGTAAGAGTTTAAATATGATTTTACTTAAAAAATAACGCAAATACTTGAACGATATGAATCTAAAATGTAATAACCATCTTTTATTATTTACTTTTTTTTTTTTGGATAATTTTATCATTTTATTTCCTGAATGATTTTATCGAGATAAATTTTCAAAATATCGATATTATACACTCTAACTTATAAACAGCGGGATTAAAATGGATTTCTTATTTATAATTACCATAATCTTGTAAATAAAATATTAATAATAATAATGAACCTATGTGTGGCTCTATTTTGTGTTTATGGTCTCAATTTTTATACTTTATTTACATTAAAAAGTAGTTAACCATTTGATACTGGGTTCATTATTTTGTTTTATTGTCTCATATAAAAATAAATATGATTATTTGTATTTCTAATACAATATATACAGTAGAGCGCCGATTATCCGAACAAGTCGGGACCGACCCTAGTTCGGATAAGCAAAAGTTCGGATAAATGGGCTGACAGTTTAAGGGATGTTCCTGACTATTCCAAAACCTTCACACTTTATCTAGGTTTAGGACTGATTGCACCAGTTAGTACTGGAGTGCTTAAAAATTGTTTTTTTTTTTTAACTTTTTTTTGTTTACTTTTTTATTACTTATTTTTTTTTCTTTTTATCATTTTCTAAACTTCAGATATTATAATTTAAGCAACAAATCAATTGGATGTTAGGCTTTTTTTTTTTTTTTTTTTTTTTTTTTTAAGAGAGAGAAATATTTGGATAATTGGAAATTCTGTTAAAAAAGAATTCTTTGAGAGAAATACGCTGTTCGGATAATTGGAAGTTCAGTTAATTGGAGTTCCTATAATCGGCGTTCTACTGTATTTATAAAAATTCCACCAGACTTTATTCTAAAAATTTCGTAGTAGATTTTAATCTCTTTGTACTATTTATGATAATATCAGAGTTATAGTGGTCATGGCAACATATATCTAGCCAGATAGATCTTTGGCAAAACATAAAAACTTTCACATTAGACGCAAAATAGAGTAGTTGCGGTGCTGTGTTTTATAAACAATAAGGTATTATTGTTTTAAAAAAATCGTAGATAGTAAGAGTTATTATTTTTATAATATATAATTTCATAAATAAAAATGTAATTTTGGCAGTCAATTATTAAAGTTATTTTTTAATAATCAAAAAGTTGTTTTATATATGTATTTTACTTCAAGCAAAACCTGATGTAAAATAAATTAACCCTTTGTAACACCGTTGTATACATACCCAAAAGTTTTACTTACTTTTACAGTGAGCTTAAAAATACGATTTTATTTATTGCTGCTATCTTCCAACATAACGACTGTTGCCGAAATTGTTCTTGGAATTCTCAACATAGTGATACTGGTGATACTCAGTTAATTTTCTATACCAAAGCTGTATTTTTCATTTGAGTAGTTTCAGATGGTTATTGCTAAAATGTACTTCGGAAATTTTGTAATGCATGTATGTGGCATAAAAGACGTAAACAATACGTATATAATGACTATATGGCACATGATGAGCGTTTCGAGTGTATATATATATGTATATAATGCATGCATAAACTTTACAATGATCTTAGCAATATCGCTACTGCAATTTTTGCATAATCAAATTTATAGGAGAATCTATAACAAAGAAGTACCCTATTTTCTCTGCCCCAACTTGTTTGAATTACAATCATATACATATTTTTTATGGTAATCAATATCATAAAACATATAAAATTTAATTACTTAATATCGGCATTTCTTTTTATCTTCCATTTTTTTTATTATAAATGTTGTGTAATCGGAAAAAAAAATCAACTTCACCAGTGACTTCGAGTTTGTAATGTGTATTAAATGAAATAAATTAATTTCATTCAGTATTTTATATAGTTTAAAGAATATAAAAAGTACTGTATATATTATAAGATATTATATTTTTAACACAAATTTTATTGTGATAAAGATTTAAAAATTTAAACAAATTGTTTCTTTGGTAATTTTAATGCTTTTAACAAATAGCTAATTTTGAAAAAAAATGTGATAGATTGATCATTCAGTTGTCTTCAATGTTCTCATTTATTGCAAAAGGAAAGAAAAGTGCAACAAAAATTGAAGTCTGCGGGGCAATGCATTTTGATTCAGTAAAATTCTTTTGGTATACCCTTGCTATAGCGGGCCCCAAGTTTTAATCGCGATGTATCGCCGAAGTATATTAACGTTATAGATGTAAATGATTTGACAACATGCATTATTATGACTATGTATGACATGCATACGTGTTTACAACTGTACAAGTATGTTATAGTGTGACTTCACAACATTGCCACTAGAGTCACATATTCGTCACAACGTTAATGACAAAGTCGTCGCAAATCACACAATTTTCACAAAATTGTCACAATGTGACTTCAAAGCAGTGTCGCTGTCGTCACAGAATCATCACAGTGTTAAAGACAATTTCGTCACAAATTACACATATTTCACAAATTGATCTCAATGTGACTTTAAAGCATTGTCACATTCGTCACAAATTTAATACCAAAATAGTCACAAATGACACAATCTTCACAAATTTGTCACACCGTGACTTCACAAAGTCGTCACAATGTGACGTCACAAAAGAGCTCTAAAACGGCCATAACTACTTCACATTCTAGTCACAGTGACTTCACATCGACGTCACGGGACGTCACATCGACGGTAACAATGTCACAGCGTGACTTCACAACGACGTCGTCGTGACGTCACCATGCCTTACGGGACACACCTCAATTTATCTAATATAATGATTTCTGTAAATGATCATTTGTTATACTAGAATTTTCTCAAAGAGTATTCGGAACACTTCTGCGGTTTCAAACTGAAAATTTTCTATTTCTGTTATGCCTGCAGCTTTTAATGAACACGTGAAAATGTTTAGTTATACATGCGTTGCTTGCTTTATAATTTGCCTTCACGTCTTGAGTCAGTCATGACTGATAATTGAGCCGTTCAGTGCACAAATCGATTAACTCCATCAAATGAAAATGTTCAGTATAAACAGTTAAAAGTTATTGTAACTATAAAAATATATTGCATCTATATAATATTTTTTCTCGGGATATTTTGGTTGAACTCATTAATTTTCTTTTAGTCAAGGTTAACTTTTTATCACTGTATAAATATATAGAAAATTTCCAATCATCCTTTGTTTAAAAAAACGCCACTTAAAATGGAGTTAGCCGGATTGTCTTCTAAACGCTTCAATTATAAACAACGAAGTTCGTAGCAATAGATAGTCTCATTTGAGCCGAAAAAGCTCAGTAATGTTGGGTAATGTGAGTAATGATGTCGATGAGTAATATTGAAAATATCCGAAGGAAGAAACGAGAATTTTGGAATACTGATAGTTTAGGTCGAATTTCGATCCGGCCGAACTTTAATTTCGAACCACATTTTCGCCGAAACACAGATTTTGGGCCGAAAACGAAACCGAATTTTCGGTCGATCTCTAGTAATAACTTTCAGAAAACTGATATATATTATAATGAAACTTTTTAACAGACATGCTCACTTTTGTTGTAAATATGATAATACCGGAAAATAGTGGTAGAAGTTTCCATTATACGCGCCACAGCAGTATGCACTTGACGCTTCACATTATGTACTGTGATGGTCAGTTCATTACGGTATCATCGATTGCGTGAGCACCCTGTTTTTCCAGAACTTTTTGTGATGTTATCCCATTTCATACAAAACAAGCTACATATCGTTAACATTTTTATTGCAATACATTTTTTGCAAAATTATTACCATCAAGCCGACTTCAGTTAGAGTAAAACAACCTGTATTTGTGTCTGAATAAGTGGTTTGTGACCCCATGTTCTATGGCAATTTTTCATCCTCTTGATGCCTACTATCACTCCTCTGAATTTGTCGATAGAATTCGGCAACACCCTGTATAACGGAGTAGATAGTTAGAAAGAAAATTATAAAGAAAATAAGCAAATAAAAGACATTGTTAAGATACACATAAATTTTTAATTGATTCTGTTATTGCTGATAGGTGTACTGATGAGGCTGTGCGTTGCACAGCGAAACGTCTGTTTTTGAATATATTTTTGTTCTTAATTAAATGCTTTTCTCTATATTTTTAATTTAATTTCCCTGTTTTAATGTAGTCAAGTCTGTCTAGTGTATCAAAATTAGTTAAAAAAAACAAACTTTTTTATGTGTAAAAAGTCCTTTATAATTAAAGAGCTTAGTTAGTGGCAGAACATGTTAAGTTACATTTCCCCAAAAATTATTCTATTTTATGGATTAAAGCGTTTTTGGGTATTCTATCATATTGTAAAACTAAAATACTTCAAATTCTTCTTGAAGATCTGAGACATTATCCATTAACATGTGATTCTTTAATAATTAATAATTTAAATACTATTTATAATTTACAATATTTAAAAATTAAATCTTAATACCTATTCCTGAGAGTGTTTAGTACCACTTTCTTAAAAAAGCCCTTCCGGCTAGTGCCGGGAGGAAGAGGTAGCTTTCATATTCCTTATTTTAAAAAAGCCAACTTATATTATTCAAACACACGAAGCTCAATTTAGTGGAAACCGAATATAGGAGATTCAATACTAATTTTTATCAATACTAAATCATTATGAATGAGAATTTCGCGAAATTAGTTATTAATTTCGAGCTTAATTAGTAAGTTTATCCAAGCTGCTTTTATTTAAAGTAATTTATATTTGGCTGCCAAATTCGGCGATTTCTTAAAGTGCCCGCCATTTTAAGACAACATGGTGGATGAGGCTAACCAGTGAACTTGGTCGAGACCTTAGTAATTGCTGTGCACATGCTCACTCAAATCGGAATCGGTTGATATATACAAGTGCTGTCGCAGGCAAAAAATCAGATTTTTCAAAATGTCACCCACATTAGCAATTGAAACTGCTATATCTGAGCCATTTTTTTAAGATAAAGACAAACAAAAAATGCTCCTGAATCCTTATATCAAGGTCAAATACTTAAGAAAGAAACCTTTTTCAATTTCTAATTTTTTTGCACCTCACTTTAAATATAATTTTTAGGTAGCTTTCTTTACAAAAAGCTACCTATTGCAGCCGTTCGGAGGAAAGCGATTTCAAAAAATTTTGGTATATTTTCATCGATCATGACCCCCAGACCCCGAAACCACCCTCCGTTCAAAATTGATATATATATATGTCACATTTTAACGAAATGACAGTATTCACTGAAATTAACTTTATTAAGTTTTATTTAAATAATCAAAAAGGTGGCAATCAATTTCCATAGCTGCTTACAGGTTAGACTTCAGATACCAAGTGGCGTAGAGGTATATCTCTGAAATTGCTCATCTCCTAGGGTTACCAGTTAAAAAGGGCCATGTGTTTCTATTAATTTAACGATAAAATGGATTAGTTGGCTACCCCGCCAAACTCGTGATTATCAGTCATTGGGCCCGTATCCAAATTGAGGGACGATTCATTACAAAAACTAATCAATAGGTCCAATCTTTATAATTTTCTTACAATTTCCCCCCTTTCCAGACAAGTCCCCGGGGATGGGCCGGCTTCCATACACAAGGGTCGCCTGGAAAGTATAAAGCATTCTTTATTAAAGGGATGTTAAAATTTTGGAAGTGAATTACTTTTAATCGAGCTGCCTGGAGATGAGTTATTTCTTTCGTATAGTTAACATGTGATATCACAACAATAATAAAAATAGTAAAAATAATACAAATAATAAGAATAATACCACTAAAATTTTCAATACCATAAACAATTCAACATGATAAAATTAGTTATATTAATAAATGCAAGACACTGGTAATATTATATGCCAAATAAAATAATCAAAATAGGAAATATATTCTAGAATTGCTAAGTCCAACATTACATATAAAATACAAACTTGAATGAAAATGTCTTGACTTCATTCAGTAGAGTGTAGACTCTCAAAGTACAATTATACTATACTCATAAAGATGTAAATTCAACTATCAAATATCATCCCATAACAGTTCATATGATATCTGATACTTTACATAGATGTTGTTAATTTAAATTGATCGTTGGGCAAAAAGTACCTTAGTTTGGAGGCATGTATTACTTCATAGTCCTTCTTTGTCAACCAGTTAGGTTTATTTATTTTAAAACTTACATTAGACAACTTTTCAATAATTTGATATGGACCAGAAAAAGGCGGGCTTAACTTCCTGGTGTTCGGATAATGAAATTCTTCTGCAATTACGAGATCACCAGGTTTGAAAGGTGCTTCCACAAATTTTAGGTCATATCTGACTTTGTTTTTTAAATGGTGCTCACCAGTTCTTTGGAAAGCCTCTTTCCTGGCTTCCTCAACCGTAGGGTAATAGTTTTCATTGCCTAATACTGATGGATAAGGAAATTGGCCAAACATTAAGTATGCCGGGGGGTATTTGGTTACTGAATGCGGTGTATTATTGTACTCGTTAATCACATCCTCCAGAATTTTGGGCCATGGAATGTTTGAAGGTGTAGCATTGATTTTAAGTCTTAGTCGAGTGCAAATGGACTGATTTACGCGTTCATTTTTCCCATTACACTGGGGCCTGTGAGATGAAGTAAGTAATTTTTTTACATTATGTTTATGTACCCATTTACGCAGTTTAGACGCTGTAAAAGCAGGGTTTCTGTCCGTTAAAATTTTCTTGGGAAGTTGAATGCTAAAAATCTGTTTTAGAATATTAATATAAACTTCTGTTGTAACATTTTTAGAGGTAAAACCCCAAACATAACGAGTAGCGTGATCAATAGCTAAGTGCATGTATTTTTTTGTTGAATTGTAATAATTGAAGCCCCCTACTGTGTCTAATGATATTATATCAAAGGGTTGTTCTGCAGGAGGTAAGGCTTCAAGAAGGCCAAATTTAGGTTGGTGGGATTTCTTGTTTAGTTGGCAGACTTCACAATGTTTGACAAATTGCGTAATATCTTGTGTCATGCTGCTCCAGTAGTACTGTGGTGAAATTAAATTTAGCATTTTTTGAATTCCTGGATGGCCAAATTGATTATGGGTTGTTATTAATAATTTTTCTCTTAAGGAGAAAGGTACGACAATTTTTTGAAAACCCTTTTTGTGAATTACCAAAATGTCATTAAATTTTTGAAATTTAGGTCCTGTTACATTATCTAACTCTTGGTGTTCTTTAATTTCATCTAAGGTTAATAAATGAATGTGGGGATTTACGTTTGATAAAATGGGATTTCTTGAGAGCACGTCGGCTTCAAAATTTGTAGACCCTTTATTGTATTTTACGGTATAATCGTACATGCTTAATTTTAGTGACCATCTGAATAATCTACCGGTTAAATGTTTTATCTTTTTAAGCCATACTAAAGCAGCATGATCGGTATGTATTGTGAAAGGTTTTCCATGAAGATAATAATGGAATTTGTCAAGAGCATCGATTATGGCTAGACACTCCAATTCTGTGATAGCGTAATTTCGCTCGTAGGGCCTTAGTTGCCTTGAGTGGAATGCAATGGGATGTAAATCTCCATTTTCATCCATTTGTTTCAATACAGCACCCAAAGCTTCCTTCGAGGCATCAGTAAAAACATGGCATGGGAGATTAGGATTAAATAATCTCAAAATAGGTCTAGAAATTAATGCATTTTTAAGTAGTTCAAATGATTGCTGACAGATTTCTGACCATTCCCACGGGGTGTCTTTCTTTAATAATTTATTTAGAGGGGCTCTAATTTTAGCATACTTGTCAATGAATTTATGGTATACGTTTTATGGATCCAAGGAATCGTTGTAATTCTTTAACATTTTTTGGAGGAATTAAATTTTTAATGGTTTCGGTATTAGCATTATCTGGTTTGATTTGGCCATTACTAATTTCATAGCCAAGGAAGTCAATTTGAGATTTGGCAAAATTACATTTGGAAAGTTTTAGTTTTAGATTTTCTTGACGGCAAATATTGAATATAGTTTTAAGGTGAACCAAATGCTCGGCATAGGAGTCCGAATAAACTATAAAGTCATCGAAATAATTGGTAACGAAGTTGACCTTATGTTTATTTAGGATCCTTCTGAGAGCTCTTGCGAATTGAGCCGGAGCATTTTTGTATCCGAATGGGAGGACCAACCACTCGTAAAGTCCCTGATTGGTTACAAAGGCAAGTTTTTCTGTGTCTGAAGGATGGAGGGGGACGTGCCAGTAGCCAGAGGCTAAATCTAGCGTGGAAAAATATTTGGCATTGACAAGTCTGTCTAAAAGCCAGTCTATTCGCGGCAAAGGCTCTGAATCTGTCTTCGTAATGGCATTGATTTTCCTGTAATCAATACACAGACGCGTTTTACCTTCTCCTTTTTTATGTGCCATTGTCACGGGAGAGGAATAGGGGCTACAGGATTCCTTAATGAGTTTAGCATCCAGCAACTCCTGTACTTGTTTTTGAATTTCTTCATTATCTTTAGGTGATGTACGGTAAGGCCTAAGCGAGATAGGAAGTTCCGAGGTGAGAGTTACTCGCTGGGGTTCCCATCTGACTCTACCTACGTCGTACCGATTGCGTGCAAAAATATCTTTGAAGTCGCTCAGAAGCCCTTCCAATTGTAGGTTCTCTTCAGTAGTATAATGATTAAAAGTTATATCATCATAATCCGAGAGAGTTTGAGTATCAAGGCAACAATGTCCCTCTTGAGACAGACTTGCTTGATTTGATTTGGAAGGAAAACTAAGCGGCTTCTGGCAATTCATATCACCTGTTAACGTTAAGGTGTGGTTGAATGAACTTTCATGAGAAATTTGACAGGAAACGTTTTGGTCATTCATAATGATGACTCCATCTTGAGTCAGAGTATTTGAGGAAAAATCCATCGAGATATGGAATTTTTGTAATTCTGGGGTTCCCAGTATCGCATATGGCAAGTAAGACCTTACTAGATATAAGGAGCTATTTTGCCTGATATTCCCTATTTGGAGGGGTACTTGAACTTTTTCGGAAATCTGGACCTGTCCCTGGGTTTGGTTAACATTAAGAGGATGGCAACTTTGAATAGACGTCATATCCAAAGCTGTAGCTAGATTTTCTGGAATGAGGGACAGAGTACTTCCGCTATCCAATAAAAAGGGTATTTGAACCTCATTATGACAAGTTTTTGGGTTTCTACGGTTTTCGTAATTTTTACATTTGAGGTACCCGGGCACAATAAACCGTCATAAAGAATTCATGTGTATTCCTTGATCAGGGGAATACCCATGGGCGTTTTGGGGTTGGGTCTCATTACTGTGGGTTGCTAAGTTGGATGAAATTGTTGTTCCTGCATTTCCCTGAACATCATATTTATGTAGTAAAGTATGATGCTTTCGGTGGCAATTTTTACAACTCATCTTGGATGCACATTTACTTGCAAAATGGCCACTACGCAAACAATTTGCACACAACTTATTCAATTGGATGGTTCTCCATCTGCTATCTACAGGCATAGTTATTAATTTTCTGCAAGTGTGGGTAGCATGCGAATCAAAGCAAACACCGCATTTACTATTTTCTAAATTTTTGTGGCATTTCGATCTATCGGAAGAATCTCTGACATAAGTTATATTTCTTACATCTGTTTTAGTTGGGTTCTCTAAAGTTAACAAGCTTTTAGCTTGAATCTCTAAAAATTTTAGAAATTCCGTGAGATTAGGCATATTATTATGGGTAAGGGATAGTTCCCATCGCTCTTTGAGATTATCGCTTAATTTTTGAACTATGGTATAAATTATCATGTTATCCACTAAAGCATTTTGAGTAAGTTTTAAAGAATCTAGAATTCGAAGTGATTCATTGCAGGTATCTATTATATCGAAAATAGCTTTAGAGGAAGTGGAACAATTTTTCATATTTTTTAAATTGTATAACTTGCCTATTTGTGCTATGGCCAAATCCCTAATCTTATCGTAACGAGCGCAAAGGGTGTCCCATGCATTTTTATAATTGACCTCCAGAAGAGGAAATCCGGAAATCAATTTATGGGCAGGACCCTTTACACTAGCTAAGAGATATTGCAATTTAGAAACGGCTCCCAAATCTGGATTTCGATCTATAGTTGTGGTAAAAATCTCCTTAAAAGAGAGCCACTGATCAGCTTCTCCGTAAAAGGGTTTTAATTCAAATTTGGGAAGATTGACTGTTTTTTCAAAACATTACTTGTATTTTTATTATTCTCTGAACCACCCTCGTTAATGCTTAAACTCTTAGTTAATTTATTACGTGATGTATTTATTGCGATAGTTAACGCATCCAATTTAAGGGCAATTTCATTGTATTCCTCAATTATAGCTTCCGTTTCTGTTGTATCGCTCTCAAGAACGGCGTTTTCCTGATTTTTACCTAATTCTGTACTAATATCTTGCACCTGACCATGATACAAATCTAACTCTTCTAGAGTTATCGTCTGATCATCAATTTTGGGATTTATGATATTTTTTATACGGGTAATTTTTGCTTTGAGAACAGTTTTTTGTTTCTTAATATTTTCCATTTTGAATTAATTTTAAGATAACTTTTTAATAATCTAAATATTATAACACTCTTAATATCCGTCAAAATGTTTAAACATTCTCAACATAATATAAGCATGTGCATAAAATTGATAAAAAGAATAAAATAGTTAAAAATAATTAAAGAAATAAATATAGAAAACATGAATCATCATTTTTTTTTTCAAAAGATTGCAATGCTTTAAAACCATGGTTTTCATAAATACCAAAAATGAAAACATCACTGGAGATATACTACTTATTAAATCACTTACCTTAAATTATGTAATCAGAATAAAAATAAAAATAATATGGATAATAATATTATATAAAAATAAATAACACTAGGGTACCCCATGAGCCCATACAGACACACACAAAATAAAAGGAAAAAACATTCCGCAAAAACGGAGAAGGAAAAAAAAATATATCTCTGTATTAAAGAACTGTAGTGCGCACTTATCATGAAATAAAAAGCAATGACAGCAACGATGCTATCTTTCACTGCATGAAATTTACTTTAAGAGATGCTCTGAAGAAAATCACTATAAAATCATCAACACAACTGAAGAAGATGAATTCCACTTAGAGATTGCAGTTTTCATGTTGTGAAACTTTCACTGCACCGTTGAAACAAAATGCGGATATCACTGCTGCAATACTTGACTTTTAAAACGCAGAATATGTTGAAAATGATCTACATTTTGATCGATTTTAATTAAGATGATATTCTTCAAAATATAGTAGAAGAAATGGGAAGACACTTTCTATAATAGAATTGAAGAGTTAAAAGCACATTTCATACGAATACTGATACTACTTACAGATTCTTTGATGAGGCGAACTTCTTGTATTTACACTATTTGAAGGGGCAGAGTGAACACTTTCCCAGCACCCAATTGGGGCCTCTTTGAATGTTCAATCGGAGCTTATCCGTATCGTGTAGCACCAAGAATTCTTTTTTTTTTTTCTTTTCTTTACTTCTCATGTTTTCCCGCTGAGCAGGTAGTATAATCCAGACGACTCATAATACTGTCACATTTTAACGAAATGACAGTATTCACTGAAATTAACTTTATTAAGTTTTATTTAAATAATCAAAAAGGTGGCAATCAATTTCCATAGCTGCTTACAGGTTAGACTTCAGATACCAAGTGGCGTAGAGGTATATCTCTGAAATTGCTCATCTCCTAGGGTTACCAGTTAAAAAGGGCCATGTGTTTCTATTAATTTAACGATAAAATGGATTAGTTGGCTACCCCGCCAAACTCGTGATTATCAGTCATTGGGCCCGTATCCAAATTGAGGGACGATTCATTACAAAAACTAATCAATAGGTCCAATCTTTATAATTTTCTTACATATATATATATATATATCCATATATATATATATATATATCTGACCTATGTCACACTGTAACTCTCGTATTTATGAACCGATTTGGATGTAATTCGGTGTGTACATAGTACATACCAATTTCTCGACCGAGTTCGTTGGCCAGCTTCATCCGCCATTTTGTTTCAAAATGGCGGCCATTTAAAAATTTTAAAAAAATTTAAAATTTGAAATGTGGTACCAAAAAATTGAAAATGGAAAAATATTTTTTTCTTATGTATTTGACCTTTATGCAAAGACTCCGGAACAGTTTTTGTTTCGTCTATATCTTAAAAAATGGCTGAGTTATAGCATTTTGAATTTCTAGCGAAGCTGACATTTTGAAACGTCCTGAATTTTGTCACGCGATAAAAGGCGTATTTATGAACCGATTTGGATGTAACTTCGTTTATACATAGTACAGACCAATGTCTCGACCGAGTTCGTTGGCCAGCTTCATCCGCCATTTTGTTTAAAAATGGCGGCCATTTAAAATTTTAAGAAAAATTTGAATTTTAAATGTGGTACCAAAACATTGAAAATTGAAAAAATATTGTTTTCTTATGTGTTTGACCTCGATAAAAAGATTCGGGAGCAGTTTTTGTTTCGTCTATACCTTAAAAAATGGCTGAGTTATAGCATTTTGAATTTCTAGTGTGGCTGACATTTTGAAACGCCCTGATTTTTGCCACGTGATAACAGACGTATTTATGAACCGATTTGGATGTACCTTGGTGTGTACATAGTACATACAAATAACTCAACCGAGTTCGTTGGCCAGCTTCATCCGCCATCTTGTTTCAAAATGGCGGCCATTTAAAAATTTTTTTAAAAAATTTAATTTAAAATGAGATACCAAAAAATTGGAAAATGAAAAAGAGTTTTTTTGTATGTGTTTGACCTTAATACAAAGATTCCGGAACAGGTTTTGTTTCGTCTATATCTAAAAAAATGGCTGAGTTATAACATTTTGAATTTCTATTGTGGCTGACATTTTAAAACGACCTGATTTTTGTCACGCGATAACAGGCGTATTTATAAACCGATTTGGATGTAGCTTGGTCTGTACATAGTACATACCAATGTCTCGACCGAGTTCGTTGGCCAGTTTCATTCGCCATCTTGTTTCAAAAGGGTTGCCATTTAAAAAAAAAATGTAATTTAAAATTTAAAATGAGGTATTAAAAATTGGAAAATGAAAAAGATTTTTTTTATGTGTTTGGCCTTGATACAAAGATTCTGGAGCAGTTTTTGTTTCTGAAAATTTGTTCTTTTGTTTATATCTTAAAAAGTGGTTGAATTATAGCACTTTGAATTTCTATCATGGCATAATTTAATGGCCGCAATTTTGAAACAAGATGGCTGATGAAGCTGGCCAGAGAACTTGGTCAAGATATTGATGTATACTATCCACATGCCTTCTTACATCGAAATAGGCGAATGCGTGTGTTATCGCGTGACAAATACAAGATCGTTTCAAAATTTTAGCCATGCTAGAAATTCAAAGTGCTATAATTCAACCATTTTTTAAGATATAAACAAAAGAACAAATTTTCAGAAACAAAAACTGCTCCGGAATCAAGGCCAAACACATAAAAAAAAATCTTTTTAATTTTCCAATTTTTTAATACCTCATTTTAAATTTTAAATTTAATTTTTTTTAATGGCAACCCTTTTGAAACAAGTTGGCGAATGAAGCTGGCCAACGAATTCGGTCGAGACATTGGTATGTACTATGTACAGACGAAGTTACATCCAAATCGGTTCATAAATACGCCTGTTATCGCGTGACAAATATCAGGTCGTTTTAAAATGTCAGCCACAATAGAAATTCAAAGTGCAATTCTCAGCCATTTTTTTAGATATAGACGAAACAAAAACTGTTCAGGAATCTTTGTATTAAGGTCAAACACATACGAAAAAATCTTTTTCATTTTCCAATTTTTTGGTATCTCATTTTAAATTTTAAATTTTTTACTTTTTTTTAAATGGCCGCCATTTTGAAACAAGATGGCGGATGAAGCTGGCCAACGAACTCGGTCGAGACATTGGTATGTACTATGCATAAACGAAGTTACATCCAAATCGGTTGATAAATACGTCTTTTATTGCGTGACAAAATTCAGGACGTTTCAAAATGTCAGCCACGCTAGAAATTCAAAATGCTATAACTCAGCCATTTTTTAAGATATAGACGAAACAAAAACTGCTCCGAAAGCTTTGTATAAAGGTCAAATACATAAGGAAAAAATATTTTTTCAATTTTTAATTTTTTGGTACCATATTTCAAATTTAAATTTTTCTTAAAAATTTAAATGGCCGCCATTTTTAAAGAGGATGGAGGATGAAGCTGGCCAATGAACTCGGTCGAGACATTGGTATGTACTATGTATAAACGAAGTTACATCCAAATCGGTTCATAAATACGCCTTTTATCGCGTGACAAAATTCAGGACGTTTCAAAATGTCAGCCACGCTAGAAATTCAAAATGCTATAACTCAGCCATTTTTTAAGATATAGACGAAACAAAAACTGCTCCGGAATCTTTGTATAAAGGTCAAATATATAAGAAAAAAATATTTTTCCATTTTCAATTTTTTGGTACCACTTTTCAAATTTTAAATTTTTTAAAAAACTTTAAATGGCTGCCATTTTGAAACAAAATGGCGGATGAAGCTGACCAACGAACTCGGTCGAGACATTGGTATGTACTATGTACACACCGAATTACATCGAAATCGGTTCATAAATACGAGAGTTACAGTGTGACATAGGTCAGATATATATATATATATATATATATATGGATATATATGGATATATATATATATATATATATATATATATATATATATATATATCAATTTTGAACGGAGGGTGGTTTCGGGGTCTGGGGGTCATGATCGATGAAAATATACCAAAATTTTTTGAAATCGCTTTCCTCCGAACGGCTGCAATAGGTAGCTTTTTGTAATGAAAGCTACCTAATATCGAACATATGGAATCAGAAAGAATATATATCACTAAAATTTAGAATGAAAACCTTTTATTTCAATATTTTTTTTTTCAAATTTAATTTTTGTTACATAACACGTTCTTCCACTAAGCTCTTCAATTGTAAGCGCTTTCTTTTGACATAAAGGGTCATCTATACTTTTAAAATTGAACCGGTCTTTTAAAATACTAATTAATTAAAAACACTAATTATTTTTTTAAATGGCAACCCCAAATAACGACAGAATTTCACTACTCCTTTAAATGCAGCAGAATAAAGGACGTGAAAATACAAATTCTCATTAATTTTGAATGTTAAGTTACTGAGAGATAAATTCTAGAAAAAGAAACCAATCGATATCAAAGGGAAGTGTCCGTTATCTATTTATATAAAATCCAAGTCTCTGTGTGTCCCTCACGATTCCGGTAGGACCACCTCATTGAAATGAGTAATTGTTGAAAAATACTAATGCAGGGTTACCACAGTAGCGCCAAATGTTGGCCAACTTGGCAATAGCTGGCTGATTTGGTGAAATTCCCATTTATAACTATTAATCTTTCACAAAGGAGGTCACCAAAATTTAATTTAAACTCCGCTCTTTTAAGATATTTTTTCAAAATCTATGGGTGAGAATTTAAAGTACATCTTTACATCTTCCTCCCGATGCTACTAATAAAATAACCGCCAATAGACGACGCTGTACTGTATGAGCTCCTAACTGCGCGATTTTAATGTGCTTTAGGTACTTTTCCAGTATAAGTGCCTTGGCGAAAAAAGAAATTTGGCAACATTTTCCAGGAACCTATCCACTGTTTCATTTTATATACACATGCATTTCTTTCGATATTTATACGATTTATTTATACGATTAAAAAAGCCGTTTCTCTAATTTTATACAGAAACAGATGTAATTTGTACATAAAAACATGAATAATATACATATAAAATAAACATATAAAAAAAAAACACTCATCAAGTTTGTTTTCATAGCTGTTTATATGATTTGACAACAATTCTCAATATTTTTCCGTTATACGGACACCATGCCAAAATGTATGCGGTACTTTTCCATTATACGGACAGCATTGTCGCCAAGCGTAATAGTTGGCGCAAAATGAAAATAAGGTGAATTGAAACATTTGAAAAATAAAAGAAAAAACATTCTCGATAGTAAAGTGGGCATTTTAAAAATATAACATTTGAAAATTACAAACTTTTACGAACTATTTTATTAAATCACAAATATATACTTAAAATAAATGAACAAATAACTGTTATACTATAAAGTAATAAAATAAAAAATCATATTAAACTGCTGCCATAAAATTATAAATATCTTTCAGCATTGCAGTAAACATTTCATTTTTTGAATGAAGGCGTAGCCACATAAAATCTATGAGATACGAATCTAAATTATGACGAACAGCTTCCCGATGTCTTTTGTTGCGCCATTTTGCGATGCCCCATAATCTTTCAATATTTGGAGTATGACATCCAGTATTAGGGTCGACAAAATTGTATTTGTGATTTACTGTGAAATGATCATAACCAGCACTTAGCAGTTCATCTGTTTTATATCCTTTCCAACAATCTGTATAAATAATACGTGACTTTCATCTACTTCTATAATTTTATTAGGTCCACCGATTTTTCTATTTGGTCGAGAATATAAAGCATTTGCACAAACTTCTCTCGAATAACTATTCCATTCCACTGTTGTGTTGTGGTTCATATCAAGTTGCAGCTCACAAAACTCAATCGATGTCAACTCTTTGCACGATAAATATATAAACCTCAAAGCATTAAGAAAAGTCACCCGCGATCCTTTAAACCAAGTTTTTTGTCGTATTTCTACGCTTTCTTCGCATGATCGTAAGCTACAACTCAATTTCGGATTTCCAGAACTCATCCATAATTTCATTTCATGATTTTTTGAACACAATCTTTTATTATGCAGAATTCCAAATTCCTGAAACAGTTTTATCAGAACTTTCTCATCATCTGGTAATTGCCAAATGATAAAATCCATCTCAGCATCAGCAGTAAAAGTAAACTATAACTTTATTAAAAAAAAGCATTTTTAATTCGTTTAATAGCAGATTAAAAAGCTTTCCAAGGTTAAGGTTAAACAATAATCATTCACGTGATTCACGTTTCATAAATAACAAATCACAATGTTTCGCATGGTTTACAATAAAAATCTACGATCAAGGTTGAAATAATTGGCGCATTAGCATACATTTTTGCATGCTGTCCGTATAAAGGAAAAGTACCATGTATGCTAATGCGCCAATTATTTCAAAATGCTAAAAGATATTTGTAATTTTATGCCAGCAGTTTAATATGAGTTTTATTTTATTGCTTTATTTTATAACAGTTATTTGTTCAATTATTTTAAGTATATATTTGTGATTTAATGAAATAGTTCGTAAAAGTCTGGAATTTTCAAATGTTATATTTTTTAAATGCTCACTTTAGTACGACAATATTTTTTCTTTTATTTTTCAAATGCCTTAATTCACGCGACTTTCATTTTACGCCAACAATTACGCTTGGCGACAATGGTATCCGCATAACGGAAATGTACCCAAATCTCACTTTCTGATGCACAAATTACACCAAACTTTTTTTTAAAAATGCCAAAGCCCCTACAGTGGAAAAGTATCAAACTGTCTATTATGTTGCGCTATCTGTGTTATAGTTTATACTATATGCAAGGTGAGTGGAGCGAAGAGTTTAAACATTAAATATTAAAGTTTCGGCACAGATGTCATATACACAACGGGTACTTAACTGTCATCAAAGTGTCGTTATTTTGCTTGATATGGTAACCCGGATGTTGTTGTTTATGCTGTTTATGTTTTCGCCAAATTGGCGTCGGAAAAAATCGCTCCAATATGGGGTATATATGACAACTGTGCCAAAGTTTCTATAAAGCAGTATAAGACTAAAAATTAAGAATAAAATAAATGCAAAATAAGACTAAAGAAGAAAGAAAAATCATGCGTTAAGCATAGAATATGAAACACTTTCCAACACATCCTGAATGCTTTAACAAAACTTCGTTATTTAGGGAAATAAGGTAAATAAGATAACTAAGTAAACATTTTAGAAAACGCATAATTTAAAAAAAAAAATTGATTTCAGCAGTTACCGTCCATAGCAATAGTACCGTTATTACATGCCACTATTTAGCTAAAATTTAATTTAAGCTACTCTTAAAGCTACTGAAATCATATTTCCAGATATTATCATCCATAGACGGTTATGTGTCCAATTCTTTGCGTGACCCTGTATATCATTTTATCTATATTCTACAAACATTTCTTAGTAATCTAAATGCAGTTCAGCGTAAAACTGCATAACTCCTTTAAAAACCACCTTTAAGCAATTTATTCTCATACTCAGGAACCCTTACGAATTCTTTTGTGTAGCCTGCATATGAACTGTAGCATTTATACACACGGTATAGTATGCATAAATGTAGTGAAACATAAAAGCGCATATCATAATTAAAAATGCATTTCTAGCAATCATTACTTATGTACGTACAATACTTCGGAGAAAAGTTTCTTGGCGAGAAAGAAGTTTGCCAACGTATTTTCTGACAACCTATTTACTGCTTCATACTCACAAGCAATTTTTTGCATATGTACACAATTTATTTAATGTAAAAAAACTATTTATCCATTTTTATAAAGAAACAGAAGTATTTTTTGCACAGATGTCATATACGCATCGGGGTTGGCGTGATTTTTCTCTGACGCCAATTCGGCAGAAATCTCGCTTTCGAATACCAGTTACTTATATATTTTTAAATTATTTGCTATCATTTTGAAAAGGAAATAACTATAAATAAATAAAAGTTTGAATAATAACTATAGAACAAAATAGTTTATATAATTTAAAAACAGAAAATAAAAGTAAATAAACAATGGTACAGATGTCATATTCGTCCCATATTGGCGCGATTTTTTTCTGACGCCAATGTCATATACGCAATGTATACTTAACCGGCGCCAAAGTGTCGTTATTTTGCTTGATATGGTAACCCGGATGTTGTTGCTTATGCTGTTGATGTTTTCGCCAAATCGGCGTCGGAAAAAAATCGCGCCAATATGGGGCGAATATGACATCTGTGCCTAAACAATTTATTAATAAATAAAAAACAATAGCCGGCAAAATAATACCATTTTAGCGACATAGGTATCCCGGTTCATATATGAAATCTGTGCCGTAATTTGTATATAAAAAATATTATATATATTTAGAAACGATTTTTTTTATGTATATAAGTGCATATATAAACAAAAATAAAAGTTCATTAGATTTGTTTTCATAGCTGTATATTTTGGCAACATATCTCACTTTCTGATGCCCGAATTACGCCAAGCTTTTTTTAAAAAATGCGCTATAATGGAAAAGTACCTAAATAAATAATTAACAGAAATAACCAATTATACAAACTAAAACATTTTATTTCGAGATTAAAGCATTGTTTTTAATTTCGATTAAAAATACATATATCTTTGGATAACTTTAATTGAAATTGGGTTCACGGCTTAATATCTCATTCCATAAACCTAAACAAACACAAGTGATTCATTCATCGTGAACCGTAAAAAATATTAAATCATTGAGGTAATCATTCACAAAGTAAGTTCTCCAACAATCAATGGACAATATTCTAATGACGTCATAGTATGTAAAATGGTGGCGGTATGATTTGTTTATGGTTTGAAATCACAAAGATTTAATTTTGCTATGTCTCTTAGTTACATTATTTTATTGTCGTATTTATGAGATCAGAACAAAAGCATATTTTTTCATTATTTAGCTATTAAAGACGAAAAAAAATTATAAATGTGCATGATTTTAAAATTTTAAATAATTTTCTTTCTTAATACTAAAAAATAACATCGGGAAGTAACAGCGAGTTTAAGTTAAATAAGTTTAGCTGTTTAATTCTGTTGTAATATTCAAAATAACTGTATTTATTAGATTTCAGTAAACAACATCAGGGCCCGATTAAACTTTGAAGTTAGAGGAATTACAATATCATTTCAGGACCTATCTTTTGGAGAAGCTTTTCTAAATTCCACATATACATGGAAACTCTTCAGTGTTAGAAATATTATTCCCAGGACTGGCATAACATGAGAACTGCCTGCAATTTTACACAAGTTTTTGAAAACTACTTTATATCAGAAATTTTACTAAAAACTGGTTACTTTTTTGTTATAGAGGCCCACACTATTAGAACTATGACAAGTTGCAGCCAATTTCGCCAAAGTCGTAACCAAGATCGTGAAGCACACACATATAATACCATATAATACCATTTTATGAAATCGTATACGATAATTTAATAGTTTTTACCTTACTTCAAGTGTGTAATTTATTTATTTTTAAGGCTTAATAATCTAAATTGCCCAATATATGAATTAAAAAAAATGTAAACAAAGACTGAATAGACATGACCGCAAAAATCTGCAGAAAACTTGGAATTGTGCAGATTAGTTGTCTTCTACTGTACACAGTTTTTCATAAATGTGTTTCGTTCTTAAAATGTGTTATTTTCATCTATCACTGCGGAACAAATGAGAAAACTAATATTCTTGCACATGAGTTGTATATATCTTTATATCTAAATTTCCGTCATTTTTGACGGGCTACCTTTCTAGTTTAGATATAAACTCGAAGAATAATTTAAGTATTTGAACATTTATTATTTTATATGATATTTTGTAAAAGCTTAAATAAATGAGTCTGATTTTTCCCCCCTGCTGAGAATAATTAAATTACGGCAGTCGATAATAAGTATCATCTGAAAGTTTGATGCGTTTTTATCCACCAGTTTCCAAAACTTAAAGAAAATAAACAGGCGAAGGTAATATTTTACTATAAATAAAATTTAATTTTCATTTTAGATTTTTATTTCAGTTTATTTTATCGTTGAATTATTTTAAAGAAAAGTTGTAGTTTGATAAAAAGGATCAAGTAATCGATTGCTGGCCATATCCAAAAACATACACAAAAAATTTGGTTCAATTCTACGCATAACCTCATACACTTTTGGATGGTACAATAATGAAAAGGGCACAAAAATCGCTATTATAGCGCCCCTTCCTGCGGATTTTTTTCAAATTCAGGGAGGACCTACTGGCCATAGCCAAAATCATACACAAAACATTTGGTTCAATTCTATGCATAACTTCATACACTTTTGGATGGAAAAATTACATTTCAAAATAAGAAAAAGTAATTTTACAACTCCCCCCCTCCCCCCACACACCAAAGTTATAAAAGTAAAATTTAACTACAATTTTCTGGTACAAATCTTGTTTAAAATTTAGTAGGATATAATATATCCCACCGTCATTCAAGGGGTTAAAAGAGAAGCATGTACTTAAAAATCTGAGTGTGATGTGCTTTTCTAAAATGAGAAGAAAATAATCGAAGCTATTATAAGCTGAGGAGAATCTAAACAAGATAAAAAAAATCATGCGTTATGCATACATTATGAAACATTTTCCAATACATTCAGAAAGCTGCAACAAAACTTCACCGTTTAATAAGTTGAAATATAAGATCTAATTAAACTATTTGAAAACTCAATTTCAGCAGTTCTCATTTACAGTCGGAGAATTATCCTAATCTGTTGATTCTGTATATGATATGTAGATTTGTATCTACAAACCGCATGCATGCAAAAATTTAATTCAGTTAGGAAATACATACCACAGTTGAAAATTCCCCTTCAGCAATTTTTGCTAATAAAGAGACTGGTGCGCGAATTATTTTGCGCAACTCTGCGTACGAAGTATAGAATTTATACACAACGAGTAACATGCAAAAAACTAGTTAAATTTAAAAGCGCATACCGAAATTGAAAAAGCACTTCCAGCAATTATTGCTATAAGAACAGTATACTGTAACCGATTTCTTTTGTGTGTCCCTGTAAATGAGCGATACATGCTATGAACGCCCTCTTCTATAGTAATCATCTTGTAGTGAAATTCACTGCTTTTTATCAATTTCAATACATTTGAAATAGTGTTACAGTCCTCCCCACTTAATCGGATCACGGATAATCGAATACCCCGCTTATTCGAGTGGAATCTTCCGGAACCGAATTTATTCCTATTGGTTCTATGTTATTTTCCCCCGCTTAAACCAAGTACCTTTTACGAACATCCCGCTTAATCGACTAACAATTGTGCGACCGATGTTTGAAAATAGGCGCGGAAAGCAGCTTTCAGCTGAAATTTCCTTTCACCTTTTGTCATTTTCGGTTCCTTTACACTGAAAACAAAAATTTCCAGCTCTTCCTGCAATGATTTCGGCCGGCAGGTGTCTAATGGACAGGCCAAATGAATTCCCCACCATGAACTTCTTGCCGATAACCAAGCTTTAATGGCGATGCGCCGTCACTTGGAGATTCGAAATGGTAGTTGTGATATTTTGCACTCATTCGAAAAATAACTCGATATTTACCCCTTTAAAATTCCACTTAAACAAACTACTTTGAACGATTTCTTTAAGGCAGTATAAGTAGCGTAAATTAGAAGTAGCAAAGTTTTGACCCAATTCAAACGAACTGCATTAAGTGTGATGTAAACCATATAAATGTATGTACTGACATTAAATTAATACGTATTTACTTTATATTAGCATTTGTATTTATTTGTTTATGTTATTCTATTAACGATTTATCATGCTGTTAATTAAATATACCGTAGATGGTTAATTTGCCTTTTTATTACGCTGATGATTCCCCGTTTAATCAAATTACCCGCTTAAATCGAATATTATTTCTGGAACCATCAATTTTCGTTTAAACGGGGACGACTGTATGTCGTTAAAATACACTACAAATGATCTTTCCTCATTGACCCTAATGTAACGGAATTCTTTTGAGTGACCTAGTAAATGAACTATTAACGCTACACAGTTTATATTCAATATCGAACATGTCATCGTAAACATCATTAACATTTATAAGTTGCATGAAAATATTTACGCGAGATAGAACGTAGACAGACAGACAGACCGAATTCATAAACATTTTTCGACTATGTTGGAAAGTGTTAAAAACGTGTACATTTTGAAGTACACACTTTTAACGGTGCGAGATATTTAGCCACTTAATCCGCTTGGCCGGATTTCTTGACAACATATACATATTTTTAGGACTCATACTACTATTTTCGAAAAGTAGTATTTATCGCATTTACTGAAAGAATTTTGAAATCAAATAACGCAAGAAATAGCTTTGAAAATAAAAGCGTTCAAAAGATAAAAACTGTTCCAAACTTTTTTTCCCTTGCATCTATGTCAGATACACTGAATGTAAGCGATGAACATACAATGTACCAGCAATTCAGTTTGCTGTTTATTTATCTACCCTATATATATAAAATCCTAATGAAACGAATTTATGAAACGAATATATGAAACGCCTGAAATGTAACGATTCTTTGAATCGACTGATTAAACAACTTATTACGTTTCACGATGATTTCTCCTAAAAAAAAGGAATACTTTGCGATGAAATTAACACCAAAAATCAAAATTGATTCGCAGATTTCAAAACTGGTATTAGAATTTTTAAATTCGAATTAGTTTTCGAAATATTAATTTTTTTCTAATTTTATATACATTTTTCTAATGATGGCAATTCAAATTTTAATCAAACAGATATATATATAAAGGTATATATAAATATTATACAGACATACAAACAATAAATACAATTGTCCGGTCATCCAAGGCTGTCGTATCGGTCGTCGTCGTCGAGGCTGGTGACTTCCCCAACATGTTTTATTAGTGAGAAATTGCAGACTCAAGCATCGGCCGGAGTAGCTCAGTGGTTAGAGCAGCAGTCTTGTATACTGTGGTCCCGGGTTCGATTCCTGGCTCTGGCTAATTTTTCACTCCAGTTGGGTTTTTTGTATTTATTGTTTGTATGTCTGTATAATATTTATATATACCTTTAACTGTTGAATGCAGGCGTTATTTATGTGTGTAATCTTATAGTTTGGTGATAGATTTTTGGTCGACGGGATAACTAAGTAGTACCAAAAATACATATGTAACTGGTATTCGAAAACGAGGATTTCGCCAAATTTTCGTAAAAAAAATCACGCCAAACCGGGTGCGTATATGGCATCTGGCCAAATATTAAATTATGTAACAAACGATGACATTTAATTCCAACTTCAAAGCAATGTTATAATTTACCACTCGAAAAAAAATGCTAACTGGCGAGTTGAAAAATAGTTATTGGCGAGATTTGCACCCGGCTAGCGTAACAGTACCAAGAATTCTCTGCGACAATGCTTTTATGTAGTATTATTCGAAAAAAAAAATTGATTCTTTTTTTAAATCGAAATGGAAAACTTTCGGCACACATGCCACATACGGTCCCATATCGGCGCTATTTTTTTCATACGCCAATGTCATATAAGCAACGGGTACTTAACTGGTGCCATAGTATCGTTATTTTGCTTGATTTGATAAGCCGGATGTTGTTGCGTATGAGGTTGATCTTTTCCCCAAATTAGCGCCGGAAAAAAATCGCGTCAATATGGGGCCGTATATGATATCTGGGCCAAACTTTCATATGAAAAGCGAAGGGATCAGAGCGTATTTATTTATGGCAGTTACATGACTTGGACTATTATAATATAGATGAAATGATGGCAATAGAATAATATTTGGCGACTTATCACCTGTACCTGACTAATATTAAAGTACCAAAATGGCACCAGGAATATAAAAAGCGAAGTGGTTCGCCCGGAACTCTTGATGATAGTCACATGACTTTGGCTATTGTTATAGAAATTGTTTTAAAATACCGGGAGACAAAGACTCTGTACACTTAATTCCTTTTATTTTTAGCTTCTTTTCAAGCGTTTAACTGATCCTCTTTAATCAAACACGAAAACAACATTGGATGTCTTAACAGCAACTGATTCGGCCTTAAATTTTTGAAATCAAAGGAAATTGAATAGAAACCCGTTTACAGGGAGATCTGCACAGCTTTTTTCCGTATAATTCAATCTTCTATAATATTTTTTAAACCGATCAGATTAGCGTGTTTTTAGATTCTGCGGTGTCTGAACGGGGGTTGGCGAGCGTAGCTTACAGGGGGCAGAGCCCCCTAGTTGCTATCTATTATTATACACTTAGTTTTTGTTTACTTGATGATATTTAACTACTAGATTTGGTGGTGTTCCACGAATTATCGCTTTATTTGATTGCGCAGTTCCCCCACACCGGAAAGTTTTTCTGCGCTGTAAATAAAGGCAGATGTACTTAATTGTATTCTGGTCTAGAATGTTGAAAAAATAATTTTTGTTTCTTTTTACATATTCTTAAAGTTTAGACCTTGAAGACTATATCCTCTAGAGAAAATGTAAGTACAGTAAACGTCCTGTAATCTGGCACGTTCGGACTTGAAGCATGCGGGATTACGATATTTTCTGGATTACAGGATGAATGTCGGTAAAAAACGTGTAGAAATAAGAATTAAACAAAAAATGACAGTAAAGCATGTTTTTTATTCTTTAAAGCTTGTTGTCAAGTGCACTGCTCAACAAGCGCGAAACTTTCTGACACAATGACGGACTCATTTTTAAACGTACAGATACAAAATTGTCAGGCATGACTATGGAAACAATTTGAAATTTCAAATCGCTTTATTAATTAATCGAACTGTTTTTTTTTTCGTTTTTGATAAATAAATTACCTATCGAATTATAAGCGATTTTGATCACGTGACAAGACATTTTCTCCCTTCCCTGACTGGTTTTTCTTCTTTCGTTCGGAAATTCTGATCAAAACGCCAACTTTGGCAGGATTTTCTGAAAGATCTATTGCTTTTACAAAAAAAAGGGAGAATGTATTTCTATTACATAGCTTCTGAATACCAACACCTGCTAGTTTCATGCGTTTTCGAGCAAAACTCAGAAAACTTGATAAATGTGTTCAACCATCAGCTGCTTAATTCCAACTGATGTTGTTGTCTCGTCCACACCATTTTCATCAGAGTCAACATCTTTGGGGCTTGTTGGGTTGATAACGCTTTGAGTCATGGCCTCATCTGTCAAAATTACCTCTGTCGGCTCATCAAAATCTGCTTCAACCCTTACTTTTATTTCTTCTCTATTCAATTATGACACGGAGTTCACTAAAGGCAAAAACCTAAAGCATCTTCCAGATCATCATCAACTGTTTCGCTTTCAGTAACTTCAAGATTTTTGTCCATTACTTCAAGCCAAAGTTTACGCCATGGCTTTTTCAAAGTCTCCTGTTTCATTCTTCATTCTGAAGTTCCGTCAGATTGTTATAATCAGGAGTGATTAAACAAGAAATACTATTTTTTCTGAAAATCGGGCCGGACCTTAGGATGCCGGATTAGAGGATGTTTACTGTATAACGTACCATTCTATCACGTACACCGCTACGGCTGCCTGAAACTTTTGCTCAAAACTTAAAACCTGTTTTCCTCAAAACTACTTTTTTCAACATGGTTGGCATGATATCTCAAGTTCTATTTAATCGATGTACTTTAAATTGTGTGCCAACCTTGAATGTATAACTATCTATCGGCACCTACCACTTTTGTATAAAAATTATGTTTTTTTTACTACTTTAAAAGAAATTTGTACAAACATTAGTATAGATTAATCAGTTTTCTCAGACCGGTTTTTAGGATGCTATCCATCACCAATGAAACATTTTCAGCAGCGTACTTGAATTTATATATGCAAGAGTAACAAAATAACATTAATTTTTATGTTAAGGTTAATGTTGTTACTTTATCATGTTTTTCAGTAAAACATGTTCGTTGAATATGTAAATGCTTATTTGAGAACCAATAGCACCCGAAAAACCTATATTTCGGGTTAAGAAAATTGATTAATTACACTATAAGAACGACACCAAAAACTTTCCGAAAATCAGTAGCAGCAAAAGAAACTTTTTTTTATAAATGCTTCTTCAAATCTCGAAAATATATTGGTTTGAGAATTTTCTAGAGATAAAGAATGCTTTTCGAAATCTTGGATAACACGAAAGAGGTTATTGTATATTTTCTTTCGTGATTATTTTATACGAACCGAAATCCGTCGAATTCGACGAATTAAAATGTTTAAAAGAACTGATTGATTGAATTTATAAGAAAATTTACAAAAATAATTACAATTAATAATCAATCTATTGGCTTGCTTAACTCTTAAAACAAATATTATTTTTTACTAAAATTTAATTTAAACTTTTCAAATTATTGAAAAATTAAATTTTATTCCTATACGTAATCAATGACATATGTAATTTAGATAAGAAATTATGAAGTTATTAACTGAGGCTTTGTTCTTTGGTATTTCGTAATGAAAAAATCAACGAAAATTGCGTCATTATGACACAATAATAATTTTTTTTGAACAAAATCTAAAAAAAAAAAAGTAACTTTCACCGTCGAAAAATTTACATGCATACTTCTCATATTCATATTCACCAATTCAAAATTATTTTAATGTGCCATAGATTATATAGTCTCACACTTGATGTCATGTTTGGCAATTACAATTTTGCATCTGAACATTCGCCCTTTTGACTTGTGCCGGCGAAATTCAGAAATGTATGCCTCTTTAGACGCATTCGTAATCAAATATTTAGTTTTATGAAAGTAAATTACTCATTTCAATTTTACTATGACGTCATTTTCACTCACTGAAGCCCTCTGAGATGAGCGCCTCAATCTCAGTATCAGCGGAATGACAAAAATATTAAAATGCAACACCTTTATGAGTAAAAATGTGTTTTTTGTATGTTTATCGTGACGTCATTTTCTGTTCAATATTTTTAAAAAAGTTAATTTTAATTGTAATGTGAAAATGGCATCCGTAATGATATGGTAATTTCCATTGTTTCCCTTCTCTCTTCAACGATGGAAGTAACCCGATTGGTACCAATGTGAAGAAATTTCATAAAGGACTTTCAAAATTAAAATTAAAATATTTAAAAAGGGATTATTTTAAAAAATAGCGAGTGCGAGCACATAAACAAATAAACTGCTTTCATTTTAAAAAATAACTGTCAAAATCGGTTCACTAATAAGCTCAGGCCCAGATGAAAGATGACTAAAAAAACAGCCTTTGTCTTTTAAATATGTAGTATAGATTATCAAAATCAATTCTGTAGAAAGATCAAGCCAGATGACTAAAAAAACAGCCTTATCTTTTAAATATATAGATTTTTCTAGCATTTATCTTTTTTTTTTTTTTTTCTTTTAAACAGTGTGTCATGCAAAGAACAATTCAACAATAAATGCCAAATATGTCCTTAGGCATTAATAATAGATGACAAAGAAAAGAAAGAGTTGTCTGTTTAAAATGCAAATAATCTCAAAAAATAATTTCGGAATAATTTGGGCAAAAGCATCGTTTTTTCTTTAGAAGCATAGAATGTTAAATCCATTCTAGATTTAAATAAGAGTTAGAGTTAAGAATCAGAAAAAACAAAGAAAAATCTTTTATACAAACTAACAGACAAAGAAACAAATCTTAGTTAATTAAACTGTAATTTAGTAACTCAGAGTTAAGTTTTTCGGCTTTAATGAGCTCGAAATTTTTTCTTTTTAAAACAATCATATTAGCAAGCGATAACATGTATCTTTTCTAAAAAAGTTTAATACCTGTAAGTGGATTTTTTTTAATTACATTTATTTCAAATTTTATATCGTGGCGTACGTAATATATATAACATCACGTGCTCTCTTATTATGTATGCCACGGTTACCGAATGATGCCAAAGTCACAGGAGAAAATATGATTCAGTAGTTTGAAAAGTATAGATTGATACGATAAGTAATAATGGTATGAAAAGCATAGATAGATATAGTATAGCATAGTATGGTATAGTATAGTATAGTATGGTATAGTATAGCATAGTATGGTATAGTATAGCATAGTATAGTATAGTATAGTATAGTATAGTATGGTATAGTATAGATATAGTATAGATATAGTATATAGTAGCATGATGTTGTTTTCAAAGAGATGAACAGAAAGATATGGGATCATATTTTGAATAACGAAAGTTTTATTACCAGAATAATTTACATTTGCTACTAACAAGTGACGTTTCATTTGCGTCCGCATTTTGTATGACAACGCAGAACAGTTTGCAACGATACTAGGATTACAAATGTTCAATTTGACAGATGATATGAGTAAGAACTTCGGCCAGACACCGCAAGATACTCTGCAGTGCATTCAAAAGGATTTCTCTTGACATTTCTGTTAAGGAGGTATTAGAAAAAATATTTTTCCATCCTCAACAGCTCAAAATTTTCTGAGACATTTTCAGACTCATTTTTAAAAGTAAAAACATGAAACTTGCTGAGGTGATTTTTGAAGAGATGTATAAGAGGCCGTGTGATTTCATTTTTCGCTCAATTAATTAGAATTTGAGTTTTAAATAATTATTTTCTCAGTATGACCATTTTTTTTTCATTGCCAGATCTCTTGCTTCGGAAAATTTGGTTCAAAACGCCAATTTTGACAGCATTTTTTACAATATTTTCTGCATTTATCAACAAATCGACAAGCACGGCCCATTATGTAGTTTCTGAATAAGAGAATTTCCCAGTTTGGTGCGTTTGACAGCAAAATTGAATTTAAAAATGAATCAGAAAGTTTGGTTTCGAATACACCCTTAAGGCTAAAGCTTTAGAACCACTTCGTTGGTAATTGGGAAAAATGCAGCTTTTTTGGAAAACATTTTTCGTTCTCGAAAAATCCCATACAGCATCGTGCTACTGTCTACACTTCTCGAATCATTGAATTTTTTATTACTTTTATGACTTTTGAACCACTCTGTACATAAGAGTTAAAAATTAATGTATTGTAATTCGAATTTTCAATTTTTGCCCAGTTATTTTTAAAGATATGGCAGATGGAAAGAAAAAACTCACACTTTTATATTATTTAAAATGTTATTTTAAATTATGGTAACAAACAAATATTTATTGTTCATGTTGTAATAGATTTAAAAGAAAAATTAGAATAGAGCCTGAGAATAATTTAAAATATCTGGAATTTTTAAATTGTTTTCTCAACTTATAATCAAAATGATTTTATTAATTGATAATTAAGAAAATATTGTATAATAATCTGGTATACGCCATTGTACGTAATTTATAAAACCCTAAGCACATTAGGAAGTGTGTCATAAATCAATCACAATATTACATCTTTACATACACGAATCAAGTTAAGTTAAATTAAAACATGTAAAAACACAAACATTAATTTTGTACATAAAAATGATGTATATTAAAAATTTATTCAATATGATATCTATTTTTGACCAGTTATTTTTAAATATATGGCAACTGGAAAGAAAAATAAAACACTCTTTTATGTTATTTAAAATGTCATTTTACATTATTATTGTAGCAAAGAAATATTTATTGTTGAGGTATGTGGTAATAGATTTAAAAGAAAAATTATGCCTGAAAATAAAAACGTATGGAATTTCTAAATTGTTTTCTAAACTTATAATCAAAATTTAATTAAAATGATTTTATTAATTGATAATTAAGTTTTGAAATTAAGAAAATATTTCATTTTAATCTAGAATACGCCACTGTATGTAATTTCTAAAACCCTAGCACATCAAAAATCAATTACAATATTCTATCTTTACATAGACGAATTAAGTTAAATTAAATTAAAATGTGTAAAATAAAAACGTTAATTTTGTACATAAAAGTGATGTACATTAAAAATTTATTCAATATGAAAAAAAAAAAAAAAATCTGAGGTTTAAAGTGAAGTTTAAACAAATATTACGATATGCAAAAAACAGTGTATCTAAATCCAATAACTTTTTTCTGTTGCAGCTGCTTTTAACTTATTTCACTTCAGAAAACATATGAAGAACTTAAGGAAAAAAATAAAAATAAAAATCTTGCACCCCTAACCAATAACATGGACTGAAATCCAATACTCTTGAAACCGAAATATTTAGAAGATAGGCAAAAGAACCATAAATAAAATATAAATTTCATATCTTCCCCCTCCCCTTAAAAAATACATCAGCTTGCTTTTACAAACAATTCTCAAATGGGGAAAAAAAAAAAAAAACTAAATTTAAAATAAAGTAAAAACCAAACAAAAATTAGAAACAGAGTAAAACAACATCTTCACACATTTGTTCTTCGCTGCGTCGAATTTTTGCATTCGACCAGGGGGTGGGGGGTTATGGCAATCTCGTGGAGCGGGCGAAGAAAGCGCCCTCTTTTCGAGATTGGTGGAAGGAAAATGTGGCAAAATGGCCGATTGTGAAACAGCGCCTTACTGTTAGCTCCTCTGCATCAATGAAAGATAAAGTGATCAGAGGAGAAACTGAATGTACTGTATTGAATATTGACTGTGTGTTTCAATTTGGTGCTGTGTATGTCTCCAAAAACCCCGTTTTCGTTCTTGAAAAGACAGATAACTGATGAACATGGGTTGGGAATTCCGATCAAACGTTCTCTCTCTAAAGTATTGCTTGGTTTAGAAGACGGCAGTGAAAAGCAGGTTAGTTCTGTTCTGCAATTTCATACATACCGGCAGACACATTCCTTTGTATGAATCGGTACCTATGTGTGTTCCTTGAAATAATTTCAGCTTGAAATTATATTCAAAATATCAGAGGAAAATCTATTAAAATTTTTCCAGAAAAAAGGAAAAATATTTCTTTTACTTTATTTTCCTTAATTTTTATTTACTTTAATTTCGTAAAAATTAATTACATATTCCTTTACATGAACTGGTGTACGTTTGAAAGAAATTAAAATAAAAAATAATTCTAGTAAAAATTAAATTCCATTACTGCAATTTCATACATACCGGCAGACACATTCCTTTGTATGAATCGGTACCTATGTGTATTCCTTGAAATAATTTCAGCTTGAAATTATATTCAAAATATCAGAGGAAAATCTATTAAAATTTTACGAGAAAAAAGGAAAAGTATTTCTTTTACTTTATTCTCCTTAATTTTTACTTACTTTAATTTCGTAAAAATTAATTACATATTCCTTTACACGAACTGGTGTACGTTTAAAAGAAATTAAAATAAAAAATAATTCTAGTAAAAATTAAATTCTGTTAAAACGCTGGTGAAAAATCAATTAGAATCTTACAATATGAAAGGGAAACTATTTCCTTTCTCCTTTACCATTTATTTATTTTCTTGAATGTCAGATAAACTAGAGAATGTATTTAAAAATATTAAAGATAATATATATCAGTTAAACGTAAAAGAGACAAAAAATTCGTTTCAATGAAAAATAATTCAATTTTTAATGAAAGTATAGCGAGAAATTTGGAGCAACGATACACTAATACAAAAATATCAAACATCATGATAAAATGATGTATTAAAATTACTATGATGTGTATAGTAATGTGTGTTTCTGAAGTAATTTCATATAGAAACCTTATTTAATTATATTAATAATACTAAGGGAAAATCAATTGAAATTATATGTAATAAAAAGGAAACTATTCCATTTTTTGTTCATCTTTTATTTTCTTCTTTAAAAAAAGTTATAAAAACATATTAAATGTAATATAAATTAATTATATTGAAAAGCCTTTATAAATACTTTTCAACTAAGAATAAACTAATTTTTAAGGAGAGTTTAACAGGAATATTGAAATGCAACTATGGATTGATATAAAAAAAAAATTGAAATTTTTGCAAACGATTGAATTATGTACTGCAATAGTGGTTTAGTTACAATAGCGCTTAAAATATGCCACAAAACAACAATAATACTTATTATGATTATTATTATTATTATTATTATTACATTATTATTTTGATTTTATAAGTACTATATTACATATTTGTAATATGCACTTAAATAAAATTTAAAATAAACTAAATATATGCATTTTAGGCATTACATTTAATTGTGTTATATATATAAAAGACTTGAAATGCAGTGTTTCCTTTACGGTAATTTTTCTTTCTGTGTGGAAAAAAAATTTGTTTTAACTAACAAAATTCATATACAGATTTCATATTTCACTAAGTTTTACTATAAAGGTTTCTTTAATATATATATATATATATATATATATATATATATATTTTATTTCAAAATTAATGATAAATTACCGCATGAATGGCGCTACTTTCTTGTTTTTATAAATATTTTATAGTTAAAAAATTTCTGCATATATACACCTTCCTTTTGAAGTTATGGTGTTTTAGCATTTTGAAATGATGTAATATATATATATATATATATATATGTATGTGTGTACGACATAATACAGTTAATACAAGTACATTTCCGATACAAAAAAATTTTAATATATATGATGGAATAATGCTAAACAGTTCGAAGTTTTGGATGCTTTAAAATTCCATCGTGAGTTTATTGTTATGAATGTATAATAATTCAGTGCGAAAAATAATTTTTTAAAGTTCATATATAAATTCGTATGTGATATTTTAATAAGTGTAATATCATATTTCATGCAAAATTTTCAAGACATCAAGACAGTGCGAATAATTACAAAAGAAATTAATCGTTTAAAATAGGGTCGTAAAGCAGATTTGTTACTGGGATTGGAGCAGACTACGATAAAATACGAATACCAAATAATATGCGTCATTAAAAATTCTCTTTATTATTTTGAATGAAATTTGTGAATAAATATAAAGTCAAATTGATCTTAAGGTGCCAAACTGTAAAATTATATGATGCATTTGTCATAATAAACTACAAAACGTATACTAATTTAGTATGGTAGGATGTTAAAAAATCATACATGAATTCACTGGAGTACGATATATAGATATCTATGCCAACTGATGATTAAACATTAACATGTTGCTTTGATTTTCAAATTTCCATCATCATTTGATTTATACATTCCTTTTTTGTTCCAATTGGTAATTAAATTCTATTTATTTAATTTTTGTTTGGCACCATACATCTTTAAATATGTTTATGTTTATTATTATATTCAAATTTCCTGGTAGGTTTTATTTAGTTAGATGTTGTCTATGTAACACTATAACAATTATAGCAATTACTCATTATAACAATTATGTAAAATGTTATCACATACCACCTTTAAATTAGAGATTAATTTATTTTGTTATTCGAACATCTTAGCTATTTTTTTTTAATTTTAAAGGTATTATATGTATAATATATAATATACTTTTATGCCATCTTTAAATTAGAGATTTTATGAGATTTTGTTATACGAACTTGTTTTTTGAATTCAAAATTATATATATATATATATATATATATATATATATATATATATATATATATATATATATATATATATATTATATATATATATATATATTCTATATATATATATATATATATTATATAGAATATATATATTATATATATATATATATATATATATATATATTATTTATTTATTTATAGTTAGATGCGCTCGTGTGTGTAAGTATATATGTTATATATAAGAATGTATGTATCTATGTGTGCACTTCGAGTATTTTTGTATATTTACCAAAATTTTATAAAACTGGTATATAAGTATGAAATATAAAAAAAAAAATCTTTAAAAAAATATTAGAAATGAACAGTTTACTTTGAATAAGCATAACAAAATTAAGGGGACAGTTTACCTCACAATTTGTCAAAAAGTCGATTTTTTCATTTAAATATTAAATGAAAGCTGAATATTTTGACACCTCATTTTTACACATACGGCAATTATATCGCGAGATATTGTACATTTTGTTAATACACCTAGCGCAATTACCCACACAAATTAAGGGGTCAGGTAACCTTTGAATTGTCCAAAAATTTATTATTTTTTAAGTAGCTTATAATTAAATATGATTCTTTAGGAACATTTAAAAACAAACCCCATACGAAAATTCGCATTAGAAGAGAAGTTATGTCTAAAACACTTTGGGCTTTTGCTGTATGATAAGGGGTAATTTAATCTTTAATGTCAATTTTCTCAAAACAACGATTTTGATCATTGCGCTCACGATTTCTGAAAAACGGTTACCTAGAATTTCACGAAATTTTCGGTGAATGTATTAAACGTACAGACGCACAAAATGACCTATTATTATGTCTCTCAAGCAAGAAGTTTAGAATTAACGACTACTTTTGTAATAAAAAAATCTCGATATTTCAAATTTCCTAAGATTTTTTTTTTCTCGGGATCTACAAGTTTTATTTTTTTCATTGTAGGTCATTTTGAAAACATTTTATATCTGTACTCGTTAAAAAAAATATTGGTTTGTTTCATCCATTCAAATGGGAAAAATCATGCGCGTAATGCATGCAAGAGTAATATATGCAAGAGTAAAAAAATATATATATGTATACCTTTTTTAACAACTTAAATTGATAAAATAAAAGGTTACTAACATGTGTTTTCAATTTTATAATTAAAAGTCAATTAGTTAAAGAGTGAATGCAATTCTTACAGAGGTCACTTTTCCATGCACTTAATTGACTAAAAGGGTACATGGCCCCTTAATACTTAAAATGGCTTTGTCTCCATTTTCATATTTTCTTCACTTTCATGCCTTTCATGCTTTAAAAATGCTAAGAGTTTTTTTTTTTTTTTTTTTTTTTTTTTTTTTTTTTTTGCATTTGAGATAGAGATTTAAACTTTTTTGTACATGTTCTTTATTTCATATGTGATAAATCTGCGCATGGAATTAGCCTCCAGATTTTTTGTTATTTAAAAAAAAATAAAAGTGTATGAAGATGTGTTAGATTTTATAATTTTACACTATGTATATTAGTAAAAAATATATATTAAATGTAATATTAGATGTATCTAAAAATCGATGCGCAGTCTTGTGTAATACACATTTGAAAAACCTTTAAAAATATTGAGTAAAAATATCAATATTTAAAAAAGTAGTATGGATTTAAAAAAAGTAAAAAAAAATAATAAAATAAAATAAATATGCAGTTACAAACATTTTATTTTCAAAATGTACTTTTATTTGAACATTGGAATGCAGTGGGTTCACCATTTGAACCATATTTTTAATAGCAATTAAATTTAAAAAAAATCAAAAATCTCGACTGCGTAAAAAGCGAACTAATTATTTCTTATCAATGTGAAACTAATTTTTAATATTACTTACCTATTTTATTTATTTACTTGTATTGATGACTTTAAAGTTGTGTTTAATTGTTAGTTCCGATCTATAAACACTGATTTGATGAGGCCTATATATGTCTATGATGGTTAGAGTTGCAGTAAAGCTAGAGATCCTACCTACACAACTTCCAGGTTGTGTAATATTTTAATGGAGCTTCTGACTGTAAAATAGTCAATGCAACATCGCCTTCATTTTGAAAGACCAATCCATTGATATGACACTCAATAGAGTGCGTAAAACTTTTTTTCGTCTCTACCGCCATTTTGTATTTTACGACCGCCATTTTGAATTTATAAAAACAAAACCTAGCCTATAACCATCGGGCCGTTAAGACGAATCGTTAAAGACCTCATTCATTAAAATCCATCCAGCCGTTGGGATGTTTCGAGGGTATAAAGAAATCCACATACACAGATACGCGTGAAACACATAACCCTTCTTTTCAGTCGGGTAAAAATACAGAAGATTGTTGAAAAGGTAAACTGTCCCCTTAAGTAAATAAAAAAACATTTTCTATACATTAAAAAAAATATTTATGAAGAAATACTTATCATTCGCACTTGCCTAAATATTTTTTATTTTAAATGTAATATTATAAGGATTTTTTTGTGTTAATATTTCTTACAATTTAATAAATTACGAAAAATAATATTCAAATTACCTTGTTAATTACGATAAAATGAAAACGTCAATATAAGTTAGTGTGAAATTAATCCATGTCATACAGTTTTGATTAATATTTAAACACTGTGGCACTACGATTAATACGGTACTAATATTTAAAATATAGATAAACTATTAAATTTATGCTTGGATGTTTGTCGAAAGTGTTTATTTTATAATAGATTATATTGGATCCAATATTTTTATTTTCAAAATAAAACTCTTTTTTATATAAAAATCTTTGTGAAATGTAAAATATACAATAAAATGCAGGCAATTAATACCACAGTAATCAGTCAGTATAAACTCGTCTGTTAATATGGACGTAAGGAGTAAATTCAGTATTCATGTATAAGCCTTAATGTATGTCAATCTAAATGCCTGGAGTTACATATGAATTTCCGATAGCCGCAGCCGCAGTAAATATAAATACACCAGCAGTTAATAGCACTTACATTATTATTGCATACACAGGTAATTTAATCTTGCACAAATGTTCATATTTATTATATTAATTAATTTTAATGTTATTGTTTATTATTATTAATATTTACTAGGAAAAAATTTCTTAATGCAAAGAACAAATGCTATTCATCTAAATCGAGTGTTTGATTATAACGTAGATATAAAAGAGATATACAAATATAAAATAAATAAATAAATAAATCTGAGTAAAAAAAGGAATATAATGAATCATGAAACCTTCACCAATAATTTGCATTATTATTATTATTATTATTATTATTATATAAATTATTATAGTGTTAATATTTAATTTATTCTTCTAATTAAGTAGTCGCGTTTAAAACGGGGACACGGTTAAAACGAACAATTTGCACGTTAAGAAGGGTTCATAATTTAAACTACATTATAACTATGCAGGTCTCTGACGCATTTATAAAATTATCGTTAAGAAATTCTAAATTATCCCCAGAAAGTTTGAAAAGTTATTTTTGCACTACAGTAATTTTAACAAAATTAGTCTAATTGGTAAATAAATCATATCAGATGTATTTCCAACTGGGCGAAAAATGTCCCGACCAAGATTCGAACCATTGGCTGAAGCCGCCAATGCTCTACCATCTGAGCTATCCCGGACGAATCTGGTGGAACTTTTTCACACAGCTAACCTTATTGATTATAGCATATGTGGTCTGAAACCTGGTTCAGCTCAACAGAATAAATCGCAGGTAATGGAACTCCAGAAATCGCTGGATACGTAATTACACTACATTAATTAGGTAGAGCATTGCGGCTTCAGCCACGAGATCACTGGTTCGAATCCTGGTCCGGCCATTTTTCGCACAGTTTGAAATTTACATCTGATATGATTTATTTACCAATCAGAATAATTGTGTTAAAATTAATGTGGTTTAATTACGTATCTAGCGATTTCGGGAGTTCCATTACCTGCGATTTATTCTGTTGAGCTGAACCAGGTTTCAGACCAGATGCTGTAATCAATGAGGTTAGCTGGGTGAAAACGTTCCACGAGATTCGTCCGGGATAGCTCAGATGGTAGAGCATTGGCGGCTTCAGCCAAGAGATCCCTGGTTCGAATCCTGGTCCGGACATTTTTCGCCCAGTTGGAAATTTACATCTGATATGATTTATTTACCAATTAGAATAATTGTGTTAAAAATTAATGTAGTGTAATTACGTATAAAGCGATTTCTGGAGTTTCATTACCTGCGATTTATTCTGTTGAGCTGAACCAGGTTTCAGACCAGATGCTATAATCAATAAGGTCAGCTAGCTGGGTGAAAAAGTTCCACCAGATTCATCCGGGATAGCTCAGATGGTAGAGCATTGGCGGCTTCAGCCAAGAGATCCCTTGTTCGAATCCTGGTCCGGACATTTTTCGCCCAGTGGGAAATTTACATCTGATATGGTTATTTTTGGTTATTATAATAATAAATACTTCGTGAATAAAGTAAAGGAAAATTGCTATTAAAAACTTTCTGTATGAACTCAAAATTTCTGAATAAAAAATCCGCCAGATCTGGCAACACTGTTTGCCGCCTGTATAGCGTTAAGATTTGCACGCTTTTAACGAGCTACAAAAGCAGGATCACGATTAATACGAGCAAAAACTCTGTTCATTTCAGCGTGGTTTTTGGAAAAAAGTATGATAGAATTAGAAAGGAAACACTGTTCTCTATCAGTAATAATATTTCTGAATTTATCTCTCTGTTAATTTTTATAATTTATTTGTTAACAACAATTTATCAGTTTTACCGTACACAATTTCAACGTTCAAGGACATCTCCTCTCCCACGACAAAAGCACCCAAGAAAATGAAAAGAAATGTTCTAGTATCTTGAAAGAAAGAAGGGGGAGATAAGGAAGTTTGAAATACCACCCTTTTGTGAGATTTACAACTGAGCCATAGAAAGGAAGGAGCCTAGAAGAAAACTCATGTTTCTTTGTTTAAGGCTGTTCTTAACTGCTCTGCTCAACAAGCGCAAAACGTTTTGACACATTTACAAATTCATTTTTAACGGAAAGATATAGAATTGGCCATGGAAGCGATTTGATATTGAACTGTGTTTTCCATTTTTTGATCAATAAATTACCTATTGAGTTATAAGCGATTTTGATCACGTGACAAACCCGTTTTTCGCCCTTCGCTGACTGGTTTTTCTGTTTTTTTTTTTCGGGAACGTCGGTTCAAAACGTCCACTTTGACACTGTTTTCTGAAAGATCTATTGCGTTTGCAAAAAAACGAACAAAACCCCAGCTCGATTACGTAGTTTCTGAACAACAACACCTGCTAGTTTCATGCATTTCCGAACAAAAATAAATTAAAACATGTCATAAAATTGTCCTTTTAGGTTTGAGAACACCCTTAAGCCGGGACTAAGAGACCTATTAACCAAGATTTTCATGTCTACCATTGAACTGTTATAATGAACAGGATGTGTGAAGTCAATAGCTGGAAAATTGCAGTGAATATTGAGATGCTAGCTGAATTTTTATGGGAAAAAGAGAAGTTATCAGCTGCATTGTTGTATGACGTTCAACTCCTCTGCAATGATTAGTTCTCTACTACAGAACTGTGATTTTGTCTAAAGAAAAGACCTGTCTAAAAAAATGGCCCTCACAAAGGTAACATAAAATATTTTATAATTAACATTATGATAAGGAATCGACCGAAAAGTCGTTTTCGTTTTCGGCCCAAAATCAGAGCTTTTCTGAAAATTCGTTTTCGGAGACAATGCTGCCGAAAATTCGACCGGACTGAAACTATCTGTGTTCCAAAAATCTCGTTTCTTCCTTCGGAAATTTTCAACATTCCTCATTGATTTGAGCTGTATCGGCTCAAACGAGACACTCTTTATTTATAACTATGATTTCACTGTTTATAATTATCAGTCATGACTGACTTAAGACGTGAGTGAAAGTTATAGAGGGAGCAATGCATATATCACTAAACTTTCCACGCGCTCATTAAAAGCTGCAGACGTAACAGTAATAGAAAAATTTCAGTTCGAAACTGCAAAACTGTTTCGAATACTCTTTGAAAAAGTTCCAGTATAACAGATGATCAAATACAAAAATCATTATAAAAGATAAATCGAGTACACCTAAAATACGTACACCTAAAACATTTTTTAATTAGATGAAATTCGTGTAATTAGAAAATCCTTATATAAACTATCTATTCTGGATTTTGAAATGGTTTTATCAACATATAATCATAATTTAATTGAGATTTAACTATTAAACGATAAACGAGTATTTTTAAAAAAATTTACATGGTTTATTTTTTATTTATATTTCTTCTTTTTAGTGTTTAAAATATTTCATTGTTGCATTGGTTGGCTGTGAACTTGTCAAGTGTGTCATGCGTCAAGCGTGGTTTGACGCATAATTAACTCTATTGCTTTTGCAACTCATAAGCAGTTGTGACCATAAAGAATATTTCGCGATTTAACACCTGCGATCGTCTAACGGAAAAAGATGTTTATATTAATGTATTAATTTATAATTAAATTCTAAAAATATTAAAATGTTATATTATTATCAAAAACACACCTACATATGTTTATACTATATGTTATAGTATGTCAGGAAGTGAGTGAAAAATCGATTATAAAATTCCACCTTTACATTAAAAAACCAAGTTAAATAAAAGAGTATAACAATTAAATTTACTTTAGTAAAAATGAAAGAAAAACAATTATGAAAACTCTTATTAATTATTTGTTTTTTGAGGTTTTAGCCTACTCCTTACTAATGGTGCGACACCGCACCGTTTTCAAACACACACACACAGATATATATATATATCTGTGTGTGTGTGTGTGTGTGCGGAACTCTGGGCATTTGGGACCTAACAATTCTGTCCAGGTTCTACAAATTTCCATTTTTAATTTTCTACTCTTTTTTATTATGATTTTGGAATTTCTGTTGAGTGTGTTGGGGGGGGGGGGGGGCTGTATTGTTGTCAATTAGTTAATTACATTTTATTCATAATTTCACAGTTTTTGTTGGTGGTTGGTAATGTTTTTTTAAGGTTAGATTTAATATGTATAATGTTTGTGTCATATATTGATACTCAATTTATTATTTTTTATTAAAAAAAGATGATGAATTGTAATATTCTATAATGGTTATATAAGGTGTGTCCCAACGAAATAAAGCCACCGTAATTCTGTGCCGTAACTGGACACGAAACAAACGGATAAGAACGAAACAAATATATTAAGAAAGCCTACATACAAATACATATTTGCCAGGCGTAACTCACGCCCTGCCCCACTTAGGCAGGAGAAAACGACGAACGTGTAAAAAAAGAGGGGAAAAAGTGTCCCGCCGAAATAAAGCCACTGACAATATTAGTATTTATTGGTAACTACAGACATCCGAGCTGCTGCAGTTCAATATGTTTATGATGTCAGAACGTTGTCAAATACTTGTTCTGTGCCAGTCGAACTTTGAGCAGACTTTAGAAGGTTGTATTTTCTATTTCTCCTGCAGTATTGCAATGGGAAAGAAAACCCAGCTATGAAAGTTCGAGAAAGGACAAAAAACAGATTTTAAGGAGCAAGGTCTTTCACATAGAGCAATATCTAAGTAAATCAAACGATCTAAAACTATAATAGACAATTTTTTACGTATGGGCAATGCGTACGGGTATAAAAAAAAGGAGGTATACATGTAGAAAAATGACTTCCAGGCTGGAAATAGAATTTTGCGTCGTCTTTCACGAGGTGGTATTTCCGTAAAGCAGTTGGCCAAAGAGGATAACATCCCTGTGACAAAATAACCCAGTCACGAATTGAAAAACGTACAAGGATCTTGTGATATCAGAAAAAAAACAGCCGCCAGTGTTGAAAGCTATCCACATACAAAGGAAAGTTGATTAGGCCAAATATCATCAAATCTGGAAGTCCCCGTGGCGTCGTGTTATAGTCTCAGATGAGAAAAAATTAATTTGGATGGACCAGACGGCATTGCTTTCTATTAGTATGACATGAGGAAAGAAGAGAAAATTTTCTCTAAAAGACAACAAGGTGGAGGCTCTTTAATTGTGTGGGGAGGCTTCGGCTATTGAAGTAAACATAACTTGGCTTTTGTCTCAGGCCCCATGAAGGCTACCAATTACCAAGAAATGCTAGAAAACCATTGACTGCCATTTGCAAAGAGGACTGGTGGACTAAGTTGGATTTTCCAGCAGGACAAAACCTCCATTCATGTTGCAAAATCCTATTGGGAATGTTTTTTGGATAATTGGGTGCATGTCAGGGAATAGCCTCCCCTTTTCCCTGATATCAACCCTCAAGAAAATGTGAGGGAGCATCCTCAGTAAGGCTGCATATGCCAATGACAGACAGTTTCAGTCTGTGGCAAAATTGAAGGTCGTCATCATTGAAGAGTGGGAGAATATTGATGCTACTGTACTCCAAGGGTTAGTAAATGGTATGCCACATCGTATATTCCAAGTCATATATAACCATGGCGGATATATTGCCTATTAACATTAGTGGCTTTATTTCGGCGGGACACTTTCCCCCCTCTTTTTTTACAAATTCATTTATTTTTCCTGCCCAGGTAAGGCAGGGAGTGAGTTACTCCTTGTAAATATGTATTTTTAATAGACTTTCTTAATATATTTGTTTTGTTCTTATTGGTTTGTTTCGTGTCCACTTACAGCACACAATCACGGTGGCTTTATTTCGGTGGGACACACCTTATATATATATAAGTGTGTGTGTTTATAATTTTTTACTTTTTGCAAAAAATGCAGTGTGAATGTGCATGCAAGCGCTTTGGAATACTGCATAAATAATTAAAACTTGGATTTTTTCCCCACATATATATATATAATTTTTCAATTAAGAAAAAGATCTTGTAAGTCGTATTTTTGTGATAAAACAGAAACACGATTTTTCAATCTCTGATTGCATCTGATTTTTTGATGATTCGTGCTGATAGTGCGTTTTTGCACCGTTTTATATTATTTAATCTAATGAAGCTATTTTTGTACTGAACAGATTTGTCAATAGTATAACCGACTTATTCTATACAATTAGTATGAAGCAAACATTTTAGTAAAAAATTATAGCGTTAGGAAATGGATAATTAATTCATATTATTTCAAATCTCATTTAAAATTAGTTGACATTTCAATTAAAGAAGGAAAGTCAATCAAAAATGTATATCTTGCAATTTCAGATTTTAAAATGATAAAACTGAGACTTTTACTGCTTTTTTTTTTTTAAAACAGTTTGTTAGAGTTAATATATAAAGAATCGAATGAAAATCATAGACTCTTTATGTATGTAGTGTATAAATGAAATCTATAGCCCATATCTATTATTCTCACCAGTTATTTTTTATTTAATCAGAGCATTTTCGCGATTCAATTACAGAAAATTTTCTGTTTTGAAAAACCGGTATTGAAAACCTTAGTTTAAAAATTAAGCAAAAGGTCGCGAAGGGGTTAAAGACGTAGCCAGGAGGGGATCAAAGAACTGGAACATCTGTCTCCTTTACCGAAATAAGTTTTGTTTTTTATTTAATCTTGAACACATTCTGCCCATTTCTATAGAAAAATGTATGATCATAACTTTTCAGCCCCTTCGAATAAAAAACCTGGTTATGATACTGATAGATTGATAGTCATGCAATATACAGGGTGCAATATGTTATATAACGCCAACCTTTAATTTCTAAACCATTGGTCGTAGACATATAGTTCCAATTACAAAAACGTTTCAAATGAGGTAAATATTCATGCTGTGTCAATATTTAAAGTAAAAAATCAATTTTATAAAAATTACGAAATCTAACTTTTTATACGGTCCCCCAGTCCCTATATTTATAGTTAATAAAAGTTTACACATATCATAACAGATATAACAAAAAAAACTTTGACATCTGTACAACAAAAATTGACACAGTTATTAAATTTCAAAGTTTGAGATTTTTGCACATGATTTTGTCTTTCATTGAGGGATCAGTTAAAAGATGAATTAAAGTAATTCGAGATCAAAATCAGGGTGCAATTCCGCTTCCATTTATCTAGTCCTTAGTGAGTATGTTTTATTTTCCGGTTGTCGATTCTACCTTCTTTGACGTTTGCATGTTGTTCGACCCATAAAAGTTAGCTCAAATTTTTCGATGAAATACCCCGATTTTTGGTGATTCCCCGATTTGGCGATACCGGCTAAAGGTGGTTTCGCCGTAAAAAGGACATTGCATCTGATTTTGATCTCGAATTACTTTAATTCATCTTTTAACTGATCCCTCTATGAAAGACAAAATCATGTGCAAAAATTTCAAACTTTGAAATTTAATAACTGTGTTAATATTTGTAATACAGGTGTCAAACTTTTTGTGTTATATCTTTTATGATATGTGTAAACTTTTACTAAATATAACTATAAGGACTGGGGGACCGTATAAAAAGTTAAATTTCGTAATTTTTTATAAAATTGATCTTTTACTTTAAATAATGCCACAACGTGAATATTTACCTCATTTGAAACGTTTTTGTAATTGGAACTATATGTTTACGGCCAACGGTTGAGAAATTAAAGGTCGGCGATAGATAACATATTGCATCCTGTATATTTATAGAGAATGCTTAGATAACGTGCAATAAAAACAGTGTTGCAGCAAAGTTCTGCTAATAATAACCAATAGTTAAAGTTGTTAAACCATTATAAATGCAGCTATGCAAAATTTAAAATTCATACAGTAAGCTTAATTTCTATTAATTTTGTTTTGATTTTTTGGTTGTGTTGAATTTCAGTAATGTACCGAGTATCCTAAAAATGACTCATGGATTTTAAAATTCGATAACTTGCAAACGGTGACAGATATTTAAAAAATTCTTACAGGAGTGTTATGTAAGATGTCAGGAGATTTTATGCTGAGATTTTCAGTTTTAGTTACAAATAGCATCGATAGATGGCGCAGCAAGCAATAACCGCTAAATCCAGGCTCGATTTTTCGGCCTCCATGAGAAAAAAGGAGATTAAAATGTATTGAATGGATCCCGAAGTACAAAAAATAGGGTCTGGACTGAGCGCCTTTTGCTCTCAGAGCCATCTATTGTTTGAAATTCGAGCTAAAATCAAAGAATCACAGTACAAAACTCCTGACGTTATACATAACTCTCCTGCGAGAATTGTTTTAATATCTGCCACCGTTTGGAACTTATTGAATTTAAAAATCCATCAGTCATTTTTGGGACACCCGGTATAAGTTACAGTTAATATATAAATGGGATATCTTTTGAAGGAAGCGAGATTGCCTTAAACGTAGGACTTTCTGAAGAAGTAATGATTCCGAAAAGAAAAAAAAAATCTTAAAATTGGTATTTCAATTTCATAGGGGAAAAAATCATTACATAATTTACATAATACATAATTAATAATAAATAATTACATAATTTTTTTAAGATTCCGTCAGAAGAACCTTTTTGTAAAATAAAAATGGAAAAGGAATCTTCTTTTTATCCTTTTCGTACGGTTTAAATGCTGGAAAAAAATAACTTTGACAATAATTGAGGAAAAAAAACCAAAATATTACAATGTGGGTGCTTTTATTATTATTTTTTGTTTGTTTGTTTGTGGGTGTTAAAATATGTTGCTGAAATTACTGCATGGACGTTTATTCCCTTTGTATTTGATTTGAAACTTGCATTTTTCTTGTCATTTGCCTCTATAATTTGCTTTATTATTTATTTCATTCGAGAACTTCGTTTTTATTTTATGTTTCACTAATTTAAGTATTTATTTTGGTACCTTTTCACAGGCAATAAATAAATAAATAAGTAATTAATCATGGCAATGCAATTTAGATTAATCATCATACCAACAACAAGTTTTCAAACTAAAAGATTTGCAAACAGTTTATTGTCCTTTAAATTGTATACTTTTATGTGCGCTTAACGTTATATTTAAACTGTATTCCGTTTGCACAGCATTGATTAACATTAACCCCTTGAAGGGCGGTGAGACATCACATAATTTTAATCCCTATTTGCCACAATGGCACCCGAATTTTTTAATGAAAATTTCACTTTTATTAAGTGCGCGAAAATATACTTTTAGTTGTTTACAAATAAATTTTCTTGTAAATACTGGTGTCAGTCATTTATTTCAACATTTGAATGCAAGCACCTTGCCCCTGAAAGGGTTAAATGCATCTAAAAGAAGAGCTTGAAGAATTTCCAGCTAAAGGTATTTGTTATTGCATAAATAATAAAATAATTTAATAACAGAAGATGTAGGATAATAATATTATTCAAAAAATCATTTTATTTTAATTGAATTTTTTGATCCAATAAGCATAAGATTTTTTGAAACTACAGTAGAACCTCTTTTATCCGAAACTCTTTTAACCGAAACTCTCGGTTAACCGAAATCCATTTTTAAATCTTTTTTTTTTTTTTGCTATCACATTTCTTGTCTGCAAAATCTATTTTGAAAGCTTTTTTTTTTCGTTAACTATCATATTCCTTGTGTGAAAGCGGTCCTTTCCGATCAGCAAATACATATATATTTTTTCGATCCCCTTTATTAGAGTTCCTTTGAACTTAACTTGAGCTCCAGTAAGCTACGGAGTGGAACGAAGAAAACGAACAAATTAGCAATTCTGAAGCTTTTGAATGTTTCTCAAAAGATTTGGCATGGCTGGAGCAGCAGAAAGACTGTGATACTGGTGAAGTCACAATATTAAAAAACTCCATGGTAGAGCTTTAAAGCAAAGGCAATCAAAACTGCGAGAAACAAAACATTTTTTCAAACACTTGTGATCTATGTAAAAGGTACTTAATTTCAAAATTAAAATTCAGGTAATTTATTCTTGTTTTAATTTTGCTAGTGCTTTATTTTTTATAAAGCACTTGTTACCATCATGAGAAATATTGCATATATTTCTCCTTAATCTTAAATTTGAAGCATTCTCGATTATCCGAAAATTTCGATTTTCGAAAGAGGGTCGGTCCCATTTACTTCGGATAATCGAGATTCTACTGTATTTTTAAGATTTTAATTTTAAACTTTATTCAAAAACGTGAAAAATGAAAAAAAAATAAAATGAAATTTTGCGAATATTCAGATTCTAATATTCAGAACTTTCAGATTCTAACGCTAACCGGTGGCAGTTTAAACAAGAACGAAAAATCATGCGTCCAGCATAGATTATGAAACACTTTCCAACACTTTCAGAATACTGTAACAAAACTTCATAGTTTAGACAGGTAAAAAAGGATGTCTAAATAAACAATTAATAAAACACACAACGCATTTGAAAACCCAATTTCTGATCGGAAAAATATCCTTTTTTTTTTTTTTTTTTTTTTTTTTTTTCCTGAAACCCTGAATAGGATCTATAGATTTGTATGTATACTACAAAGTATGCTAAATGTCAGTTCAGTTAAACGAATAGTACAGTTGAAAATTTCAATTCAACACTTTCCACGAATAAACGGAAATATGTTTGAGAACTTTTGTGTAGCCCTGTATATGATCTGCAGAATTTATACACACCAATTAATTAGGGTGAGCGAAGCGAATCCTCTACTAGGCTATGCAAATTACATTTTGTCGTACACGTTACAAAAAAACTATTCGGTATTTTGACTTGGAAAAAGAAATTTATTCGATGGAAAAAGAAATTTATTCATCGTTGTCACGTCATCCAGTGCTATCTGATAGATGGACGGCGACGTTCCCCAACTTGGTTTATTAGTGAGAAATTTCCGAGCAAGGACATCGGACAAGGTAGCTTAACGGTAGAGCAACAGCACGTTACGCTGTCGACCCAGGTTCGAGTCCTGGCCCCGGCCAATTTTTCACTCCAGTTGGGTTTATTGTATTTAATTGTATTTATTGTCTGTCTTAATATATGTGTACTTTAATCATTAAAATTGGAATTCAGACGTTAATTTATGTGCTTTAAGATAAATTCTTTGCACATCCTATTCTGCAGTAAGCACCGTTTAGTACTCCTCAGTGATATATATATGTATATATATGTATATATATAATAAATTTGAAATCACAAATATATGAAGAAATTGATAAAGTTCTAAAGATGATTTAGAAATGAAAATAGGAAACCAGTAAAATAGTGTAATATCATTAAACTACACTTCAAACGATTTTTCCTCATAGACCGTAATGTAGCGGAATTCTTTTGAGTGCAGTGTTGAATTCAGACACTTTTCTCCGGGAGGGATTTCTGTGGCTCCGGAGGGGGGGGGGGAGAATGTCCCCCCAGGGTCACCCTTTGAAATCAACACTGTTTGAGTGTCCCTGTAAATGAATCGTAAATGCTACACAAAATGCAGACAGGCAAATCGAAATCATAAACACTTTTAAACTATGTTGGAAAATGTTAGAAAATGAACGAAGACGTTTAGTAAAACAAATTGAGTTTTAATTTATGTTTATACATTTTGTAACTATAGTTGAATAGCTTTTCTTCAACTTCTTCGTATCCATTTTATACATTTTGTAACTATAGTTGAATAGCTTTTCTTCAACTTCTTCGTATCCATTTTATACATTTTGTAACTATAGTTGAATATTAAAAAGCAGTAAACCAACGTTTAAAATGCACAAATAATGGATGAAAAGCAGCAAACAGCTGTTTCGAATCTACAGCGAGATTCTTCTTCAGTGCAAGATAGGGAAAAAGGAACAGCGTGCTAGAAAAAGCAAGGCTGAGCTCTTTTTTGCTCAGCCTTGCTTTTTCTAGCACGCTGTTCCTTTTTCCCTATCTTGCACTGAAGAAGAATCTCGCTGTAGATTCGAAACAGCTGTTTGCTGCTTTTCATCCATTATTTGTGCATTTTAAACGTTGGTTTACTGCTTTTTAATATTCCTGCACAAAGGCTATATTTGCTATTTTAATATAGTTGAATAGCTTTTCTTCAACTTCTTCGTATCCATTTTATACATTTTGTAACTATAGTTGAATAGCTTTTCTTCAACTTCTTCGTATCCATTTTATACATTTTGTAACTATAGTTGAATAGCTTTTCTTCAACTTCTTCGTATCCATTTTATACATTTTGTAACTATAGTTGAATAGCTTTTCTTCAACTTCTTCGTATCCATTTTATACATTTCCGTTTTATAAGAAAACAACTCAGTGTAAATTTTATGACAACTTCCTTCCATTTTACAGTTTGTTGATAAAAAAATTTCTTTCTCTGTCCAAACCCATAAATAATTCAAAATTAAAAATTTTTATAAACGGATTCTTTTCAAGGCAAAAATGAAAAACGAAACAAAACATGCAACACTCTTTAGAATTAACCTTAATTTCTTTATTAAGGGAAGAACTTTGAAGATTTCTTTTTTTACTGACGTACATACACATATTATTATAGGTAATACTTAGAAAAACTGATTCTGATAAGAAAAAAAATCATTTTGTGGGTAAAAATTAAAAATTTATAAATAAAAAAATTAAAGAATTTTAAAGTTTGCTGTTTTTTGATACATTACTGTGTTTAAAACTAGGGGGCTCGGCCCCCTACGAGCTACGCTCGCCAACCCCCGTCCAGACACCGCAGGCTCTAAATGCACGCTAATTTGATCGGCTTTATAAAGATTTCGAAAGATTGAATTATAATTTAAAAAACAGTGGCGATCTCCCTATAAACGAATTTCTATTCATTTCTCTTTGATTGGGGAATTTTAACGCCAAATCCGCTGCGGTACTACTTGATTATCCCGTCGACCAATTTCGCCAAATTATATAAATCGCCAAACCACTCGCCAAATTATACAAATTGACATAATTTTTATTTTAAATAACGAAAGAACAAATAAATTCGTACAACATTAATAAAAATACAAATAAAACGTCGAAATAAAAATAACTTGATGACGTAGACACGTGTAACAACATTTCAAAATAAGCTAATATAAAAGGAATTAAGTAAACAGAGTCTTTGTCTCCTGGTATTTTTTAACAAAGCGAAAAGAAAGTTCTTTTAAATGAGACATTTTAAATTCTGACGTAATTTTTACCAAGCTATTCTTTCTCTTTTAAATAATCGCGTGAAAGTACTTTTGTTAGCAATGAAATATTATTTGCGCTTTCCTAACAAAAAAAGTTGAAAATATCCTCTCAAAATATTAAATAAATGTCTAGCGCAATTTCTAAATTTAAACTTTTTTTGCAATATTATTTTGTGTTCATTTTATGTAATAACTATAATGTGACGTAAATATGACGTAATTTCTCCTAAGACTTCTAACGCATGTTAATGAATTTATTATTTTACAATATCCTTTCTCTTTTAAAATTCACGTGTATACTTTTTATGACGTAATTTTTAATAAGTTCCTGCTTTTTATACGTAATTATTTAATTCTAATTTGAAAGTTTTTTTCCTGTTTATAATAGTCACGTGTAAATAAATTTTTAATTTGAAGCAAACATTATTGCTTGTGCTTTTTATGCAGTTGGCAACAGTTTAAATTAGTACAATTTTCTGAAATCTGTAAAAAATATCTCTAGAAATGCTGAAAATTTGAATTTAAAATAGAAATAAAACCTGAAAAAATGATTCAAATTAAAAAAATTAATGCAATCTGCACTCCGGCAAATTCTAATGCATAAAATGATCTAAAAATGATTACACTGCCATGTATAGTTTTTGCTGCTATAAAACTTTTTTAGTGGAACAATTTTGTCCAACTTTAGCATTAAATATCTCTTAAAATAATTCTTCGATTTGAAAACTGTCTGCATCAGCGTGTTTATCAAACATTTCTGTATAAAACCACTGATTTTCATATTTTTGTATGCATTATTTTTCTCAATATTAACGAAGAAAGACCTCCGGTCACAAAAAATTCAAAACCGGCGGCGGCGGCGGTGACAGCGGTAGTTACTTTTTTTTAGAATAGAGAGAATAGAGAGATATTAAAACTTTTACAAATATTTGTCAAATCACTCTACAATTTTTTTTTCGTATCCCCAACCTTTGTATCATAGTGTACTTAATAAAATTAGGAATCGATTTTACAATTGATGAATTAGTTTATGAGAAAAAAATATATACAAATATAGGCATATATATACAAATATAGGTAATAATATCCAGGTAAAAAAACATGATTTCTCCAACGTTTCCATTTTTATTTTTTTTATTTTTCATTATACTGTAAAATCCATCCCTAATTTTATTAAGTACACTATATTGACGATACAAAAAAAATAATGAAGTGATTTGACAAATGTTTAAAGAAGTTTTAGTGTTTTAAACACAGTATAGTCAAGAGGGGGTAATTATGACCACTTTTTACATTTTCAACATTGTTATTATTATTTTTTTCTTATTTCTATTTGGAAAAGTGCTGTTTTTAATACATAGGAAGTAACTTTGATACTTTAAGAACACATTTTAAAAGTTTTAATTCTCATAGCTGTCTTTGTTCTTTTTTTAAGTTAAAAGGATGGTTACAATTACCCCACCAAAAACGCACAATCACATAAGTTTGGGGTAATTAAGACCACTAGTGGGAAAATTATGACCACTATATCTTCTCTTTATACTTACCAATACACATTTGTTTGGGATAAAAATAACCACTTTGAACTCCAAAGCGACAAATCCGGTTATCAAAAATTTTATAGACTTAGTTTCAAATTGCTATTTTGATCTCAAAAAGGCTTCAGACTAGTAATAAAGAATATCTACTAAGATGAAATATACATTATGAGGTTAATATCTAAGCTTGAACCAAAATTTTACCATACACAGTTTTCTCCAATATTACGGTGGTCATAATTACCCCACCTGACCCTAATGTATAAAAAATAGCAAACTTTAAAATTCGTTAAAAAAATTTCAAATTTTCCCCACAAAACGATTTTTCCTCTTGTCAAAATCAGTTTTTCTAAGTATTAACTATAATAATATGTGTGTATAATAAGTAAATGTGCAACAGTTAAAAAAAAAAATTCTTTAAAGTTCTTCAAAGGATACCGAGTTTCCTTAAAACTTTGTTTACATTTGCGAAAGTTTATGTCACCGGGACCAATGAATTATTGGTGGTCCCGTTTTAATATCTTTGTAATCAGAAAATGGTACTTTTTTACTTTCTTCTATCTTCACAAGAAGAAAGTATAGGATTCGTCAAAATTTTCGACTTCCGGTTTTCGACGGATTTAAACGTTTTAGGGGTCAGAGATCACGAGAAACATGTTTTTGCAAAATGCCTGTCTTGTGAGTCTGTGACTCTGCCTGTCTATCTGTATGTGACATAAATTTTGTGGACGGTCTATCTCAAGAACTAATGCACATAATTTAATAAAATTTCATATTCAATTAGTCCATGATATAAATTGGTGCTCATTATCTTTTCATGAAAATAGCCCCACAGGTGGCGCTGCTATGCTTCATTTTTCACGATTTCTAAAATAGCTCTATCTCAAGAACTAATGCACGGATTTTTAACAAACTTCAGATTCAGTTAGTCCTTGATATGAAATGGTGCTGATTACGTTTTGGTGTAAATCGCCCAACAGCTGAGGTTGCTATGATGTATTTTTCACAATTTTCGCAATAACTTTATCTCAAGAACAAATGCACAAATTTCCATCTAATTTCAGATTCAGTTAGGCGTTGTCACAAGTTGTTGCTGATAAGGTTTTAGCGTTAATCTCCCAATATTTGGCGCTGCTATGCTGGATTTTTCACGATTTTCACAATATCTCTATCTCAAAAACTAATGCACGGATTTTCATCAAACTTCAGTTTCAATTAGACGTTGACACAAGTTGTTGCTGATTAGCTTTTAATGTAAATCACCCAACAGGTGGTCCTGTTATGCTACATTTTTCAGGATTTACACTATTTTAGCGATAGCCATATCTCAAGAACTAATGCACGGAATTTCATATCTTTAGAATCCTCATGATGAACATAGATTGCGATTTATTTTTGGCACTGTGACAGCGAAATTGGCAGAATTAACATGTATGAGATAGAAGAAAGTTTTGGGATTGGCACATCCGACTAGTTTCTTACAGTCTGTGTCTACATAAACTTTTTAATCTCTAATTTCTATGAAATCTGGTCTTACAAGGCGAATTTTAAATAGGGTGTTTTGGTACGCAACGCTTCTTCATATAAAAAAAAAAATAATCGTCCTATTGTGTATGTTTTTTATTTTAAATGACACGTTAAAATTTTTAATAGATCATCCTCCGGGCCCGTAGAACTGCCCGTAGAACTTAGCGCTATTGCCAAAAATCTGTACATTTAAAAGACAAGGCTGTTTTTTTTTTTGTCATCTGGCCTGAGCTTTCTGCTGAACCGATTTTAATAATTATTTTTTTAAATCAAAGCAGTTTATTTGTAGATGTGCCCACACTCGTTTTTTTTTTTAAATACAGTGAAACCTCTCTGTGGGACCACCTCCCTGAACGATTATTTTTGCATGGAACGAAATTTATTCCCATAGGCTCAATACTTATTTTACCTCCATTCAGAGACCATCCCACTTGAACTCCCTCCATGAGCGACCAATTTCTTTGAAGAAAATTAAACAAATTCCGTTATTTCCAGGTCGCTTGAAGGAAGTTTTATTTATTTATTTATTTTTTTTTTTTAATAATCCTGGAGAGCGCATTGTTCATCAAACATTTAAACTAAGTTTAGAATTTTTTTTAATTATTATTCCGGTAACTTTTATGTGTTTAAACATCTTTGTGCTTTTTTAGGCAATGGATTTAACTCTGGCAAATTAAGAATGACGGTCAATAAACGCCCCTGCTCTATTCTGTCAAGAAACTCTCAAAGAAATAGATAAATTAATGAAATCGTCATTATTTGTTCTCGTCCAAAAAAAATTGGATTTATTTACTCAACTTCGACAGGACTTTGGAATAAAAGTTATAAAAGATAAAACCGTAAAATGAAAGCAAATGTCAGTGCATTTATTCCTTTTTTTAAACTCTGCAGTAATTAGCTTATGTAATTAGCTTTAGTTTTGATACTTAAATTTTCATATTTTTCCCTTATGTGAAAAATACATTTTAGTAACATTAATTGTTACCTTTTTTTAACAATTAAATCTATATTTAAACATGACCTCTATTAAGAGACCCCCTCTCGGAGCGACCAATTTTTATTGGAACGGAACGTGGTCGCTTTAGGGAGGTTTTACTGTAATCCTATTTTTATATTTTAATTTTAAAAGTCCTTTATGAAATTTTTTGACATTGATGGCAATCGGGTTACTGGCATTTTGAAGAGAGAAGGGAAACAATGGGAATTATCATATCATTACGGATATCATTTTCACTTTAGGATAAAAAATAACTTTTTGAAAAATTTGAACAGAAAATGACGTCACAATTAAAAAAAAACCCCGCATTTTTACTCATAAATCTGTTACATTTCAATATTTTTTTTCATTCCGCTGATGCTGAGATTGAGACGCTAAACTCAGAGCGCTTCAGGTGAGTGAAAATGACGTCATAGTTAAAATGAAATGAGTATTTTCTTTGATAAAACTAAATATTTTACTACGAATGCATCTAAAAGAGTAAATTTCTGGATTTTGCCGCCACTCATATTAGAACCTGAAATCAGAAGTGCGAATGTTCACATGCAAAATTGTAACTGGTAAACGTGACATGAAGTTTGGGAATAAGTTTATTAATATACATTTTAAAAGCAACGTTAAAAACGCCAGAATAAACAAATATTTCGCAGACTAGTTTCGGTAGCGTTTAGCGTACCATCCTCAGTGCAAAAAATAACGGAAACTTGCTCATTTATATAGAGGAGAAGCGGATTCAACTGAGAAGTTCATTACCCAATGGGGAAACAGGAAAACCTGGGTACCAGCCAATGGGAGACTAGTGTAGGAAATGCCACCAGAAATGAGTAAAAAAAAAAAATGGTAGTGATTAAGCAAACGAGGATTTTATGAAATATTTCCAGCAATCTGATAAAGGGGGAATAGCAGATTCACTATTAACAATATTGTCATAATTTTTGTAGATATGAAATGCTTCAAGAAAGTTAAGTTCGTGTACAGAAGTGGGTTTAGAGATGATTTTGGCTGAATTAAAATCAAAAGAGTGATTCCTCTCCCAGCAATGTTTAGCAATTGAAGATTTATTGGTTTCCTGTTTTTGAATATATTGTTGGTGTTCTTTAATACGAAATTTTAAACCCCGTTTGGTCTGTCCAATGTAGGAAAGACCGCACATGCAATTAATACTATAGATACTCCATGAGTTGTATAACTCAATAGGGTCTTTGAGTTTCGAGAGGGTGAGCTTATTCGTAGAGGTAAAAATTATTCTGAAGTCGTGCTGTCTAAGAATTTTGGCAACAGGAAAGCTGGATTTTGTTTATTCTGGCGTTTTTAACGTTGCTTTTAAAATGTATATCATTCTGCGCCATGTAGAATCTTAATAATTAAGTTTATTAATAATTTATTACACATTAAAATATTTTTAAAATAATGAATATGAATATGAAATGTATGCATGTAAATTTTGCGACGGTGAAAATGACGTTATTTTTAGATTTCATTAAAAAAAATTATGATTGTGTCAAATTGACGCAATGTTTGCTGATTTTTCATTACATATTATCAAAGATCAAAGCCTCAATTAATAACTTAATAACTTCTTATGTTAATTGCACGTTACTGGTTACATATAGGAATAAAGTTTAATTTAAAAATAATTAGAAAAGTTGAAATTATATTTTAGTTAAAAATAATATTTGTTTTAAGAATTAGGCCAGCCAATATAATATTATCATTTATTGTAATTATTTTTGTGATTTTTTTTTTTTTTTTTTTTATAAATTCAATGAATCAGTTCTTCAAAACATTTTTATTAATCGAATTCGATGGGTTTCGACTCCTTAACTTTAAAATTAATGCGGCATACAGCAATAAAGGTAAGAAATACAATGTAACAAAACAGTAAAAACACTCTGTTGCGCCAAACTAATATCACTAAAACACGCCAACTGGCGTGCAATAAGGAAAGACACAATTTCTTTAAGTTTATTATTTTTTTTTCAGTAATGCTTAACTATTATTATTATGAATTTTAGAAAATATTTATTATTCATTATACAATATCTGCACATAAAAAAAAAAATATATATATGTAATTAAAAGTTTGGTAATCATTGTGTAAGAAAAAGTAAATAAAAAAGAGCTTTATAAAAAGTAAACCAACTAATGCTAGTACAGAAATACTGTGGATTTTTTTCTATGTAAGTTTTTACTTAATGAAGCCGTATTTTTTTCTTTCACTTTCATTTTCATTTTTTAACCGTAACATTTTTTTTCTCGACTTGTTTAAGTAGGAACTGCAAAATGTTACTGCTTCATTAAGCAATTATGAAAACGTCTGTAGTTTTAATAGTATGAAGTATTACAATTATTTTGTGTTATACGCTGACCTCCAAAAGTTAAGGAACAGGGACTGGATGCTTTCGATTGTACTTGCGATCACCTATGTAACAGAAAATGCTGAAAGTGGTTTGTCACTGTTAAAATGATTATTTGCGTCCTGTTCAACTTTTGTGTGCATTTGTGTAAGCATAGCCCTCATATTCGTGAAGATGTTATTGTGTTTGTGAAAAATTCAAAAGTTTTTTGTTTATATCATACAGAGTTTTCAACCAAATTTAACACAACTTTCCGAAAACCTGACAAAGAACAGTAGCAACAGTATACTGCAATTAAAATGTGAATATATCGAACAGTTGATGAGATATGGGCATTTGGATGAAATAATTTTTAACTGCGCACGCATGGAAGATGCTAAAGGTTTTATTTTATAATTTGGTAGTCAGCTATTTAGGGAAACTTATATAAAACGACCAGTTAAATATCGCGAAAATTCACAAAGATAGGTGCGAGATAGTGAGTTGCTTTCCAAAAATAACTTTATTATGGGGGATCTTCCGCAACTTTTCAACCAGCTCACTATATCTTTCTGAGTTTTCACAATATTTGACTGGACTTTTTATAGAAGTTGTCCAAAATAGCTGACTACCAAATTATGTAATAAAAATTTTGAAACCTTTCACGCATGCGCAGTTAAAAGTTATTTCATTCGAATGTCCATATCTCATTAAATATTCAATATATTCACATTTTAATCGCAGTATACTGTTGCTACTGTTCTTTGTCAGGTTTTCGGAAAGTTGTGTTAAATTTGGTTGAAAACTCTGTAAGAAAAACCTTTTGAATTTTTCACAGACACACATCTTCACGAATATGAGTGCTATGCTTACACAAATGCACACAAACGTTGAACAGGACCCAAGTAGTCATTTAACACAATGACAAACCACTTGCAGCATTTTCTGGTACATAGGTGATCGCAAATATTATTTTATTATTAAATTTATTATTAGTCCCCTAATTGTCCTCCCGACCAAATCTTCACCGAGAAATATGAAATCAAACATGTTCTTTACATCTCAGAAGCTCAAGAACAATACGCCAATAATTTTGGTAGATATTCGGCAAACCGTGTACAATCGAAAGCATCCAGTCCCCGTTCCTTAACTTTTGGAGGCCAGTGTACTTTCTTATTACTACTAATAATATGAGTTAATTTTATATTTTAACATATATAGAGCGACATTTAAAATGGAAGGCAATTATACATTTTATTTCCGTTTTTTAAAAGAAAAAGACCCTGATGTTTGAAATGAGACTTATATGGAGACTTACACACATGCGTATAATAGCAGCATGTCAAAATAAAATAAAAATAGTTATAAATTCACTCACTTAATATTTTTTCTTTCTTTTGTGAAATTCACTGATCTCCAATTCTTAATTAAGAAAAAAATAACATGCTGAATTTATTGAAGTTACTGGAACTCCGGCTTATAGTGTTATTTCCTGAAAACAATTCAAACTGAAGTCTTGGAAGGCAAAGTTAGATAAATACAATCAAATAAAAGACATTGAATGTTATTAAAAATAGCAAAAAAAGAAAAAAAAAAGACGATTCTAAAAGTTTATTAAAATATAAATAAAATTACAGTTGAGAGATAGTAAATTAAAACATTTCCGCAGATTAAAATAAGACATTTTTTGCTCTTCTAATGGTATTTACTAGGAGATGCGTGCAAATCCTGTAGAGAATTGAGCTGAGCGAGTTAATTTGCAAGCATTCGTTTTGAAATGAACGTTAAGATTACTTTAGTTGTCGAAAGAAGGTTTGTCTTTGACAATTTCAAAAACCGGACTTTTCATGCTTGCACTGAGACCATAATATTTCGATCCGTTTCAATATTCTTAAAGAGGCCTTGAATATTTTTTCTGTCTACATTTTCAAAATTTGACTTCAGTGAGATAGAAGAAGCTGACGTTGGCAGCAACCAAGTTTAATGTCAACGCATTGACAATGTATCTAGAAAATTATTAGCAAAGAACTCGCTTTACGATAAACTTCTCAAAAGTTCATCTCCTATGCCCAGTTGCCGTTAACCCCAACCGATTTTTTGTTCAACGTGGCAACAACATATTTGGAATAGTTCAGGTAAATTTATTGACTGTTAAAGACTGCGACAAACAATAGGAAAACAGGATACTTTCTGGCCACTACCTTTTGTGCTAATTTCTTGAGAGCTATTTAAAAAAAGCTTAAATTGAAAAGCGCGAAAAAAGCTTAAATTGAAATCAGCGCGTTTTGTACATGGCATTTATGATCTTTAAAGTGTGTTAAAAGCCTAAATTGAAACTGCCACGCGTTTCATCTTTGGTATTTATGATCTATAATTTTTTGCAAGTACATGATTTTTGTCAGTTTTTTTTTTTATCAAAACCATGACGATCATAGCATGTATCACTGTGCTAAATTAGATGATCATAAGCCGAATAACTCTAAGGACTCTTGAATTACCTTGTATTACATTCGGTCAAAACAATTGCTATTGATATATTTATAGGCTACATTAAAGTAATATTTATTCACAAAATAATCCAAACGTAAAACATCATACTTTGTTGAAAATGACAATCGGAAATAACATTATTCGAGCTTTTAGAGTAAAAATAAACGAAAATATTGTGATAGAAAATCAATTTAAATTTCCTTACTAATCAAATAATATCTCTTCTTAACTAATGGTAATATATATATATATATATATATATATATATATATATGAAACGAAAAGAAAAAAAATAGATTATTTCTCCATAGCATTAGACGTTTTACAAATTGTTACATGGATTTCATTCAATGAACTGAGTACTTTAAGAAACTAAAAAAAAAAAGGAACTTTTAATGAAATTTTTTTAAATATTCGTATATTTTCTCCTAAAGAAAAGATTTTTTTTTTCCTCTTTTTGATGAAACTGCGAGAAAAAAACATCTATAAAAAGTCAGTTTTGAATAAATTTTCACTGTTGGTGAACAACATTTGCTATTGTTGTTACGGCACGGCTAATTTCAGAGTTGCCACTGACATCTATTTTATTTAAGCATGATTATTTATACACTATTTCTAAACGAAAGTAATCCACTTCGAGGAATAGTAGGAATTTCTCATGAAGATTATTGTTTTGAAATACTGGTAGAAAACATAATAAAAAAAATAGTCGCCAGTGGCAGCTCTACAATTTGAAAAAGTAGTTAGCTGTGTTAAACAAAAACGTAAGATAGTTTCGTTAATTGTTCCGTTATTAAGTTTTTAACCATTAGTGAAGAAAGAATATTGTTTTATTTCTGAGTAAATCTGAATTTATTATTTTTCCCAGTATTTTTCTTTATTATTCTGATTCCGAAAGATTGGAATCATCTTATTTTCGATGTCGTTTTCCGTTATCAATGGGCCTTTTTGCGTATATTTTAATATTCGATATAAATATATCAATAGGTGTTTCAACTAAATAATGTAATAAACTGACTTTTATGTAGCTTCAATACATTTTATAAATTCTGTCTTAAATGATAAGAAGTAAAGAAAGCAGGTTAAATAAATTTTATAAATTCTATCTTAAATGATAAGAAATAAAGAAAGCAAGTTAAATAAATTACAAAAGAGTAGTAATAATATTAGATTATATCATTTTAAAGATGGGATGGGGTGATTTTATATTTTTAAAGATATGTTTATAAAGTATTCCATTAGCTTAACATATTCGCAAAATAATAACACAGTGCACTAAGCCATGCAACAATTTCGAAAAATATCTATTCCTGAAGTGAAATAATTTGAAATTGTTTTTCTTTTTCTACTTTCATTGAGTTATTTTTCTCTTATACCATTAGTAAAGAAAGGATTTTATCTGATTTGAGAGAAGATTTAAATTTATTGTATTTTTTTCCCCCCAAAGTTTTGTATCATCTTATTATTTACAAAAATTGGATTTGTAAAAGTGTTCGACGGATTTACGCGTTTTTAGGAGTCAGAAATCTCGAAAAACATGTTTTTGCAAAATGTCTGTCTGTAAGTCTTTGGCTCTGTCTCTCTGTATATGATACAAATTTTGTGGACGCTCTATCTCAAGAACTTATGCACGGAATTTAGTAAATATTTATATTCAGTTACTCCCTGATATAAATTGGTGCTGATTAGTTTTTGTTGCAAATCGCCAAACAGGTGACGTTGCTATGCTGCATTTTGCAGGATTTGCACGATTTTAGCGATAGTCATATCTCAAGAATTAATACACGGAATTTCATATCTTTGGAATCTTCATGATGGGCATAGATTGTCATTTAATTTTGGCCCTGTGATAACGAATTTTGAAATATTAACATGTATAAGATAGAAGAAAGTTTTGGGATTGGCATATCCGACTACTTTTTTATATCGTTTTCTGTTAAGAGTGCACACTTTTGTATTAATATAATTTTAACATTCGATATAAATGTATCAATGCATGTTGTTTTAGTCCATGATTTAATTCACTAGGCGGGATTTCCTGACACCTTAAATATTCAGGTTACGTACCGCAATTTCTAATAGCTATTAAATTGTTTGGGTTAATATTAATTTAATATTTGATTTAAAGATATCAGTAGATTTTAAACTAAATGATGTAACAAGCTGAAATTTTGGTAACTTCAATGAATTCTATAATTGAAAAAAAAGAAGCAGATGAAATCCTGTGAAATCCTCCCGTGCACATCACGAATGGAAATGAGTAGAAAGTAAACTTCTCATGGCTCTTCTGTAGACGACATTACACAATATATAAACATACTTCGTGACATATGCATTTTAAAATTTAAAGTATGAGAAAACATAGTGGCCAAATAATAATAATGAGAAAAAGAACGCCTGCTATCAAAGTAGTATGTTATGAGAGGAAAGAAAAATAGTTACGGATAAAAGAACGAATCCGGAAATGTTACTTGTGAATTATGTTATCCATGCAGTTTCGGTGGTTAACAAATATAAATTGCAGGCTTAGATTGAAATAATTACATATCACTTTTAATACATTGAAGATTTTTTTTATGCTCATTACATTCCAAAAACTACGAGTAAATAAACATAAATCAAAACTTTAAAAAGGAGTCATTTGATACCGGTAGAAATAGTGCTAAAAGTTTTCGGATTGGCACATTCGACTTTCTTTTTTTTTTATCGTTTATGTGTTTAAATTTTTTCGTAAACAAAAGGTTTCCACAAAAAAAAAAAAAAAAAAAAAAAAAATAATAATAATAATAATAATAATAATAATAATTCCTCCTTATAAAAAAAGTGATGATAGAAATTTATTTTTGTATATTTGATATCTTTTGTTAAATTTCTGCATTGCTTTTTACTTTTTATTATTTTTTTCTTTGATTTCCACATTTAAAAAGGGTTATTCTGTGACCACTTTAAAAAAAAATTTCCGAAATTATTCAATTTGCGTAAAAGTTTCGTAATATGACAAGTCAATACGCTGAACTCTTGTAAGAATTTCGTAAAATACCTGCCTATTATCTAAAGAAAAGTAATTTGAAATTGTTTTTTCTCATTTCACTGAAATAATAACAAAATATGACAAAATAATTTCCGCTGACACGCAACCGACTCGAACCTAAAAATTCCATTTGAAAAAATACTGAAATCTGACCAAAACCAAATCTATATCCGACAAAAATATTCCAAAGATCCATAACCGGATCTGAGCAAGACAAAATAATTTCCGTCGGTGTGCAACCTGATCCGAACCTGAAAATTCTACTTTAAGTTAACCCGAACAGTACCCGAAATAAAAATACATCAGGCCGTACCCCGATACGAGCAAGGCAAATTAATTTCCGTTTACACGCAATACGATCAGAATCTGAAAATTCCATATGAAGTCAACCTCAAACCCGACCAGAACCCGATCAGAAAATTACAAAATTATTTTAAAGAACTGTAACCCGATCCGAGCAAGGCAAAGTTATTTCCGCAGACATGCCACCGGATCCGAACTTAAAGGTTCCACTTGTAGTCAACCCGAAAACCGATATCAAACAGGTTTCGGATTCAGTTCAATTAGAACTTTCAGGTTCGGATCGGGTTGTCGGTCGACGGAAATTATTTTGTCATGCTCGCATCGGGTTATAGTTCTTTGGAATATTTTTGTCGGGTTAAGATTTGGTTCGGGTCGGGTTTCAGGTTCACTTCAAATGGAATTTTTAGGTTCTGCTCGCCTTGCGTATCCACGGAAATAGTTTGTCTTGTTCGGATCCGGTATGGATTTTTAGAATATTTTTGTCGGGTTCAGATTTGGTTCATGTCAGATTTCAGGTTTTTTTCAAATAAAATTTTTAGGTTCACTTCGGGTTGCGTGTCCAAGGAAATTATTTTATCTTGCTCGGATCGGGTTATGATTCTTTAGACTATTTTTGTCGGTTATCATATTTGGTTCGGGTCGTATTTCGGATTTCTTTTCAAACAAAATGTTTACGTTCGGATTGGGTTGCGTGTCCACGGAAATTATTTTATCTTGCTCGGATCGGGTTATGTTTCTTTGGAATATTTCTGTCGTGTTCAGATTTGGTTCATGTCAGATTTTAGGTTTTTTCAAATGAAATTTTTAGGTTCGGTTCGGGTTGCGTGTCCAAGGAAATTATTTTGTCTTGCTCGGATCGGATTATCGTTCTTTAGAATATTTTTTTCGGTTTCATATTTGATTTGGGCCATATTTCGGATTTTTTTCAAACAAAATTTTTAGGTTCGGATCGGGTTGTGTATTTTTTGTATGCAACAGATTTTTTAATATTAACGATGAAAGACCATGCTTAAGCATTCAAATTAGATGCCGATCTACCCGGAATATCTACGCAGATTTTCATTGGTCCATTTCCAAATCAAAACTTTTTTTTATATATAGAAGGATTATAAAATCTGATTGTCAGTGATGTTATCCAAGTTCAGTATAAAGTTGAACAGCTATGTTTATTACTGTGTTAGTCAGTTTTCTTCTATGCTAACTTGTTGGCGAGTGAAGGGGTTATGTTTTTCAAGATGGTGTATAGGATAATATGGGATATCAATTAGACAACAGTTCCAAGACGTATCTAAAAATTAAAACATTTTTTCAATGAATCTGGTGATTGTAGGAGATACACTGTTCCCTCGTTAAATAATTTTGGTTAATCTTTTAAATCGTGTTTTTTCTTGCAATTTTACTATTCTTTAAAACGCTATTCGATATTACCCGACTGGTTGCCATTACCTGAAAAGTGTAATTTAAAAAAAAATTAAGTATTGATATGTATTTTTTTCTTCCACTTTAAACGCATCAAAAAAGTGTTAAGAAATACTCAAAGTTTGTTTTTTACAAACTTTTAATGCCTCTCAAATTTTTTATGCTGATTTATGTATAAAAATGTAAAGGTATTCCATAATACCCGAATTTCCTGTAATTGTAACTCTTTAGAATTCAATATCTTAAAATTTCTATCTAAAAAAAATCCCTGTCACCTCGGCCTACAGACATAGACAGATTTCGAAGTTAAGTACTAAATTTCACTAACAAAAACTGAAAAGAAAAACTAAATGCAACTCTACATACAGCATCTCTGAGAGTTGTAAAAAATTTTCATCACACCAATGATATTTTTTTATCGCCTTAGTAGCGGATTAACGAAGATGCGATTTTTATTTCTTCTGCAACACCTCCCTCCCCACCGCCGTTTTTTATTTTGCTGAAAGAGTTGCTCCTATCAAAAACTTGTCAATATAAAAGTTGTAGATAATATTAAGAAGATTTATAATAAATTTAAATGGATTTGATATCTTGTGAATTGGCGAAGTTATAAATTTTACCTTCTTCAACCACCCCCTCCCCCCTTTTTCTTGTTTTGTATTATTATTATTTCTTTTTGCTGTAAGAGTTGCTCCTATCAAAAATTTATTTGCAGAAAAGTTGTAGATAATATTAAGAAGATTTATAATAAATTTAAGTGGATTTGATATCTTGTGAATTGACGTAGTTATGATTTGTTTTCTTCTACAACATCCACCCCCCCCCCTTTCTTTTGTTTTATTTTTATTTTTTGCTGAAAGAGTTGGTCCTATAAAAAACTTGTCGATATAAAAGTTGTAGATAATATTAAGAATATTTATAATAAATTTAACTGGATTTGATATCTTGTGAATTGACGTTGTTATGATTTTTTTTCTTAAAACCCTATTTTTTTGCGCCCCTGAGGCCAATTTTAATGATATCAAAAATCTCTCATAGACGAATCTTATGCCCATTTCCTAGAAGTAATAAGTACTTTAAACTGATTCGATATGTATAATAATTAAGAAGTTATGAGTTTATTTCTGTTTTCACAAGACCCCTCTCTATTTCCAACCCCCTTCATGTGATTTCGCCCATTAACGAATTTGATCACGAATTTTTCTGCTCCTTGATTTTCTGTATCAGTTTGGAAGAGATTTGTGCAGAATTATGGAAGTTATGGTGCCCATAAAAAAGTGATATACATATATATATACAAATATAAAGTCTTGAAATGTGGGTGGTTTGGGTTAAATAGGGGTCATGATCGGCGTAGATCTGCAAAAAATTTTCAAAAATTCCAACCTAAGGGAGAATGTAATAGATATTGTGTCTTTCGAAATCGACCTACAGGGGTCGGTCCAGGCAAAATTTGAGGCCTATTTAGGGCTCCTTTACAAAATTCCTTTTAATAAAATAACCTTCTCTACAAAATTCTGTTCCATAAAAACATACCCTTGATTAATTATTTTTATATTGTTATGTTTTAAAATATGTAAATTGCAAAGAAAAAAGTTCACCAGAAAGGAAAACTTTAACTTTTTCATATTTCACCACAGAATCTTACTTTTCACAAAAATAAAGTAAATTTCACAAAAATATAATAAATTTCACAAAAATGATTTTTTCTTTTCCCAAAATGGGTCCCACGAAAAAATCCCTGCATCGACACCTGACCTAATAATTAAAATATGGATTCCCTGACAGTGATATGAATAATTGTTTAAATGATTAAATAATATTCTCAATACATTTTTTAAAAATATCTACCCTATCTATCTATATTATAAAGGACAAACATATCAGTGCGTAACGCATACGTCATTCTGCGAATGGCAACACTTTGAAATTTGAAATGAAATTTCGGTTTTGCAATTTTCGCTACTGCAAATTTTTAAACTTCTAAACATCCCACATTTTAAATGTTTATACCGTCGTATGCAGAAAAAAATGCTCTTTTAAGTGCAATTTGTTTAAAAGCTGTATCTCAATTTATTTTTGAGATATTAATTTTTTTACAGTTTTTAATACCAATTTTCTAATTGTGGCAACTGAAGTACTTCATTTCTATTAAAAGTGGTTTAGTTATCTTTATTGATTATATTCTTACTGATGCCATTTTCTCATTACAATTAAAAATATCTTTAAAAAAATTTTAACAGAAAATGACGTTACGCTTTAAAAGAAGACAATTTCCCTGATGATGCTGTTATATTTCACCATTTTTTTCATTTTGCTGATATTGAGTTTGAGATAATAGGCAAACTATTTCAGCGACTGAAAATGACGTCATATTTAACAGAAAACGATAATTTTATTTGATAAAACGAGATATTTCCCCTTGAATACGTCTAAAAGTTGCAAATTTCTGAAATTTTTACGCGCAGGTACAGAGATTATACTAAGACCTCAAATCACGAGTGGGAATTTTAGCATGGAAAGTTGTAATAGTTGACGAACGTGACTTCAAGCTTGAAAATATATTTATTACTAACCTATTGCGCGTTAAAATGTTTTTAAATGGTTAATATGGATGTGAAACGTGGAAAATGATTGATTCGGTTTAGATTATAGGGGGGGGGGGGGATTCTATGATTATGTCAAGATGAAATTATTTTTGCTGATTGTCCATTCCGTACTACCAAGAATCAATTGATAACTTAATAAAAATTGCTTATCTTGATCAATACTCCCTTATCATACAGGAGGCCTTGATCTTGATTATATGTTACTGATTGTGAATAAAGGGTACTACTTAGTTATCCCGTCGACCAATTGCGCCAAATTATATAAATCGCCAAACCACTCGCCAAATTATACAAATTGACATAATTTTTATTTTAAATAACGAAAGAACAAATAAATTAGTATAACGTTAGCAAAAATATAGATAAAACGTCGAAATAAAAATCACTTAAAGACGTAAACACGTGTAACTTGCTTAAAGTCAAGTGAATGTGACATTTATGCTCAACCATTATTGGCGTTTAATCTTATATTTTGGCGATAGATTTTTGGTCGACGGGATAACGAAGTAGTACCGAATAAAGTTTGATTTTTCAATAATTTTAACAGTTGAAGTTCATGAAAAAAGTATTTTGTTAATCTTAGGTTAAAATATGTCTTTGGAAAGTTAAACTAACAAGTGTAAGATGGATTTTTTATCGTAATTATTGTTGTCGATGTATTATAAATTTGATGCAACAGTTCCTTTGTAAACATTTTCTTTCGTCGAAATTCGACGGGTTCTACCTCATATATATAAAATCCTAATGAAACGAATTTATGAAACGGATATATGAAACGATTGAAATGTAAGGAATTTATGAAACGATTCTTTGAAACGACTGAATAAACACTGATTATGTTTCGCGGCGATTCCTCATAAAATATGGAATATTTTGCGATGTAATTAACACCAAAAATCCCTATTGATCCGCAGATCTCAAAATTGGTATTAGAATTTTTAAATTCGAATTAGTTTTCGAAATATTATTTTTTTTTCTAATTTTAAATACATTTCTCTAATGATGGCATCTCAAATTTTAATCATAACAGCTATTTTTTTTTTCATATTTTAAAAAAGGTTATTATTTTAAACTAATTTGGCGACCAGTTTGGCCTCCCTTAAATGTATGCTAAGAAATGCGTCATGTTACTTTTATTCATAATTCAATTTGTATTTCATTATACTTTTATTTAATACAAAACTTTCATTTAAAACTGAAACTTTTAAAATAAATGGCTTTCACTTCTTTCTTTTTTTAAAACGAAATGAAAAGAAAAATATTAGGCATAGATGTCATATACGCAACGGGGTACCTAATTGGCGCCAAAATGGCGTTATTTTGCCTGACATGGTAACCCGGCTATTGTTGCTTATTTATTAATAAATGTTTATTTGAATTTATTTTCTTTTTATTTACAAAATACGTTATAAATTGTTTTTATCTATAGTTATTAATTAACCTTTGTTTTATTTATTATTATTTCATTTTAAAAATAACAGAAAATAATTTAAAAATACACATGTAACTGGTATTCGAAAACGAGGTTTTCGCCAAATTGTCGTAAAAAAAATCACGCCAAACCCGGTGCGTATATGACAATGCAACAAATCATGACATTTAATTTTCACTTCAAAGCAATGTTTTAATGGTACTACTTCTCCCGTCGACCAATTTCGCCAAATTATATAAATCGCCAAATTATACAAATTGACATAATTTTTTATTTTAAATAACGAAAGAACAAATAAATTAGTATAACATTAATAAAAATACAAATAAAACATCGAAATAAAAGTCAGTTGATGGCGTAAACACGTTTAACTTCCTTAAAGTCAAGTGAATGTGACATTTACGATCAACCATTATTGGTATTTAATCTTATAGTTTAGCGACAGATTTTTGGTCGATGGGATAACCAAGTAGCACCGTTTTAATTTACCACTCAAAAAATAAAAAAATGCTAACTGGCGAGTTAAAAAAAAGCTATTGGCGAGATTGCCACCCGGCTAACATAAAAGTACCAGGAATTCTTTGCGATCATGGCAACTTTTATGTAGTTTTATTCGAAAAAATAATTTTGATTATTTAATCAAAATGGAAACCTTTCTTATGAAAAGGGAAGGGATCAGCCCGTTGCTTATGGCAGTTACATGACTTGGGCTATTATAATATAAATGAAATAATGACGATAGAATAATGTTTGGCGATTTATCACACCTGTGGCTGGCTAACATTAAAATACCAAAATGGCCATTTGAATATAAAAAGCGAAGGGATCCGCCTGGAACTGTAGATGGTAGTCACATGACTTAGGCCATTATTATAGAGATTATTTTCAATTCTAAAAACAGCGCAAAGAATAATATTTCCTAACGATTAAAAATTTATTTACACGTGACTATTAAAAACAGAAAAAAAACTTTAAAATTTCTATTAAATGAGTACGTGTTAAAAACAGGAACATATTGAAAATTATGTCTTGAAAATTGTATTTACACGTGAATATTAAAAGAGAAAGGAAACTTTAAAATAATAAATACATTAATATGCGTTTAACACTTTCAGTTGCAAGGTACTTCTATTAGTAAAATCTTGAAATCAGAGAATGGCACCAGAATTTACAAACAAATTTCGAAATACAAAAATGCTTTTGTTCACTTACTTGATAAAAGGAAAATTTTCATCCGAATATTCTGGTGCCAATGTGGCATTTAAGAATTAAAATTAAGTGGTCCAAAAATGAACCACCGCCCTTGAAGGGGTTAAAGCAACAAATTTTAGTAATTGTAGTAAATTGTATTGTCAATCGTTTTATAACGCTGTTAAAAAATACCGGGAGACAATGACTCTGTTTACTTAATTCATTTTATTTTAGCTTTTTTTCAAATGTTTAACTGATCTTCTTTAACCAAACACGAAAATAACCATTCGATATCTTAACAGCAACTGATTCTGCCTTAAATTTTTGCAATCAAAGGGAATTGAATGGAAACGCGTTTACAGGGAGATCGCTACAGGTTTTTTCCGTATAATTCAATCTTCTCTAATCTTTTTAAAACCGATCAGATTAGCGTGCTTTTAGATTCTGCAGTGTCTGAACGGGGGTTGGCGAGCGTAGCTTGCAGGGGCCAGAATCCCCTAGTAATATATAATCTTAATTGTTCAATATATTTGAATATGATTATTCAAGTACATTTTATCATTTTTGCATTGCTGCGCCGTTGAGATGATTATGAAGCTTTCAAAACAAATAAAGATACTGCGACAGATAATAAATTCCAATATTTTCTCAAATCAAAGAATGTCCTTTCTTCGCTAATGGTAAAATAAAAACATGTACAGTGAAGTGATTACTTCTTCCGAGGATTAGATATTTTGCAAAATTGTTCACATGGACATAGGGTCAATGAATTGTTTTTATCATGTTCAATTTTGCGAAACTTTTTAGCTAATGTAATATTTTAAAATAAGTAAAAATAAAATCATAAAAATAAAAATAACCCATCTTTAAACAGTCTCTGCATCTACATGCTTTTTGAATGAGGTATGCATATTCAAAAGGCGTAGATTAGTTTTTCGCGGTTAAATCATAATGCAATAATATTAAACCTTTTATAATTTGCTTCATCTGCGCCTTTTTAAAAATTTCCAACAAGGTTGAGATGTGTTTATGAATTCAGTTTGTCTGTCCGTGCTCTAACTAGCGTAAATATAGTCAGATTGCCGTGAAATTTATATATGTTATTGGGATTTATTATGGCGTATTTGATCTTGAAAATGAATTGTGTAGAATTTACGGTTCGTTAACAGGAACACTTTTAAGAATTCCGTTACATTACGGTCTATGGAAAAAATCGTTTGAGGTGTATTTTTAATGGTATAACACTATTTTAAACACATCGAACTTTATATATATAACTGAAATCTACTACACGGTGCTTACCGTAGAATAGGGTGTGCACAGAATTTACCGTAGAATAGGGTGTGCACAGAATTTACCGTAGAATAGGGTGTGCACAGAATTTACCGTAGAATAGGGAGTGCACATAATTTATCGTTCATTTATAAGGGCACACAAAAGAATTTGGCTACAGAAAAAAGTAAACAATAATTGCTAAAAGTACGTTTTCAGTTGTGGTACACGTTTTTAAATGAAACTATTTTTCTTTAATATTACTTGGTGTGTATAAATCCATATACAGGGCCGTACAATAATTTTTGGATATTTTTCCGATTATTAATGGTAACAGCAGAAATTGGGTTCTCAAAATGAGTTATGCGTTTTCCAAATTTTTTATTTATACATCATCTTTCTCATAATAAACCGTAAAATTTTCTTACAGTATTCTGAATGAGTTGGAAAATGTTTCATAATCCATGTTGGACGTAGGATTTTTAGTTCTTGTTTTTTATTTAGGTAAGAATTGTTAAAATTTCTTGCGATAACGAAAAATTTAGCTTATTATATCATTTGGTTAAAACAGTATCTGTTGTTATCTGTATATAGGCTATTAAAATGATATTAATACGAATATGTTCACAACTGGAAATGACATGAACTAGTCGGATGGTTCCCCAAACTTTCTTCCCAAAACTTTCTTCTATCTCATTACATGTTAATAAATCCTGAAAAATGAATTACAGCAGCGCCACCGGTTTAGTAATTTACACCAAAATTTAATCAACAACAACTTATGCCGAGTTCTAACCGAATCTGAAGTTTTATGAAAATCCGTGCATTAGTTTTTGAGATAGAATTATTGCGGAAATCGTAAAAAATTCTGCATAGCAGTGTCACTTGTTGGGCGATTTACTCTAAAAACTAATCAGGACTAACGTATATCAGGGACTAACTGAATCTGAAGTCTGATGAAAATTCATGCATTAGTTCTTGAGATACAGTTATTGTGGAAGTCGTGAAAAATGCAGTCTAAACAGCTCCACCTGTCGGGCGATTTACACCAAAAACTAAATAGCACTAACTTATATCACAGACTAACATATCCTGAAGTTTGATGAAAATCCGTGCTTTAGTTCTTGAGATATAGCTATTTCAGAAATCCTGAAAAATGCAGCGTAGTAGCGCAGCCTGTTGGGCGATTTACACCGAACAGTAATCAGCACCAATTTATATCAGGGACTAACTGAATCTAAAGTTGTATTAAATTCCATTCATTAGTTCTAGAGATAGAACATCCACAAAACGTGTGTCACATACATACAGACAAATAGAGTCACAGACTCACAGACAGACATTTTGTAAAAACACGTTTTTCGGATTCTCTGACCCCTAAAACGTGTCAATCTGTCGAAAACCGGAATTCGAAAATTTTCTCGAATCCAACACTTTCTTCTTGCAAAGATAGAAGAAAGTAAATATAAGATGATTCGACGCTTTCAGAAGCAGAATAAAATAAGATACTACGAGAGATAATAAATTACAATGTTTTCTCAAATCGAATAATGTCTCTTTCTCACTAATGGTGAAAAACAAAAATTTCTCTCGAGAAGTAGATTTTTTGGCAAAATTTTTAGATGGATATCGCTTAGTGATGCAGTGTGTTAGTATTTTGCGAAATTTATAGGTTAATGTATTAGCTAAGGCAAGATCTAAAAAATATCTTAAAATGAGTATTAACCTTTCTTTATATCTTACGATGAAATAATTTAAAATTATTATAACTGTTTGTAATTTACTTTAGCCCTTACCCTTAATAAAAGACGAAGAATATTTATAAAATTTATTGAAATTGCAAAACTTCAGCACATTATATTTATTCGTTCGAAATAGTATCCATTGATATTTTTTGTGAATTATTAAAGTAATATTAATACAAAAAGTATCAGTCTTAACTGAAAACTAAGTCTAAAATAATATAAATGTAATTTTTTAAAACAGGCTTTCATTAAAATTCACTAAAATGTAGAAAAAAAAAAAGTCCTTCCGGCCAGTGCCGGGAGGAACAGGTAGCTTTCATAATCCTTATTTTAAAAAAGCCAACTTATATCATGCAAACACACGAAGCTCAATTTAGTGGAAACCGGATATAGGAGATTCAATACTAATTTTTATCAATATAATGAATGAGAATTTCGCGAAATTAGTCAGCTTTATCCAAGCTGCTTTTCTTTAAAGTAACATATATTTGGCTGCCAAATTCGGCAATTTCTTAAAGTGCCTGTCATTTTAAAACAACATGGTGGATGAGGCTAACCAGTGAACTTGGTCGAGACCTTGGTAATTGCTGTGCACATGCTCACTCACATCGGAATCGGTTAATATATAGGAGTGCTGTCGCATGCAAAAAATCAGATTTTTCAAAATGTCACCCACAATAGAAATTGAAACTGCTATATCTGAGCCATTTTTTAAGGTAAAGACAAACAAAAAATGCTCCTGAATCCTTATATCAAGATCAAATACTTAAGAAAGAAACCTTTTTCAATTTCTAATTTTTTTGCACCTCACTTTAAATATATATATATTTTTTAATTTAATGGCCGCCATTTTGAAACAAGATGGCTGATGAATCTGGCCAGCGAACTTGGTCGAGGTGTTGATGTATACTATCCACATGCCTTCTTACATCGAAATAGGCGAATACGTGTGTTATCGCGTGACAAATACAAGATCGTTTCAAAATGTTAGCCATGCTAGAAATTCAAAGTGCTATAAATCAACCATTTTTTAAGATATCAACAAAAGAACAAATTTTCAGAAACAAAAACTGCTCCGGAATCTTTGTATCAAGGCCAAACACATAAAAAAAAATCTTTTTCATTTTCCAATTTTTTAATACTTCATTTTGAATTTTAAATGTAATTTTTTTTTAATGGCAACCCTTTTGAAACAAGATGGCGAATGAAGCTGGCCAACGAACTCGGTCGAGACATTGGTATGTACTATGTACAGACCAAGTTACATCCAAATAGGTTCATAAATACGCCTGTTATCGCGTGACAAAAATCAGGTCGTTTTAAAATGTCAGCCACGAGAGAAATTCAAAATGCTATTACTCAGCCATTTTTTTTTAGATATAGACGAAAGAAAAACTGTTCCGGAATCTTTGTATTAAGGTCAAACACATACAAAAAAAAAATCTTTTTCATTCTCCAATTTTTTTGGTATCTCATTTAAATTTTTTTATTTTTTAATTTTTTTAAATGGCCGCCATTTTGAAACAAGACGGCGGATGAAGCTGGCCAACGAACTCGGTCGAGATATTTGTATGTACTATGTACACACCAAGGTACATCCAAGTCGGTCCATAAATACGCCTGTTATTACGTGAAAAAAATCAGGACGTTTCAAAATGTCAGCCACGCTAGAAATTCAAAATGCTATAACTCAGCCATTTCTTAAGATATAGACGAAACAAAAACTGCTCCCGAATCTTTTTATCAAGGTCAAACACATAAGAAGAAAATATTTTTTCAATTTTCAATTTTTGGTACCACATTTCAAATTTAAATTTTTCTTAAAAATTTAAATGGCCGCCATTTTAAACAAGATGGCGGGTGAAGCTGGCCAACGAAACCGGTCGAGACATTGGTATGTACTATGTATAAACGAAGTTACATCCAAATCGGTTCATAAATACGCCTATCGCGTGACAAAATTCAGGACGCTTCAAAATGTCAGCCACACTAGAAATTCAAAATGCTATAACTCAGCCATTTTTTAAGATATAGACGAAACAAAAACTGCTCCGAAATCTTTGTATAAAGGTCAAATACATAAGAAAAAAATATTTTTCCATTTTCAATTTTTTGGTACCACATTTCAAATTTAAATTAAAAAAAAAATTAAATGGCCTCCATTTTGAAACAAAATGGCGGATGAAGCTGGCCAACGAACTCGGTCGAGAGATTGGTATGTACTATGTACACACCGAATTACATCCAAATCGGTTCATAAATACGCCTTTTATCGCGTGACAAAATTCAGAACGTTTCAAAATGTCAGCCACGCTAGAAATTCAAAATGCTATAACTCAGCCATTTTTTAAGATATAGACGAAACAAAAACTGCTCCGGAATCTTTGTATAAAAGTCAAAAACATAAGAAAAAAATATTTTTCGATTTTTAAATTTTGGTACCACATTTCAAGTTTTAAATTTTTTAAAAATTTTTAAATGGCCGCCATTTTGAAACAAAACGGCGGATGAAGCTGGCCAACGAACTCGGTCGAGACATTGGTATGTACTATGTACACACCGAATTACATCGAAATCGGTTCATAATTACGGGAGTTACAGTGTGACATAGGTCAGATATATATATATATATATATCAATTTTGAGCGGAGGGTGGTTTCGGGGTCTGGGGGTCATGATCGATGAAAATATGCCAAAATTTTTTGAAATCGCTTTCCTCCGAACGGCTGCAATAGGTAGCTTTTTTTGTAAAGAAAGCTACCTAATATGTATTTGAAATGCACTACCAAATTTGGCGATTTTTTGCCAAGTTGGCCAAAATTTGACACTATTGTGGTAATTTTGCCATTAATACTTATCAACAAATACTCATTGTTGAAGCTGATACTGATTTCTCCACAGGAAATCAAACTATAATTGAGTAACCATTAACCCTTTCAAGGGCGGTGGCTAGAGGGTCTAGCCACCTAATTTTAATTCTAAAACTGACAAATGGCACCAAAAATATTTTAATACAATTTTTTCTTTTGTAATGAAAGTGAAAAATAGTGGGTTTTTACTTTGAAAGACAGTCGTTTGAATATTCTGGTGTCAGTGAATTATTTCATCATTTTACGAACAGAATTCTTCTGCCCCTGAAAGGGTTAAAGTTTAAGGAGTGTTTTTGCGATGCCGTTCGAAAACGGAGGGCGTTTGGCGGCAGGACACCCTTTGGGATCGAATTTTGAAAAATTCCGAAATACATGTTTACTAATTCTAGTTATACTACAGCACGTTCAATTTCAAGATTTTATTTCCATTGGTTTATGAGATAGGGTGATTTTTTTAATTTTAAATTAGCATCCCGTTACCCCCCCTTAAGAATCTAATAAAAAAAAAAAATCAATGTTCAATTCATGTATTGCTCTGAGAAATGCGTATACCAAATTTCAAATCTCTATGTTAACAGGAAGTGGATGAAAAATGAGTGAAAATAGATACAACGAAAAATGATAAGTTAAAATATTTCTTTAAGGTATCCAAGTACATTAGGAGCACTTAAAAAAATAATTTGGAAACAAATTAAAAACCTTTTTAAATTTTAGTTTATGTATTGATTAACTATGCTAAGTTTATATTTCCTTTAAATTACTTTAGTTTTAAACGACTGATAAATATACTATAGGGAATATTGAAGAAATTTTAGAAAAACTTCAAAAGTACTGCATGGAGATCTAAACATCCAATTAAAATAAATTTAGTATCAAAATAATCTTCACATACTTCTCTAGGGAATGAACAGAAACTTTTAGGCTACTTATATAAATAAAGACTTTAGAGGTAGTCGAAAGAATCAATATTAGATATTTGGCATATTTTATATCATCATTATTCAAATACCATACCATAATTTGAAAAATATTCTTATTCAAATATTCTTTTGGTTCATGGCCTAAAAAACATTATAAAGTAAAAACATATTTAGTTTGAAAGAAATAAAATGGATGATGGCATTTTAATTTATCATTTTTGAAAAAGTGAGATGTATGAAAAAAGTGATTTTGATAAAAATTTAATTTTTTTTAACATGGCAAATCAAGTGTTGTGAGATTTAAATTAATTTTTTTGTTGCAAGATACTCTCATAAAATGTTAATTATTTTAAATATTATAAAAATTCTTAAAAAAGTCTTGAAAATGTATTTGATAAAAAATAAAGTACCTACACATTTCAAAAAATTTTTATAGCTTTACAGGCTATCAATTTACAAGCCCGTCATTTTTTACGATGACTTCCGGCTTGTGGAGCTTTACGAATTCTCTAATATCTCGGCAAATATATAATTAAGGTAGATACCAAATAAAATCTGTTTTGTAAAGCTAAATAAATACTTTCCTCAATAATTAAAAAACTGAAAAATGTTTTTTTTTTTTTTCGTAAATTGACCATTTTAACATATTCTAATAGCTTAAATAAAATATAATTTTTACTTTGTTCTACCTTTACAAGAAGAAAGTATTGGATTCATGAAAATTTTCGAATTCCGGTTTTCGACGGATTTAGACGTTTTAGGGGTCAGAGATTCCAAAAAACATGTTTTTACAAAATGTCTGTCTGTGACTCTGTGAGTCTGTCTGTCTGTCTGTCTGTGTGTATGTGACACAAATTTTGTGGGCGCTCTATCGCAAGAACTAATGCACGGAATTTAATAAAAATTTATATTCAGTGAGTCCCTAATACAAATTGATGCTGATTAGTTTTTGGTGTAAATCGCTCAACAGGTGGCGCTGCTATGCTGCATTTTTCACGATTTTTGCAATAGCTCTATCTCACGAACTAGTGCACGGATTTTGATCAAACTTCAGATTTAGTTAGTCCTTTATATGAATTGATGCTGATTACGTTTTGGTGTAAATCGCTCAACAGGTGGCGCTGCTATACTGCATTTTTTAAAATTTCTGCAATAGCTCTATCTCAACAACTAATGCTTGGAAAATCAACAAACTTCAGATTCAAGTATACTTTCATATAAATTAGTGCTGTTTGTGTTTTGGTGCAAATCGCTCAACAGGTGGCGCTGCTATACTGCACTTTTCAGAATTTCCATTATAGCTGTATCTCAAGAGCTAATGCAACAATTTTCACCAAACTTCAGAATCAGTTAATCCTTGATATGAATTGACATTTTGTACATTTTGGTGTAAATCGCTCAACAGGTGGCACTGCTATACAGCATTTTTCCTGATTTCTGCAATAGCTCTAACTCAAGAACTAATGGACACATTTTCATCAAACTTCAGATTCAGTTACTCTTTGATATGAAATGATGCTGACTACGTGTTGGTCAATATCGTCCAATAGGTGGCGCTGCTGTGCTGCATTTTGCACTATTTCTTCAATAGCTCTATCTCAAGAACTAATGCACGAATTTCCATCAAACTTCAGATTCAAGTACACCTTGATAAATGTTGATGCTGATTATGTGGTTATGTAAATCGCTCAACAGGTGGCGCTGTTATGCTGCATTTGTCATTATTTGCGCAATAACTCTATCTCAAGAACTAATGCACGGATTTTCCCCAAACTTCATATTCAGTTAGACATTGACATAAGTTGATGATAATTAGCTTCTGGTGTAAATCACCCAATAGGTGGCGCTGCTATGCTGCATTTTGATGGATTTATACGATTTTAGGGACACTAATATCTCAAGAACTAATGCACGGAATTTCATCTTTTAAGAATCCTCATGATGAGCATAGATTCACTGTGATAATGAATTTTTAAGTATTGACAAGTATGATATAGAAGAAAGTTTTGTGATGACCACAACATACTAGTTTACTAATGGCGTATGAAAAAACGCGGTGTGCGGCATGAGGAAAAAAAAACAAAGCAAATAAATTCTTCTCTCGCGAAATAGATATTCCGCATAAAAGCTACAAAGACATCGTTCAATACACACTGAGTTACCATTCCTTGAAACAGGGCCGAAACTAAGGGGGGGGGGGGGGAGGTGGCATGTGCCCGGGCGCCAGAACGAAGGGGCGCCAAATGAAGGATTTGTTGACAGATATTGTGAAATATATTGCTATCAGGATTATAACTTTGGAGTGGATAATTTTCTTCTGATAGACTGATGTCTTCTATTATTATGAAACAGCCATTATAAATGAAGTGTTAGGTGAAGATAAAACAGCAGTCGTAAAAAGTTAGAACTCTGATTTTCTGATCAGAATGGGAAGAAAAAAATGGCCATAATAATAAAAAAAAAAATTATGGCCATTTTTATTTATAATGGCTGTTTCATAATAACAGAAGACATCAGTCCATCAGAAGAAAATAACTCGGTGAAAGCGGAAAGTCGGTTAAGCAGGATTTGGATAATCGGGACTCTAACTGTATATTTCATTTTAAAAATGATCTTTAGAATATTTTTGTTGGTGTTCAGAGGAAGTCATGACCCCCCGTGACCTCCCCCTTGAATCCGCCACTGTAGATTACGTAGTTCAGTGTTACATATTTTAAGATTACATATTTTAAATTTAAAAATAAGTCGACTATTAGAAAATTGGTGAAATTCTCTTTGTAAATATACTTTGCGAAAGAATGGGGGGCGGGGCGCCAAAATCCATGTTTGCCCTGGGTGCAAAAAAGGCTAGTTCCGGCCCTGCCTTGAAACTTTTATGCTAATGAAACATTAAAAAAAATATTTTAACCTTCTTGATCACTTAGGCCTCACATAAGTCATAAAAAAAGTGGTTTGAAAACTTCTTCCGACTAACTTTTCTTCTGACTGAGCTCTCTAAAGCTTTCAGATTTCATGTGTGGCTTCAATTTTCAATAAATGAAAGTTAAAATTCTAGTGCTATGTTGACCTACAGTTAAAAAATTAAAATACATATAAAAGCACAAATACAGTAAATTCTGTCTAGGGCGGACTCTGTATAAGCCGGAAATCTGTTTACCGCGGAAAATTTTTCAAGTACCGGCGAACCCATAGAAAATTACATTAATTCATGCTGCATAAGGCGGAATCTGTCTAACGCGGAAACGGAAAGGATTTTAAGGTCCCACCGAAACTAAAATTTTGCATATGGCGTAAAAAAGATAATTTAAAAATGAAAGGCGTTTTGTTTATTAAACTTTAAAACTGATAAGTCAAATAACTCAATGTCGAGCATGTTAGTTAAAATTCCGTAACTTTTTAAAAAAGTTAATTCAAAAGAACAAAAACTTTAAATTTTAAGAAATTTATGCTTATGCCATTTTTTCATATACAAAATTGCATCTAAAAGTTAATATTTCTAGTAAAATGAACATTTATCAAAATATATATTTTCGAAAGTGCAATATATTATACTTTAAGATTGTACTCAAATTCAAAATTATAAGCGTTCTGTTTCATTGTCAAAGTTTTTTTTTTTTTTTTTTTTTTTTTTTTTTTTTTTTTGTGTGTGTGTGTGTATAAGCTTCCAATATGAATGTATTACAGCTTTACTAAGAAATTGAATAACGTTTCTCATTTATCTTTAAAAAGACAAAGGATCTTTCAGAATTTCAGTTTTCAACCAATTTTCTAGTCAGGAGAATCAATAAAAAATCGTCAACTTCGAGGGATTTTTTTTATTTATTTTTTTTTTTTGGGAGGGGGAGTTTTTTTTGCATAAGCCGGAATCTACCACGGAAAATTTTCTCAGTCCCGACCAATTCCGCCTTTGACAGAGTTTACTGTAATTATATAAAAATTACTTTCGGTGCATAAATATAATATAAAGATATTTAAAATACAAATTAAAAATATCTTCAAATACATTAGAAAAACCCAGAACGTTTTCAATCATTACAAGGCCATCATCAGTAGGATTTAAATGTTGTTATTACTTTCTTTGCGTTTATTCGAGAATTGTCCAAAAGAAAACATTGTAATTTAAAGGTTGTACGTCAAATGAGATGCCAGATAAAGTTATTCAAATTTTCAACAAAAACGAGCTTTTATCTATTATGCAGCAAATCTCTCCATACCCCATGATATCGTATGATACTGCATCGTTACAAGCTGTATCTTTATTAGCAATCATTTCAATTGATTCTCTTATGATGGCTTCCTGGTAATTATTTGTACGAAATATAATTTTCGATTTATTAAAATCTACTTTTATAGATGGAGTTTGAGCTAATCTTGATAATGCAGTATGGAGTCTATTTAATCTAAGATCTGCTTCATGTTCATTAATTCTATCACGAAATTTTCTCATATACCAACATAAATAAAATATTTACTATCTTTTTGGAAAGGTATAATGTATTCTCCGGATCTATTGATTGTTTCGACAGGATCAATTTTATTATTTAACAGATCTTTTAACTTTGGGGGAGGGGCTGCGATTAATTTTACATCCTATTTAAAAAGGGTATGCCTTATATTTTCGAAAAGCCTTGGAATGTAGTTGACCTTACAAAATTTAATTCGTTTATCTATAACTGCGTTTCGTTTTCCATAATCTTCTACTTCAAACTTGTTTATGACTTTTTCAATAAAACGGGATGGAATTGCATTTTTTATTGCTATTTTTTTTAATTGCATCTAGTTCTTCTATTAGGAGATGGCTCGAACACACCTCAAATGCTCTATTTATATAATAATTAAATTGTGCTAATTTGTAACTTATAGGTGAACTGCAATCAAAAGGAATAGTAGCATTAGATCTGTTAATCTTCCTAAAACTGTGCGATCTTCTATTTAGTTATATTTCGGATAAGCTGGACATCCAGAAATGCAAGTTTTTGATTTTGACCTTTTTGAATATTAACCTTGCACACAAATTAACTTAATTTTTTTTTTTTTTTAGTTTTATGTTCACTCGCGACACATGTAGATAGCTGTCAGTTAATAATATACGATACCTGCTCTTTTCACTGGCTGAGATCAAGTATGACTTTGATAAAAAGTCAGGGAATTTTTGAGATCTCAGTTACTGCCGTGAACGCTGCCCCTGTGATGTACTGCTTTCTTGCCGAACATTATGTTAACATTATAATTCTGCTCATGCTCGCTCCACTACAAAGCTTAGCAGCTGCGAAGCTCGGCACATGAGCGCGCTAATGGTAAAGCTTCTCCTTTGGACACCAGCGAAAGCAAGCATTTCTTCGAAGGTTTCGTCCGAAACCCAGAGTTAAAATAAATACTCCTTTACTGCAGATCTGCTCACGAGACAGTCTAAAGTTATAAAAGAATCGTAGTTATAAAAGAAACATCAGCATAGTTAAAAGTGCAAGCTACTGTCATCTATGAGCATGAACTTCAATTTTTTGTTTAGCTTCAATTTTATTTAAATTTTTGATAACCTATGACGGCACAAGATTTTATCAGACCTGAAAATTTTCACTCCAAGTGCAGGAAAACTGAAAAGTTGTGATTGGAAAATTAATTACCCATTAATTTTTTTTTCTTACATTGTACAATGAATAATGATTTTGGAACAGAGTAAAGTAAAGTTGCTATAGATCACCTTAAGGGGACTCGGTACCCTTTGAAGGATTTTCAAGAATTTTTCTTTTACTGATGTACATTTACTTATTATACAGGGTGTTTCATAATCAGACCGACAAACATTCAGGAGGCGTAGGGAGCATAGAGACGACTCAGAATCACATAGCAATGCAGTGTCGGAAATGCAAGCCTAAACGGATAGGGAATTGTTAGGGACTGAATCATTGTGGTCTAAAATTGACATTTAAATACCATAAGCTTAAAATAAGTCATGCATTTCCTGATAATGAAGTTGTCCGATGTTTCGTAATGTGTGAATGAAACATTTGTAGCCTGGAATCTTGGATGTTTTGAAATACGCCGGGCGTGTGTCGGACGTTTGCGGTAGCAATTTGCGCCATTTCAAAACGCTCCTACTACCTCAAATGTGCAAAAACGTATATGGTAAGAAATCAAGGCACAAGGCAAAAAACTTCGGGGAACTTCATTATCAGGTAAGTCATGACTTATTTTAAGCTCATGGTCTTTAAATGTCAATTTGCTATTACTATGATTCAGTCCCTGACAATCCCTCTTATCTCGTTAGGATTGCGTTTCCGACCCTGCATTGCTATGTGATTCCGAGTCGTTTGTGCTCCCAACACCTTCTACAAGTTTGTCGGTCTGGCAGCGAAACATCCTGTATACACATATTATTATAGGTAATACTTAGAGAAACTGATTTTAACAAGGGACAAAATTGAGAATTTAAATTTTTTTAATTAAAAAAAAAAAAGAGTTTTAATGTTTGCTGTTTTTGATACATTTACTGTGTTTAAAACATTAAAACACAGCGGGCAGGTGGGGGTGAGGGTGGTCATAATTGGTGAAAATATACCGAATTTTTACCGAATTGCTTTTCTCTGTTTTTTAGTAAATATTTAAATATTGATCGGAATTTACCGGAGTTCATAAATACAGGGTTCCGGAGCTCAGTGCAATAACGTTTCCGAAAAACCAAAGCCTAAATTGCCCTTTCCTTTCCCTTCCATCTCCAAGTTTCTACATTCTTTTCTATCAAATCCCTTATAGGCGACGTAGTGTACACACGTAGGATATTGAGATGAAACGGCGCGTAAGATTTTTCTTATAAATGTTTTTGCTAGTTGTTCATTCATTACATATATGAGGCATTCTCACAATCTTTTGACATTTGGGGAAAAAAATCTGAGAAAATTAAACTTGCTAAAATAACATTTTAATCTGATAGACGAATGCCTTAATGATTCAAAATAAAGAAAAAATGGTTAGCAGCGAAATTTTTTTTATTTAACTGAGGTTTAAGTTAAACTTGCGAGTTTAATTTTCCTTACCATTTTACACCTACAACTTTTTATTTTCTTCTAAATTTTTACTTATAATGAATTTGCATAGTACCCACAGGACATTCAAATAAGAAATTATAACAATGTAGTACTTTTAATACAGAATTTTTGTATAACATTGTCTTAAAGTGGTGTTAAAGAAGGGACGGTAAGGTAAAAAAAGGGGGATGGTATTGCAAAAAAGGGACGGTTAAGGATGGAACGGTAAGGAAAATTACCACCTATTTTTAGGAAAATCATGTTAAGACTAAGTGATAGCCACAATGTTCATTGATTTTTAGAAACAGCTGTTAACATTGGATTATATCATTATTTTTTTTTTAATTTACCTCGAAAAGTGCAGGAATAAACCTTGGGGACGGTGAGACTACCAATAAAGTCATGATGCTTGAAATTGATATTTAAATGCTGATTTAAATTCTACAGTAAATTTCCTGCCAAAGAATTTTAGACATTATTTCTCTAGCATACTTCTGCATGAGAAAAAACTTGAAAAAAAATTCTGTGGCTGCATCTGAAATGATTTTCTGTATAATTTTAGAAGAAGGATGGTAAGGAATCTAAAACCCACGGACAGAGTTTAAAAAATAATAACAACCCTAAAAATGTGTGCAGCTTAATTTTTAGCTACATATTTATATAAAACAATAGTTCCAGTTTCAGAAAAAAATTACATTGAATTATTTTTTTTTATTGAAACAATTTTATCCAGACAACTCCAAACTTAAAAATCAGCATCAGGGACACGGGACGGTAGATGAGTTTTCCTGGTATTTGGACCCTCAACATCGTCCAAAACTTATTTATCTCGTTAATAGTGTTGTGCAATCATGCAATGGGATGTTCCCCAGTATATGAAATTAAAAAAAAAAAAAAAACACAAAAAAATGTATTAAATAAAAAATTATTATTCGGGGACATGAAAGTCAAAAGATTGTGAGAATGTCCCATACGCATAGCTGGGAACAATTCCTTTTTTGTGTTAACACTATTTCTGAATAATAATTCTTACCTTATTTAATGGCAGAATTTTGCGATTAATTAATATTCAAATTAGGCAAAGATTTCTATTCGGAAGAAGTTATAAATTAAAAAGTTGAATAGTCGACAATTAAGTATATGCAGGTAGATATATATATATATTTAATTTTTTTTTGCTAAAGAAAAAAAAAAATTCTTTAAATTTTGCAAATATTGTATGAAATATAAATATGCGGATTGGAGAGATGACGAATGGGGGAGGGGGGCGTTACGGTTTCAGTACTGCAGAATATTAAGGCTCTGGTACTTTTTTGTTAGAAATTAAGCCCTGGTTGCAATAGATAGTTTATTATGGAAGCTACCTAATAAATGAAAATACAACGGGGAATAATAAATTACAAACTTTTTTCTAATCATATAACGCACTTACTTTATTAATGGTCAAAGAAAAATAAGTTCAGTGAAATGAGATTTTTTTTTTTTTCCAAATTACTACTTCTCTGGAGCAAAAAAGTTATATAAATATCACCCAGTGCGGTGTGTTATCATTTTGTTAAAATTTTAAGCTAATGGAAGAGCTAATGGAGCATTTAGAAAATATCTTAAAATAGCCCAAAATCGATATTTCCATCTTTGAATTGAAATAATTTAATTTTATTATAACTTTATTGTAATTTACTTTTATCTGTCTTTTATTCACTCTAACTTAACTTTCTCCATGTATGGAAAGATGGAATTTTGTCATCGACTTTTCACTTATTTATTTACTGATATGCTAGAGTTATATAATCTACGTACTAGGGTGTCAACGATTTTAATCAGTTGATTTAAATCAGCGATTAAATCAAGATTTTAATCAACCGATTTTTAAAAAAAAATCCTTGATTAAAATAAAAAGTTTTCTAAATGTTTAAAATGTCAAAAAAAAAAAAAAAAAAAAAAATTAAAATCTAAGATGAACATAATTTGAAAGTTTCTACAGGTATTTCGACTTATGAATAAATAAAAAAAGAGCTCTAAATAATTGTTTCTAAGCTTAATTCCTGAGTATTGTAAAAAAATAAAAACAGTTAAGTTTGTAAAAAGCATTGTTTTTTATCCAACATAAAACAGTTTTATTTAAAAATTATATTTAAATTTAATATAATTCGCAGTGTCATAATTTTCTTTGTGTAATCAATTATGCATTATTTTATATAAAATAAACACAGCAAGTGTAATAAATTTCTGCAAGTAAAAAGAATAAATAGTCTGTGTCTTAGTTTCTCGTTCTTCTTTTGTAATAATAAATTAATAGCAATCTCGAGTTAAAGAATAATAAAAAAGTGACGCCTAACAGCTAAATTGTAAATGAAAGCATAAGAGAAATAGATCTAATTGGTATAAAATTTTTAAGCACAAGGAGAGCTTCTTCGGTATAGGTTGAATTAAATGCTTTTTCTTTTTCTTTGAAACTCATATATACTAAATAAAAAAATTAATTAGGGATTGAAAAGGCAGAAAAACTTTTCTTAAAAAAAAAAAAAAAAAAAAAAAAAAAAAAGAACTTTTGAAAGCTAATAACCCCTCCCCCCCTCCCCACTGAGATGCAATAATGCTGTTATATAAATATTTTGAGGATTTCAGATATAACTGACCAGCCTTATATTTATTCTGTATGTGTGTATGAATGGGTTTAACTCATTTTCATAATTTTTATGGTTAGCATACACAAACCTGTATGTTAGTTTAGATTTTGGTGATTAACAACAATTTTTCTAAGTCCAAATGCAAAACGAGCTGCAAATAATATTTGTTAGTTTTGTTATTTGTGCTACTAACTAATGAAATTACTTATTTGCATTTTTTATTAATAATTTTAATAAATGTTAAATATCACTAGTATATAATAAAGTTTTACATAATTATTACAATATTAATGTACATATAACATTATTGTATGATACTAATTAATGAAACTACTAATTTGCAGTTTTTATAATTTCTGTGATTACTAACTAATAATTATAATTTTATTAATAAAATAGTAGAAACATAAATTATGTTAGCAATTAGTGGTTTAACTGTTTTGGAAATCTAAAACTCCCGGTAGCTATTCAGTATTTGAACGCTGGGAAAAAAAAATCATAAAATCCGATTTAAATAAAAAAAAGTCTGATTGAAATAAAAAAAATCCGCTTTTTTTTTTAAATCATGATTTTTTTACACAGTACTACGTACACAGGTGTGTTTCCAATGACAGTACAACATTCCAATATTTTTATATCTTAATTTTAAATTAATAAATTAATTTTAAAGAATTTATCCGTTATCCTGACACAGGTGATATATCGCCAAACATTCTTTAAGGGGGCTAGTCACTCAGCTTCGGAATTCTCCTCCGTAATGTTAAGTCTATAGACTTTTGATGCATTCGTATATTTAAAATATCTTCTTAGGAAATTCATATTTTTAACTATTGAATTTTTATTGTGAAATCACGGCAGTTAAATAACTGAGCTTCTCTTCATGAATTATATTTAGAAAATAATGTTTTCCCTTTTAACATCTTCACAGAAAAGGAGAAAGATAAAATTGGCATGCTCCTACCTTTATTTTCAGCGTTGATTGAATCCGCGTAGGGTAATCCAACCTGCTATAAAATCCAAAGTGAATCAGCATGAAAATATTCCACTCAGTAACAAAAGAGGGCACAGGATCACAGGACTACACTATTTAATTAAAAGCACATAGATAAAGTTAAAATTAAATTTACATTCAAAGTTATATATTTAATTAACTTTCAGAGCGCAGACACACTGCGTGTTTTGCTTAGGGCATATATTTAGAGACTGACTAAAAAAAAGGAAGAAAAGTTTTCAGAGTTCATTAGTCTTTCTTATTGCATCTCGTTGTGCAACACTTTTATGTATACCAGATGTTGGAAATTCCTTTTTTTTTTTCTCTCTCTGCACGGGAAAAGAGGGAAATGGGTAGTTGTTCTTCACTCAGATAAAATAAGATTTCATCTATCAAATGCAATCTTGAAAACACAGCTGTAATTATTTCACAATGTCTTGCAATTTCGGTAAATCATTATACACTTTCTAACACCCCTGCTTGATTTCTGAAGTTGCAATAGTTCTTAAGTTCAAGTTGTCTCTGTGTTTGATAAAGTCAGGTTTGGGAAGGGGCTTCGTAAAGATGTCTGCAGTCATTTCCTTACTGGGACAATATTCTAATTCTATGATTCCCTTCTCTCGTAAATCTTTAATTGAATTAAATTTGATATCCACGTGCTTTGTTTTTGAATGATGTTTATAATTTTGAGTCATCTTGATGCATGACACATTATCCTCATACAGAATAATTGGTAGGTTTTGGTTTAAATCTAGATCCCCTAATAGCTTTATCAACCATATGGTTTCTTGTGCTGATGTGGCTGCGGAAATATACTCAGCCTCAGCAGATGATAATGCAACTGAGTTTTGCTTTTTTGTTGACCAGGAAATCGCTGCATTTCCTAATTTACTTAAATTTCCTGTGGTTGATTTTCGATCACTTTTATCTCCTGCCCAATCTGAATCTGCAAATGTCGTCAGAATCGGATCATATTCGTTGCTTATAACTAATTTTAATTCTTGTGTTGTTTTTAAATATCTTATAACCCTCTTGACTGCCCTCCAGTCTTTTTCTCTTGGTTTCTCATTTCTGCGACTAAGGATGTTAATAGCCGCTGAAATATCTGGACGAGTTATCGTAGCTATGTATAGCAATGCCCCTATGGCTTGTCTATACTTATGATTATTAGGTAGTAAATTTTCATCGTCATCTAAGTTTAAGTAACCTGCCTCCATCGGAGTATCACAAGGTTTAGAGTCCTTTAAATTAAATTTTTCAATCAGTTCTTTTATTTTATTTTCCTGATCGAGTGCATAAGTTCCTTCTTTAATTCTTTTTATGTTTATGCCTAAGTAGTAATTTACCATACCTAAATTTTTCACTTTGTATTCTTTACTAAGTTGTTTCATTATTTCATTTATTTCCTTAGTATCTCCTGAAATTAACAGATCGTCGACATAAATGATGATATAAGTTTTATTTCCGTTAGTTTCTCGTGTGAAGAGACATGGATCAGCGGTGCTTTGCACAAAACCTAGTTTGTTTAAACTTTCAGCTATTTTAATATTCCATGCTCTTGCTGCTTGTTTTAGGCCATATATAGCCTTTCTTAGCTTACATACTTTATTTTCTTCACCCGGTTTAATATGTCCTTCTGGTTGCGACATATAAACAACTTCTTCTAAATTTCCATGGAGAAACGCGGTTTTAATATCTAAATGGTTTACATTTAAGTTTTTGTGAGCTGCACACGCTAGAAATGCTCTTAGCGTTGTATAGGCTACTACTGGTGCAAAGGTTTCATAATAGTCACTACCAAATTTTTGAGAATAGCCTTTCGCTACCAAACGCGCTTTGTATTTATTAATTTCTCCATTTGAATTATATTTAACCGTAAAAACCCACTTATTTCCAATTACTTTTACGCCTGGTGGAGGATCAACTAGATCCCAGGTGTTATTTTTTTTTAATGAAGCAATTTCTTCACTAGTTGCTTCGTACCATTGGTTTTTCTCATGTGGATTGTTTAGATTTTTAATATCTTCGAAATTTTTCGGCTCTATAATTTTATTTTCTTTAGTAATGTATGCGAGTCTGTCTGGTGGAACACCTCTATTCGATCTTTGTGATCTTCTAGGTTCATTTGTTGTATTTTCCTCACTGTCTGTTTGTTTTTCTTCCTGCATACTTATTATAATTTCTGAGGAATTTTCCCCTGCTTTTTCGGGTTGTTTCTGAACTTCGCTATCATTTTTCAGATTTAAATTTGGTGTTGTGTTTGAATTAAAGTTTTCTAGAAATCTGACGGTTCTTGCTCGTATAATTTTATTATTACCAGTATAGATCCTATAACTTTTAGATCTATTGTCGTAACCGACAAAAATTCCTTCAATCGCTTTATCATCAAGTTTTCCTCTTTGGGATTTGTCGAGATAAGCGTAAGCTTTGCAGCCAAACATTCTAATGTTGCTTAAATCCGGTATTTTATTTGTCCATAATTGGTATGGAGTAGAATTGTGAGCTTTCGTGGGGAGTCGATTAGTTAAGTATACCGCTGTATTTAGAGCTTCACCCCAAAACTTCTGAGGTAGTTTCGCTTCCGATAACAGGCATCGCGTCATTTCAACTAGTGTACGATTCTTCCTCTCCGAAACACCGTTTTGAGCTGGAGAATTTGGCACGGTTAGCTGATGGTGTATACCTGCTTCTTTTAAGTAATTTTCTATCTCATCACTGGTATATTCCCCGCCGTTGTCAGTTCTTAATTCCTTTATATTGCGACCGAATTTATTTTTCGTTATGGCTACGTACTCTTTTAGTTTAGTGATGACTTCACTTTTCTTTGATAAAAGAAATACCATTGTAAATCTACTGAAATCATCAGTAAATGTGAGAAAGAATTTCTTTCCTCCCATACTTTCTGTTGGCATCGGGCCACATACATCAGAATGAATCAAATCGAGAATTTTACTAGCTTTGTTTGTAGCTTGTTTAGGATACGGAGCATTTGTTAATTTACATTTTATGCAACTTTCGCATATTACTTCATGTTTACAATTTTCCATATTAAAACCTGTTGCTAAACTTTTAGTTTGCAGTTGCTTTAAAGCATTTATATCTCTGTGTCCGAATCTCCTATGCATGAGTTCAATACAGTTTTTATTCTTGCATTGATGAGCTAAATTCGCATAGTTTACTTGTTTATGTTTGTAAAGGTCTACTTCATATAAATTACCTTTAATTTTCCCTTCTATAAAGGTTATGCCGTTTTGGATTAATTTACAGGTTTCGTTTTCAAAAATGAGTTTACACCCATGCTTCACTGCTTTATTAACAGACATTAAATTTGACTGTATTTCTGGCACGTACAAAACTTCATTTAAAGTAATGTCGTTTGATTGTGTTTGTAATTTTATTGTGCCTGTCCCGTGTGAAGCAAGAATTTTTCCGTTTGCAATCGTGACTGTGTTCTTATTATTTGTATCAATGTCACTGAATAGGTTTATGTCGTTACAAAGGTGTGAAGAGCTCCCTGAATCAATTATCCAGGTAGATTTATTTTCAATGTTCGCGTAAAAGGAACAATTGTTTTGAGACACCTTTGTATCTAAAGTGGTTTTGTTTTCTTTGCTACTATTCCCCAGAGTCTGTGTGTTTGTTTGTTCTTCTACTTCCGGAGTGATTTTGTTCGTTTCAGAACATAATGCAGCATTCTGTCTCCCTTTATTCATTGTTTGGTTTTTAGAATTTGAATTTTTATTCTTAAGGAACCAACAATTTAATTTTATGTGATTTCGTCTTTTACAATATGTACAAAACATATTTTGTTCTTGTTTGCGATATTGTGGTTTAGTATTATGTTTTTCTGCTTTGTACGCATTTTCGCGCGACGTATTATTCGAGCTATCTTGTCTTCTTTGATACTCATCGGTCAATTTTCCTTTTATAAATTCAGAGTTTAACTCCTCTTCATTTCTCGCTTCAAGTGCGATAATCAAAGTATCATAACTCGGTGGGAGGGAGCATAAAAGTAACGCGGATAAATGCGTGTCCTTAATTTCTTCCCCTATCGCCTTTAATCTGTCGGCTGTTTCTAGTATTTTTACGATATGATTTATCATATCTCCGTTTTCCCCGAGTTTTATACTGTATAACTTTCTGAGTAAATATAATTTGCTCGAAAGGTTTGCGCGCTCGTGTATAGTTTTTAAAACATTCCAAGTTGTCTTGGCTGTCGTTTCATTTTTCACATAAATAAGTTGTGAGTCTTCTAAAGTTAATATAATTGTAGCCCTAGCACGATTATCTCGCTTAGTCCACTCAGTAGTTAGTGGTGTTGGGGGGTCATCCTGTGTATAATTAAATAAATCTTCCCTCATTAGGAGCATCTGGGTTTTAAAACTCCATTGGGCATAGTTATGCGGATTTAATTTTTCGATATTAAAGTTTTCTTTTAGGGAGGAGGCCATTGTTTTATCTTTAAAAGATTTCTTTTATTTTAGTTTCTTAACTTTCAAGAGTTTTCGTTTATTTTCATTTATTGTCACAATAGTTTAAATAGAAGAGAGCGGTAACTTGCCGTGTTCACAGCCTTCAGTCAGTCTCATAATCTATTGAATTTTTATTGTGAAATCACGGCAGTTAAATAACTGAGCTTCTCTTCATGAATTATATTTAGAAAATAATGTTTTCCCTTTTAACATCTTCACAGAAAAGGAGAAAGATAAAATTGGCATGCTCCTACCTTTATTTTCAGCGTTGATTGAATCCGCGTAGGGTAATCCAACCTGCTATAAAATCCAAAGTGAATCAGCATGAAAATATTCCACTCAGTAACAAAAGAGGGCACAGGATCACAGGACTACACTATTTAATTAAAAGCACATAGATAAAGTTAAAATTAAATTTACATTCAAAGTTATATATTTAATTAACTTTCAGAGCGCAGACACACTGCGTGTTTTGCTTAGGGCATATATTTAGAGACTGACTAAAAAAAAGGAAGAAAAGTTTTCAGAGTTCATTAGTCTTTCTTATTGCATCTCGTTGTGCAACACTTTTATGTATACCAGATGTTGGAAATTCCTTTTTTTTTTTCTCTCTCTGCACGGGAAAAGAGGGAAATGGGTAGTTGTTCTTCACTCAGATAAAATAAGATTTCATCTATCAAATGCAATCTTGAAAACACAGCTGTAATTATTTCACAATGTCTTGCAATTTCGGTAAATCATTATACACTTTCTAACATTAACATCTTTTTTCTGTGTACACTTCCTAAAAGATGTCTCTTTTTTTCTTAGTTCTCAAAATATTTCTAAAATCTATACTGAATTTAATATTTTGCGTGTTAAAAGCAGGCGAGCTGTAAATAAGATTTTAACACTTCATATAAAATTAAGTCTATACTTTAGAAATATTTTGAGAACTAAGAAAAAAAGATACATCTTTTAGGAAGTGTACACAAGTGTACTGTATACAAGTTACAACAATAATGGAGTCAATGATGCGCCGAAACACTCTCGCTAAACTAGGCCAATTGGTTGTGAAACTGCAACAACGACATATTTAAAAAACTAAAAAGTACAAATAAAAAATAACGAGTGTAATATATTTTTGAATAAATTGAATTAAATTCAAAAAATCAAAAAACCCGACTTCGTTAAAGGCGAACTAATTAATTATTTCTCATGAATGTTAAACTATTTTTTATATTACTTACCTATTTTTTTTTAATTTACTTGTATTCATGACTTTTAAGTTGTGTTTAATTGTTAGTTCCTATGTATAAACATTGTTTTGATGAGGCCTATAGATGTCTATGATGGTTAGAGTTGCAGTAAAGCTAGAGACCTACCTACACAACTTCCAGGTTGTGTAATATTTAAACGGAGCTTCTGACTGTAAAATAGTTAATAAAAACATCGTCTTCATTTTGAAAGACCTATCCAATGGTATGCCACTCAGTATGGTGCGTAAATTTTTTTTCGTGCCTACCGCCATATTTTATTTTACGGCCGCCCATTTTGAATTTATAAAAAAAAATAAAACCTAGCCTATAACCATCGGACGGTTAAGACGAACCGATAGAGACCTCATTCATTAAAATCCATTCAGCCGTTGGGATGCTTCGAGGGTATAAAGAAATCCACATACCCAGATATGCGTGAAACACATAACCCTTCTTGGCAGTCGGGTAAAAAATACACTTTTAATTTAAATTTAACTCTTTGTGACCGGCAATTTAGAATGAAATCGCTTTTCTACTACGCCTCTTTGTTACCACTGTTTTTGAATAATAATCTTTGTTTTATTTATTAGCAGAGATCTTCGATTAAATAAGGAGAATTATCTCATTCAAAAGTAAACTTTTCAATTGTATAATATTTTGGGAAGATTAAGCTAAAGTTTGTGATGTGGATATATCGTTAGCATCTTCAAATTTAGACTTCTTCTAAAACAATGTATTAACTATATATTTTCCTATACTATTAACTATATATTGATCCGATAAACTCAAATAAAGTTACAAAACTGAATGTTGCTATTTAAAGAATGAAAGTTTGTGCAATTTTTATATATAGATTTTTCTCGAAGTTTACTTTATGTATAGCATTAAAAAGTAGACACTGTTTTCAGTCGATTGGTACTCTGACAGTCCATATTACCAAGGCATTATTCGGTTGAAAGTTGGAACTCGATGGGACGTACGGTGTTTTCCCTGTGTATTGCATCACTGTCCAACAAAAGATGCCTTGACAGCGACCGGTGTGGGAATTTGTGTATCGGATGGTCAGCTGAAGTATCTTTGTCCCACTATTGCTACATACTGTAGCAATCGTACATCGCGTAAGTGACGAAAGCCTGTCACAAGACTGACCAGATGGACGACAAGATGGAACGCCTCGGTGAAAGAACGGAAGTTAACCCTTTCAGGGGCAAAGCAATTCCATTGCTAAACTGTTGAAATTAATGAATGTCACCAGAATTTGAAAACAAATTTATTTGTAAATGAAAAAGCTATATTTTGCATATAAAATAAACCGATTTTTTTTTTAAATCAAAATTCTGGAACCATTGTGGCATTTGGGAATTAAAATTAAGTGGTTTCATAAAAATACCACCGCCCCTCAAGGCGTTAAGAGATTTTCTGCTCGAGAGTTTTTGGAGAAGAGATTAGAGGTCTGCACGGGCCGGATTTTCCAGGCCCGGACCCTGCCCAGCCCGAACAAAAGCAATCTTGGCCCGACTTTGAGACTTTTGGGCGACTTTTGGGAGACTAGCCAAGGCCATCTTGATATATTAAGAAAGCCCTGGACTAGCTAACTCTGTAATGACGCTGAGCTTATATCTGTAGCGTAAAGTTTAAATTCAGGCGAGGCGTGCCTCTATACACTGGGCTGTGTCCTGATGTTAGGATTTTGTAATCTTTTGTAATGCTTTTCTTTTATGTTTTAATTGTTAAATTTATGTTTGGTTAGAACATAAAATACGTTTATGTCTCTTTCGTACAAGGTGACAATTCCTTGTCATCCTTATTACGTAATTTGTGGTTCACCACGCCAGAGTACCTATATCTTTTGTATACGGTTATTTACAACAAAGTTAGTAAGGGGATGATCACCTCCCCCCCCCACCCCCCAGGATAGTAAATCAATAATAAGTAAATTATCTTTGCAGGGTTAAAATATTACAATTTGATAAAATTATAACCCTTTTGTAATTTGCTTCATCTGTTTTTTTTTTTTTTTTTTACACTTTCAATATAGATGAAAAATTTTCATGAATTCGGTTTGTCTGTCCATCTGTGTGTCTGTCTGTCCAAGCTCTAACTCGCTTAAATATACTCGGATTTTCATGCAATTGATATATGTTAATGATGTTTACCATGGCATGTTCGGTATTGAACACGAAATGTGTAGCGCTCAAAAGAATTCCGTTACATTATATTCAATGGGGAAAAATCGTTTGTAGTGTTTGTAGTTTAATGACATTGCGCAGTTTGAAATGTATGGAAATTGGTATAAATCCCCGAACTTCACGCCCCACCAGTGGCTGAGAGGTTCTGCTCTCGAAGCTGGTAGACGGGAAGTGCTGGGTTCGATCCCAATGGCGCCCGTCAGCCTAATCGTTCGGAGTTTTCGTGGTTTTCTTCGAGCCATAGATTTCCATGCGTAAATACGGGTTAGGTTCCCTTAGAAAGACCCCCACGAAGGGGGTTCCCCCCTAGGGCCTATATCCCTAGTGTAGATAATCGGCCGTCAAAATCAACCAACCAACCCCGAACTTCACTACAAAATGATTACTATAGAATAGGGCAGGGGTTCCCAAACTTTTAGTCCGACGTACCTCTGAATAGAAGTTCATACTTTCGGGTACCACCAAGTTACAAACGCTATGCTAATGCAGAAAAACCTGTGTAAAAAGAATATGTCTAAAACGAAGTATTTGTCCAGTCTTTTGTACTCCGTCTGAGCTGATTTTACTGTATTTAATTTCATGAATACATTATTAAATTGGTACTTAGATTGACTGCTTTATATTAACATTCAAATAAAAGGTAGTATCATCATTACATATTAATAATATGTACATTATCAAAATGTAGTGTTTTGATTTAAAAAAACGCTACAATACTTAATGGCATATTGGCGTAAATTGATACATATACACTAGGGTGGCTCTATTAATGATAAGGGTGACGCTTGCTTTATCAAACACATCTTCCACATATCTGATGCAATCTTAGTTTTAGACGTAAATCAGATTCGATGTTTATGTTTATTCCTGTATTTGTTTTTCATATAAAGAAGTGAAGAGAAAGCACTTAAAACAAATATATGTTGTGCTAAAAACAAACAGTAATTTCAGAGCTTTTACAAATATCGGAGAGTATTTTTCTTTTCTCACCAACCAAAATTCTGTTACTTTCATCTTTCTGAATGCGGATTCTAGAAATCCATCATTATTGTTGTATTTTTTATTCCATTTCACGTACTAGTATCGGACTTTCGCGTACCAGTAAACTGAGCTTCCCGTACCAGTACTGGTACGCGTACCATAGTTTGAGGATCCCTGGAATACGATATTCACAGCATTTATCGTTGATTTATAATACCCTGTTCACACTAGAAACTTAAGATATCTTAGACCGCCAGTTTTGAAGTGGCACCCTTCCGAAATTGGATACCTCAGTCAAGTCAACACTGAGCTTACGGAGCGCCTACAGGAAGTAGTTACCTTCCCGCTAAATCTCCAACGAACTTGAAAATGCAACTAAAGATGAATTTCGAAGGATGGAGTGATGGTGGAAGTGCATGTTGGTGACTATTTTCCATTGGTCAGAGCCGTTAAGCCCCTCCCTCTGGGACGACAGTCCATGCTTGCAGTGTTGAGCGACCTTAGTCTTCCTCCCCACGCCAGGATCCGCGAACAGCTGAGTGCCACGCACCCAACCGTGACCGGTTCCCCGGGGAGCCAAGACAATGTCCGGACGTTCAAGGGATATTAAGGAAAAAGTTCAGGCAAGTTGGTACCAGGCAACCCTTATAAAAAAAAAAGGCCCAATTCAGTTCCACATATTTTTTACATTACTTTAAAGCATTATTTTACAATGACAGATTAAATGAATTGGATACCTGTTCACATCAAAAAACTTACCTTAAGATATCTGAGTAGTGTCACTGTGTCTGTGATCTGAACAAAAGTAAAGTATGCGCATGCGCTTAAAATAAAAACGGCCGCAACAGCCAATCAGTAAAAGCGAAGCTTCATAGCCAACGAGGGTGAGTGGTCGTTCCTGTATCTAGCCGAAGTAAGTCGAAACTCACTGAGAGAGTTTGTGGAACTCTCTCGGAGAGTTCGGCGGCCTGAGATATCTTAAGGTATTCAGTGTGAACATAGTATTACAGGGACAGACAAAAGAAATCGGTGATAGTACTGTCTTTGAGCAGCAGTTGCTGGAAGTGCGTTTTTAATTTCGGTATGCTCTTTTAAATTTAACTAATGTTTTGCATGTTACTCGTTGAGTGTAAATTCTAAACTTCGTATACAGGGTTGTACAAAAGAAGTCACGTACCATTCTCTTTATTAGCAAAAATTGCTCAAAGGGAATTTTTAATTGTTATGCACTTTCTAACTGAACTAAATTTTTGCATGCATGCAGTTCATAGATACAAATCTGTAAATCATATACAAGATTTCCGCCAGAAACTTTTAACTAAATTTATCTTTTATAACTTTGGTGGGAAAAAAGTTGTGAAATTGCTTTTCCTTATTTTGAAATAAAAATTTTCGAAAATTCTGGTGTGAATTCAACATTACAGAAACACAATTACTTGCCCCTGAAAGGGTTAAACGGTGAAGTTTTGTTTCATTATTCTGAATGTGTTGGAAAGTGTTTCATAATCTATGCTTGATGCATGATTTTTTATCGCTTTTTCTTAAATTTATTTAAGGGAAGAATTTCTAGAATTCTTTGAAGTCATCGAAACTTCAGATTTTTACATCAATGGATGAAATCATCTGCTGATATATTTATGTAGAATGTGGAATATTAAAACGACATCGAAAATAAGAAGATTCCAAATTTTTCGAAATCAGAGTAAATGAAAATGATACGAGATACAATAAATTCAAATATTTCTTCAACTCAAAAACATGTCCTTTCTTTACTAATGGAGAAAGAGAAAACAAGTTTTCCTCATTTAATATGAGGAAAACCAATTTCAAATTATTTCTCTTGCGGAATTGATATTTTGCGAAATTGTTACTTGGATATCGTTCAATGCACTGTGTTAATCCTTTTTGCGAAATTTTTAAGCTAATGGAATTTCTAAAAGAGCATTAAAAAAAATCTTAAAATAAATATGAAATAACTTGTACTTTTACAATGTAAGTGGATTTTTGAAGAAATTGAAATGCTTGAAAATGCAATTTTAAATAATTTTTTCATTGTTATGCATAACATTTTCGGATATTGTATTTTATTTCATTACTTTTGTTATAATATTGTGAAAGTTTAATGAGTAATATTCAATTTGAAAGTATCCCAAATGTTGGTTTTGTTTTATTCATCAATTGTCACACTGTTGAAAAGAAAATCACTCAAAAATGGGAATCTGAACTAAAAGTATAATTGTAATATAAACAAGTAATTTTTAATAAGAAAATAAACGGTGAAGTGTGAGTATTTCTCGCGCACAGAGAGTTCCGTGCAATAAGTATATAAATTAGTAATTGTATTGTTACAAAAAAATCCTTGCTAAAAGAATAATAAGACTTTGTAAAAAACTATACAACGTAGAGTTGGGTATAGCTGTATATACTAGTATAGTATAAATGGATATACCATGAAATTTCAGAGAGACATGAAGCCTAAATAGTATCAAAGCCTAAATAGTTTTGTATAACTCATTTTTTAATCTTATCCTAATCCGTTTATGAATTTAATTCGGTGTTGACAATAAAAGTAGTGCCTATTTAAACTTCATTTGGCATTTAATAAACCCAAATTCAGCGTAGTAATAATATTTTCTTTTTAAAGTGTACATAAAGCCAAACCCTTGTTCAAAGTTTAAACTTGGCATTGTTCTAAGCGCGCTTCGAAAGGAGGTTACAAAGTTGCAACAGCGCGTTGGTGCGTGCCGCGTTTTTTCCAGGTAGCTTTTTAATTAACCTTTAAATGCACGGATGGCGTAGAGAGCCACTCAATGCGAACTAGTTGTGAATCCCATAGTAATTATTTGATCAATTCTAATTAAATTAGTCTGTTTTTAACAATTTGACGTTTATTGCTTTTATACCACTACAGGGGATTGCATTACACAGCTATATCATTAAAAGTTTTTATCTAGGCTTTAAAAGTCGATGGCGCAGAGAGTACGCCGCCCGTGTCATTATGTATGTCCAAACCGTCCGTGTCTTTAAGGGTTAATATCTCGGATAATGACCCACCATTTTTTTCGAAAATCATTATCAACAACCCTTTTATATTTCTTTGACGATAGGTATAGTCGTGAAAAAAAAAAGTAAACACCCCTACTAACTCTGCAAACAATTATCGTAGAAGAAAGTTATTCGTACCACACGATTGGTAATAAAGTCTACTTTTAAATGATGATATAAAATTTGCTTAGGGGGGCATCTACATATTAAAACGAACTATAACTTTGTTTTTTTTCAAAAGCAGTACACAATTCTGATAGCGTAAATGAACTCTACACCCTTCAATTAGCCTAACAACAAATTTTTATGCAATCCCTACGAGAAGTTTCTGGGAAATTTATTATTTTAAAACGAGCGTATTTTAGAGGCTGAATCCAAACTGAAGTTCGGTACTCGATTGTTGACCGAGAGCAAAGCGGTCGAGAGAGCCTCCTTCTTGACCAAGGCATCTTAAGCGCTACTCAAGCGGTCATTGACGAGTGCTACATTACAGGATAGCATAAGAAATGTCAAAATATCTGGTCACTTCTATCATAGACAGCCCCTTAAACCATCTTTTTGCCGTTTTTTAAGCATAATTTGAAAACTACTTGGAAGGAAAATGTGAAATTTTGGATTTCCATAAAGCAGGACTTAATAAATCTAAATCCATCAAAAAAATTGTAGGTTGCAATTCATAATTTTTTCGAATATTAATTTCATAATTCATAATTTATATGATAAAATTATAAAAATTGCAAATTCAACGTATTTATGTTTGTGTACTTCAGTATTATTGCTACACAAAAAATCAGCACATTAGGAGTATAATTTCAGGAGATATTAATAAAAATATGAAAATGTAATTTAATATTAGAAGAACTAAATTTTAAATGTTTACAATTCAAAAACTTATCATTCAAATGACTTGAAATTTGGCGTCTGGGCATAGCTTGAGCCGAAAATTTGAAATATCTTATTAAAATTGGGTATACTGCCATTGAAAAAAAATTAAGTTTGGGTTCGTTTTAATATGTAGATGGCCCTCCAAACAAATTTTATATACATCATTTAAAAGTAGACTTTATTTCCAATCGTTCGGCACCAGTAACTTTCTTCTACGATAATTTGTTGAAGAGTTAGTAGGAAGTATTTACTTTTTTTTTTTCCACGACTGTAGCTCCGGCGCTCTCCAACTCCTTTCTTGAACGCCCGCGAATCGAAATTTGTGTGTAAAAATGTGTGTTTTTGTGTGTGAAAAATGCGATTTCCTCAAAAACTATGTGGCCTAAGTGAATCGCTGTAGTTTTCCTGCAAGCTTTAAATTAATAACTTATTCTACTGCCGATAATTTCTTCATAATTTTAGTTTCTGTAGATTTAGAAATAGAAGTTGGGGGGGGGGGGGGCGGCATATTTTTATATTACATTTTCGAGGATATCTCTGAAAATATAATACCTAAAATTAAAAGATGTATTTTTGAGTCCGGCGTTACGAAAGATTTCACACGATACTCGATACCCCACACGATATACAAAGAAAAGCTTTTTTTTTTTTTTTTCAAGTAACTTAATTAGCCCCTACATTTTTTTCTAAATATGTGTGATAGTGAACGGTTAATAATGTATAAATATGTTGGTCAATATCCTTTATCACTAGCCAATTTGAACTTTCCACGTTCCATAGTTTACGAGTAAAATGGTTGTGACAGACAGACACAGGAGTGATCTTATAATGGTTCCATTTTTTCTTTTTAAGTACGGAACCCTAAAAATAAAACTGAATTCAAGGGATTATTTTTTACACACGTGTTTTTCTAGCAACACTTTATTGATAGCCACATTAGAGTCCCGCATAGGTCGGATTAGACACGACACCCAATTCTAATCAGAAAAAATAGTGTCATCCTTCTGAGGCCCGATCCGAGCCTGACGTATTCCAATCCGAAATAAAAGAAAATTAATCCCTATTTTAAATTTTTAAGGCGGTTATGGAAAATACCCTATAATTATACCTCTAGCAGGCTAGGTGGGTCGGTTTCATCAAACGGACATTAAATCAAACAAAGACCTTGTGTTTTAAAGCAATATGGGTCCATATAAGCAGATAGAAAACAATGGTCATAGCACTGGAACATTTTCACTTGTTACAAACTAGTTTCGGTAGCATCAGCGTACCGTCATCAGTGCAAGGAATGATGGAATTTTGCTCATATATCATCATCATCATCAACCGTTTTCAATCCACTGCTGGATGTAGGTCTCCCCCAGATTTTTCCAATGTTTCCTGTCTAGTGCTTTAGTCATCCAATTTACACCGGCTACTTTTCTGATTTCATCACTCCATCTTACTTGAGGTCGTCTTCTTGGCCGTTTTACATCTCTGGGATACCACTGTAGGGTGTTTGTGCTCCATCTATTCTCTTGTCTTCTTGCGATGTGCCCAGCCCATTTCCATTTTAGCCGTTTAATTCTTTCAATGATGTCAAAAACTTTCGTCTGACTTCTTATCCAGATTATTCTTTTTCTGTCTCTTCTAGTTATACCTAGCATACATCTTTCCATACTTCTCTGTGTTGTTTGTAATCTTTGTACCATCCGTTTTGTTAGCGTCCATGTTTCTGCTCCATAAGTTAGGACAGGCAAAACACACTGGTTAAATACCTTTCTTTTCAAACACAGGGGCATGCTACTCTTCAGAATAATATTGTTCTTCCCAAAAGCACTCCATCCATTTCTTATTCTTCTATTGATTTCATTCATGATACTATTATCAGATGATATTTCTTGCCCAAGGTACACATAACTTTGCACTTCTTTAATTTCAGTGTTGTTGTAGACGATTTTCTTTTTTGATGCAAATGAATTGAACATCACCTTAATCTTTTCCAAGTTTATTTTTAATCCCACATTAATGCTAGCTTCTGCCAAATCTTTTAGCATATTTTCCAATTCTTCAGGACTGTTACTGAAAATTAAAATGTCGTCAGCGAATCGGAGATGACTTAAATATTCCCCATTTATTCTAATCCCTTTGTTTTCCCAATCCAGCTTCTTGAAAATATTTTCTAAGACAGCAGTAAAAAGCTTAGGCGAAATGGTGTCTCCTTGTCTTACCCCTCTTCCAAGCTTGATCTTTGCTTTTCCTTTGTCCAAGCGGATGGTTGCTGTTGCTTTCTTGTAAATCTTCTTTATAATATTGATGTAAGGTTTGTCTATACCAATGTCCTCCAGAGATTCTATTACTGCTGATGTGTAGACCGAATCAAATGCTTTTTCATAATCAATAAAGGCAAGGCAAAGAGGTAAATTATATTCCTTATGTTTTTCTATGAGTTCCCTTACCGTTTGGATATGATCCATTGTGCTGAATCCACTTCGGAATCCTGCTTGTTCTCTAGGTTGAGCTGAGTCCAGAGCTGATTCAAGTCTTGTCGTTAAAACTTTGGTGAAAATTTTATAAATCACTGACAGTAAGCTGATTGGACGGTAGTTTTTAATGTTTTCCTTCTCTCCTTTCTTGTAAAGTAGCACCATCACAGCATTATTCCAATCTTCTGGTACATCTGACTTCTGGAGACATTTAGAAAACAGTAAGGATAGCATTTTTGCAAATTCTTCTCCTGCTTCTTTGATAAGGTCGATTGTAATTCCATCTTCTCCGGGGCATTTACCTTTTTTCATAAATTTAATGGCTTGTAAAACTTCGTCTGTCATCACTGGGATTATGGCATCGGTTTCTGTTAAGTTTTCTCGTGGATCACATAAGTTGATTTCCCTCTGATCTTCACATTTATATAAATCGTTATAGAATTTTTCGACAATGTGTACTATTTCTTTATTGATTTTGGTGATTGTTCCATCTGCCCTCTTTAGTGCAAAAATACCTTTTCTTCCAACACAAAGTTTTCGCCTAGCTGATTTTAAACTTTTGTTATCTTCTAGAATTTTCTTGACAATATATGACTATATATATATATATATATATATATATAGGGGAAGTGGACTTATATTGTACTGCGCGAAGCAATTTTTTATTTTCTATATGGAACCCTATTTGGAATGTGCTGCCACATTGCTTAAAATGATACTAATGTCATTGCGTATTATATTTTCTAATGTATGAGACAAAATTTGAGGTATAAGAGCCAATTCTTTTAGCCGATCATTTACAGTTGGATTTGTCGAAGAGCAATAGAACCATATGCAATATCCTAAAACCATCCCTGAAAAATTATCTAACTCACAATACAAGTTCCATCAAAGCCCATTTTATAAAACTATTTAAAAACGCAAATCTTTCATAATCGGGTTCATCTGATTATTGAACTTTCCCCCTTAATTCTATAACTAAGCAACGCAGAACGATATGAGATATACTAAAACCTTAGCGAAAAATTATCTAACTAACAGTCCAAATGTCATAAAAATCCATTCAACAGAACTAGAATTATAAGCGGCCGAAACGCACTTCTCATTTGCATTATATGAATATAGTAGGGGAGGTAGGGGAGATATGATAAACTTTTTTTAAACTAATTTTTTACAACCCCTAGAAAGCTATTTTAAATCCATTTTTCGCGTTTTCTTATAAAGTGACCTTTTATTAATTTATTAAAAATATTGTGAATTTTAAAAATAATCATTCAAAAAATGTATCCCAATTATTTTGAATGGTTACTACTGTATCAAATCTCCCCATTACTGGAGAGTATTGATACACTAGCAAGGGAGATTTGATACATTGATATGTAAATTGAAAAAAAAAAATGCAGACAATTCAATTTATGTGTCATACAATTTTTTAGGATAAATCTTGAAATATTTAAGTAAAATTTAAAAAGAAATGACATTGATATATTTTTGTTTCAGAAATGTTTTTTACAAATATATTTAAACTATTTCTATTATTTAAACAATTCTATTAACACACTTTTTATAAAATAAATAATGAAAAAAAAAAAAAAAACTAGAGTTCTTGCTGCAAGGAAAAATGAAGTGAACATTGCTGATTTGCAAACAATTTAACATAAATTTAGCACATTTAAGATTTCTTTAATCCTCTCAGGGGCAAAGCATTTTCAATGCTAAAGTGTTGAATAAATGAATGGCACCGGAATTTACCAACAAATTTAATTGGAAATAAGAAAAGGGCTATATTTCGCTTACATATAAAATGGAAAATATTTTACCAAAATGTTGGTTCCAATGTGGCGTTTGGGAATTAAAATTAAGTTGTTTCATAAACATCCCTGCAATGGTTAAAGAAAAAAAAAAATAATAACTCTATCATTTTGATAAGTAAAATCGGGTGGATTTAATGTTCTTTTTTAATTTGCCCTTCGTCAATTATAGAAACATTTTCCTTTTCAGGTCATTTAAACTTTTTTCCTTCTACATGACGAGCAAAGCGAACTAACCCTCTATCATCGCACTGCTTTTATATGTAACCTACATAATGTCTATGAATAGTCTCTTTGTTCTTCCTTACCAATTTCAGCAGCTATTGCTATAAAACAATAATGAATATTACAGTCCTATATTAGTTTACAACTTAAAAAAAGAACTATTAAATTTCAAACATACAAGTGCATCATTTCTCCCCAGCAGTAATGTATCATTTCTCCCTATCATGCCTTATTGGATTTTCAATCACTTTGTATAAAGGCAGTTGCAAAATGCCAATCTGCTTTCCAGTAAAACTCACCCCAACAATATGCTTTACAAATAAAAAATAATTACAAGATATTATCTTCACAGTAATAAGAGTTATGAAAGAAAATCAGTATTTAAAAAATATTACATTGACATTCAAAAAGTCTTCAAAATTAAAAGAAAAGAAAACGTTGTCAATTCTTCACTGCTAAGTCCAGCTAATGATGGCCTCTGCTAATAAAAGAAGCCCAGGGGCGCGCCAGAAGTATCCGGCGCCTGTGTGCAGAACTTCACTTAGCGCCCCATATACCCAAACCCCTCCTCCCTACCACCACCCCCCCCCCCAAAAAAAAAAAAAAAAAATTTCAATATCTATAAATACATACCTGCCAAGCCAACCTTCCGGGGTTTTCTCCAGGTCAAATAAACAAATTTTGAACCTGAAATTTTGTTTAATGAAATGTGCCTTGTTTCTATGGCGTTCTTTTTTATTTTATTTAATAAATTAAATTTCTTGTTCAAAATACTTTTGTTTGACTTCAAAAATAAGGAATGTTCACAGCTATGTAAATAACGGACATCCCTAAAAAATGGGTGCTTCAGCTGCTTGCTACCTCCCACCACAATGGCATACCTCCTAAGAAATTAGCTTTTACCATCTCTCCCCGAATTTTTAAGCGTTCGTCTTTATTTATATTTGTACTTAAAGCAGTTCAAACAAACTTTAATTAAGAAATATAAATGTGTTCAAATAATTAATTGTAGCACCATGACACAAGGAAAGGGGTGCTCGTAATACGGTAAATATACATAAAGGTAGAAAAATATTTTCTCTAATTACGGAGCGAATTATAATTATTTTATTGTAAGATGCGATTTAAACAATTACCATACGTAGATCATAATTAGGGGTGCATTTTTAAATGTTTTCCCCGTCCTAGAACGATTGGTTTTATATTAGCAAATATAGAACCGCTATGCTGCTTATATAATAATTGTCAAAACGTATCTTTATCTTGTCACATGCTTAACCCTTCCTTCTTTTTCGGATTTTTTTATCTTTTTGATTTCAATTATAATTTTTTTTTTTTTGCTGAAAATTAATACAGTGAAACTTCTTTTAAAGGCCACCCCTATTCAAAGGCCACCTCTATTAAGGGCCAATATTTTTAGGAACGAAAGTTTTTCCCATAGACATAATGCTAAATTTACTTCTATTAGGGGCCACACCTACCCCTCATAAAGGCCATTTTTTTCACATGTGCCTTAAATCTTAAACAGGTGTATTGAATTTCTGAACCAAAAGGTAAGAGTTCAGCAGACAACTGCACTTGCAACAAAGAAGGCAGGGGGAGATGGGGAGGATTTAGAAACACAATGAAGGACGACAAACATGTGTTCCTCACACTTTGTTAGACCTTTCAACCTGTAGGGGTTGGGTTGGAGGGAAAACATGACCCTTTGTTGTGGGCCCACAAAGGATAACAGGTTATCTAGAAAAACCGATTCCACATTTACTAAAACTGTGAATGCATATTGAAGCACAATTTTTGTACTTGTGTGTAAAAACGCTAGCACAAATAAATGAACTAATATCTCATTCTAAGGCATTAATAAATTATGCAAATTTAAGTAATTTGTTCCATAAAGTAAAAAAATCATGAGAAACCAAAATTGTCTGTGAAAAAATTATGAAAAGTAAACAAAATTCAATAGAAAATGTTTTCAATCATATATACAGAGTTTGAAAATGTTAATAAACAGTTTTTTCACCTACATAGGTTGTGATTTCCTTATTTTAGTTGTTGTTTTTTTGTCACCCCTATTCAAGGGCCACCCCTCATAAGGGCCAATTTTCGATGGAACGGTATGTAGCCCTTACAGAGAGGTTTCACTGTATTATGTTCTATCCCGAATACGCAAACGCAAAATAATTTTGTCATTAAGCAAGTAAGCAGCATTATCCTTGGTCAGGATCGGCGAACCTTTTTACGTGCGCGTGCCAAAAATTCACCAACAATATCTATCAATGGTGTAACGTGCCACATTTTGACATAAAATAATTTTGCAAAGTACGATGTTTATACAAAACACTAGTTAAAAAATCAGATGCTATTTCTCTGCATATTTGAATAAACCATTAAATTAAAATTTTAATTCGTAAATATGATTCATTTATGTAATAATTTTCACTGTGATAAGGAAATAAAAATACGAAATTTTATTTTAGAAATTTTTGACCTTATTATTTATGCATCTAGTTATGATTATCCAAGTTGCATTAAGCATTGTATCAATAAATTATTGATGAGATTTTTACTGTTGTATGTTCGATGGAGAATGCTTTATACCTGATTCATATTTTGATAGTTTTATAAATTGGATCCATTTGCCATCTTACTGAAGGGACTGTCTAAAAAAATTAATTTGAAAAATACAACATTATAAAAATCATACAGAAGGGCAAAATACATGTCGCAAACGCTGCATAACATCGCAAGAAAAGAAAATTCTTTTCATGCAAAAATAATTGCCTTATTTGTGATAGTCTGTCCGTATGAAACAAAATTTTATTCATTATAATAGAAATTAAATTTCATCTGTATAATAATTATAAAATTTATTTTTTCGCGTGCCAGAGAAATTGTCTTACGTGCCAACTCTAGCACGCGTGCCATAGGTTCGCCAACCCTGTCCTAGGTCATATAGTTTTTCAGAAAATCGCACTTTTCCGTTATACATAAACTTTACTTTGCGGACGCTCAGTGAGGAAATTAGGGGGAGTTCGAGGTACTCATCGTCACGAAATCATCCAAGGATTGCTGATAATAATTTTCAAAAAGGATATTGGATAATTAGTAGATATTAATTAATAACCTTTCTAGATAAAGGCAGCACAGATCAAGGCGGCGATGCAACTTTGCAACATCCTTTCAAGGCGCATTTGTCACAATGTCAACTTTAAACTTTGTACAAGGTCTTTGTTTTAGGTAAGGCGAATCATAACGATAAATAGTCACCCTTTTTCATTCCAATTGAATTCAATTATTGATAAATATTTAATAGAACAATGGCAAGTTTTTTACAAAGTCAACGCGTAAATTTATTGTACGGAACTTTTTGTACGCGAGTGAAACTTGCACTTGACCGATTATTCTTTGTTCAAAGCCAATCTAATAAATACAATTGAAATTTCCATGAAACGTAATTCAGTTTGAAGTTGTTCTAAAAAATATTTTTACCTCCTGAACAACATGAAACTTTCTTACATACTCATGGGCTCGTTTTTATGCGTAAAAGCATAAAATGATAGGCGTGACTATTAAATTGGTTTGGAATCGAATGGCGCTTTTAATTTTTTTTAAGCATTGCATTTTAAATTATATCCTGTTTTACTTATTTATTGTTTCAGTTATATGTAGCCGATTAATTTGTGCTTTTTTCGGTAATTTACATGGGAACCGTGCATAACCTGGGGCTTATGTTGCTTTATCATTGTGCAATACAATTACATTCAAAATTGCATTTATTCATGTATAGGGGGAAAAAAACCTTTCCTCCTTCAAAATTACGTGTTATATTCTATTTCAAATCATTTTAATGCTATTTTGATCAAAATGAAGGGAAAACAGAAATCATGTTTTTCTATTTCAAATTAATTACATTCATATTTATGTCGGCGACGTGTTGATACGGCGCCACTCAAGAGACTGAACGATGAATTTGCTTTCAGTTCGATTTTCTTTTGTGACAGTAGGGTAATTTTTTATTGGCTTTTTTTTCTAATATTTAGATATCATATCTAACCTGAAAAGAATATTTTCTGTTTTTAGCCAACGAGTATCAGTTTGAGGTTTTTTGTCTTCTATTGCGTACGAGTATAAAAGACACGTTAGTGGTTTTTCTATTTATTTTGTATCATGAACATTGCCCATGCTAAGGTTCTGCTCTGCAGATTTATGAAGTCAATTTCACTTGTAAGTAGATATAATTGCCATGCATAGTTATTCTGATAGAAAGCAATCAAGCAGTGTTTCCCCTTTTTTGTATAAAAGCACCGAATCTTTCCGATAACTGTGTCAAATTTTTAATCTAATCTGATTTTCAGGGACTCACCACAAAAGATTGCTACTGCTAATCAGAAGGAATGATTATAGTTTAAGATATGCACCTTTTATAGGAAATTGAAAAACATTAGTCCATTTTTCAGCAAATAAATATTAATTTCGGTAAATTTCATTTTATTTTTTTTCTTAAAAATGCGTATGTGCAAACTATCCTTTTTTGTGTTAACACTATTTCCGAATCATAATCCTTACCATATTTAATCGAAGAATTCTGCAATTAATTAACATTAAAAATAGGCAAAGATTACTATTTAAAAAGAGTGATAACTAGAAAGTGGAATAGTTGACAGCTGAGTATATGCTGATAGATATTATTTAATTTTTACTTTCTTCTATCTTTACAAGAGGAAAGTATTGGACTCATGAAAATTTTCGAATTCCGGTTTTCGACGTATTTACACGTTTTAGGGGTCAGAGAACCCGAAAAACATGTTTTTACAAAATATCTGTGTGTGACACAAATTTTGTGGGCGCTCTAGCTCAAGAACTAAAGCACGGAATTTAATAAAAATTTATATTCAGGTAGTCTCTGATCAGAGTTGGGCAAAATACATCGAAAAGTCATTTTCGATACAAAATACAAAATACATTAGTTTTAGAATACAAAATATTTTTCGAATTTTAAAATATCCAAATACAAAATACATGTATTTTCAAAATACATTGAAAATACAAAATACATTTAAAATTTTAAAAGTTTGGGCATAAGGTTACAGGTCTGCACTGGCTGTGCCTGGCAGGCCAATTTTCATTCAGAACACTCTGATCGAGCCGGACCTGGATTTCACTCTTTCCGGGTCAGGCACGGATTTTATGTTTTTCTGAAGGCTTGGGCCGGTCAGGACCTCGACATCATTCTTTCTGGTCCGGGCCTGACTTCTTTTTTTACGGGCTGAATCGAGGCTTAGTCCCTTGGGGATGAGCATCTTATACAGAATTTTTAATCTTTTATCATCGGTTTTTCATAACAGAAAATTTGGCCTAATTGGATCAAGAAAACGTCCTGATAAAATATGGCAAAATTTACAATAAAAAAGAACTGGTGGGGATAATCAAGATTCTGAACTTCATTCTTCATAGAGGTCTGCACTGTCCAAAATTTTCAAGTTCGGTCCCGACTCAACACGTATGAAAATGTTTGGCCCGTCTCTGCCCGGTCTGGCCTATGCAAAAATCAGTAAAATCTGGCACGGCCCAACAGTTTTTGCACAAAATGTATATTTTTAAAAATCGCCCTTATTCTACAATTAAATTGCTAATTTTTTTATTTTTAAAGAATAGTACATATAGTATCTCTAGGCAATGAAGTTAAAGCACAGAAAAAGAAACTGTGAAAAAGAACCTGCCTAAGACGAATCATGTGTAAAACTGAAAAATGTGTTGATCCATGCAAAGTGTATATAATAACACACGCGAAAAGAATACATTTACAACAAACTATGTACCTGCTAAGAACGAAACCTGTCTATAACGGATATTCTCCTTTCCTGTCGATTCCGTCTTGGAAGATTTTATGCTATAGCATTTTTCATATATTTAAGTCTCCACACCATGGAATGTGGATTAGAATGTGGATTAGATTTTAAATGATAACTAAGATTTTTCCATACAAATACAGATACATTTAAAAGATAAATATCGCAGTCCAACATGTTTTCTTAAAAATGAAAAGTATAAACATGAAAAAAAGCTAAAATAAGTATTTTTTGTCAGAATTCCTCATACGAGACGATTTTTAACAATATTGGCGTAAAAATCAATATTTTGTTGAAATTCAGTTGGACCGGGTTAATCAAGGTTTTGTACGAGCTGGGATCGGGCTGAACTTTTAGCTTTTATACCAGGCTGTGCCAATATTTATTTTTTTATTTTTTTTTTGTACAGGACGGGACGGGCAAAAAAGATTTTTCTACTTGTTGGGCTCGGGCCGAGACCTGTTATTTCGGGCCGTGTATGTTTGCGTAGTAACAGTTAGACAAAATAATAGTTTTTTTTTCGTTTTAAACAATATAGTGAAGTTTATTTTTAAAATAGGTTAACAAACCAGCGATATAGTGGAGGATATACGGAGATATACGCCGTATACCACCTGGATTATTTTTAAGAAGCTCTGTACACTCTCTGTTTAATCAATAAAGTTACAGCGCCTACCTCTGTTTTCACGGCCTAAGAGAGACTGCTCAGATGAGGATATTAAGAACATAGATCCCCCCCCCCCCTCCCGACAGCTCTTATTAAGGATTTTAAAAATGCAATTTTTTCAGCTGGAACTGAATCCGCAGGAAACCGTGACTTTTTTCTTACGATTTCAGCACTGTTTCAAACCCATCCCGCAAGTGTCAACTAGAGCAGACCAGAACTCGAATTAGGGTCAAACCAACTCGAACCCGACCCACAATGAAAGAATGAGCTTCCACCTGACCCAAACGGCATCTCTGGTTGATGTGCGTTCGGGTAAAATCTGGTTACTTACTTGGTGCAGAACAGTAATTCACGTTCATTTTACTTAATTCCCTTAGCTGTTTAATATCGCTCATTTTGACGTGCAGTACACAATGGATGATATATTAAAATTTCGTGATGATAGCTTCATTTTTACGAAAGTTAATGCTTATAAAACCAAAAAAAGGTTTATAGTATTGTCCTGTTGAAATCGAAACGTTGTCACCTTCAAACTAAACCTTTCTTAAAAAAATAAAAAAAAAAAGTAGAAGAAGAGTGAGCGAGATTGAAAATCGTAGCATCGGTTCAAGAGTTATGCATGGATATACACGAATTGCATAACCCCCTTTGTTGGAAGTCTGTATATATATATATAGATAGATAGATAATTCATTAATGCCTCGATCACTGCAACTCAAATATGAGTGCTTCACATGAATAAAAAATAAGAAATAATTTAAAGAGAAATATAAAATAAACAACATGCTAAATGTTTTTGTTTAAGACCTAGGAATATCATTAAACAAAAACATAATTTGAAGAACAAATTAAAAAAAAAAAAATTTATTTCCTACATTGTTTAAGCCTGAGAAGGGACAGATATTAAGTTATTTCATTCAATTAGTTCTACATTTAATGTTAAATTTTTATAACAAATTAGTTAAGCCAATTGAAGATTAAAAAATAAAAATAAAATTCATACAATATGATACTTAAAACATCCTAAAAATTTAGATTCCGTTCAAATGAAATCGAAATAAATCTTAGACTTCTTCCATTTTTAATTGAAAATATTTGTATTGCAGATTTTGTATTATGTTTATGAAAATTGTGCATAAAATTATTAGATGCAGGCAAAATACAAAACTTTAAAAAAAGTCTAAGATTTATTTCGATTTCATTTGAACGGAATCTAAGTTTTTAGGATGTTTTAAGTATCATATTGTATGAATTTTATTTTTATTTTTTAATCTTCAATTGGCTTAACTAATTTGTTACAAAAATTTAACATTAAATGTAGAACTAATTGAATGAAATAACTTAATATCTGTCCCTTCTCAGGCTTAAACAATGTAGGAAATAAATTTTGTTTTTTAAATTTGTTCTTCAAATTATGTTTTTGTTTAATAGGTCATGTTTTTTTAATGACTACAGCACTCAGACGAACGCATTTCAAAATTAATACAGAGTATCATCATCAGGCTTTGATGTATGCGGCATTGCATCACAATGTGGGATGCAGTTTACCAATGTGTGATTCAAAATGTTTCACCACTGTAGTAATGCAGGTTGCGGTAGTTTGGAAAAAAACTTCCAATCTGAACGTAAAAAATCTATAATCAACACATAAAAAAACTCACTTCACTTAAATTTAGATACCCTATTTCCCACTCAGGAACGCTATGAATGTAAATGTAAATTCTGTTGAATCCTTACTGCTAATATTTAACAGTATTATAGCTATGATACAGTAAAAAATAAAAAAATAAAAGTTTTACTTGAATTTTTAAACCTTATTCTCTCCCAAAGGGTGATGTAAACACATCAGAAAATTATTACCTAAGTTTAACTTGGGGTATAAATAGTTCTCACCTCAAAAAAAAAAAAAAAAAAAAAAAAAAAAAATACATTTTAAAATTTAAGTTACGTAATTCTCCACTGAGTTCGCTACCTGCGTAAAAATAGCTATCCATTAGAAACTTTTTACTAAAATATAAACTTGACCAAAGCAAAAACGTATTCTGAAAATATCCTTTTTATTTCCACTATGACGCCATATTCACCTTTTTAATTTTTGAAAAAAAAAAAAAAAAAAAAAAAAAAAAAAAAAAAAACTATTTCAATTAAAATTTTTCACCCGGGAATCTTTCTACTAAAACCAAATAAATTATTATTACGGCTTTTGAAATTTTTGCAACAATGAAGAAAAAATATTACATTTTCTATTAAAAATGTCCGTTGATTCTCAATGAAAAAAGTGAAATTTGGAATTATTAAGAAAAATATTTGAATAATATACAAAAAAATTGGCCCTTGTTTCTCTCTGCGTTATAATTCACCCATATGCAAAAGTATTTTGCCATTCGTTTTGACCCTGACGTCAGGCAAACGTTTTTAAACTTTAAATTTATAATATTATTAGAATTAGTAAAGAATAAAAAATGAGTGGCATCAGGGACAAAAAGGTGGGAAGAAAAAATGAAAAAGTTATCATCTCCATAGGCTTTTCTATGTTAAATTAACATTGAGAAGTGACACTGGAAATAAATAAGTATTGCGCTGCCGCGCAATACTTAAATAATATGCGGAAATGACACCAAATAATGTTTTTCTTATTTTTTTCTTATAGTAGTGAGCTTTAGTAATGATCTTTTAGAGTTTAATAAATTAAAAGTGCCTGTAATCAATGCATCGCTCTTCGTCGTGGTCTGTCTTAAAGTTTCATCAATCTTGAATAAGTGATTTTATTAAAATGACTTTAAATTTTCATAACGTATTGAATATCTCATTCATTTATATTGTAAAACTGTATTTAAACATATACATACTGTATTTGTAATAATAAATATATCAATAAATAGAACTATATTTATGTAATAAAATTAATTCTCCATTTAATAAATATCACGTGTGGGGTATATTATACCTGAACATTAATACAATGAATACAAAGGAGCTATAAAAAAAATTGTTTCAATCAATGCATAACCGTTATAAAACCAAAAATCTTACCTTTAAATGAGTTTTAAAGTTAGTTGTGGCTTGAAAAGTTCCACTTATAAAAGTAGACCTTGTTTTACACATGCATAATGCGTTAACTTTTTAACAACATTATCAACAGAAATTATTTTTTAAAAAATTCCCGCCTAATACAGCGCAACTGTATTATCCCAAATAATTAATTCACTTGATGCATTACCAGCGGGGGCTGAGTCATTCTTTCATGAGTCTCCTAAATAACTAACTGCAGTATATTTCTATCGTATTTAAAAAATAGAATACGCAGCAAAACTCTAAATGATTCTTCCTGTTTATCACACAGTAGTTTTTCATTCTCATAGCAACGTTAGAACTATAAAAACTAGAACGTTTTGTAATCATTCAGCAAAAATACTTCAGCAGAGCAGATGCATTCATTATAATCCTAAGAAGAAACAAAACAGTCAGGCACGTATTTTGCTTTTGTGAATCTTAGATTTTGCGGTTTTAAAAAAGCAGCTTGAAATCGACAGAAATGTATTTTGAGTACTTTTAAAATACAAAATACTTGGAAAAATCATTTCAAAATACTTTCCTTTAGTCCGTTTAAAATACAAAATACAAATGTATTTTGAAAATGTATTTCAAATACATGTATTTTCAATACTGCCCAACTCTGTCCCTGATGAAAATTGGTGCTGAGTAGTTTTTGGTGTAAATCGCTCAACAGGTGGCGCTGCTATGCTGCATTTTTTCCGATTTCCGCAATAGCTGTATCTCAAGAACTAATGGACGGATTTTCATAAAACTTCAGGTTCCGTTAGTCCTTGACATAAATGGATGCTGTTTACGTTTTGGTGTAAATCGTCCAACAGGTGGCGCTGCTAGGCTGCATTTTGCAGGATTTACACGATATCTGCAATAGCTCTATCCTCGGCTCTATCTCAAGAACGAATGGATACATTTTCATCAAACTTCAGATTCAGTTACTCTTTGATATGAAATGATGCTGACTACGTGTTGGTGTAAATCGCCCAATAGGTGGCGCTGCTGTGCTGCATTTTGCACTATTTCTTCAATAGCTCTATCTCAAGAACTAATGAACGAATTTTCATCAAACGTCAGATTTAAGTATAACTTGATTAATATTGCTGCTGATTATGTGTTGGTGTAAATCGCTCAACAGGTGGCGCTGCTATGCTGCATTTTTCATGATTTGCGCAATAGCTCTATCTCAAGAACTAATGCACGAATTTTCCTCAAACTTCATATTCAGTTAGACGTTGACATAAGTTTATGATAATTAGGTTCGGGTGTAAATAACCCAATAGGTGGCGCTGCATTGCTGCATTTTGCTGGATTTACACGATTTCAGCGACACCTCGAGAACTAATGCACGGAATTTCATCTCTTTAGAATTCTCATGATGAGCACAGATTGCCATTTAATTTGGCACTGTGATAGCGAATTTTGAAGCATTGACATGTATGAGATAGAAGAAAGTTTTGTGATGGCCACAACATACTAGTTTTATTTTGCTAAATAAAAAAAATGCTTTAAATTTTGCAAATAATGTACGATACATAAATATACAGATTGGAGTGACAGGGGGGGGGGGGGGCGGGAACGGCACGGTTGTTAGTAGCGGTACCGCAAAATACTAGGGCTCCGGTACTTTTTTTATTAGAAATTAAGCCCTGATCGTCAGTATGTCTATCGCTACCAATACTACAATAAGATACAAGTGTTACATATTTTCAATCATTTGAATAATGGAGTCCATCCATATTTGCCACCAGCTGCAATGCGCATCCTGTTTTCCGAAAGGTTGGAAAAGCCTGATCTAGAGGAGGGATGCTAAACATTCGCGGTTTCCTTTCCGAATTTGTAAAGTTTCTAGCTTCTTTTTTTTTTTAATGTATTTCAGTCGCTTGAAGGCGCCGTTAAAACTTATGTGGCGGCGCCCTTCGGCCGTTAACATTCAACTTATCTTTCGACACCTTGGCGCCTTTCGGCTTGAGACCCCCCCCCCCCCCCCATCCCTCCTAAAGCTACGCCGCTGAAAAACATCTGCAAATTTTATATATTTTCAAAATAAAAATAAATTCATAAATGTATCAGAAATAAACCACTTTCGAGTTTAATAAATTTAAATTAAATAAAAAAATTTCAAATATTTTAGCCTCGCCTAAAATATTTGGCGCCTTTAGTACTCTGGCGCCTGTGTGCGGTGCACACTTTGCACACTGGGTCGGCGCGCCCCTGAAGAAGCCTTTATATCTGTTACAATGGCTGTTAATGCCATTTGTTGAGAAAAATTGTCAATGTATCAACCCTCCCTATGTATCAAACCTCCCCTACCTCCCCTAGATAAGAATTTTATCTTTTGCATAGATAAAAAAACGTGCACGAGTAATATATATACTCACTTATCTTCAAAAAGATAGTTTCTATAGGAAACAATATTGTGGGTTTTCTTTTGAAAAGCGAATTACCAATGGGACCTGGACTTGCAATGAAAACTATTGGAGATGAACCAATCCCATGCGACGACATACAAGTGTTACGGTATTAGACAAAAATCAATGCGGTTTGCGGTATACTTTTTGAAAAACATTCTTTTCACCAAATTTCTTCCTCTGGTTGCGTCTTTTAGTCCCAGTCATGCTTAAAAATTATACATATTTGCGTTTGAAATAATTGCGCAAATATCACATTTAAAATAGGTTTTTTTTTTATTCTACAAATTTCTATACTTCTTTTCATGGAACAGATTTTTAAATATCTATATTTTAACTAAAAACTGAAATATTCAATAGATCTTTCAAAGCTTTATCCACTGTTTAAATTTTATCTAATAGAATAATTTACATTTGTATTATAATATGTAAATAGCTAAATTTTTTAATTTGTAAATGAAATGTATACGAGTAAATGTTCTTATTCGAATGCATTAATGTTTATTCACCGTTAAAAATGTTTTGAAAGTCCCTGTTTAATAAACAATTCTTTGATACACTTAATGATCATTGTGTTTTAAATTATTTTAGGTTTATTCAAGCAGAAACTCTGCACAGTATTCAAAGTCAATCGATAAACGTTAAAAAAATATGTAATGAACATTACTAAAAATGTCTTTCTTAAATCCATTGTAACTAAATCTTTATATTTGTGCAATTCTTTTTTTATTTTTTACAACTTTTCAATACGTTTGTAATTTTAACTGGCAATAGTAAGGTATTGCTGGCAAGACCTTTATATTAATTTAATTTCTTTTTTCTTTTTTTCTTTCTTTTTTTTTAATATGTGCTTAAAAATAGTTAAAACCTCCCATTTTGCTATTTTGGTTGCATAGGTTGCATGAGGGTCAGCTAGGTGGGGAGGCCTACCAAATGGCTTAAGCACTCACAAGCCCCACCCATGCATAGGTTGCATAAATTTAAAATAAAATTTTTAATAAAAATGGTTTTATAGCTTACTAGTAAAACCAATGACTTTGCTCGCGCAATAGTTGAAATATGCCAAGTGATATTTGTATGTCTAATTTTTATTAGAAGAAATTATACTTTCAGGAATAATTAAAAAATTACTACTTAAGCCACAGTTTGACTAAACTTCATTATTACACTGCATTAGACAGATGAGACTTAAATTAATAAGAATTAAAACTACTTCTAAATAAATGGTAATTTAGAAAGTATTTTGAAGCTTTTATGCTCATTTCATACGCTCATTTCAGTATTCACTGGGAGTTTTGAATTTTTTAGAAACTGTTCTTAGTACACATTTACATCTTAAAATTAACCTCCATGTCAAATTCCAAGCTTCTTGTCTAACGGTCTATACTGCAAAAAAAAAAAAAATAAATCTGTAATTCTTCACATGTAAAGTTACAGAAATCTGTATGCTTACTAAAATTTTATCTGTACACTGTATAAAAAAGATGTAAATCTATAGCTGGGACGGCGAGCCTATGGCACGCGTGCCATAGGGGGCACGCGGGTTATTATTTTCGGCACGGCATAGACTCGCGTTCTAAATTATAATATTGCAGGGCTCGCGTGTGAAGCAAGGTAATTAACAAAATGGAATATTTGATACATCCATTTTATAAATTTTGTAAAGAAAATTACACACAAAACTATTATGATTGATTCCTGCAAAACAGGTGATTTGTTAAGAATGGAATTTGTGTTAATTTATGTGCAATATTATTTCCCTGATAGACTTTATTTTAGGACTTATGTGCAAATAGTTTTCATTTTGTAAATTCAGATGTAAAAATTATTGAATAAATATAATATATATTGTGCAAAATCTCTGTACTTCTAGAAAGTTGTTACGATGCAGTTAAACAATTTTACAAACAATATCAATCAGAATTATTTTTTTTAAATGTCAGTTGCCATGATTTACACCCCATATACTGTAATACCATGATTACAGCCCATATATAATGAAAATGCACAAATTGCACTTTTTTAAATTTAGGCTTGCTGAGTTTTCCTAAATTATGTTGCTTGTCGCTGTCACACAGATTAAATAAACTGAAATGCAACTTTATAAATCCCAATCTAGCTCAATATTGGATTTAAAAAAAAAACTTATATTGAGAGAATTAGGAAATTAACGGGAAATAACGAACATAAGCAAAAATTCCGATGGTGAAATTATGATAAGTTGGAATTTCGAATTCAATTCCATAGTAAGAATATTTTTTAAGAAACCATTTTGATTTTTTTTTTTTTGGGGGGGGGGGCATGAAAAGTATGAAAAACTCAAGTAGAAACCTGTTGTCAGGTGTCTCCAATTCTGCTGGCATTTTCTTAAGTAAAAACTGAAATACGAAGCTGATCTGAATTATTTGGAATCTAAGACGCAACAAGAGAAATAGAATTTAAAACAAAATATTTAAGTATATTACAAAATGTTATCCATTTATTTAAATCCTAAAATCAGTATTTTAATTAATTTTGCTGCTTTGATTCACTACATTTGTTGGCACGCCATGATCATGTAAAATATTTTTGGAAAAAATTGGCACGCTGATGTGAAAAGGTTCGCAAACTCTGATCTATAGTAAACTAGTTTTTTAAAGCTACAGATTTCTGTAGAAAGAAGATTCTGTCAAAAGAATCTACTAAAATTACAGTAATCTTACTAAAATTTTATCTGTAACGCTGGTTGCAGTTACATAAAAAGTTCTAGGAATCCCAGTTTCCTAGAAAAATTTTAGTATCTTTACAGATTTCTGGTGGTAGTGGCACCAACATAAAATGGTTATGTTGAAACAGGGACTGTCACCATTAATTTGCCAACATTAATTTTTAAATCGGTTTGGTATTTCCTAATATTCAATAGAAAACGTAATTTAGAAAGTTTTTAAAGGCTTTTTAGAACGTTTGTTGTTCCTACCAACCCCAGGTGGTAGTGGCATCGGCATAAAATATAACCTGCGTAGGATCAGAGATTGTCACCATTGATTCGTAACCATTACTTTTGTAATCGGTTTATTATTTCCTGAGATTGCATAGAAATCGTAATTTAGGACTTTTTTAGAACGCTTTTTGTTCCTTCCCTTCGCTTCACCTCTTTTAAATTTCGAATTTATTTTCGATTGTTCCTAGAGGGCATTTATAATTTATAAGTAACTACCATGCCATATTTCAAGTTTCTAGCCATTTTTAGTATCACAAAAATCGCAATTTAGAACTTTTTGCTCCTGCAACCCACAGGTGATAGTGACACCGACATAAAATAGAGCCTATGTTAGAGAAAAGGCTGTCACCATCAATTTCCAACCATTACTTTTTTATACTTCCTGAGATTGAGTAGTAATCACCATTTAGAACGTTTTTGGGAACACTTTTCGCGCATTTTTACCCCTTTTAATTTGCGAATTTTTCAAGAAATGTTTTTAGAGTTTATATATATCTAATAAGTAACTACTATGCCAAATTTTATGTTTTTAGACCCTTCAGTAACACAAAAATTGCATTTTTAGAACTTTTTGCTCCTGCACCCCCTTTGGGTTAGTGGCACCGACATAAAATTAAAATATAGCCTATCTTGAAGCAAGGGCTGTCACCATTATTTTGATACTATTACTTTTTTAAATCGGTTCGGTACTTCCTGAGATTGCGTAGAAATCACTCTTTAGAACGTTTTCAGACCTTTTAAATTTCTATTTTTTCAGGAAATGTTCTTAGAGATCATTTATAACTTATAATTAACTACCATGCCAAATTTCATGTTTCTAGGCCCTTCAGTAACAGAAAAATCGCAATTTAGAATGTTTATTGCTCGTACATCCCCCAAGTGGTATAGTGACGCCGACATAAAATAGAACCTATGTTGGCTGTCACCATCAATTTCCAACCATTACTTTTGGAATCGATTTTGTAGAAATCGCCAGTTAGAAAGTTTTTTAGAATGCTTTCCACGCTTTTTTACCATTTTTAAATTTTGAATTTTTTAGGAAATGTTCTTAGAGATAATTTCTATCTTACAAGTAACTGCCATGCTAAATTTCTAGGCTCTTCAGTAACACAAAAATCGTATTTTTAGAACACTTTTTGCTCCTGCACCCCCTTTGTGTTAGTGGCATCGACATAAAATATGGTCTATGTTGGAACAGGGGCTAACAGCATCATTTTGACACCATTACTTTTGAAATCGGTTCGGTAGTTTTAGAGATTGCCCCCTACAAACAAACAAACAAACAAACAAACTTTTCTTCTTTATAATATTAGTATAGATAATATAACAACAGTCTACATGCACGTAATATACACATAGAAAAAATGTGCAACTGTACGAAAATAATATGTTGCGACAAAAAATGTTTAAAAAAAGAGAGAACAACCTATACATTTTAATCACCAAATTGCCTCAAGAAACACGAGGATAGTATTTTGTTGGGAATTGTGTCTTCTTTCAAGCTATGCTTAAAAGAAATTTGCTTACGGGGCTGTCACAATATTGAAATTGTAGCAAAACTTTGAAAGATTCAATATCAACACCCAATTTTGAGATCGTATTTGTATTCTTAGGTAAATTTTACCTTTGGATATAGTCCAGGCAAATTAAAGTAAATACACCTTCAACCCGAGCAAAATTGCAATAGAAGCTCTGTTAACTGATTTTTAATCCGTAACCATTACTGAGAAATATAACCAAAATCAGACAAAATCCGATCACGGGAACACCCTTAAAAACGGATTTCAAAACGGACTGAATCAAATGCCGTTTTGCGTTATTGTGCTGTTGTATAGCTTTTAGTTGAGACGGAAGAGGGCAGCACTAAACAATTTGGACCGCAAATATTCATTTTTTATCGAACAACTGACAACCAATAATGCTTTTGGAACAAGATAAAGTAAAGTATCTATAACTCATTCTAAACTGTATTACTACTAGACCGATCTCCTAACAGTCATCCGGTATGCGGTGAGTTTTTCAAGCTCCGGCGATGGGGAGATATATCTCCGGCCTCAGGCAAGCCCTATACTATATTTTCTTTCTACATATTAAGTCTTCCTGAACATTTTAAGCCCTACCGCATCAAAATCGGTCCAGTGGTTCGCGATATATAGTTCTTTTAAATTTCTCTACTTTCTGTTAATCCCGTTCCTCTATCTCATGTATCCACAATTGCAACTGGCTCCGAATCGATTCCAGTGCTTATAAATGCTAGTTGTGCATAACTTTCCCAGGCATCGGAACATTTTTAATAATATGCTTTAGGGAATTTTTCAGGGCAAATATCAGTATTTTTTAATAGAAGAATAAATCTAGCTTAAACGCGCGAAATTTCGCCTTATTTAAGAAGTAATTTTCTTTAAGAAAATACTGGTACCGAAAAATTTCCTGGCTATAAAATTTCAGGACGCGCACGACCCCTGCATTTATGGACATTTCATCACCAATTTACTTTGTTAAGGAGACTTTAAGCAAAGGTATCGATATTTTTTATACATGCTGTGCTGTGATTGTGATCTGACCAGAGTAGTTTGTCATGTCAGTGTTTTTCAAGATTATATTTATGGTGTTAAATGATTATTTAACAGCGGATTGCTACATTATTTGTGTAATTTGAAGCTTATACAATACTAGTGAGTGAGTTTTAGATTCTTTTTATAAATTTTAGTATTTTAACGAGCCTCTGAAAAGTACTTGCTTTACCATTGGCGGCCATTTAATAATGCATCTCTGTGGAGATTACTGTAATGTTAACCTTTTTTAATTAATCTCTAACCTCTAACGTACATAATAAATGCTATAAACAGCTCCATACTGTGCTTTTTATTAACGTAAGTGTATATACTTTGCTCTGTTGCCAGTTTCAATTCAAAATATCAATTTTAAGTGTACTAAATGATGTTTTAAAAATAGTTAAAAATTGTGTTCTATGCTAACTTTTAGCTTCAAACTCCCATAGGAATAACATTGGGAGTGTGTAACTTTTATAAAATTATCAAAAATACCTATAAGAGACAGGCAGACAGAAGAGGAGCAGCAATGACATTTAAAAAGTGGCCGATGTACTGGAACACATATCGCCATTTCATTCTGATTCTACTCTACGCAAAATTGTTACAGGCGTAACAGCTAAAAAAGAAGTTAATGTTGATGAGTTGCACTTATTTGGTATGATCATCATCTCCAAAATGATAGGGAAGGATATATTTAGGTATTCGGCTAAAAGGTCAAAGAAAGTGAAAACTCTAGGATCTGCTGCCGCCATTTGTAGTTATAAAGATGACTTAGATATACAAATAGATCCAGCGCTCCTCTTCCAAAGAATGATGATTACTGGCACTTGTGGTAAAATGAATCTCGGAGATGTCATGCGTTATGAACTGTGTGCGTACTCTGCAGCATTATTTGAATTACCAAGTATGATGAGGAATTCAGACAAATCTCAGTTAGCTCAAGCACTAGTCAAACACATTAAAAATTTACACAATGAAAAATATGACAACGTGGAAAGTACAGAAAGGTACATATTGGATGGAGGATCTTTCTTGCGTCGCATTTCCTGGTGTAAAAAAATGATACATATGAAAACATTGCTATATCTTACGCTGATTTTATTGTTAGACAATATGGAAAACCTATCATGGTTTTTGATAATTACATTGGGTATCCAACAATCAATGATGTGGCTCACAGATGACGCTACAAAAAAAAAAAAAAAAAAAAAAAAAAATCAGTAGAGATATTAATTTCAGCCCATACGTGAAATTTATTGGAAAAAAAGGAAGAGTTTCTGGACAATGAAAAAACAAGCAAGCAATGACTTCCCTCATAGGCGAATTGCTTAAGAAACAAGGCTGTACTGTTCCCAACACAGATGGGGATGCCAATATAGACATTGTTCGTGCTCCAATCTCATCTTCAGAACATGCACATACCACAGTAATAGGTGAAGATACCGACTTGCTGATTCTCCTTCTTTAACAGGCAAAGGATAATGGCTTCAAGCTATATTATCGCAGTGACATAAGACAAGGGTCATGTTTCAAACCAGTCTATCATATCCTCAACATGCAATCTCTGTCAGGTCGTGAAAATTGCAACTTCCTTCTGTTTCTGCATGCTTTCACGGGCTGCGATACAACATCCAGAATTTTTTCGATTGAGAAATCCTCATCATTTCTCAAACAGATGAACAAGACAGAGCTCCGTTCTATTGCAAAAATATTTTGTTCAAATTCAAGCCTACATTCAGATATGGCTGAGGCTGGAAGAAAAGCAATGCTTCTGTTTTATGACTGCAAGGCACTGGATTCTATAGACAAACTACGTCACCAAATGTTGGTAAGGAAAGTAACTACAGTAAAATCATTTATTATACCTGAACGTTTGCCTCCGACCGATTCTTCTACAAAATATCATAGCTATCATACTTACTTACAAATAAATATCGGAAGAAAGAACCAAGCCAGCAGAATGGGGCTGGTATGTAAAAAAACACTCGTGCTACCCAATACTCTGCGAGTGACTACCAGCTACAGATTATTTACTTAATATGATTCCATGCTCTTGAAAGACAAACTGTGCTACTTTACGATGCTGATGCAAGCGTAATTGATTGCCCTGTTCTACAGCTTCTGGGGTGTGCCAAGTCAATGGATGTAACAAGAACTACCTAACTTCTAACTATAAATATGATGAAAACTATTGATACGTTTTTTTCTTCACTGGAACATTTCTGTAAAAATGAACTTAAGCAGTAATTTGTCAGAAATAGTAGACTTTTGCGTACTGTTTATCGTTTTTGACTATACTTCAAAGTTAAATTGTGAAAATAAAGCGATATATTTCCGTAAGCGATATATTCTCTGCCTTAGTTCCAGAAAATCCTCTCCGCCATTTTGAAATCCGTATATAGGGGTGTTCCCGTGCTCAGATTTTGTCTGATTTTTAGTATGCTATTAAGCAGTAGTTCCTGATTAAAAAATTCTGTAAAAAGCTTCTATTGCAATTTTGCCCATGTTCAATCACAAAATGCCTGGACTAATACTAATAAACAGAAAGTCATTCGATGAAATAGTTTAGGAATTATGCACAGAAAAGTTTGGAATTCTTAGTGTTACTTTCTTTTTAAACCCTTTAGCGGGCTGTGTCCACGAAAAAGGACATCTAATTTTAAGCGTACTGGCACCCAGAATATTTAATTAAAATTTCCTTTTATTAAGTACGGTAAAATAAGCAAGTTTTTATTTTCTAATAAATTCATTTGTAAATTCAGGTGTCAGTCCATAATTTCATCATTTTACAAACAGAATTAATGCGCGCCGGAAAGGGTTAATACATACTGCAATGCGAGTAATTTCTAAAGCATAACTCAAAAATACTTTGTTGAATAAGCTTTAATTTTGGCTTTAGAAGCTTTAATGTATTTAAAGTATCAAGAAATCGATTTCTGTTTAAATTTTTATGGGTTAAAACATGTGTATTTTTTTTAAATTTCGGAATACATCAAATATAAATTTAATGGTCAAAAAAATTATATATTGTAACCTTTAAAATTTTGAACAGAAATCGACTTCTAGGAGCTTCAAATGAGAATCCAAAATTACAGTTAATTGTGGCAAGTAGTTTTGGAGTTATCTTTAAAAAAACTACAAGCATTGCAGTTTGTATTGCAACAATTAAAAATGAATTTCAGATTAGAAGTTCAAATAAATCCCTGCCGGCTCGGGCCTACAGGCGGAGGTAGATTTCGAAGTTAAGTACTAAATTCTCCAACAAAACTTAAATCAAGATTAGAGATAAACCCAGTTTCTTCACAAAGAGTGAGCTGTATGGAGCTAAACTTTTTGTGAAAATTATAATATACACGAATACACACACACACATGTATATGGAATAGGTTTAAAAAATGGCTACAAAAAATTCAGAGAACCTTAAAGTGTTAAAATATGTTAATATTTCCATAGTCGGGTTTTTATCATGTTTTAATACGTTTCTTCAAACTCACATGGCGTTAAATATTCACCTGCTGAGGTCCATTATATTTCCAATATGACGCAATATACATATTTTTTTAATTCGTCAAACTATTTATTTTATTTTGAGTTTTCATGCTGAAATCTTGCTCTAGAAAATTTATGACGTAATATTCAATTTGTTTTCAATTTGTCAAACTATTTAATTTTACACGTGAAAATTTTGCATTAGAAAAGTAATTGTTGTGTTGAGAATTTTATTGTTTTTTTTTTTTTTTTTTTTTTTTTTTTAATTGTTGGCAACTGCTATAACGAAAAACTTTTATTTTTTTTCTGCCATTGTTGTGTAAGAGCTGGTTTTATCAGAATCATGTTAAGACAGTATTCAAAATTTTGAACCCTCCCCATTTCCACCCTCTTGGACCGATTTCGTCCATTTTCAATCCCCGCCGAGATATTAGCCATATCAAAGTTGTTGGCGAGTTTGAGGACAATCCGTGCATAATTGCGACTTTTATCGTGCGGACAAAATTTAGTACATACATACATACATATATATATATATATATATATAAACTTTTTAGGTGGGGCTGGTTTTGAGATCCTGGGGTCCTATAATGAAAAGTTATGAAGGAATTTTTCAAAAGTCGCACCATGGTAACGACTGCAATAGGTAGTATTTCTTACGAAACCTACCTAAAACTTACGTATGCAGAATTTCTAAACTACTTTTAAATGATTTCCTGTTTGGTATCACAAGTACAATTTCCCGAAAAATTCAAATATGATGTCAAAGTTAGGTGTTCGTATTGGAAATTTAAAAATTTGTTACATTTCTATATGGAGACGGCCTCCTAAACTTATTTTTTTAAATATAAATTGGAAGAAGACAAAAATTCCAATGGAAGGGCTATTTTCGTTTTCCGCTGCGACAATTTGATTGGGTGTTCATTTTCTTTTTACTTTCTTCTATCTTTACAAGAAGAAAGTATTGGATTCATGAAAATTTTCGACTTCCGGTTTTCGATGGATTTACACGTTTTAAGGATCAGAGATTCCGAAAAACATGTTTTTACAAAATGTCTGTCTGTGAATCTGAGAATCTGTCTGTCTGTGACACAAATTTTGTGGGCGCTCTATCTTAAGAACTTAAGCACGGAATTTAATAAAAATTTATTTTCAGTTAGTCCCTGATATAAATTGGTGCTGATTAGTTTTTGGTGTAAATCGCCCAACAGGTGGCGCTGCTATGGTGCATTTTTCGCGATTGCTGTAATAGCTCTATCACAAGAACTAATGCACGGATTTTCATCAAACTTCAGATTTAGTTATTCCTTGATATGACATGGTGCTGGTAACGTTTTGGTGTAAATCGCCCAGCAGATGGCGCTGCTACGCTGCATTTTGCAGGATTTACACGATTTTTGCAATAGCTCTATCTCAAGAAATAATGTATGGATTTTCATCAAACTTCAGATTCAGTTAGTCCTTGACATGAATTGACGTTTTGTGCATTTTGGTGTAAATCGCTCAACAGGTGGCACTCCTATGCAGCATTTTTCGATTTCCGCAATCTATCTCAAGAACTAATGCTTGAGTTTTCAACAAACTTCAGATTCAAATATACCTGGGTATGATTTAGTGCTGTTTATGTGTTGGTGTAAATCGCTCAACAGGTGGCGCTGCTCTACTGCATTTTTGCGATTTCCGCAATAGCTCTATCTCAAGAACTAATGCTTGGATTTTCAACAAACTTCAGATTCAGGTATACCTCGATATGGATTATTGCTCTTTATGTTTGGGTGCATATCGCTCAACAGGTGGCGCTGCTATGCTGCATTTTTCAGAATTTCCACCATAGCTCTATCTCAATAACTAATGTACGAATTTTCATCAAACTTCAAATTCAGATATACTTTTACACTGTAAAAAAAAATAAAGGACTAAAATACGGAAATAATACTGGCAATCTAGACGCCGGTACTATTTCCGTATTTTAACTGAACTTTTTTCCAGTAAATTACAGAACATTTTCCGGTTTTTTTTGGAATTTAACGGAAACTTTTCTGGAATTTACCGGGAAAAGTTCCGTTAAAATACTGAAATTGTACTGGCGTCTATAGATTGTCAGTAGTATTTTCGTATTTTAGTCCGTTTTTTTTACAGTGTATATGAATTGGTGCTAAATAGATTTAATTTCTTGTACTATTTAAATGATTTAATTGACGTGATTTATATAGAAGAAAGTTTTGTGATGGCCACAACATACTAGTTTTTTCCTGTTTGGGACACTGTACATGCACGTAGACTTTGATAGCGCAATAGTCATTTATTTATTGGATGAATTCAGGAAAAGTATTGTCCTGGAAAATAAAAAAAGATCATCCCTACTAATTTTGCTGAAAATAGTAATTTAAAAATATATATAGGTAACCAATCGAGTGAGAATAATGGTTACTATATACTGCTATACTTAGATTATGCTTCGAGAGCCGTCTACATTTTAAAAATTGCACCCACTTTGAAATTCTTATTGGCAAAACCCACTTTTGACTCAGTATTTAAGTTCCTTGAATAAAGGAGGAAAAAAAAGGGATAAAGCTTATATATGCACTGCTCAAAAAAATTAGGGGAGCAAGCAAAAAAGTGAAGAGAACAGTGCAAGACTGCCATGTATGGGCATAAAATGGATAGTACACGTGTATCAATGCGCAATACAGAAAAAAAGGACGCAAAAAAATTTGTAAGGGAGATTTTATTCTTTAAAAAGATGAAAAGAACATGAAAAGATGGTTTAGGGTAAAAATTTGGTTTCATGTAAATGATAAAAAAAGTATTGTTTAGAAATGATGCAAGATTTTTAATATGGCGTGTGGTCTCCTCGAACAGCTAAAACTGCTGCACACCTGTTTTCCATGGATGCGATGAGGATATCGATAAGACTTTGGGAATATTGTTTTACTGCTCAAGAATTGCAATCTCCAAGTCCCGGACAGTAAAAGAAGGCCTCGGTCTCGCAGCAATGCGTCGTCTGAGTATGTCCCAAGCATGCTCGATCGGATTTAGGTCAGGGGAGCATGCTGGTCATTCCATACGCTGTATTGTTTTAGCTTCAAGCATGTTTCCACAAGACGAACTGTATGAAGTCTGGCATTATCATGCATTGAAAAAAAGAAATCACTAATTACTGCAACATAAAATACGACATGAGGTCTCAGTATCTCGTCTGTATTACTTCGGACCGCCATTTCGAATGATATGCAGGCCCGTACGTCCACCTATGCGGATTCCAGCCAATAGCATCAACCCACCTCGTCTGTAATGTGATCTTTCACAAACGAATGTGGGATTTTTTTTGAGTGAAAGAAAATGTGTTAGTGGTTAATCTATAAATTTTGAAAAATAAAATTAAAATCTTATAAAGAGAGATATCGAAAACATTCAATTAAGTAACTAAATTCATATTAAGCTCAATTTATAATTAAGACAAAAAAAGAAATCTCTTGTTACTCTGCTAGTTATTAGCATTTAATTTTTAAACTTCAAAATGTATGGTCACGGTAAAGAGTCTTTTTTTTTTTTTTTTTTTTTTTTTTAGATGAGACTCGTCCCCCGATAGCTCTTTCGTCTGTCATTTTTTTTTTAAATCTAATGGAATACTTTCACTTTTTTCTTATTTTTCTTTTCTCATTTACATATGGTAAAACTTTTAAGCATTTAAACTTAATATTAACTTGTTTAATCTTTGTATATATTATTTTTCGTGGCTTAACCACAATTAAACAAATTTCTTGCATGGCTCTGTATACCTCAGCTAGTCGAATCACCTTTCCATTGGATGTACAGTTCCTCAGCAACTAGGCAATCCAGAACACATTTAAATTGTTTCATTGTTCCAATTAAGACTTTTCAATAAAACGTTCCCGGTTACTGTCTAAAACTTTCTTAACTGTGGATGCTGTTTTAACGAGAGGATTTAGACAGCCAAAAAGTAAAAATTATCTCGAAATTTGTGAGTGAAATGAGCTGTAAACGTACACATCTATATTTTTGACGATTGTGGTTCGTTTTATCCAGAAATTTAGGTAGGTCTAATTTCTGATGTGTTTGAAAATGAATTCATTAATAATTTTCGTAACTAAAATATGTTTTTAATGAATAAAATAACCAGAAATATGCTTATATTTATTCATCATATCTCACTAAATAATAATAATAAGAAAAAAAAACGGGTAATTTTTGGGGGAATGTATAAATAAAAATTTGTTTAGATTTTTTATTAGCATCCTCAAATTTCGAACTCTTCAAAATCTATGACGATTTTAGAAAAGATAGACAAACTATACGTTTGTTTTTGGGCTCTGTTGATCCAAGGAAGTCAAATAGAATATCAAAATAAGGGTATTACCACTTAAAAATTAAAAATTTATGCCATTTTTACTATGCAAACAACTACTGTTTAAAAAATTATATTAATATTGTGAAAGTAGACACAATTCCGAGTAGAACGGCATCTCTCGCATCTCTTTACTTCGGCAAAATGTATGTTTTTTTGAACGACTGTACAAGAACGTAATACAAAAGTACAAAAAAGTACGAATATATACATGTATTATGTATATATATACTGTACATATTTCAAAAATAATTAAGGAAAAATTATTGCATAACAGGCGCTAAAAACAGCTCATATTAAATACAAGAAAATGTACTTCATCAATGAATAACAAAATGCAAATACACTACAATTTTGGAAAGAAGGTGTATATCAACAATATTTATAACATTTAACTATCAAAATCCCAAAAGTGTCAAATTTAAACTACACAAGTAAAAAACACAGGTAAAAGACTGTCTGTTCTTCATCAATGGGTGGACAGACAGACCTAACTCCACTCCCACTGTTGAAAACTTGCAGGTTTCTAAACACACTTTCTTTTGTTTTTGTGATATAATATGCTTTGTTTATAACACATTTTTTTAAGTTCTGTTTATTTACCTTTTAAATTCTCAAATTTTATACTAAAATGACAATAGTTTAGTTTTTTTTCTGTTTTTTTGAGTGCAGGATAGACGTGTGTTGAAAACTTGCAAGTTTTTAACAGTGGGAGTGGAGTTAGGTCTGTCTGTCCACCCACTGAAGAAGAACACTCTTTTACCTGTGTTTTTTACCCGTGTAGTTTAAATTTGACAATTTTTAAATTTTTATAGTTAAATGTTATAAATATTGTTGATATACGTCTTCTTTCCAAAATTATAGTGTATTTGCATTTTTTTATTTATTGGTGAAATACACTATACATATATATCCTTCTATATATAAAAAAAAGTTTTGATCTGGAAATGGACCAATGAACATCTGCGTAGACGTTCCGGGTAGATCCACATCCAATTTGAATGCTTAAGCATGGCCTTTCATCGTTAATATTAAAAAAAACTGTTGCATACAAAAATATCAAAATCGGTGGTATTATAGAGAAATGTTTGATAAACACGCTGATGCAGACAGTTTTCAAATCGAAGAATTATTTTAAGAGATATTTAATGCTAAAGTTGGACAAAATCGTTCCCTTAAAAAAGTTTTATTGGAGCAAAAACTATACATGAGAATTTAATCATTTTTAGATCATTTTATACGTTATAAGTTCCCGGTGTGCAGATTGTATTTATTTTTCTTATTTGACTCATTTTTTGAGGTTTTATTTCAATTTTAAATTCAAATTTTCAGCATTTCGAGAGATATTTTTTACAAATTTTAGAAAATGTTATTAGTTTAAACTGTTGCCATTTGCATAAACAGCGCAAACAATAATGTTTACTTCAAATTAAAAATTTATTTACACGTGACTATTACAAACAGAAAAAAAAACTTTAAAATTAAAATTAAATGATTACATGTTAAAAGCAGGAAAATTACGTCATAAGAAATATAGGCACAGGTGTCATATACCAATTTGACGCAATTTTTTTCCGACGCCAATTTGGCGAAAACATCAATAGCATAAACAACAACATCCGGGTTACCATATCAAGCAAAATAACGACACTTTAGCACCAGTTAAGTAACCGTTGCGTATATGAAATTGGCGTCAGAAAAAAATTGCGCCAATGACATCTGTGCTGAACCATATTTACACTTGAATTTAAAAAGAGAAACGAAATCTTAAAATTAAAAAAAAAAAATCATTATTATGCGTTAAAACTTGTAATTTGAAGAAATTACGTCATATTTAAAATGGCAAAAAAAAAATAGCAAAACAATTTAAATTGAAAAATATATTTTCGCGAGATATTTTGAGATAATCTTTTCAACTATAATCGTGAATTCGAAGACAGCGCAAATAATATTTCCTTCTATTTTCACGTGAATATTAATAAGAGAAATAAAACTTTTGTGTAAATTACGTCAGATTTGAAACGATACATTTAAAATGAATTATTTAAAAGAACTATCTTATAGCACTGTTAAAAAATACCGGGAGACAATGACACTGTTTACTTAATTCATTTTACATTAGCTTATTTCAAATGTTTAACGTTACTTCTTAGTTATCCCGTCGACCAAATTACTGTCGCCAAATTGTAAGATTAAATGCCAATAATGGTTGCCATTAATTAATTAATTGCAAGATTAAATGCCAATAATGGTCAATAAAACCATTAATTCGACGTTTTATTTGTATTTTTATTAATGTTTTACTAATTTATTTGTTCTTTCGTTATTTAAAATAAAAATTATGTCAATGTGTATAATTTGGCGATTTATATAAATTGGCGAAATTGGTCGACGGTATAGCTAAGAAGTACCAGTTTAACTAATTTTTTTAATTAAATACGAAAAAAGCCATTGTATCTCTTAACAGCAGCAGATTTGGCCTTAAAAATCCCCAATCCAAGGAAAACGAATGGAAACCCGTTTACAGAGAGATCGCTACTGTTTTTTTTTTAAATTTTAATCCAATATTTTTAAAGCCGATCAAATTAGCATGCTTTTTGGATTTTGGTGTTCCTGAACGGGGGTTGGCGAGCGTAGCTCGTAGGGGGCAGAGCCCCCTAGTATATGTATATATAAAAGTCTGGAGTGATTCCACTTCACTTTGCGTTACATATTACTGTGCACACACATAAATTTGTCGCGCAGTGGAAACAGCTGTTTTCGGACACAGAACCTTTCCATTTCGAAGCTGGAGACGTTACCTCTGAGAAATGTTATCATTGCGGCAGTATTTATTAATTATCCCAGGTTACATTTCCGCTGTTATTTTCCCTATAGAAGAGGTCAAAAATTGTTTTAAAAGGGTAGCTACCAAACTCGTTTGCAAATTTTCCTGAAAATGTATAGTAAAAACGTAGGGATAATTTGAGTACTTTATTACACCAATCAATAAATTTTAACTTTTGCTCTTTCACAAAACCGAAATTAGTTGTTTCTTATACGGTTTTATGTGCTGATTCCGAATCTAGTTTTAGATTTACTTCAGCAAGTTTTGTTTTTGAAATATTTGCATATTTCAATTTATGCAAATTTAGTAAATTTTGTACAATTATATGCAAATTTAAGGCATAAAGCATTATCAGATTTTGGCTTTTTTGTTTTATGTTACGATATCTGTCTAGTTTACTTTAAAACGTTGTTTCTGATATTATACTGACATGTGAGTGTAAAATAGTGTGCCTAATTTGCATATTTTTCATGTTTTTCTAATAATATGTTTCTTGACGACCAAATATTAGTGCCGCACGAGTACGCTAATATATTTCTAAACAAGTTTTTTGCGGCGATTTCAAATCTGGTATTTGTTTTCTTCTATCACGTCGAGATCTCGAAAAAAAGTGAAATTTTATTTTTTGATTAAAAAAGCGAGAAGTCCCCTTTTATGCTACTTTCGGGTTACTTCAACTAGTTAGGATAGATTCTACTACTTTTTTCAACTTTTTTTTCGATTATATTGTTGCTTATTTCCCTGATTAGAATCTGACACTGTTCGTCCTTTTGACAATGAGGTACACATCCCTAAAAAGCATCTTATGACTGATTTTCAAAAAGTGTCGTGTTTTACTGTCCTTTCACATTTGCGCAGAAAAATAGTTAAATATCGTAATTTTAATTACTATATTTTAACTATCATGTTTTTAACGATAATTTACAGATATATTATTATTTATACAAAAATTAAAAATAAGAAATATATTCTTTTGTAGTCAAAATGTCAAATGGTTGTCCCAACAAGCAATTTATTAGGTAAAGATTTGACTAAGTTCCATTAAAACAGATGGTTATAATTTTTTAATACATTTTTATTTATCAAGATGCTATTAATTAAAAAAATATTTTTTTTCATTAATTAAACTTATCTATAATTCTTAATAATTATTTTAAACCGTGTCCCAAGAAAGAGTGTCATTGCCATGCTTCTGATAAAAAGTTCATCTGGAATTTTTTAGAGGGCAGCACATGCCTTTTTAACACGGTAAAAATACTCTTTAAAAGTCAACTTGTTATCAGGTTTAGGTGAATAGAGTAAATTGTTTTATAATTTTAATAAAACAAGCAAAGACTGTGAATGTTTTGGTGAATATTTTTTTGTACGTCATTACCGTACCCACTTCAAATTGATAATTAAATGAACTTTTATTTCTTAATCTGCTTTTATTATATAAGAAATAGAAAATCATTGTATGGGCCAGAAGATATAATGGCTGCCATTTATGTCTGGGGAAAAATAAAAATATTTTGCTTTATTTGTCATTACCGTGCTCGCTTATGTCATTACCAAGTTCATTAAAATTAAAAAATTAGTTTTAAAGTGTTAAATTAGTAATTAGGTCTTTGCTGATGCTTGTATAGTAATGTTTATGAAGTGAGGTAATTATTTACAAAAAATTAAAACTTTCTGATTATTTCTAAAAATTTGATTTTGTTATTCCAAAACATGGAGAGATTTTTAAAATGACCCTTATATCAAACTTTTGTCAATCCTGTACAAAAGTAGAAATTCATTTTACTCAAAAACTAGATATAATATAAGGGAACAGATTTTAAATTTGAAATCATCATAACTCTAGTCTAGAACAACATTATGTCAATTCTATGGCAACTACTTTAAAGTTGATAGTAGGGGAGAGAAACCAAATTTGGACCACTTCACTTATTTTCAGGTGTAACTCACTTCATTTTTGGAATATCTGTAAAATATCACAACACGTGGTCAATCTGTTCGTCTACTAACTAAATAAATCTTCAGAACGATTTCTTTTTGAAAATATTAAGTTTTATTTTAATTTGAAAAATTTATCAAAAGTGGTTCAAAATCAACGACTGGTCGCCTCAGTTGGACTCCTAGTCTCCTAAACTATACCAAACAACATTAGACTGTTTTAATGAGTAGGGAATCTAGCTAATTTTATTAAAAGCAAAGTCTGCGATTAATGAAACAACTAGGACGAATAAACATTTATCACTAGAAAACAGGAATTCTGCTTTTTCAGAATTTAGTGTCGCCCCCGATGACGAAAAAATATGTATATATATATGTATATAAATATAGATAGTTCAGTTTTAAGACTCCAAACACGCTCTTTTATCTTATATAAAAGGACGTCACCCGCATCCGCTAAAGAATTCCTTATTTACGATCCAGTCTTATACAACATCTACAGTAAAATATGCATAGGATGTGACTATCGCTGAAAATTACACAAATCCAAAAAAAGAGATTTCGTCATTCAAGAAACTGGACAAAAAAAAAAAAAAAAAAAAAAAAAAAAAAAAAAAAAAAAAAAAAAAAAAATCGGCTATCTCATGATTTATAATTCTTCATTTGTTTGTAATATTAATATAGATACTTAAAATTAAATTTAGTTTATAATAGCTCCATATTTTATCAGAAATCATTCACTTATATATTTTTTAAAATAGCACGTATTTTAATTACATTTTTTTTCAGTTTTTATGAAAAAATGGCAACAAAAAGATATAATTGCTATTTTTCGACAATTTTTCCTTTACTTTCTACAGAAATGGAGTACTTGAGTTGCCAAAATTAAACAAATTGTGCTAAAAACTACAAAATAATAATAATAATAATAATATCTCAAAATTAAATGGAGCTGCAGTTTTCAAACAAATTGCATTTAAAAGTACTCCTTTTTTCACAATACGATGGTATAAAAATTGAAAATGTACGATGCTTAGAAGTTTAAAAAAATTGCAGTAGAGATTGTTCGATACAATGATACATCGGCTTTGTTTTACGGCTGGCTTATACAACGTAACATTATTTTTTGGAGACTACGCAAAATAAGCTGGGAGAAAGGAAAGAAATAGCATACCGGAGGCTAAAAAGAAAGTTTCCAATTTGCATTGTCTATTTATCTCCAATATGTTAAAAATTAAAGCGCTAATTCAAAATGGACCACTTAAAAAATGTCTTTAAAAAATGATGAGCAGTGTTTTAAATTGATAAAAATTAGATGAAAAAATATTTTAAGAGGATGAAGTGAAATAGATTAATATAAAAAGTCCTTTATACAAGATTTTCTAATAAACTGTTGTTGAAATTTTGTTATTAAATATTTTTATGTCGTTCTTAAGGATAAATAAACCATGAAAAATAAGTGTGTTTTTATAAAATTTCTTGATAGATACTTAATCCCGGATGAAAATATGGCAATTGATATCACTTATAGTAGGATTATTGTTTTTAATTCCTTTACTTAGAGGGATGTAAAGTACTCTAATTAAGTTGCATAACTTTTTTTAATATGCGATATTTATAGGCAAATGTCTGCGAACGGAAAAAGAAAGTTTTTTTTTTAAGGTTTCAAACAATAAACCTCAATGAAACACTGCGCAATGTATTAAATATCCAGTCTAATAACTAATCAATATTTAAAGTATTATTTTTTAACATTTTATTTTTAAACAAAAAGTACTAAATCAGACGTGACTTGGAATATAATGGGGTAGTTATTAAAAAAAAAAAAAATATGTAAAGTTTTTCATTAACTAAGAAATTTTCAATAAAGGAAAAATGATAGTTAAGTTATACACAAACATATAATATATAATGAGAATATATATATTGCAGATATAAAAGTGGTATCATACCAAATTGAAAACTGTAAAAGATAAAACAAATAGTATTTTTTTGTTTGTTTTTTAGTTAAAGCTGCTATTATATGGAGGGACTTTGGCGTTAAAAAAAAAAAAAAAAAAAAAAAAAAAAAAAATATATATATATATATATATATATATATATATTCTTTTTTTAAACGGAATTATTATCATATTACAAGTATAATTAACACGACAAAAGTTTCTGATTATGTGCAATTTGTTTACGGAAAAGTGCATAAAATAGATAATGGTATCTAAATTAGAAAGCCAAATCATTGTGTTATATTTATATTAATACAAACTTTTTCACCTTTAAAAATGTATTGCATTAACTAATTTCATTAGTTATTTTTACTAACTATTTATACAAACTTTTCATTATTTAAAATATATTCTATTAATTACATTCCCAAGTCTCTCTTTTTTTTTTAAAGTTGGGCGCCTAACCAGCATAATAATAGCATTTTATTTTTATACCCGATTAAAGTTTCTGTACAGCATTACATTTTATAATCAAACGCTACTTAGCAGCAATTTTGAAAAAAAAAAATAAATACGAAAAATAAATAAGCGCTATCTAAAGGCTGCTAAAATAAATATTCATAACACTTTCGGTTCTGCCCGACAGATGAGATTACTTGTTAATACATCCATTCATAATTCATGCATACCGCCATTTTTAATATTGTTTGCTAAACGTAAGTTGCTTGATATAGTGCTTTCTGCTTGATATTTGCTGGACAGTTTCTCAAGAAAAATATTTTACTGTTAGAAAACGTCTTAATTAGAAGGTAAGTGTTGTCTTTGTCAATTTTCAACATGATCCGAGGAGTGAAGACCGTAAGTAATAAGTAAAATTATAGTTATCCAGACCAATGTGTCCTGGACGTAATCCGGATATGTAGAAATCCGAATAGTTGGGCAAAACTCATAAAATGGTAATGTTGTGAAATAAAAATCTATATTATAAAGGACAAGCGGGTCCGTGCATGACACTGACAATTAAATTTCGGTTTTGCAATTTTTTAAACTTCTAAACATTGCACATTTTCAAATTTTACACCTTCTTATAGAAAAAAAATGTACTTTAAAACGCAATTTGTTTAAAAGCTGTATCGCAATTTACACATTTATTGTGGCTTTTAAAATAATTTTCAAGCATGAGTTTTTTAACTATCTCCATCACGTGCACACTCCATTACGGAATAATAATAACCCATTTTCCCTTAAAACAATATAAATAGTTTTTTATTTGTCTACGGCTAATTTTGAATAATGAAATTAAAAACTTCACAAATATGTAAATAAATGAAATAAAATAAAATAATAAAAAGTCCTTCCGGCCAGTGCCGGGAGGAAGAGGTAGCTTTCATAATCCTTATTTAAAAAAAACCAACTTATATCACGCAAACACACGAAGCTCAATTTAGTGGAAACCGAATATAGGAGATTCAATACTAATTTTTATCAATATAATGAATGAGAATTTCGCGAAATTAGACAGCTTTATCCAAGCTGCTTTTCTTTAAAGTAACTTATATTTGGCTGCCAAATTCGGCAATTTCTTAAAGTGCCTGTCATTTTAAGACCACATGGTGGATGAGGCTAAGCAGTGAACTTGGTCGAAACCTTAATAATTGCTGTGCACATGCTCACTCACATCGGAATCGGTTAATATATAGGAGTGCTGTCGCATGCAAAAAATCAGATTTTTCAAAATGTCACCCACAATAGAAATTGAAACTGCTATATCTGAGCCATTTTTTAAGGTAAAGACAAACAAAAAATGCTCCTGAATACTTATATCAAGATCAAATACTTAAGAAAGAAACCTTTTTCAATTTCTAATTTTTTTGCACCTCACTTTAAATATATATATATTTTTTAATTTAATGGCCGCCATTTTGAAACAAGATGGCTGATGAATCTGGCCAGCGAACTTGGTCGAGGTGTTGATGTATACTATCCACATGCCTTCTTACATCGAAATAGGCGAATACGTGTGTTATCGCGTGACGAATACAAGATCGTTTCAAAATGTTAGCCATGCTAGAAATTCAAAGTGCTATAAATCAACCATTTTTTAAGATATCAAAAAGGAACAAATTTTCAGAAACAAAAACTGCTCCGGAATCTTTGTATCAAGGCCAAACACATAAAAAAAATCTTTTTCATTTTCCAATTTTTTAATACCTCATTTTGAATTTTAAATTTAATTTTATTAAATGGCAACCCTTTTGAAACAAGATGGCGAATGAAGCTGGCCAACGAACTCGGTCGAGACATTGGTATGTACTATGTACAGGCCAAGTTACATCCAAATAGGTTCATAAATACGCCTGTTATCGCGTGACAAAAATCAGGTCGTTTTAAAATGTCAGCCACAAGAGAAATTCAAAATGCTATTACTCAGCCATTTTTTTTTTAGATATAGACGAAAGAAAAACTGTTCCGGAATCTTTGTATTAAGGTCAAACACATACAAAAAAAATCTTTTTCATTTTCCAATTTTTTGGTATCTCATTTAAATTTTTTTATTTTTTAATTTTTTTAAATGGCCGCCATTTGGAAACAAGATGGCGGATGAAGCTGGCCAACGAACTCGGTCGAGATATTTGTATGTACTATGTACACACCAAGGTACATCCAAGTCGGTTCATAAATACGCCTGTTATTACGTGAGAAAAATCAGGACGTTTCAAAATGTCAGCCACGCTAGAAATTCAAAATGCTATAACTCAGCCATTTCTTAAGATATAGACGAAACAAAAACTGCTCCCGAATCTTTTTATCAAGGTCAAACACATAAGAAGAAAATATTTTTTCAATTTTCAATTTTTGGTACCACATTTCAAATTTAAAATTTTCTTAAAAATTTAAATGGCCGCCATTTTTAAACAAGATGGCGGTTGAAGCTGGCCAACGAACCCGGTCGAGACATTGGTATGTACTATGTATAAACGAAGTTACATCCAAATCGGTTCATAAATACGCCTTTTATCGCGTGACAAAATTCAGGACGTTTCAAAATGTCAGCCACGCTAGAAATTCAAAATGCTATAACTCAGCCATTTTTTAAGATATAGACGAAACAGAAACTGCTTCGAAATCTTTGTATAAAGGTCAAATACATAAGAAAAAAACATTTTTCCATTTTCAATTTTTTGGTACCACATTTCAAATTTTAAATTTTTAAAAAAATTTTAAATGGCCGCCATTTTGAAACAAAATGGCGGATGAAGCTGACCAACGAACTCGGTCGAGAGATTGGTATGTACTATGTAGACACCGAATTACATCCAAATCGGTTCATAAATACGCCTTTTATCGCGTGACAAAATTCAGGACGTTTCAAAATGTCAGCCACGCTAGAAATTCAAAATGCTATAACTCAGCCATTTTTTAAGATATAGACGAAACAAAAACTGCTCCGGAATCTTTGTATAAAGGTCAAATACATAAGAAAAAAATATGTTTCCATTTTTAATTTTTTGGTGCCACATTTCAAGTTTTAAATTTTTTTAAAATTTTTAAATGGCCGCCATTTTGAAACAAAACAGCGGATGAAGCTGGCCAACGAACTCGGTCGAGACATTGGTATGTACTATGTACGCACCGAATTACATCGAAATCGGTTTATAATTACGGGAGTTACAGTGTGACATAGGTCAGATATATATATATATATATATATCAATTTTGAACGGAGGGTGGTTTCGGGGTCTGGGGGTCATGATCGATGAAAATATACCAAAATTTTTTGAAATCGCTTTCCTCCGAACGGCTGCAATAGGTAGCTTTTTTGTAAAGAAAGCTACCTAAAATTTCTGTACAGCATTACATTTCATAACCTAACACTTTAGTACCAATTTTGAAAAAAAAAAAATCAACGCTATCTAGAGGCTGCTGTGATAAGTATTCCTAACACTTTCCATTCTGCCCAACAGGTGAGATTACTTTTTAATGCATGCATTTATAATTCATGCATCTCGCGTATTTTTAATATTGTTTGCTAAACATCCTTATGCTGCTTGACGTTTTCTCTAGAAAAATATTTTGCTGTTAGAAAACGCCTTAATTAGAAGGTAAGTGTTCCTTTTTTTTTTTTTCTGTCAGATTTTGAACTTACTCCGAGCAGTGAAGACCGTAATAAATATTGATGCAGTGAAATTTCAAATGCTTCAACTAATGTTTTCTGGACGTAATCTGAATAATTGGGCGAATATAGTAAAATGGAAATGCTGTGAAATAGAAATCTCTATATAATAAAACACAGTGTAACGAATCCGGGGCGAACCCATCAATCTTACCAGTCTCCGATAAGATGGAGCCACGTTAGGCTTAATTTCGATTTGAGATGTGCATGAAAAAACTTATCTGCCTAAATACAAATCTTTTCTACCTGAAGCTCTTCTGTTCAACATAATTTTCTATAAAAGATTCAAAATTAACAAGATTTCAATGATTTGCACAGTTAAAAAACCATTTCAGAAATCGAGTTGAAAACAAACGTAGCTTAAAGCCGCGTAAACAAGAAGAGCTGTGTCATTCACTTTTGTGATTCATTAAAAAAAAAAAAAAAACCATGGGGCTATAAAGATTAAAGGAGGCGACATAAATGACGTCACTTAACCCTTTATCTACTGACGGTACTTAAAAGTACCATTAAAATAACATGTTATAAAATTTATTTAATACATCGATTAGTTGTAGAGCAGTTTATAAGGAGTTATAGATACATTACTTTATCTTATTCCAAAAGCATTATGGGTTACACAAAATAAAAAGTATTTTTAAAATGAGGATTTCTTTTGCCTTTGCATCTTTTCAGCTTTCTTGGCGTTGGGAGGGGGGAGGGAGGAATTTTTCAATTAGGAAATATTTCTATATTTCTATTGTAAGACTATTATATTTGTACATTTCCTAATTCTACAAAATACTAAGAATAACATTTAAAATAAAAGATTTGAGTGGTGTTATAAATATTGCCCATAATTCCTGTCAATTCCAATTTAATGAATCCTTTTAAATCCTTCAATCCTTCTAAAATCCTTCTAAAATTTATTAAATGATTATGTAAATCTTCTAATGTAGTTTAAATAATTCACGAAAAATGAGAAAAAAAAATTTCATGAATTCATAATTCAGTACATAAAGGGTTAAAGCTGCCCTACTCATGTGACGTTAGCCGCTGGTAAACAGAAGAAAAACACCAATAGGCGTGAAGAATATTTTAACAATGCTTCCCCTTTTCGGAGAGGTCCATATTCGCCGAGACGCTTCCGTAGATTCGTTTCTGCTGAAATGTGACACAAAGATCCTACAGAGAAAAAAACATGCTGGGTTTTGTACAGTTATTAAAAATGGTCATTAACTATGTTTGATTCTTCTTTGTATTACAATAATTTAAAAACTACATAGATATATAAAAAAAATTAAGGTTACGAAACACTAAAAGGCCTTATCCTTGAATAAAAATAGCTTTCGTCTTTTGTTCAGAAGTTTTATTGACAGATTTAAAACACACGGGGGCTGTTTTATTTCTTTAAAATTTATCCTATTTATTAATCAATATACATATAATTATTTTTTTTGATGGGGAGGGTGGGGGTCATACGATAAAAATACGATTTCAAAGTGTTATAAAAAAAATTAGTATATAATAAATATTAGTATTATTTCAATAGTTTCAGCGGACTTTTTTAATTATGTAGTTTTATTGCATATTTGTTAAATTTTGGTTTTATAAAGAGATCTTGATTTTGTTATGGTTTATTACCCGGAAAGCCTGGTTTACCCAGAGGTATTGTAAATGCTAATAGTGTGTTTATTAGAACATAAACTAGCCAAACTTTGCTCATTTAAACGCTTCCATATTGTCAATTATTTTTATCAGTTTTTCAAATTTTAAGTGAAAAACACAGTTTTTGCCTACCGTCCTAGGACGGGCATTTACACTAATTTATATTATAAAAGACTAACGTGTCCATGCGTAACGCTGACGTCATTTTGAGGTTGGCAGATTTAGTTAGCCCAATTTCCCCTCCACCCCACCGAAAAATAAAACCCTCAGAACCCTCAATCTAACATAAAAATTACCTGAAATTCTTCAATTTAAATCTGCATTTTTGTCCAATCATAGAGGTGTTCCGGCAATTGTGCTGCCTGCCACTTTTTCGTATTAGAAGAGGAATTTTTTACACATCGCCCACCCGCAAGAAAAGTGACACATCTCGACAAAAGTAAATTCCACAGGAGAGGTAAAAGATTTGCATATTTTTACTGTAACACGAAATTATAGCACTTAGCTCTGCATGCAGCAGTAAAAAACCTGCATAAAAGCGTAAAATCCTTAAGAATGAAGACGCAAATGAGGTTTGGAGGATTATGTAATTTTACCTCTTCACACAATATCCACCCCGTTCAGTGGTCACGAATGGGCATATAGTGTAATAAAATGATTTTCTGGATGACTACACTTTCGAAACTTTCACTGTAACAAGACGCACCTACGCTTTATTAGTGGGAAAAATCGCAAAAGGAAATTTTGCGAGATGTGTTACTTTTCTTGCGGTTGAGCGGTTATGTCTCTTTTTCCTTAAAACACGAAAAATTCGCGAACCGTAGGTAAGTCAAACCAACATTTCCTGAAATTCTTTGATCAAAAGACGGAAACTAGTTAATATAGCCCCAGCTAAAATGTTTGGTTGGACTGACCAAATGTTGGTTTGACTAATAAAATGATTTTGTTCGTTCAATAAAATTTTATTGAATGAACAAAATGTTTTGGTCAGTTCAACAAAAAATATTTGGATGGGCAAAATTTGATTCGCACAACTATTTTTTTGTTGTTTTAACAAAATCGTTCTCTCCGTGTACAAAAAAAAAAAAAAAAAAAAAAAAAAAAAAATCTCTTCCAATCATAAAGGTATTCTAGCAACTTGCTGCCTATACTTTTTTTTTTTGGGGGGGGGGGGCGGAATTTTCCTTTATACATTGTACAACATCAGCTTTACTAATCACTTTTATTACACACAATAAAAAATGCTGCACGTAGATACATATAGATGTGTTTGTTAAAACTATCCAGCACAGTTCAATGTTCTGCTCTAGTAGGTAACTACAGACTTAGAAATTAACCAAATAGAATTTCGAAAATTACTATTCAATATAAATGTTAACGTTGGTTTTAAGTAGGAATTTCAAGAAAATTATAAGTTTGTGAATGAATACATATAGTTTGCATTTCAATAAGATTCTTTATCTTTAAATAGGTTTATTTATTTCCTGATATCGATTCGGATAACTGGATTTTTATTTGACTATTTCTAAAAATTATTCAAAAATGTTCCTTACCTTAAATACTTAAATTAAACTAAAACATTAAGACAACCTTCGAATGAATTTACAAGCCATAAAACTAGTAAATAAGGACAACTTAAAATCATAAACCGTAATTTTATTTTTTTCACTTATTTAGAAATTTTCTAACACACAAGCTACAAGCACAAGATATACATACTTTGGAAAACTTGTATCGTAGGTTCTGTATAAAGAATACAAAACCTAATTTGAAATTAAAAATTTAATTTAGCACAAATACTTAAATTTAATAAGTTTTGTATTAGAACTTATGCTGCATCGCTACATGTAAGTTCACTTTTTAATTAATATCTCAATAAATAAACCGTATGTACTTGCGAATTTTGTGCTTTTTTATACCATTTCTTGGATGTCAAAAGTATGGAGTACGTTTTTTCTCCCCAACATTTACTGATATTAACCCTTAAATGCCTGATTTTTCAAAAATCATTGTAATAATGTTTTTCGGCTTTCATTTTTTGAATAAATCATGGGAAAAATACTTAAAAAAAATCATAATTTGTTTTAAGTATGGTTTACGGCTAAAAAACAGTTTGTTACTAATCGGCAATACTGGTGTTTAATTGAAAAAATAATTTCCCTTGATAAAATTCTACAATATTAAACACACAAGAATTTTAGGAACTTTAATAAGAAATAAATTTTACTTGCTCACTGCAGGTCAAAATAGGGTATTTCGCAAGCTTCCAAACAAAACAAAAAGAACAAGTAGAAACATTTGAAAAAATAAATTTATCTTTATTCTTAAACAGCACAAGTGTTGCCATCTAAATGTTGAAAATCGATTTAATAATATTTTCAGACTGTATTTTATTGGCAACATCAGGCATTATATCTTCAATATTATTCTAATAGTATTTTTGAGCCTAAATTGGGTATGTTGCCGAAAAGCAACACCAGGCATTTAAGGGTTAAATTTCATGGGAGAAAAATTTAGAATAATTAATGAAACGTCTGTCTTTAAAGGACTGGGACGTTAAATACTTTCAAAAAATCGATTTTTCAAATTGTGGATTAAAGAGTAATTTAAGTTTTTTTAAAACTTTAATTTTTATTCAAAAGTACGCGAAACTATTCTTTTATTTTATTATTATTAATATACAGTCAAACTTCCCTTTAACGAAGTTTTCTACTTAACGAAGTTTTCTACTTATCGAAGTTTTCTACTTAATGAAATTTTCTGCTGTACCTTGACTTTGAGCACCATTAACATGCAAATTAATCTCCATATTACAAAAAATATTTTCTATATAACGAAGTTCATTCCACTTTCATGCGCCTACAACATTTAAACGCAGAGGTTGTTGTTACACCAATACACCAATGCAGTTTTTCTTGAGTTCCTACATAAGTCGTCATGCTTCTGTTTATCTCATTCGAATTTGGTGGATCGAATATGACAGAATGCTTCGGTGTTTAGCAGAGTGAATTCCTTACGAATTCTGTAGCATTGGGATGGTAGACGTAGCCAGGGATCGTGGGGAAAGATGAAAAAAGGCCCCAGAGCCATACATTTTTTTTATATATATAAATTAGTTATATCAAAATAAAAATGATATGAATCGAAAATGTTAATAAAAATAGAAGTAGGCACAGAAAATAACGAGTTTTGAAAAGAAAAAGGCAAGGATTTGACGGCTAACTTCGTCAGCCAATGAGGAAGCGAGAAGCATCGAATAGGTTGTTGTTACGGTTATGTATGAATTTATTTCAACGGATTGCAAGAAAATGAAATTATTTATTTATTTAATCACTTCCATTCAAAATAAGAAATGCTAAAAAGCCTTCGATACAATAAGAAGGGGATTTCAGTGTCACGAAATGTTACAGAGGAATTGTTCGGATAACTTACATAAGTGTGAAAACTTTTATGAACAGTATGTTTTTTATAAGAAACCTGTACAACATGTACAAAGTAATATTAGAGAGTTTTTTAAAGTTAAGAATTTGGAATACTGAGAAAACAGAGAAAAGGCTTCAGTTTTTGTTTACCACTGTTTATTATGTGTTTTTTTAGACATTATTCTAATTAAATTTTTCTCATATGTGTACATAACGTAAAAAAAGTTACTGCCCGAATTAAAATACATTTTTCCGATATTTTCATTTTAGGTGTATTTTTCATTTTATGCATGTGTATTGTAATTATACAAATTTCGTGAATTTGAGTTGATTTCTATTTAATGAATTTTCTTCATAACGAAGTGCTTAAGTGTAACGCTGAGACTTCGTTAAATAAAAATTCACTGTATATATATACAGTAAAACATCCCTAAAGCGACCACGTTCCGTTCCCATAAAAATTGGTCGCTCCGAGAGGTGGTGTCTTAATGTTTGAAAAAAGTAACAATTAACGTTACTAAAATTTATTTTTCACATTAGGAAATAATATAAAATTTAAATAACAAAACAAAAGTTAATTTCATAAATTAATTAATGCAGAATTTAAAAAATGAATACATTGACGTTTGCTTCGATTTTACGGTTTTATCTTTTATAACTTTTATTTCCAAGTCCTTCCGAAAATCATTAAATAAATGCAATTTTTTTTGGACGGAAAAAAATAATAACGATTTCATTAATTACCCGGCTGAAAAGAAAGGTTATGTGTTTCACGCGTATCTGGGTATGTGGATTTCTTTATACCCTCGAAACATCCCAACGGCTGGATGGATTTCAATGAATGAGGTCTCTATCAATTCGTCTTAACAGCCCGATGGTTATAGGCTGGGTTTTGTTTTTATGAATTTAAAATGGCGGCCGTAAAATACAAAATGGCGGTAGAGACGAAAAAAAAAAATTACGCACCCTATTGAGTGGCATATCGTTGGATAGGTCTTTCAAAATGAAGACGATGCTACATTGACTATTTTACAGCCAGAAGCTCCGTTAAAATATTATACAACCTGGAAGCTATGTATGTAGGATCTCTAGCTTTACTGCAACTCTAACCATCATAGACATCTATAGACCTCATCAAAACAGTGTTTATAGATAGGAAGTAACAATTAAGCACAACTTAAAAGTCATCAATACAAGTAAATAAAAAAAAATATGTAAGTATTATAAAAAAGTAATATAAAAAAATATTTTAAGTCAATTCCTACTTAGGTCAATAAGATAATTTTTTTTCTCCCATTCTTCTTTCCTCTTGAGTGGCGCTTAAAATGCCTCGATCAAGAAGAGGGCTCTCTCGGTCTTAAAATACCTTGATCAAGAAGAAGGCTCCCTCGATTATTGAAAATTAATTAATTTAATTTAATTAATGAATTAATACTTGAAAAAAAACTGGATTAACATCAAGTGTCATCAACCACAAGTTTAAAAAATTTATTTCAGCTTGATTGGATGAATAAGTATTTTATTAACGTTGTAAAATTTGAACAAGATATATATAGCCAGAGTGTGAGCTAATAGTAGGAGTTGGAAAAAAATAGTTTCACATTGATGAGAAATAATTAATTAGTTCGCTTTTTACGCAGTCGCGTTTTTTGATTTTTTAAAATTTAATTGTTTATTTATCTATTTCTTTGAGCGTTTTCTGAATAAAAGGGCAGGGGAGTTTATTAACCCTCATTCTTAATTTGTCATCAGAGTAACATTCATTTCTTAAAAAGGCACACAGAAGTTTAAATCCTTAAAAGTTACCGGAATTAAAAAAAAAAAAAAAAAAAAAAAAAAAAAATCTAAACTTAATTTAGAAGTTTGATGAAAAATTCTCTCTCCGGAATTATCTTTCAAATAAAACCTTCTTCAAGCGACCAGGAAAAAACGGATTTTGTTTCATTTTCTTCAAAGAAATGGGTCGCTCATGGAGGAAGTTCTTCTGGGATGGTCTCTGTAAGGAGATAAATTTAGGATTGAGCCTATGGGAATAAATTTCATTTCATGAAAAAATGGTCGTTCAGGGAGGTGATCGCACAGGGAGGTAACACTCTCTCTCTATATTTTTTTTTCTTCTTTTTTTTTTTGGGGGGGGGGGTAAACTATGCAAGGAAATTCAGTATTTTAAGGAGACCATGTTATAATTAAATTTAATAGAGCATGTTTCTCAAGTAATTTGATAAAATTTTCTTATTAAATAATATTTCCATCATTTACTTATTTCATTCATCATAAGTTATTTGCCAATTTAATTTTTCCAAGTAAAACCCTTCCAATCCTTTGTAAAGAGATAAAGTAAGCATTTGGCATTTTACGAATTCTTAGCGTCTGTTTAGAGCACAACCTAAAGTAAACGATGCTATGTTCAATGTCTTCGAAAATATTACATAAATCCTTTCACGCTACAAGTAAGATTTTATTCATGCACTTAAAGAAAATATATAATTTTTTATGAACACATGGAGAAGTAAATGTAAAAGTTTAAATCGTGTATCAGAATAGAAAAGTTCGTTTGATTTTCAAGAACTGTTTCAAAGACATTATTGGTGGTGTACATACTTGGAGCTTTTAGATTAAATATTTAACTTTTACCATTTCATAATTTTACCTTACGAAATATTCCAATAGCGCATTAGCGATGTTTATGAATAGGGTAAAATTCAAGAGAAATACTGAGCTATAAAACTAGCTATGCTACACTTCACAGGAAACAAAGTATTTCGAATATTTTCATTTTATATTTTCTTTTGAAGTGCAGATGCTGGGGAGATGACTTGAAGCCACTCCAAAAAGCCTTTTGAATTTCCACTCCCGCCATTTGAGGGATTTTGCTCTAAAAGCAGCAAAATGTATGAGTACCGTGTTGATTCTTTTGACACGTCATAAATCGAGGATAGCTTTAAAGGTAAAAATGTATCCAAACATGATAATAAACGAAACTTAATAGTTACCTATCCATTAGGGGTATTCTTTTTGAAGATAGTTTTTCTTTCATCTTTCTGTGTACTTATGTACAAATTATTGATGTAAAAGATATTCGTTTATAAGTTTGCTTTACAGACTTTTTTTTTTTTTTTTCATGAGTAAAATTGCTTATAAAAGGCTTTTCACGATTTTTTTTTAAAAAATATGTGTCTGACAGAGATTCTTTCTAAATAATTTTTCAGGGTATTAGAATTAGGGCTTAATTTCTAAGGAAAAAAAGAATACTGGAGCTCTAATATTCTGCAGTAATAACATCCGTAGTGAATCCTCACGTCCCCGCTACCCTCCTATTTATATTTCATACATTTCTTTGCAAAATTTAAAGCAAAATTTCTTTAAATTTTTGTTGAAGACGAAATCGTCTTCAACAAAATATATTTTTAAAAATATATTTTGAGTATATATATACAGTATGCCCACTACCCTTGCCACCCTCTTAACTTCGGAACGGATGCAGCTATATTCATAAAAGTGGTGTCTAGGTATAGTAAAGTAGCCACCCAGCAAAGAGGAAATTGCTGGCAAGCAGCAAGATTGGTGCTGCAATGATGGAGAAGTGCTGGCTAATGGTCTACCACTGCATGACCACTGCTGGACAGTTTCAGCCAACTTTGCTGTTGGAAATCATCAGATAAAATTCTGGCGGGCTTCCGTTTTATCTCATGCACTGGCCCACCGTTACATGGAAGTGCACGAACTTTTGCAGTATTATTGCTAGGAACCCTTACGCTAGGTGGCGTTGCAAATATGGAAGACATTGAGTATCTGAACACAAATCTGAAATGAATATCTTATCTTAACACAATTTAAGCTGTGAAGCTATTTTTATTTTAACTGTAAATAATATAGCACCATTGTCACCAACAAAATAAATAAATAAATTCTTTATTTCAACGCACTTTTTTTTTTCTCCTTAAATCTGGTTTTACTAAGTTACAAAGGATTTTGGTTTTCATAATTTACACAGTTGAGAATCAATAATAAAAGAAAAGCATATGAAATATATAGGATTTCTATACAGTACAATAATTTCTATACCAGTTTAATGATTGGGAACGTAAATCACAAAAGAAACAAACTTCAAATACTGTAATGAGAACTTGAAGATTACGAGCGCTCGTAGGATAAGCTGAAAGTACTTGTTCATGTCCGATCACGAAAACGAAACAGCACCGAGCGCTGTTAGTACTCGGGAGGGTGACCACATGGAAACCGCTGCAAGTTCAAATATTTCTATAGACATTTCTGTTATAGACACTTATAGTTCTTGGTGAAACTAGCTTATAGAAAAAGGGCTATAATACTTTGTTTTTTTTTTTATAGAATTCTATAAGAAATTTTTGTAAGGGAAAGTGCTGGGCCAGCAAAGGAATAGCAGTAGGATAGGTGCTAGCACTGCAGGAAAAGTGCCGGATTGAAGTAATGTGATGGCATACCAATGCTGGCCTTCTGTTGGTCATCACTGATGGGCCAGCTGCATTCCGCAACGACACTTTTGTACTGGTTTAAGTAATAGCATCATTGCACTTTACCGCTGGTGGCAGTGCTGGCTGCCATCTTTTTTCCAGCTGATGGCCCACTGTTTCTTTCTTTGCTGGGCATGTGCTACTGAATGAAATCGCCTACGACGCCACTTGGTGGAAAACTTCGGAGTTATCATTTCTATCTCGAAAACGGAAATAGATGGAGCAAAAAATGAGTTGTAGAGCATCATCGATTTCATACGAAAAGACACCTTGAGAACATTAATGTGAAGAATAGAACGGTTAAAACGCGCATTTTTTTTTTCGCTATTTTCTACCTTCTGACAAGACAAAACGATCTTAGAAAGAAAAAAACCCAACTACTTATAGCAATATACCTTTATTTGAGATGTTCAAACTTCTCACCGTCAGCTGCAATGCAAATTTGGAGGCACATTTGTCCGAAAGATAATCATTTCTTCTTCCCTTCAAGTTTCGTGACGCCATGCCACAGTGAAATCATGAAAAAGCAAATGCGCGTTTTAACCGTTCTATTCTTGACATTAATGTCCACAAGGTGTCTTTTCGTACTGAATCGATGACGGTCTACAACTTTGTAAATCACTTTTTTCCCCATCTATTTCCGTTTTCCAGATAGGAATGATAACTCCTCAGTTCTCTACCAGGTAACGCCGTAGACGGTTCATTCAGTAGCGCATGGCTACTTTACTATACCTAGACACCACTTTTATGAATATAGCAACAGCCGTTCCGAAGTTAAGAGGGTAGCAAGGGACTTCAGTGGACATACTGTATATGCATTTTTGTATAAAAAAATTCTAATAAATGATTGACCAAAACCATTAAAATCAGGAGTAGGGAACTTTCAGAAAACCCTGCTTGCCAAGGTTTTTTTGTATCAACTACCACACAGCGCTGTTCCTATGGGATTCCGGGCGCAGTATTTATAAGCACTGGTGGGTTCTGACTAATTTTTAAATATCCACTAAAAATAAAGAAGTGCTGGAACTGCGCTAATGTGAGCTTCGGCTAAAATGAGGCCTCGCGTCGAGCTAAAAAGTTGATCAGAAAAAATATTCTGTAAACACGAACAAAAAGCAGCGAGTAAGGACCACGAGTACAAATGGTAACATACGGTTGCGGTTAATTCTGATATTAGCATTCCTCGTCAACGTTCGGAAACCATTGAGACATAAAACCATTGAGTAACCATTTCCGAGCGCTAAGAAAGCTCTTGTGTGGCTTCGGGCTTCGGTTTTTCGGAAGGGCTGTTCCACTGGTTTCCGGAGTGCAATATTTACGAGCTCCGGTTAATTCCGGCAAATGTTTAAATGCTCACTAAAAACAAAGAAATGCCGTGGTTGGAGTCCGGCGCAAATTAAGCACTGATTAGAATGTAATTTGAATAACTGAGTATTTTCACTTATACACTCGGAAATGCATTTATCAATATAAATTTATAACCATTTATCCATTCAAAATAAATAAATAAATAAAAATATTTTTTTATTTATACAAGAATTTAAAACTCAACATTTATTGAATCTTTTGCAGTATTGTTGCCTAATTCGCATTTATTCAGATTTTTTAATTATATTTATGCAATTATATTTCTTGAAAATCATTTTGCAGCTGTATTTTAATAGGCTGTGTTTCATGAAACAGTTGTGATTAATGCTTCACAAGCGATTAATTCATATGTTATGTAATTTCCATCGTTAATTTACCTTTCATCATGAATTTATTTATTAGAAGATTCTTCCGCTACAAATTCGCTCATGCGTAACCCATAAAATAAATACCAGGTTTAACACAATTATTTAGCAGCTGCTTGCAATGTATCTATGAACGAGAAGGACAAAAAGAATTTCATTGTCTTTGAAATAATTCGATAAATTCTTTTAAGCTAAAGTTTTATTCCTGCTAAAAAACAATTCACGATATTTCATAAACATATACCGAATCAGGGCTTAATTTGCGCCGGAGCCCAGCTCCGGTACTTCTCTGTTTTTAGCAAATATTTAAATATTGGTCGTAATTCACCGGAGCTCATAAATACAGGGCTCCGCAGCCCAGTCAATAACGCTTCCGAAAAACTAAATTACCCTTTCCTTAACTTCCCATCTCCAAGCTTTTGCGTTTTTCCCCCTTAACAAAACCCTTACATGTGACGTAATGTGTCACACACGTAGGAGATGGAGATAAAACAATCTCAATTTTTATATCAGTTTTTGGGCTTGGACTGGCTCAAGCTCAATCTGTCTTACAATCAAAGTTTTATTTATTCTTGTATAGAAAAAAAAGAGAAAACTTTTCCTCCCTCAAAATTAAGTATTATACTCTATTTCAAATCTTTTTAATGCTATTTTGATTTGAATGAAGGGAAAACTGAAATCGCGTTTTTCTATTCTGGTGATATTTGTAAATTTGTGGCACTGATGGCGACGGCGACGTGTTGAAAACGGCGCCACTCAAGAGACTGAACAATGGATTTGCTTTCAGTTCGATTTTCTTTTGTGACAGCAGGATAATTTTTAATTGGCTGCTTTATTTTATTTTTTCTTTAGATGTCTAACCTGAAAAGAATATTTTCTGTTCTGGTCAACGAACCTCAGCTTGAGGTTTTGTTTGTTTGAGGTTTTTTGTCTTCTATTAACTACGAGTATGAAAATCCCGTTAGTGATTTTCCTATTTATTTTGTATCATGAACGCTGCCCTTGCTAAACCTTTGCTCTGCACATTTACGAAGTCACTTTCATCTGTAAGTAGATATAGTTGCCATGTATTGTTACTCTGATAGAAAGCAATCGAGCAGTGTTTACTCTCTTTCTATAAAAGCCTCGAATTTTTCCGATAACGGTGTCAAATTTTTAATTTAATCTCATTTTCAGGGACTCACCACAAAAGATTGTTATGTGGAAGGAATCGATTATAGTTGAAGATATGCATCTTTTATAGGAAATTGAAAAACATTGTTCTTCAGCATATAAATGTTAATTTCTGTAAATTTCATTCATTTTTTCATAAAAAAAATGAATGGCTGCGAACTATCCCTTTTTTGTGTTAACTCTATTTCCGAATCATAATCCTTGCCATATTTAATCGCAGAATTCTGTAATTAATTAACATTAAAATTAGACAAAGATTACTGTTCGGAAGGAGTAATAACTAAAAAGCGGAATAGTTGACAGCTAAGTATATGCTGATAGATACATTATATGGCCAAAGGTGACCGATCACTTGCGATTTTAGACGTTTTGTTAAATATCTAGAAAAATACATGAGGAATTAACCTGAAACTGCAAGTGTCTAAACAGTATAGTATAGGTCATATATTTCTGCGAAGATTTTTTTTCCCGAAACCACATAGAGGGCCGTCAACAATTTGAAAAAGAACGAATATCTTTTGGATAACCCTGTAAAAACTAATGTAGCAAAAGCCGTCAAACTCGAGATTATTAATAACAAGGCTTATTGTAATATACTGTGTTCATTTTTATGAGGATAGCATGTATACTCGTAGAGAAATTAAGATTTTTTTTTATAAAAACAGCCCCAAATTTCGCCAAGTTTTTTGCTTATAATTTCCATAGTTCTTAATATAAAACTAGTCGTTGGGGAACACCATAATATTTACCCATCATGGATATACATAATATAAAATATGAAAATAAAACATGTGATACATGCTAAGCATTGTATCATGTTACTTTATTCATAATTCAATTTACTTAGACTCCCTTAAATATAATTAATATAATCCCTTAAGCTAATATTACTTTTTGTTGCATTAAAATGTCTCAATTTGTTGATTTTCTGTAAGCAAGTAAACACTATAGGTTTACAATGGAAGTCTATGGGAATTTGTAGAAATATTAGAGATACCGCCAATTTGGTTTCACTTTTGGCGACTTATTTTGGTCGCCAAATTTGGCGATATATCGTCAAGTTGGCGACAAACATGGCGGCATTTGGCGACAGCCCAGGATCCCCCCTATAGTAACCCCCCTCATAGGTATGAAGATGCATTAAACGCTTGACATTTACGATAAGCCATTATTGGCATCTAATCTTATAGTTTGGCGACAGTTTTTTGGTTGGCGGGATAATCGTATAGAACCGAATTGCGTAAAAGAAACATCCTTATAACTCGAAAAATTATAATAATATTAACTAACAGTTTACTGCGCTTGATTAAGCGTCTCATTTCCAATTAAAATATATCTTTGAATTGAAATTTGAATGAAATACAGGTTCATGAAAAATCGAAGAGCGTGAAAAATAGAATTACAAATATCTCGACAACTAATTACCCGATCGAGTTCATTCATGATGCAAAATTTATGTTTTTTTATTGTCTTTTATATTCACTCCTTCAAATAAACAATTTCGAAAATTCTTGTATACCTTTTATCAGAACGAGATCAGATTTCGAGAGTCCGAAAAAAATAGTTCCGGATAATCGAGGTTACTGGTATTCAATAGGCTTCTTCCAATTGTTACTTCCTAAGTAGACACAGAATTTCAAGTCTCTATCTCAATTTGTTCGGGAGATAGAGCGTTTAAAGACACACACACACACATACAGACGGACGGCAAAATTTTTTTTCTAAAAATATGTTTTTCGGAATCTCCAGTGTCTGAAACGTGTAAATCCGTTAAATTTTTTCTTTCGATTTTTAAAACGATTACAAGACTTACCCTATACTACATATGATCATATGATGGGTAAGTAAAAAAGTTCTTTTCAGAAAATATGACAAACAATATTGTACACAATACTTTGCCATCAGAATTAAAAATATATAAAAATTGAATGAAAAATGAACAGGTTTACTAAAAAATGTTTCACTGCGCATGCGCGAATGCAATCAAAATATAATGTGCATAATGTATTAACTAAGTATATAGAGCAACTTTTGTGAAAGTCTCAAAATCATAGCTTGAAAATTCTGAAAATAATCGTCGATAGAATAAGCTCGAAAACCGTTGTTCCCCAAAACAAGCAAAAAGATCAGGGGTTGTATCCAAATATAGTAGTACGTGCAATATTGTGTACGCTATCTTGGCACTAATCAACGATCTTTTTGCTGCAGAATATTAGGGCTCCGGTACTTTTTTTGTTAGAAATAAAGCCCTGATACCGATGATGTAAGAAAAATAAAAGCAAAATCATGCATCAGTATAAAAAGCAATTTCATCTAATATCTAAGAGCTATTTTAAACAAGTATTGTTAAAATGTTAATATACCTGCTTTTAGCTTTAGGTTTTGTATTTAATTTTCATCTATACTAATATTATAAAGAAGTAAAAATTGATTGTTTGTTTGTTTGTTTGTATGTAGGAGGTAATCTCTGGAACTACCGAACCGATTTCAAAAGTAATGGTATCGAAATGACGGTGTTAGTCCATGTTCGAACATAGGCTATATCTTAAGTCGATGCCACTACCCCAAAGGGGTGCAGGAGCAAAAAACTTTCTAAAAATGAGATTTTTGTGTTACTGAAGGACCTAGAAACATGAAATTTGGAATGGTAGTTACTTATAAAAGATATAAATGATCTCAAAGGACATTTCTTAAAACATTCGAAATTAAAAAGGGGTGAAAATGCTCAAAAAGCGTTCTAAAAAACGTTCTAAATGGCGATTTTTACGCAATCTCAGGAAGTACCACACCGATTTAAAAAATAATGGTGTGAAATTGATGGTGACAGTCCTTGCTCCAACATGGGCTTTATTTTATGTCGGTGCCACTGTTCCAAATGAGTGCAAGAGCAAAAAACGTTCTAAAAAGGCGATTTTTGTGTTACTGAAGGACCTAGAAACATGAAATTTGGCATAGTAGTTACTTATTAGATATAACTGATCTCTAAGAACATTTCCTAAAAAAAATCAAAATTTAAAAAGGGTGCAAATGCGCAAAAAGCGTTCTAAAAAGCGTTCTGAATTGCGATTTTTACACAATCTCAGGAAGTCGAGAACCGATTTCAAAAGTAATGGTTGGAAATTGATGGTGACAACTTTTGCTCTAACATACGCTCTATTTCATGTCGATGTCACTACCACCAGGGGGTTGCAGGAGCAGAAAACGTTCTAAATTGCGATTTCTGTGATACTGAAGAGGCTAGAAAGTTTAAATATGGCATGGTTGCTACTTATAAAATATAAAAGTCCTTTAAGAACAGTCGAAAATAAATTCGAAATTAAAAAGGGGTGAAGCGAAGGGAAGGAGCGAAAATCATTCTAAAAGAGTCTTTAATTACGATATCTATGGAATCTCAGGAAATAATAAACCGATTACAGAAGTAATTGGTTGCGAATCAAGAGTGATAGTCCCTGATCCTATACGGGCTATATTTTATGCCGGTGTCACTACCACCAGGTTGGCAGGAACAACAAGAAAGTCTTTAAAAATATGTAAATTCCGTTTTCTATACAATATTAGGAAATACCAACCGATTCCAAGGTTAATGTTGGCAAATTAATGATGGCAGTCTCTGTTTCAATATTTTTCGAGACATTCTATTTCAAATCTGTTTCGGCATTTTAGGTTGGTGCCACTAACACCAGAGAGGTGGTAGACTGTTAGACAAGAAGCTTGGAATTTGGCATGATGGCTAATTTAAGATGTTCAAATTCAAAACTTCAAATGAATACTGAAATGAGCGTATGAAATGTTCAAAATACTTTCTAAATTACCATTTATTTTGAATTAGATTAGTTCTTTTTATTAATTTAAGTCACATTTCTGCCTAATGCAGTGTAATAACGAAGTTTAGTCAATTTGTGGCTTAATTAGTAATATTTGAATGATTCCTAAAAGCATAATTTCTTGTAGTAAAAATTAGACATACAAATATCACTTAGCGTATTTTTAATATTACACGAGCAAAGCCGCGGGTTTTGCTAGTTATTTTATATTTTTACCTTTCTAAATAGCTTAGCATAATTTTATGCCATTCATAAACACTGGAAACTTTTCCGATGTTTATGAATGGCGCAAGTTTCTACACTGCGATAAAGGAAAAGTGTTTCTTGATACAATAAGAATTACAAATATATATATATAGCCTCTTCCGAGATATCCACGATTCCGAAAAACGTCTCCTTATCTTCAGAAATAAAAAGATTTACGAGATTTAAAAAAAAAAAAATTTTGAAGTTTCAGTTACTGTCCGTAATTTTTGATAACGTTTCTGAATAATTTTTACAACGTATTAGTCAGTTTTCACAATCTGATATAAACACGAAATATCGGTTTTTTGTAAGATATCAATTCACAAATAAACATCTTTATGTTCAATAAACAAGTTTAACAGACAAATATGACAATTTAACAGCGAAAAATAAACATTATTTTGTAATTCCTGCAGATATAAATGCTGTCACGCAGCTGAAAATATTTACTTGAGAATTGATATCCTACACAAAACGGATATTTCGTTTCGACATTGGATTGAGAAAATTAGTTAATACGCTGCAAAAACTACTTCCTATCTTTTCGAAAAATTACGGGTAGCAAAAGAGACTATTTTTTTTTTTAGAAATGCTTCGTTAAAGCGCTGAAATCTATTGGTTTTTGCGATTTCTGAAGATAAAAGAACAGTTTTTCGGAATCGTGGATAACTCGAAGAGGTTATGTTGTAAATTCGTAATCCTTCTCGCTATACAAAGAAACATTTCTATTTTTTTTTTTATATAGTTTTAAGAAATGCTGAGCAACTTCACAAGAAGAAACTGCTTCGATTTTTTTCATTTTATATTTTATTTTGAAGTGCGTAGATGCTGGGGAGATGGCTTGCAGTCATTCCAAAAACCCTTTTGAAATTTCCACTGTCGTCAATTGAGTGAATTTGATTTGAAATCAGCAAAATGTGTGCGCACCCGCATATTGCCGCTTTTGACGCATCGTAAATTGGGGATAACATTAAGGGTAAAAATGTATCCATATAACGCTCGACCGCAAGAAAAGTGACACATCTCGACAAAAGTAAATTTCGCAGGAGAGGCAAAAGAAAATTTGCATGATTTTACCGTAACATGAAATACAGTCGAACCTCTATTTAACGAAGTCGCTAAATCCCGGAAAAAAGTTCGTTATATGGAAAATTCGTTAAATAGAGATTCACCCTTTAAAATACTTTAAACTACATAAAACAGATTTTAAATTCATAAACACTAAGTATTTTTACTAAAAGTAATTAATCACATTTTTTTAAAAATAAATTATATCGATTTGTTTTATATATTTTACCCACCAATATCCATCATCAATTCATTTTTTGTTTAAAATCTGCAAGGAAAACAAAACGTTGTCCGGGAATACACTGTATTTTCTGTTTAAAGTAAATAGTTATACATTAAAATTAACGAATTTCAATGACATTATCTTATTTATTATTATTATAAAAAAATAATTTTTGCCATACATTAACATATGCATCCTTAAATTTAATTTCTGAAAAACTCTTAATTTTGCTTGAGTTTTTTATTTAAAAAAGTGCTTTCTCTCATAATACGTCTCGCATCTTTACAATGCACAAAAAACCCCTTCATGCGTATTTTCTTCTAAATATAATCCGCGTCGGATTGTTTCAAATGATTATAGCATTTCATTATACGAAGTTTTGTTAATTCCTGCATAATGATCATTTCCATCATCATCATATTCGTTTTCATCGCAATTCATAGCTGTATTGTTTTTATTTTTCATGCTGTCGAAAATATCCAATTCGAATAGTGTTTCCGAGGTCTCAATTTCAGAATTAAGTGAAATACAATCATCAATCAGCACATCATGGTTAATTTCTCATTTTTTTCTCATCTGTATCCACATTTTTTTAAGTTACTCTAAGGGATTATCGTCTTCGTCCTCCGTACTTACCGAATTCTCACTGCTGACAAAGAAGGCGCCTTGTAAAACCAGTTCAAGGCCATTGAATATCATAAAATGTGTTTAAAGAAAGAATAAGTTTGAAATGTCCAGAAGTATTTTGAGAAATGGGGAGAAAAACAAATTTAGATCACAAGAAAAAGTTCGTTAAATAGAGAATGCACTTCGCTTTTTGGAGGTTATTTTACGAAGAAATTTGCAAAATGTTCTTGGTTCCAAAGAAAAGTTCGCAAAATAGAGAAATTCGCAAAATAGAGGTTCGTTAAATAGAGGTTCGACTGTAATAGCACTTAACTCTGCATGCAGGAATAAAAACGTGCATAAAAGCTTAAGGGGGTAGGATATCTTTGAACACGTCGAAAAAGGAAAAATTACCACTATGTTCCAAGCTTCTAAACTTGTGTAATAAGCCACAAATAAAAATCGAACTTCATTTAAATATAAAGCTCATATTTATATTTATATTTAAAAAAATATATATACTTGTAAATTCATAAATAAATATTGAAATGATAAGTTTAAACATATATGATAATAAGAGAAAAAAATCTTGCGCGCATGATAAAATCTGAAAATATGCATATAAAGAGGAAACTTTGGTGAAAATAAATACATAATACTGCTACTTTTATACTAAAACCAGAATATTTATCAAAAATACTGACTAAATTTAAAAATTAAAAAATTAAAAATTTTCACTTTTTTAAAAATATTTTCAAAGTAAAAAACAAAAAATAAAATAAAATCTTACATTTTTCTGGTTTTAAGTTGTAGATAATACAGTAATGAATAAGTGGTGAAAAGTTTTTTTGATTTCTATGCATAGTTTTTTAGTAACACTGCGTGCAGTATCAAAATTCACCGTTTTGAATAAACGCAATCCAAAGTTTAATTATCCTATGTAGTCTTAATAAAACTTCCATAATTAGTAAACAAATGGGAATTTTTTAATGCGGTTTTTTTTTTCCATATTGTTCAGGAATGATTACGGAATCAAAATATGTATTAAAAAATTTCGAAAATTTTGCATGTTTAAAGGTATCCTACCCCCTTAAAACCGTTAAGAATGAAGACGTAGGATGGAGTTTGGAGCGTTGGATAATTTTACCCCCCCTCACAATCCACCCCTCTTCTGTGGTCACAAATGGACGTATGGCTTAATAAAGTGATTTTCCGTGTAACTACACGCATGAAACTTTTTGTGTAGCAAGACGCACGTATGAAAGACCTATTAATCGAATAAAACACAAAATGAATTTTTGCGAGATGTGTCACTTTTCTTGTGGGTGAGCGATATGAATCATAAACAAAACTTAATACCCACTTATGTAGCTGTAGTGTTGTTTTCATGTTAAAAAAAAAAAAAAAAAAAAAAAAAAAAAAAAAAAAAAAAACTTGTTATGGATTTTTATGGACCAATTATTGAAATGAAAACACATTATTTTATACACATGTTTTAATAAAAAAAAAATAATAATCAGTAAAGTTGTTTAGGAGACTGTACCAAAGTTATTGAAATCGTGTTTGTAATTATGATTTTTTAATAATAACTTTTAAGGTATCTGACTACGTTGAAAATGCAATTTTCGACCAAAATTTTCAAATTCATTTTATTTTATTTTATTAAAGACCAACTTTTTACCTTTCCAAAACTGTATTTGTTTTTATTGTACGATAAATAGATCCGGAGTTATAGCGGTGTTAAAACTACTCAACAGCTGTCACTCAAACCGGAATTCTGTTTAAAGGACTTTAAAATTTAAAATTTTTAAATTGCTTTTAAAGGGTCGTATGTTTGGAGAAATTTAGCGATTTTGGATGCATTTGTTTAATAATGAGAAATATAAATAATATGCTCCATGAAATTTAGGTGTATAGTACTGTAAATTCTTGTGTTAAAACATAAATCTAAACTTTAAATGCATTTTTTGGAAAATGTAATTTTCGGTGAAAATTCCATACGCAAAACATGATTTCTCAAAAAGTTATTGGAATATCACTATGAAATTTAAAATATATGTTATTTACACTATTGTGAAGGCAATGAACTAAAGATTTAAATTTATAATAAATATTTTTTGTTTTATGGATGTTTTTGTGGAATGACATCGATGAATTTTATGAAAATTAACATGTAAACAGGTGCGATACGCTATAAGTTTTGAAATACTTAAAAAATCTCTTAGATTTTAGTTCATTGCCTTCACCAATGTCATAAATATGAAGTGTAAAAAGGAAATTAGGATACATACAGTAGAATTTCCTTTAGAGCGTTTTGCGTTTCGGGCCAAATTTCACTAAATTTTACTATAAATTCCTCCATTTACCAAAATTTTATCAATAAATGAAATATTTTTTACTTTTTTTCACATTTTCTAGTCCTAATCTTAGTAAAAAAAAGTTTAAAAAATAATTAAATAGCTTTTTTGGAAAAAATTGCTCCGTTCGTAGGCAGGCACCTGGGGATCTAAGTACCCTTTTATATAACAAAATAAGTGAAAAAGTGACTTCTATAAGAATTGCCGTCACTCTATAACTAATTGACTTTTAATTATAAAATTTAAAACACATATTAAGAATGATTTGTTTTATCAATTAAAGTTTTTTTTTTTTTAAAGTATTCTCAATATAAAGTTTTTAAATTTATTTTTATAGATAATACAATTTTTACAAAAGAATTATTCTTTCAGCTTGCATTACGCGCATGATTTTTCACGTTTGAATAGCAAAAGCAAACCAAGATTTTTTTTTTAATGAGTTCAGATATAACTTGTTTTCAAAATGACCAACAATGAAAAGAAATAAAACTTGTAGATCACGATAATTTTTTGTTTAAAGAAACTCGAAATATCGAGGTTTTTTTAATGCAAAAGTAGTCGTGAATTCTAAACTTCTTACTTGAGAAGGATAATAATAAGTCATTTTGTGCCTCTATCCTTTTAACCCATTAAGGCTGTTCTCAAATCCAAAAGGGCAACTTTATGACATAAGTTTAATTTTTTTTCGGAAATGCATGAAACTAGCAGGTGTTAAGTTATAAAAACATGTATAAAAATCACTTATAAACAGATTAAGTTAAATAATGCTATAAAAAGTGATAGAATATCTTTATTAAGATTGACGATCATTTCGTCGCACAAACGGCGACATTTTCAAAATCATTCACGATTGAAAATATTTTCACATAATTTAAAAACAATAAACACCCTTTTAAATTTGTCCAGTTTCAATTTTTGATTTTTTTTCCTATCTGGCTTTCGCTAGAGTGTCTTTCACTCGGGATGTGGCCAGGGACCTAGGAACCTAGCTTCCGCAAAAGAGTCGGAATAAGTGAATGAATAAGTAAAGTGGAATGATAAGTGGAAGAATAAGTGGCTGTGGACGAAGAGGGGCCGCTCGCGCGTGAATTTGTAAATGTGTCAAAACGTTTTGCGCCTGTTGAGCAGAGCAGTTGAGAACAGCCTTAATTCTAGCTCCCGTGATATTCACGGGCTGTGTCTTTTATTCAGATTGTTTAATTCCCACCAGTCTTATAAAATAGTGTAATTCTGGTATCATTTTATTTGTCATTAAATAAGGTGAATATTTTTTTCAAAAAAATTGGTGGCAATAAGCAGTCTGAATTTTTAAACCGATTTGTAATTTAATTCACTGTTAAGGGTTTAATACATTCACCAAAAATTTCGGGAAAATCTAGGCGACCATCATTTTTCAGAATTCGTGCGCACAATGATAAAAATCGCCGTTTTGAGAAAATTGACTTTAAAGATTAAATCACCTCTTAAGGGTGTTCTCAAATCCAAAAGGGCAACATTCTGACGTGAGTTTTAATTTATTTTTGTTCAAAAATACACGAAACTAACTGTTGTTGTTCAGAAACTATGTCATTGAGCTGTTTTTTTTTTCATTTTTTTTGCAAACACAATAGATCTTTCAGAAAATAATGTCAAAGTGGGCGTTTTGAACCGAATTCCCTCGCGAAGGAAGAAAGAGACTCGAGAGCGGGCGAAAAATGTGTTTGTCACATGATCAACATTCCTTATAACTCAATAGATTTATCAAAAAATGAAAAAAAAAAAAACAGTTCAATTCCAAATCGCTTCCATGGCCAGGCTTTCCAATTTTACTCTTTTCCGTTAAAAAATGAATTTGCAAATGTGTCAAAATCCCAAAAAACATGTTTATAGAAAATGTCAGTCTGTCCGTGGTGTCCGTCTGTCTGTCGTCATTGTATCATCAAAAAGTGTATGAAGTTATGCATAGGATTGAATAAAAATTTTTTTTAAAGTTTTTGGCTATAGCAAGCAGGTTCTTCCTTGATTTTGAAAAAATCCGCCGGAAGGGGGCGCAATAATAGCAATTTTTGCGCGATTTTGAATATTGTACCATCGAAAAGTGTATGAAGTATGCATAAAATTTAACCAAATTTTTTGTATATGCTTTTTGTCAAGGCAAGAAGGTCCTCTCTGCATTTGGTAAAATCCCGCCGAAAGGGGCCGCTGTAATAGTGATTTTTGTGCGATTTTTCTATTGCACCATCGAAAAATGTATCAAGTTATGCATAGAATTGAACCAATTTTTTGTGTATGTTTTTGGCCAAAAGAAGAATGTCCTCTCTGCATTTGGAAAAATTCCGCCGACAGGGGGCTTTGTAATAGCAATTTTTGAGCGATTTTGAATATTGTACCATCGAAAGGCATATGAAGTTATGCATAGAATTGAACTAAATTTTTAGGTCCTCCCTGAATTAGGAAATATTCCGCCGAAAGGAGGCACTATAATAGCGATTTTTGTGTAATTTTTTTGATTTTTCGTAATTTTATTGTACACCGGCGGCTTGTGAAGCGACGGGAACTTTCCATCCTGCTAAGCCGGCTATTCGCAAACAGCTGATATACAAAAGAATTACGAAAAACTATGGCTTTTAATAAATATCATGATCGAGATTAAGTTGTTATTACTCCGATTAATTGGCTGAAGCAGAAATTTAAGATGAAAGCCAAAGTTGATTATAGTATTGAACTAATAAAAATGAAATATAGACTTTTGTCACAACATTTTGAAATATTAAAATATATGAGATAGAAGAGAGTTTTTGGATTGACGCATACAACTAGTTAGTTATATTTTAATAAAAATATTTTCATAAAATCATGCTATAATTTCATTTAAGAGGTCTCAGGACTCTTAAAATTAGAAAAATGAAGAAAAAAAAGGACCATATACAACTTTTAATATCTTAAAATGTATTTGATTTTAAGATACAATTTTTTTAAAATTGAAAGATATAAGTATGTTCTTTCATTCCATGTATTTAAAAAATTGCAAGATGCAGAATTAGCATTCACAGGGGACTCGAAACTGTCAGACATTTGTCGAGCAGAAAAATGGCGTAACAGATAACGCGCAGGATTACAAAATAAATTTTGCAACTAGAATACAAATTTTGGTGCCTACTTATTCTTGAGATTGTAGGAATTACCCCGGACCTAAATAAATTTATATTTAAAGCATTTTTCTATTTTTAATACAAAGTTGTCTTTAGCTAATGCAAAACTTAGAAAATTTCAATAGTATAATCACCTAAAAAAATAATTTTTTTGAACAATAAAAGGGAAATTTTAGGTTCAGTTTATATAGACTGATATCAAACATAAGTTTCGAAAATTTCATAAAAAAAATATTCAGAAGTTTTTGAGATATCGTGCGCGTTATGGCCAAGAACGTCATTTGGAGAAAAATGACTTCAAAGTTTCGGAAACGCCACTTCAGCTACTGGGCATGTATAATTTTAAAAGCCATAACTTCAGTTCTAATGGGAATTTCAAGGAAACAATTATATCAAAACGTTCAGAAAAGGTAAGTGTTTAACATCTAAAAAAATTAAAATTTTGGTAAATTTAAAGCTTTAAAAGTCTTCTTAACAGATAATAAAAATAATTAAAAAATTCTGACAAATTTTTCACAAGTGATCCAATATTTCATATATGCCCTTTTCATCTTCTGTTTGCTGTTTAGTATGAATTTATTTAAAAGCAGATTTTTACATTTAAAATAAATCCATGCCTTAATTACCGAACGAAATAAGCAACAGATATTTCAGCAATTTTTAGTAGAAGCTTCGAACATAACTATGAAAGAAAGAATGCAAAAAAAAAAAAAAACAAACAAAAAAAAAACAAGTAAAAATTAAATTTAAAAAATCAAAAATCCCGACTGCGTAAAAAGAGAAACTAATTAATTATTTCTCATCAATGTGAAACTATTTTTTATATTACTTACCTATTTTTACTTTCTTCTATTTTCAATAGAATAAAGTATTGCAATCGAAATTTTTTTCGACTTCCAGTTTTCGACGGATTTACACGTTTTAGGGGTCAGAGATCTCAAAAAACTTGTTTATAGAAAATGTCTGTCGCCATTGTACCATCAAAAAGTGTATGCAGTTATGCATAGAATTGAACCAAATTTTTATTTTAAGTTTTTTGCTATGACAAGCAGGTTTTGCCTGAATTTGGAAAAAAATCGCCAGTAGGGGTCGCTGTAATAGAGATTTTTGTGCGATTTTGAATATTGTACTATCGAAAAGTGTATGAAGTTATACTTAGAATTGAACCAAAATTTTTTTTTAAGTTCTTGGCTATGGCAAGCAGGTCCTTCCTTAATTTGGAAAAAAATTCGCCATTAGGAGCGCTGTAATAGCGATTTTTGTGCGATTTTGAATATTGTACCATCGAAAAGTGTATGAAGTTATGCATAGAAATGAACCAAATTTTTTGTGATTGTTTTTGGTCATGGCACGAAGGGCCTTCCTGAATTTGGAAAAATTCCGCCGGAAGGGGGCGCTATAATTGCGATGTCTGTTGCCATTTTCATTATTGTACCATCGAAAAGTGTATGAAGTTATGCATATAATTGAACCAACTTTTTGTGTATGTTTCTGGCTATGGCAAGCAAGCCCTATCTGAATTTGAAAGAAATCTGCCGGAAGGGGGCGCTGTAATAGCGATGTGTGTGCCATTTTCTTTATTGTACCAGCGAAAAGTGTATAAAATTATGCCTACAATTGAACAAAAATTTTTGTACATGTTTTTGGGTTTGGCCAACAGGTCCTCCTTCAATTTGGAAATATTGCGCGGTAAAGGGGCTCTATGATAGCGATTTTTGAATACTTTTCTTGATTTTTCGTAGTTCTATTGTCCATCGGTGGCTCGTGCAGAGGCGGGAACTCTCTGCCTGCTAAGCCGGCTGGTGAGGTGGATTTGGTGATTTCAACAAAATATCTTTATATTTTAAATTTGTGCTTTTTTTTTTTAGATGGATAACGAAACCTGTTAAAATAACTGTCTGGCTGAGGAGTCAAAAAATTTATAGAAAATATTTGTTCACCATTATCAATGCTAATCTTTTCAATAATACCTGGCCATAAGTTTTCATCATAAATTACAAAGCACCAGTCACCAATGTCAATCTATTTTCAACTGTGAGGAGTCCAATTGTAGAAACAATATTTTTTTCACCAGCTTCACTGGTAATGTATTCTTGATTCTTTTTTGAGATTGCAAAAGATTCTTGAGATTGCAAAAATCAGATCGATTTCTTATTTGAATAGTATCAAATTTGTTTGTCGTTTGTACGGAGTGAATCTTTTGACTACCTTTAACAGTTTTCGCTGGCTGTCTTCTATACTTTGAGTACAATCAATTTCTGTTTTTGTTTTTTTTTAACAAAAGTTACATCACGTAGTGGCTTAAACTTTTTATTTGCCTTGTATTTTGGTGGGGGAGCAGAGAGGAAGAATGGAATTTTAAGGAGAGGGAATTTTTAAACCTTGAATTAAAAAAAAAAAATGAACTCAAGTACAATAATTTAACAAAAAATATTATTTTATTTTTTAAAGATATATAGAACAATGGACTCAATGGACATGGAACAATAATATATTTATTTATGTATTTAGAAAATTAAAATTATTAATGTTTAGATCGTTCCATGATTTGGACATTGTTATTAAATAATATTTTGGGGTACATTTGCTACAAAGAAAACTTTGCAAAATACATAAAAACACGTAAGATCACTGAAGAATTACTTTTTAAATAAAAAAAAGAAGTTTTACTATTAATTTTAAATCATACTTTTAAATAAGAATGTCCGAAATTTCGTAACGATCGCAGTGGTCGTCATTTTGTATCGATCGTTACACACATTAGTTGAGCATGCTTCAAGTCAAGTTATATTATTGCACGTACTAAATACACTTTATTTATACAAAACACGATAATTATTTACGATAAAACATTATAATAAATATCTTTTTATACGTTTCAGGACATCAAATCATCTTTAAAAATAAATTTATCGAAAATAAAATCGGCGTTTCAATCGTTACGCGATTCGGACATTCCAGTTTCTTATTTGAGAAAAGTGCATTTATTGCAAAAAAATCTTACAAAAACACATACAAATACTTTAAAAAAATTTAAAAATGATTTTAAAGTTAGGTAAAAGAGTTTAAAGTACTTACTTGATCTATTTTTCGTGGAAATGACAGCTTTGTTACGATCGTAACTTTTGGACATAATAAAATACAGAAAAATTCTTTATAGAAAAGTCCTTCTATCTTCAAAAAAGCAATAAATCAGCTTGCTATCTCTTAACGAAATTATCAAAAAATCATCCGTTTCCTTTATGCATTCGTTGTTTACCATTAGAACCACCTGGAAGCAAGTTAAAACTCTTTTTCTTGGTGGTACATTGGAGCAGTTAACGTTATCAATGTCCAAAATTGGCCTCTTTAGCATAAAATAATAAAATTTTAAGATATTTATACAAAGCTTTTACAATAAATTATGTCATTTTCTGTCTCTGAACAGAATTAAAAACTCGGTGCAAAAATAAATAAATAAATAAAGTCAATGATAATTAAATTTATTTATTGAAAAACTTAAAGTTATGATGTGTTTCCAGTGCCCACCTTTTGAAAACCACACAAAACCAAATTTTGTGCTTTTTTTTCAGTAGTAATACCCAAGTTTGACACCGTAAATACATTCTACACTTTTCAATTAGCCTAAATAGAAAGTTTCATGAAATTCGTACTATTAGTTGAACAGAAATTAGTTATTTTTACCCGACTGAAAAGAAGGGTTATGCGTTTCAAGCGTATCTGTGTATGTGGATTTCTTTATAACCTCGAAACATCCCAACGGCTGGATGGATTTTAATGAATGAGGTCTCTATCGATTCGTCTTAACGGCCCGATGGTTATAGGCTAGGTTTTGTTTTTATAAATTCAAAATGGCGGTAGAGACGAAAAAAAATTACGCACCCTATTGAGTGGCATATCATTGGATAGGTCTTTCAAAATGAAGACGATGTTTCATCGGATATTTTACAGTCAGAAGCTCCGTTAAAATATTATACAACCTGGAAGTTTTCTATGTATTGTGGATCTCTAGCTTTACTGCAACTTTAACCCTCATAGACATCTATAGAACTCATCAAAACCGTGTTTATAGATAGGTACTAACAATTAAACACAACTTAAAAGTCATCAATACACGTAAATAAAAAAATAGGTAAGTAATATAAACAAGTAATATTAAAAAAATATATTTTAAGTCAATTCCTACTTAGTTCAATAAGAGATATTTTTTTTTATCCCATTCTTCTTTCTTCTTGAGTAGCACTTAAAATGCCTTGATTAAGAAGAGGGCTCTCTCGGGCTTAAAATACCTTGATCAAGAAGAGGGCTCTCTCGATTATTGAAAATTGATTAAGTTAATTTAATTAATGAATTGATATTTGGAAAAAACTGGATTAACATCAAGTGTCATCCACTACAAATTAAAAAAAAATATTTGAGCTTGAGTGGATGAATAATAAGTATTTTATTAACGATTGAAAATTTGAACAAGATATATATAGCGAGAGTGTGAGCTAATAGTAGGAATTGAGAAAAAAAAATAGTTTCACGTTGATGAGAAATAATTAATTAGTTAGCTTTTTACGCAGTCGGGTTTTTTGATTTTTTAAATTTAATTGTTTTTAAATGAGTGTATTTTAGGGGCATATCGAAATTGAAGTTCGGTACTCGATTGTTGGGAATGTTGCAGAATGACTATGTCACTTCTATTGATGTATTATTTCTTGCCAATAGGACCCTTTCCCTAACTTAATATGTTTCGACTATTACCAGCCCAAATGTTTCAATAAAACGAGTAAAATATATATTTTTTAAATTATGCTCTTCTACACATCATATATGGCACCTTAAATCATCATTTTGACGCTTTTTAAGCATAATTTGAAAACTACTTGGAAGAAAAAATTTAAATATTGAATTCGGATAAAGCAGTACATGATAAACAAAAATCTATCAAAAAATTGTAAGTCGCAATTCATATTTTGTTTTTCGAATATTAATTTCATAAGTCATAATTGATATTATAAAAATTTTTAAATTACAAATTCAATGTATTTATGTTTGGGGCTTTTTACTATTATAACCACACAAAAAATTATCACATTAGGATTATAATATCAGGAGATAATAAAAATATAGGTTTTGTATTTAATTTTCGCCGTTTTATATTTTATCTTTCTAAATAATCCAACAGCTTGCATAAGTACTCCTGCGATGTTTATGAATGGCGTAACATTCAAGAGGAATACAGAGCTACAAAACTAGCTGTGCTGCGCTTCCCAGGAAGCAGACTGCTTCCAATTTTTTCCTTTTATATTTTCTTTCGAAGTGCAGATGCTGGGGAAGATGACTTGAAGCCACTTCAAAAATCCTTTTGAATTTCTACCGCCACCATTTGAGTGATTCTGTTGTACGTGCAGTAAAAAGCAAGAGTAGCGTGTTGACTTTTTTGACACATCGTAAATTCAAGGTGGTATAAAAAGTAAAAATGTATCCAAAGATTGTGATAAATGAAACAATGCATTCATTCTGTGGTTTTATTTTTAAAGACAGATTTTTGCTGCCGTAAGGAGGTATTCAGTATTAAGCCCTCTATGTACATGCCGTTTTAAAATTTAATTTTATCAGCGATTGCTTATTTAAAAAGTAGTTAACAATGAATGTACCAAAAACGGGTCATTTGGTTTCTACCAGATGGAAATATTTCGATTCGAAGCAGAAATTGGTCTTTTTGTTGTTTATTTTTCCTTTTTGCTCTTCTTGGGAGACCATTTAACTTTTTCAGTGTAATTGCTATCCTGGACTTCGGCTACGGTCATAAATCTAACAAGGAAGATCTCCAAAAGCGCATACTTACAAGGAAGCTCTCCATATGGGTATACTCCGAATAATCTGAAAAAATTATAGAATGTTCTACTCATGAGGATAATAAAAAAAATTTCGGCGGAAAATTGATAAAGGGTCCATAAAAAAATAATGAAAATTTGGGTACTTGGCGATGGAATAAAATTTCAAAAAGTTCAGTTGAGCACTGTTGATTCAATTTTGTTGCTGTGGAAACAACGACTAATTTGATATTGAAATGAATAACTGCAGCATTCATTATCTTCTCCTTATTTTGTAATACGCTTAAATATATGAAGATATTTTTTATATATGAAACTGTTTTTAAAGTAACAAAATTAAATAACAAGCAACATAAATATGTAATAAAAAACGCACTTATTAAACTCTCTCATTGTTTAAGTATAAATTCCTGAAATACTATTTGCACGCATTCTAAAAATCAATTAACAAGCAATTTTCAGGTGCATTAAAATCGTTTGCTTTTTGCGAGGAAAAGTACTGCTTGCCAAATCGCGTGACGCTTTTTGTCTTTTCGCGCTAAATACTCGAAATTATTATATTTTTTTTACAGACTTTCTACTATAATTCCGCCGCTAAATTTGACTGATCCTTTATTACATACATAAGTAGCTTAATTAAAAAAATTTCCAAAATATTCTGAGTATGCTTGGTAAAAAGATCTTTATTTGGAAAAAATTATGTGTTTACGATTGTTTAAAAAAATAAAATAAAGAAATAACTCAAAATTAAGGTTCGATTCTGAGCACTGTCAGGTTGACCTCGATATTTTTAGTGTCGAAGACAACAACAGAATAGCATTGTTGCCATGGAAATAAAAATTTATTCAATAACGAAATGTGTAATGAGTGTGATGATGGAATTAACATATCATCACATATCATTATTTATTCCCCCTTTTACAATTTAAAATTTAATCAATACTTCTTTTCCTTTTCAAAAAAGTATATCTGTTTCTTCTCTTTTACGCTTAATAAATTACGTTCACTTTATATCCCAAGCTTACTCAAAACCGCCAATAAAATAAATAAAAAAACAAAGCTAATTTCTCATCTTAAAAGCATTACTGTGCGAGCAGACTTTCCTTAATCTTTGACCATAGGCTCCTGTTGCAGCAGTAACTTAAACACCCAATGTAATTTCCCATTTGATAGTCAATACAAATGCCTTTTCGGCCTGAAAGATATCCTGTTAATATTAAAATCGGCGCCTGGCATCTGCGTTGCTTCTTCTACATATAACTTTCCCATTGCCCAGCCTTGTCATATCATACTGTTCGTTAAAATTTCTGTTACTTAAGCTAATGAATCTTTGGGCTGATTTTGAATTCAAAATGTCCGTTAGGTGACGTATTCTTTGGGGTTATAATTGTGCAAAGTTCAAAGATTTGCGGCTCGATGCACTTACAATAAAGTTCTCTGGCATTCTATCTCTGGCCACACTACTGTAAAGATATAACGCTATTTATCTCCTGTATACCGGGGGTCACCCCGCGAGAATGTTATATTGCTCGCTTGTCTTTAATAAAATGCCACATGCATATTTTGGATCTTTTAACTGAATCTCTCGTAGTACCTGAGTCTTTGCATCCACGTAAAGTACCTTAAACTGATACGGCTGATTTGATACAAATAAAATTACTATTTAAAATTTAAATCAATTTATCTTAAAAAGGATAAATGAAATCAATAGCATAAGGAGAGCTTTCTTAATCAGACAGTTAATTTTAAAATACACTTAAAACTTATCTAGGCAGTGAAACCGTGTAAAATTCGACTCGTACCGCTGCCACTACATCTTTAATTTCAACTTGGGAAATAAAAAGTAGTACGGAAACGACAGATCTGGTGAGTAGCAAGGGTGGATGATGCTCACAACCTGCCTTCTCAGCAAAATTTGCTGCACAAGAATGGACTTAAGAGCCGGTGCGTTGTCGTGAAAGAGGTACCAATTTTCACTGTCCAGCGAATGAGGCCTCACACACTGCATTCGTTTCAAAAGCCAACAAGCAATCGTTATAGAATCGTTATAGAATACACCAGTCACAGTTGAATCTTGACGATGAAATGTCCTCATTTCGAGTCAAACATGGACAACCTGATCTCTGATCGCCTTCGGTCGACTCTTTTTCAGCTGGAAATCCACTCAAATACTTCCGAACGCCTCATAGCATCGTCACCATATGCAGGTGTAATCATTTCGTTGTCGATTTTCCCAATTTAACACAAAATTTGGTGTTCGTCATTTGTTCCAATTTTTTTTCGATGACAATGACGCACACACAAGCTTTACGGAAATGAACGCTACCAATGCAACGGCAACCACTTGATACGCGTGGCTGAAGGTCATTGATCGGTCATCCAGTCGGTTTCACAGAGATAGCGCCACCTTTTTTTTGTGAGCGGGAGCCCTGGAACTTTTTTAATGTACCGTGTATATCACATGCTTGATGGGGTGGAATTATTGGTTAAAAAGCCATCTACACTTTTGTAAAACATGAATAATAATAAAAAAAACTGTGTAAAATTGTCCTTTTCGATACAACCAAATTGAATCATTGATTTAGAAATTAATATCGTGAAGCTATATGCGGATGGAATCTCATTTCAATAATTTAAGTTGTCATATTTGGCATGCGAAGTTTATGCGAAATTTTTTTAGGCATTTTCTTCAAAAAAGTAGTGGGTGCGAAAAATATTCCAAGGTGTATATTATGTGAGTAAATAAGTTTTAAATGGGAAACGAATGCTGTCTATTTAGTGGATCCATCAGGCAAAACTTGACCTAAACAATAATGTCAAATTTTATGAATATTTAAAATTAAGGTCGAAAATTAAATGTGGGAAATAAATTGTAAGGTGAAAATCGATGCTAAAGCATTTAGATATTTAAAATTTTCAGGATACAATTACGCTTTGTAACAGTTTTGCATATATTTTCACGATACCGAGACAACTTGGAATGATAAAATAGCCACTACTTGCATTGCTCTAAAATCTTCTGTTAATCAAATAATCTTCTGTAAATCAATACCCGTATATTGTTACGGACGATGCCGAGACAACTTGGAAATGATAGAATAGCCTGTGCTAGCATTGGCATAAAATCTTCTATTAGTCAAATAATCTGAAAATCAATACCCGTATACTGTTGCGGACGATGCCGAGACAACTGGGAATGATAGAATAGCCTGTGCTTGCATTGGCATAAAATCTTCTATTAATCAAATAATCTCCAAATCAATACCCGTATATTGCTACAGACGATGCCAAGCCAACTTAGAATGATGGGATAGCCAGCGCTTGCATTGCTCTAAAGTCTTCTGTTAATCAAATAAACTTCTGCAAATCAATACTAGTATATCGTTACAGACGATGGAGAGTCACACAGTTGCCAATACCACGGCTTTTTTTCACACCACGATTGTCTTGGAAAAAATGTTATTCTTTTGAATAAAAGAACATTTTCTGTATCAAATTACTGGTATCCAAAAAACCTGAGACTTGGCAGCTCTGGAGACTACTTGGAGTGATAGAGTAGCCAGTGCTTGTACAGACCTAAAATCGTCTGTTAATCAAATAACCTTCTGCAAATCAATACCCGTATGTAATTACAGACGATGTCGGGACAACTTGGAATGATAGAATAGTCACTGCTTGGATTGTCCTAAAATCTTCTGTTGTCTGTAAAAAATACCATTGCAATGAAAATATCATACCAGAACACTAAATGCAGCAATCTGAAAGTTGTACCGTTTCTGAGAGCAAGTTATTTCCTTTCCTGCTTTTTCATTTTTTTATAATTACGAACTACGTTCGCCAACCCCCGTTCAGACACCGCAGACTCTAAAAGCACGCTAATTTGGTCGGCTTTAAATAGATTTCAGAAGATTGAATTATAAGCTAAAAAACAGTGGCGATCTCCCTATAAACGGTTTTCTATTCATTTATCTTTGATTGGGGAATTTTAAGGCCAAAGCAGCTGCTGTTAAAAGGTACAATGGCTGTTTCCGTCTTTGATTAAATGAAATCAATTAAATATTTCAAAAAAAGCTAATATAAAATGAATTAAGTAAACAGAGTCTTTGCCTCACGGTATTTTTTAGCAAAGCGAAAAGGAAGTTTTTTTTTTTTTTTTTTTTTTTTTTTTTTTTTTTTAATAAGACAATTTAAATGTATCGTTTTTAATCTGACGTAATTTTCACCAAACTCTTCTTTCTCTTTTTAATATTCACGTGTAATTACTATTGTTAGAAATGAAATATTATTTGCGCTGTCTTAATAAAAATAGTTGAAAAGATCATCTTAGAATATCAAATAAATGTCTCGCGCAATTTTTAAATTTAAACTGTTTTGCAATATTATTTTTTTTTCGTTTTACGTAATAAGTGTAATGTGACGTAATTTGTCCTATTTAAGACTTCTAACGCATGTTAATGAATTTATTATTTTACATATTCTTTCTCTTTTAAAATTCACATGTAAATATAGTTTTTATGACGTAATTTTCAATGAGTTCCTGCTTTTTATTTTTTCTGTTTATAATAGTCACGTGTAAATAAATTTTTAATTTGAAATAAACATTACTGTTTGCGCTGTTTATACAGTTGGCAACAGTTTAAATTAATACCATTTTCTAAAATATGTAAAAAGTATCTCTCGAAATGCTGAAAATTTGAATTTAAAATAGAAGTAAAACCTCAAAAAATGAGTCAAATTAAAGAAATAAATGCAGTCTGCATACCGGGAAATTCTGATGCATAATATGATCTAAAAATGATTAAATTCCCATAAATAGTTTTTGCTCCTATAAAACTTTTTTAATGGAACGATTTTGTCCAAATTTAGCATTAAATATCTCTTTAAATAATTCTTCGATTTGAAAACTGTCTGCATCAGCGTGTTTATCAAACATTTCTCTATAATACCGCCGATTTTCATATTTTTGTATGCAATATTTTGTTTAATATTAACGAAGAAAGACCTCCGGTCACAAAAAATTCAAAACCGGAGGCGGCGGCGGTGACAGCGTTAGTTACTTTTTTTAGAATAGAGATTTTTGTGTGCAATATTTTGCTTAATATTAACGAAGAAAGACCTCCGGTCACCAAAGATTCAAAACCGGCGACGGTGGCGGTGACAGCGTTAGTTACTTTTTTTAGAATAGAGATTTTTGTGTGCAATATTTTGCTTAATATTAACGAAGAAAGACCTCCGGTCACCAAAAATTCAAAAACGGCAACGGTGGCGGTGACAGCGTTAGTTACTTTTTTTTAGAATAGAGATTTTTGTGTGCAATATTTTGCTTAATATTAACGAAGAAAGACCTCTGGTCACCAAAAATTCAAAACCGGCGGCGGTGGCGGTGACAGCGTTAGTTACTTTTTTTTAGAATACAGAGATTTTAAACTCAATTATATTAACTGCCAAATTACATAATACCTCTGTTGCTTGGAGAGCGACGTTATTCTCTTTATTAAAGATATTCCAACAGTTAAATTTATCTTTTAAGAAAGTAAGTCTTTCTTTTGCAATTGGATCGATTTATTTGCTGTAGTAAATTATAAAAATCTATTTTGAGACTTTTTTTGCCCTTATATTCTGTTTTTTTTTCTTAATTAATAGATTAGTTAAGTAATTAGATTCTACGAGATTTTGGAATATGTTAGAAAACATGTGGAATATATTTCAAACTTAGCGATAAAAACGAGCGATAAATAACAAAACAAACTTTGAAAATAAGTAAAAAATAAAAGCAATGTCCATTACAATGCAGTGCTGTTATCCTTTCAGCATGGGACGTTTTCTGAAAACGGTACTTCTGCTAATATTGATATGTTATCTATTCGCCCACCCTCGAATGCAAGAATAAAAAGGATAGGTCGAGTTCGTGCTCATGAATACAAATGCAAGCTCGGTCAATCAATACCCTTATATTGTTAGTGATTAAGTTAAATACACTGCTATAGCTATAGCAGACTGTTTTTCTTTTAAGTGACTGAAACTGTCACAGAAAGAATAAAAGACTGTAGTTGATACCAGTTCCATGTTGACACTTTAAATCTTAAACTTTTGTCTAATATACATAAATGGAATGATAATGAAAGCATAAAAGCAAAAAAAGTCTTAATAACACTACGAAGTTATTATGGACTAAGACCAAGATACTGATAATTGGGGTCCCAAGACCATACACGTGATTTAAAAAAATGTTGGGGTATGGTTAAGTAAATTTTTAAAACTTAGGCTATTTAAAAAATACATACTATGTGTAATTTCACATAATACTATAAATCTTCTCTATCGCCCTCATAGGAGGCTCTAAACTTAACCCTTTCAGGGGCAAAATATTTCTACTCGTAAAATGTTGAAATGATTGATTGACACATGAATTTACAAACAAATTTATTTGGAAATAAGTAAAAGTTTTTCTTTACGTGCTTAATAAAAAGAAAATGTTTATTCAAAAATTCTGATGCCAGTGTGGCATTTGAGGATTAAAATTAAGTGGTCCAAAAATGAACCACCGTCCTTCAAGGTTTAACAAGTGATAAACACAGAAATTTAAAACCAGTTTTCGATTATATATGTACATATATACCAGTACCATAGAAGCCAAAGGGTACAAGTGACAAAATTTAGATTTGGAATAAATTGAGCTCAAAGTTAAACATCAATAGTAATTGATTGAATTAAAATGCGAAACTGTTTTTCATTTCATAGCGATCTTTGAATTCTTAGATTGAATACCTGTGAAAGAAAAGGGGAATACAATTTTTTTAAATTTTTTAAGTAGAGATTGAGCAGGTTAAATAGTTAAGTAGTTTAAAGAGCTTATGTAGTTGACCTCTGGAACGCAGCACATAATGAGAAAATTACTTATATCTCTTTACCCCCAAACAAATAGCCTTATTTCCAGTAGTCTGTGACTTAGTGCAGTTTTTTCAATTTTGACACTTATACAGATTGGCTTCTGAGGTTCTCATATATTTTTCTTTTCTTTTATAGTGACATCTTTTAAAAAGCCAGACGTGTAAGGCATAAATAATTAATTTTTACATAAACTAAAACAGCACTTTAGTTACGTTTCAAAGAATGATTTTCAGGGTTCCTTATTTCCAAAGGAAAAATGGGAATCCTTATAGGATCATATTGATGTCCGTCTGCCTGTCAAAACCTTTTTTTATTCAGGAACGACTGAATGCATATTGTAAAGTCCTGGTTCTATTCAATAGCACTCTGCCAATAGAGGCAGATGTGGTACCTAAATATCTCTCTTTTGCTACAAGACCGACACATTTCGAGTATCATGAAATCTCTAACAACCCAATTAAACTTGCAATATATTCCACTTCAAATCTCTCCAAATGGCAGTATGAAAATCATATTTTAAGCCAAGATCTTAGCTTTATACTTTTCGGGTATAATAACTCTTACAATACTTGAAATACTCTTCAAGCATTTTTAAGTGCCGCAGGTTATCATATAAGTCTGACTTACATATATCTAGGGTTCGTAAATATCACCATATTTTCAAAAATATCAAAAATATCCGATATTTTGATATATATCCGATATTTTCGATATATATCCGATATTTTCCAAAATAGTCAACTTACTGCTAATAATGAATATTTTCAAGCATAATATAAATTAGAAATTAAAACATATTGCAATTAACATACAAAACTTAAACAATAGCATTCTAAAATGCATTTCTCTCTTTTTTTTTTTTACTTAGAACAACATTGAAGATGTGCTAATTGAAAACAGATACAATTTGCATATTAGTATTTGCATACATTTTGCATATGTACATAAACTATAGGATTTGTATCAAGTATTGAGAAAGTTTTATATTTTATAAAATAAAATTTTAAATACAAATTAGTTTTTTTTTTAATTAAAGAATTTTAACATAAATGTAAGATTGTCTTATTGCTTATTACCTAATCTGTAGTACAGTTTAGGCTCAATTAAACCAAAATGAGAATATTCTTTTCTAATAATGCTGTATATAAATGATTATGTAAAATACGGTTTCTCTTTCAATGGCTGTTCTGAATTAATTGTCTCTCATAATTATTAGTTCTGCATTTAAAAATAAAAGTTTCAAACATAAAGCTTAGAAAAGATATTTGTAAAAAATTTTTGTTGTATTCTTTGCCTAAAAAAGTCACTGCCAGAGACAAAATTTTTTTATCTACAGAATGGCATAGTCAATAACAGTTAAAAATTTCATTTACACTTGTTTTGACTGGAGAAAATATCAAAATTATCTTACACATTGATATTTTCAAAATAAATATCAAATATACAAAATATCAAACATCTTGATATTTTCAAAATAAATATCAAGAATTTAAAAATATCGAAAATATCAAAAATCTTGATATTTTAAAAATAAATATCGGATATATATCAAGATATATATCACGATATATATCCATTGATATACATCAACGAACCCTGCATATATCCATATGCTTGAGGCCGTTTAAGGGACTCTTGGCTGAAACTCAGATAAAGCGAGGACCTATTTTTCTACGCTCCTTGCGTAGGTCTGTCCAGGTAACTCAGGGCAGGATGCGGAGACGGAGATAAACTTTCTCCGGACAAAGTACGGAGTACTCTAGGCTAGTGACCCACGCGCGGTACTAACACTACTGCGGACAGAGCTTAGTTAATCTCTAGATTGTGAAAAATCAACTTCTTCATTTTAACCTCCCTGAATATTTTTTATATAGCTGTACTGTAGCTGTAAATAAAGCTTTTGTAGCTGTAGACCATCCTGAATTCCTGACTCATGACGGTACAGTATCAAGTTCAAATTAATATCAAATAATAAGGTTCACGGCCTCATTATTTTGTAAAAATTTCGAGCCTCTAACTCAATTTAATAAAAAACTACGATTTTAAAACGTTTTTTTTTCCATACAAACTCACTCTGAAAACTATAGGGTACTTCCTGTTGATCAAGGATCTTGAAATTTGGCATGAAGCAAGGTCTTATAGCGTTAAAGATGTATATTATAGATCTTAAAGAGGGGTGAGGGCCCTCAAGAGAGAAGTCGGCACAAAAAATCTGATTAAGATTTAATATATAATTAAAAGTGGTTAATAAATTACAGCTTTACGATGCATCAATTATCAGAAGCATCTAACAAGTATAAGTAGGCAGTTCTTTATTTTTGTAAGTTTGTAAAGAAACTAGGTTACTTATAGAGCGGGAGGCGGCAACACAGACAATCACCTCATCGAGTTCACGGGTGAAATTCCAGAATTAGTCAAAACTCGATTCGCATATTAAAACGAAATCGGTCTGCCAAGTCATATCTTGGTTGAAAACATCTGAAAAATCCGATTTTAGTGGTTAATCGCTAGGTTTTTCATTGTGTTTTCCTGCACCCAAAGGTATGAAAACATGGAGGACTAGGAGCAGGAAAACACAATGGCAAACTTACAAGTCAACCACTAAAATCAAGCTTTCAGGGGTTTTCCACCAAGATATGACTTGGCAAACCGATTGCATTTTAATATGTGAATTGAGTTTTAACTAATTCTGGAATTTCAGCCGTGACCTCGATGAGGTGATTGTCTGTTCTGCCGCCTCCCGCTCTATTACTAAACTTTAAGGTTATATGAAATAACGATACAGAACCCTCAGAGTGCGAGTCGCACTTGACTTGTTTTTTCCTTGAAGGTTTCTCACTTGAGTTCTTGGGGTATCTACCTATACATTAAATTCGCTATTTTCGTGAAAAGTTTCAATTTTTTTAATTCTTTTATTTGAAAGATCAATCGTTTACGATTCCAAATCTGTTTGAATTTTATTTCTATTTATACTAGAAGAGGAGTTGTGGTCAATTTAATAAACATGAAGTAATGAGTCAAATACCGGAAGTGGGCGTAGGAAGGCCGGCAGAAATGTAAAGAATGTTTCTATGCATCCTTTTCTCGCGTTTTTTGCATAAAAACTCTCATAAACGTTAATTGACACTTCTAGATTAATTTTGTATGTATCTGAAAGATATAAAAAAAAAAGGTCTTTAAATGCCATTTCTGGAAAATCAATTTTTTCATTATCTTCATGTTCAACAAACTCCATCACATAAAATGGATTAAAGATACTTCGGTGAAATTTTCCCTAAATGTTTCCCATATTACTCACTATGCTCTGAACTAGAATTTTAGCTCTATGTGATGATGTATTTTATAGATGCTCAAGTATTTAAAAAAAAATGACAATTGACATGTTTTGAAATATTTCAATTAATTTTGAAGATATTGTAAAGCCCCTAGTTTAGCGCACAGGTAAGTGTAATAATAGTATATATATATAGTACAAAGGGAATTGAAATATATTTAGTTGGATTGAGTGTACACTGTCTGGCGTAAGCATGAAATTTTGCTAAAAAGTGGCAAAAACTCTAATTTCTAGGTGCATTTGCAATTATATAAATACCCGTAGCACTTATAGTCGTCATCTAGTCCGTTCGTCTGTCAGTCTGCCCGCATATAACAGCGCAAAAACTACTCAACCGAATGGTTTGAAATTTAATATATAGAACCGTTGCAGGATTTTGTCGAGACACTTAAAATTTTGTGATAATCGAATCAAAACTTTAAAAGGTATTAATAAAAGTTTTCTTCGTTCTATTAAATCCTATCATACGTAATTAATTCCATTATATCCCATGAGGTTGCCATGGTGATGACGTCCTATTTAAGATGGAATTATAATATTTCCGTATTACTGAATTTAACATATAGAATCGCAATAAATTTTGTATTCGTGCATTTTTGCATAAGAGAGCAACAACTATTGCACCAAGATCTGACTATCTATAAATCCAGTTATAGTACGGACGCTCCTCATTCGCCACGTTTGACGGACAATTTCCGACTTGCTTAAAATGTTATGAAGATAGTGTTAGGATTTCATGTTTTTTTTTTTTTTTTTCATTATTCTGCATTACAATTGAACTATAAATATATTTGTTTCTGCAGTATTGCACTTTTTTTTTTTTAAGAGCTGCGAACCTGGGCAGACAGATACCTAAACCTAAAAGAATCGCATTTCATCTAGTTCTGTATCTCAGCCGAAGTCGGTTTTTTCCGAATCGGTCATTTTACGAATAATCTATTCTAAAACTAGACTCTCTTCCTCCTACCTATGTCCTACTTCTATAATACAAATCTCATTCCATAACTCATCTTACACCCCCGTACACTTCTCCTTTCAGACGTACTTGTAAGCGCACACAGTTAGATTAGATTAAGCAATCAGAATAAAATAAATAATGCAAAATAACGGATTCGTTACTTTTTACTTTCTTCTATATTTACAAGAAGAAAGTATTGGATTCGTAAAAATTTTCGACTTTCGGTTTTCGACGGATTTACACGTTTTAGGGGTCAGAGATTCTGAAAAATGTGTTTTTACAAAATGCCTGTCTATGAGTCTGTGACTCTGTCTGTCTGTCGGTATGTGACACAAATTTTGTGGGCGCTCTATCTCAAGAACTAATGCACGAAATTTAATAAAAATTCATATTCAGTTAGTCCCTGATATAAATTGGAGCTGATTAGTTTTTGATGTAAATCACTCAACAGGTGGCGCTGCTATGCAGCATTTTTCACGATTTCCCCAATAGCTCAATTTCCAGAACTAATGCCCGGATTTTCATCAAACTTCAAATTATGTTAGTCCTTGACATGAATTGATGTTTTATAGATTTTGGTGTAAATCTCTCACCAGGTGGCGTTGCTATGCAGCATTTTTCATGATTTCCACAATAGCTCAATCTCCAGAACTAATGCACGGATTTTCATCAAACCTCAGATTCAGTTAGTCCATGCACGGATTTTCATCAAACCTCAGATTCAGTTAGTACATGACATGAATTGACGTTTTATACATTTTGGTGTAAATCGCTCAACAGGTGGCGCTGTTGTGCTGCATTTTTTGTGATTTCTGTAATAACTCTATCTCAAGAACTATTGCTTGGATTTTCAACAAACTTCAGATTCAGGTATACCTTGATATCAATTGATGCTGTTTATGTTTGGGTGCAAATCGCTCAATAGGTGGCACTGCTATGCTACATTTTTCAGAATTTACGCTATAGCTCAAGAATTAATGCACGAATTTTCATCAAACTTCAAATTCAGATATACTTTGATATGAATTGGTGCTAAATTGTTGTAATTTCTTGTACTATTTAAATAATTTAATTGACGTGATTTATATAGAAGAAAGTTTTGTGATGGCCACAACATACTAGTTATTTATACATTTAATAAGTATGTAGCGCTGTTACATTTTCAGACAGCAATACTTTAGAGATTCTCATTTCTTTCTTTCTTCCATCGATTCCTTCTGCTCTTGCACATTTTGAGATTTCATGAACTAAAATAAAAAATAACATTTAAGTAAAGGAAGCTTAAAATAACTTTAAACAATTTTTAATTATTTTATAGCTTAACATTTTAGAATAAGGGATTAACATTAAATTAATTAAAAACTTTTGTCTGTCCAAAATTAAGCTATTCTTCTTTGATACAGGTATTTAATTTTACACTTTTATACACTAGACAAATTTGTAAAATTGGAAATATGAAGCTCACTTTGGTTTTTCGTCTTAAACGCATGTCTTTACATGCCGCGATCGATTTTATTTATGAGGCTAGGAAGATGTTAGGTAATATGACACGTCATATGATTTCCAGCCCCAAAATTTATCCCGTTTGTCAGACATTGCTAAATGTTAAATACGGTTAGTTTAGAGAATTAAAATTAATCAGGATATAATTAAAAATGCAAAATAGCACCGGCTTAATATATAATTAAAAATAAATAATAAATGAAATAATAATAAATAATAAAATGGCAGGTACAACTAAATTTCTTTTATACTTAAAAAGCCTATTAATAGGCTTTTCGGGCAAAAAATGTGAACGTAATAGACATTCGTAGCAATGTGACTTTTTCTACTTGTTCTCAAAATATAATTTCCTTGAAATTCGTACTTAAATCAACATTAACATTGATATTAAATTGGAATTTTCTAAGTCTCTATTTGAATATTTCTAATTCGTATTTATGATATAAAGCAAGACATTTATAGTCCGCTCACGATAAGTTGGTCCATGATTTTGAAAGTTTAATTTTATTCTATTAAAGTTTTTTATTTGTAACCTCAAATAATAGGTGAAATGTATCTGAGAGAGTTACCATTTTGTAACATTAAAAGAAATAGGAACTTAATTTTACTATGATTATTTCTTCTTGGTTCAGGACAAATAAAAAAATCCCTGGCGTCTCGGCCTACAGGCGGAGGTAGATTTCGAAGTTAAGTACTAATTTTACCAACAAAACCTAAATCAAGATTAGCGATAAACCCAGTTTCTTCACTAAGAATTAACAATGAACTCTAGGGACCTAAATTTTTTTTGTGAATATTGTAATATACACGTATACACACATGCATATATATCGAATAGGTTTAAAAATGGCGAAAACAAATTCAGAGAACCTCAAAATGTTAAAATGTGTTAATATTTCCATTGTCGGGTTTTTATCATGTTTTAGTACGTTTTTTTCAAACTCAGATGACGTTGAATTTACCTGCCATTCGTCCATTACGTCCATTATATTTCCAATATGATGTTTTTTTTTTTTTTTTTTTTTTTTTTTTTTAAATTCGTCAAACTATTTATTTCATTTTCAGTTTTCACATGGAAATCTTGCTCTAGAAAACTTATAACGTATTTATTCAATTTTTGTTTTCAATTCGTCAAACTATTTCTCTCAGTTAAAAATAATAAATATATTACAAATCATCAGACATACAAGTAAAATTACATAAATACATTTAATACAATTAAAAAGCAAACGTTTCAAGCTAAATTTTAGCCCCTCATCAGTGCAACAAAACATTCAAATGACAGAAAACTATATATCATGTTTACAGTTAAAAATTATTAGCAGTTAAAATTAAATAAAGTATAAAATTATTTTAAAACAATGCTGAGTATTCAGGAGGAAGTGCACATGATTCATTTATCGGCGACGTTTGCTTGCGAGTGAACACACCTTCCAGAAAAACTCTACTTTTAATATTATTGCAACCGGATCTGATAACTTTCATATTCGTGAAATCTGGGATATGGTCGGTATCCAAAGAATGCTGTACAATTTTAGACTGTAGGTTTCCAGATTTGTAAGCGCGTTTATGCTCGGCAAGGCGAATGGCGCAAGTGCGACCAGTTTCGCCAATATATACTGACTCGCAACCTTTACATGGTATACTGTAAATTGAACCGGTTCTTAGTAAGGGGGCAATTTTAGGTTTAGATTTACAAAGTAAGTTTTTCAAAACATTTTGAGGCTTGAATGATGTACTGATGTTATGAGACTTCAAAAGGCTAGAGATTTTTTCAGAAAGATATTTGTTGTAGGGTAGAGATATGTAAATAGCGGGAGCCTTACAATTTACAGAGGATGACACGTGATGCTCAGAAAAAATCCTTTTTAACCAAAAAGGAGCATCACGTGTCATCCTCTGTAAATTGTAAGGCTCCCGCTATTTACATATCTCTACCCTACAACAAATATCTTTCTGAAAAAATCTCTAGCCTTTTGAAGTCTCATAACATCAGTACATCATTCAAGCCTCAAAATGTTTTGAAAAACTTACTTTGTAAATCTAAACCTAAAATTGCCCCCTTACTAAGAACCGGTTCAATTTACAGTATACCATGTAAAGGTTGCGACTCAGTATATATTGGCGAAACTGGTCGCACTTGCGCCATTCGCCTTGCCGAGCATAAACGCGCTTACAAATCTGGAAACCTACAGTCTAAAATTGTACAGCATTCTTTGGATACCGACCATATCCCAGATTTCACGAATATGAAAGTTATCAGATCCGGTTGCAATAATATTAAAAGTAGAGTTTTTCTGGAAGGTGTGTTCACTCGCAAGCAAACGTCGCCGATAAATGAATCATGTGCACTTCCTCCTGAATACTCAGCATTGTTTTAAAATAATTTTATACTTTATTTAATTTTAACTGCTAATAATTTTTAACTGTAAACATGATATATAGTTTTCTGTCATTTGAATGTTTTGTTGCACTGATGAGGGGCTAAAATTTAGCTTGAAACGTTTGCTTTTTAATTGTATTAAATGTATTTATGTAATTTTACTTGTATGTCTGATGATTTGTAATATATTTATTATTTTTAACTCGTATATCAGACGTTAAACAATGATTATTTATTTTAATATTTCTCTCAGTTTCATTTTTCATGTGGAAATCTTACAATAGAAAAGTACTAATTGTTGTGGTGAGAATTTCATTGTTTTTTTTTTCAATTGTTAGCAACTGCTATAACGAAAAATGTTTATTTTTTCCTGTGGTTTTTGTGTAAGAGCTGGTTTTATCAGAATCTTGTTAAGGCGCTATTCAAAAATTTTAACCCTCCTCCTTTCCATCTCTTTGGGCCGATTTTGCCCATTTGCGAAACGAAGAAGTTTGAAGACGATTTGTGCATAATTGCGGCTTTTATTGTGAGGACAAAATTTAGTACATACATATATATATAAACATAAACTTTTTAGGTGGGGTTGTTTTGTGTTCCTGGGGTCATATAATGAAAAGTTATGAAGAAATTTTTCAAAAGTCGCACCATGGTAACGGCTGCAATAGGTAGTATTTCTTACGAAATCTACCTAAAAAATAGTTGCGATAGATAACGAATGTTAACTACTCCTATAAGTGGTTTGCGTTTGTCCTGAACCAGATTATAAAAAAAAAAAATAAATAAAAATTACCCACAGGCTTCAATTTTCCTGTTTACCCTAGAAATTATCGATCAAGTGCGAGTTTTATTCGATCACAAAGGGTTCCGTACAACAAAGACCTTGTACAAAGTTTAAACTTGGCATTGTGCCAAGTGTGCTTCGAGAGGAGGTCACATTTGCAACGTCGCCTTGGTCAGAATCGGTGTTTTCTAGATAATTTTTAATTAATAATATTTCGATTAATTAACGACTAATGATTTCGAAAATCATTATCACCAATCCTTGACTCCGCGCCGATAAGTACCTCGAGCACCCCTCAACTCCACCACTGAGCGCATGCAAAGTAAAGTGCAACGGAATGAGATTTTCTCAAAAACTGTGTGGCTTACGATAATCGTTATAGTTTTCTTGGAAGGTTTAAATAAATTCCTACTACCCCTAATTTTTTTCATAAATTTAGTTTTAGTTGATTCGGAAAAAGAAGGGGGAGGGAGGTGCATATTTTTGCCGTACATTTTCGACGATATCTCTGAAAATATACCTAAAGTTAAGGGGTCTGGGGCTAAAAATTCTCAAAAAAGTGCAGTTTTTTTTATTGGCTTAAAAAAAAATACTGAGTTTTTAGCGTTAAATACCGCAAAATGCATGCTGTTACCTTCATTAGATCCAGAGGTATAACACCTTTCACCTTGAGAAGGGATGCACTTTAATTTCACTTTCACGGACTTTAACTTAATTTATCTCAGAATGAATTTTTTCACGATTTGTCAACTTTTAAAGTAATATGTATCTAAAGTTCCTTGCATGATATATGTATGCAATGCAATGTTAAACAAAGATTTTATGCTATATTTCCAACAAATTGTCTTCAGGATTTTTAAATTTGAGTGATAATTGTGAAAATATGCTAATTAATGCAAAACTCACTCATAAAAAAAACTTCATTTATTTATTTTTTTTATCTATAAAATTCATAATCAATATTTTAAGAAATCCTGAAGACAAATAAAAATGACACATTTTCTGTACACAGAAGTGTAAAAATTTAGTAAATCGAGTAAGTACTTCCATAGTTATATCAAAAATTAAATAAGTTTAAATTTTTAAAATTTAAATAAAAAAAACTTAAAATTTTTCAGAATTTTTTTACATATTCTTATCATTCTTATCATATTAAAACATATTTCAGAAAAAAATTTCATAACAAAATCTATATAAATAAAAAAAATAGAATTTTGAGTCCCGGACCCCATTAAAACAAATGTATTTTTGAGTTCTGTGTTTGTGAAGGCGCGAGATCCTTCGAACAAAACACCATAAAATATTTAAAAAAAAAAAAAAAAAAAAAAAAAAAAAGTTAATTAATTCGTCTCCTTAAAATTTTCCTAAAAATATTTGTAAAAGGCTAATAATCTATAAATATGTGAGTCCTTAAAAGTATATAGTACAGTCGAACCTCGTTATCCCGAAACTCTAATGAACAGAAAAAAGTGTCGTCATAAGCGGAGTGTCGTGGTAACCGGAGTTGGAGAAAATATGTTTATAAAAAGCTTTTTAAAAATTAATTTAAGAAAATTTTATATTCATAACTCTTCTTCCAGTTTTAAGCAATACAACATTATTATTAAACAAAATAAACACCAAAAACAAAATTGAAAAGAATAAAAATCAGATTTATAATAATTTCTTTTTTTTTTAATGCTACATGAAATATTGATGAATTAAGATGTGCTTCCTACAATTCTTTTTTGAATATTATACAATGAATTGTAATCCATATTCGTTGTTTCAGAAATGGATGTTAGATAATTTCCGATCGTTTTAATGCAATGCAATGCTTCGGTTTTAGTCGGATGAAAAACGCCGTGTAACCACAAGAAAGCGCCACCTGACCAGAACAAAAAGACCGCGAGTAGACTGATACGTCTATCTGAAGCTTTAGTGGGTCATTCATAGTGTATGGGTTTATTTATTCAGATAAAGTATTGAAGTAAAATTTCCCATTTATTTCAATGGGTATTTTAGACACTTTGTGAAAAGTTTTGTTAAGGAATTTCTTATCGCTTAATTTCCGTGCTTATAAGATGGATTATGAAAAATGGACAATTTTCCTAAACCGTCGGGAAATCCGGAGTTGAAAATTATTCAACGACGTAAAATCCGGAGTTTATTTACATTAAAATCATATAGAGAAAATCGGGGCTTTGAAAAACTGACGTGATAAGCGGAGTGACGTGAAAACCGGGTGTCCGGATAACGAGGTCCGACTATATATAGTATAATGTATGTAGCCTTTATAACTCTGGCAAGTTTGAACTTTTCACGTTCCATATTTTTCCAGAAAAACTGCTGTTTTAGACGGACAGACAGACACACGAGTGATCTTATAATGGTTCTGATCTTACAATTTAAGTACAGTCATTCAGGGTAACTTTGAACCATGGGGTGTAACGTTGCACCATCTCCTATTTTTCAATATTTTTGACTCCAAAAGACTAAATAAACTCCAGAATTGATCTCTGTTGGCAAGGTTCTAAACTGGGATTTCTACTCTTTATTTTAGAAAATAAATTAGCAACATTATGCGCTATTAATTGCTTCATCTAACCATTTTTGTGAAGTACTGTTTTCAACCTAATTTTGAATGGTGTTTTGAAGTTGTTGTAATTCAATTAAATTTTCATAGTAAGTAACAATATACTCATTTATCAGACATATTATTGTCTAAATGTTGTAAATGTGATAACATTTTGTGATTATTTATTTATTAATAGTTAATAAAATGTAAAATAAGAAGGCACTAACATTTTATCACATATTCAGGGTAACTTTGAACCTGCTCAAAGTTATACTGATGTTTATAATTTTCTTATTATAGGTGCTGCTGTCAAAAATTTCCCATATTTGCATGTACATTTTATATAAATGCCGAAAGTGAACATTAGATATAACATATAAATATTTTCACAAGTATGTGTAAAATACATACAATTCATTTAAAAGCGTTTTTCGGGGCAGACCTACTCAAATTTGACATTTCATACATTCAACATTTTTTATTCTTGTTTGAATAATACTAGTACTAGTATGTATTACTGTAACTATGGATATATTATTGAGATAAAACATTGAAAATTTTTTTCCACTGCATTTTTATGTTTTATATGAACAATAAACAGGTTTTTTTTATTTCTAAATGTTCATGGTTCTCTTCTTCCACTTTTCTTATGCCTGATATTTGTTGTAACATCATAAATTATACAAATCTTCTGATGTTGGGAAATGCAAATTCGGAGTCTTTACATATCTGAAAACATTTTTGGGGGTTTAAAGTTGTCCTAACTATAATACTTTTTTATAATGAATTATTTTAGATAATACTTATCATATGGTGCAAAGTTATCCTAAATGGCTGGGTAACTTTGAACCAGGATAAAAATTCATTTTTTATTGCTTTTATCCTTATTATTCCTTAATTTTTGATAGTCAAACAATAATTTAGGATCATTTCTTCTCTTTTAAGACCCTAGTTACAACAATATTCTTAAAATAAGAGTGTGGCATATGAAAATAAAGAAAATGCGGATCAAAGTTACCCTGAATGACTGAACAGAACTCTAAAAATAAGATTTTTAAGCGATTTTCCCTTACAAAATTCAAGAAATTTGAAAAAACACTGAAAAGTTTCCCAGAAATCGTCTAAATTCGAGAAGCGTCAAATGTCCAATTAAAGCCATTATCCATGAAAAGTATTTATGCGAGACCACAAGATTTAAAAAGAAAAAAATGTATTTTGCGTTCTAATAGCTCTTTATCAATTAAATTCCGATAATAGTTTAAAAAACAATGATAAACAACAATGGCATGTTGTTAACAAAATTTACCTCTGGGATTTCTTGTCATTAGTATTAATTAATGCAAATTACATATTAAATAAATATATGAGAAAGAATTACCAGACGCGAGACAATTTTCAAAAACACTATTAAATTAATTCTTGAGATTTCTGATTAAGAGTCGAAATAGTTTCTTTGAAAAAATGCTGGTGGACATTTAATTATATTCATCAAAGGCATTCATTTTTTTTTTTAATTTTATATCATTAATTAAAAGAATACATGCACGTTTATGAATGCGGAGTGTTTATACAAGTATATAAGTTTTAAGTATCATGTAATTAATTACTTGTCTTGTTACTTAACATGCAAAAACTAAATACATCATTAATGATTTAAATCACCAGGATAATTGTAGTTTTAATTCAGGAGTTCAAAAGTAATTTAATATTTTACAGAGATGAAAGGGATGCGAATAAATTTGAATCATTTAAAACTGTGTCATTGAGATTTAGAAGAAATAATTACAAAATAAAATTTCGCTTTGAACGCACTTATCAAAAATGTTTCGTGTATATTTTAATTTGAACTGACATATTATACATTTTTTAAGGATCAACTAATTTCAATATTCGACAAACGTTTTCTAATTTTTACGAGTGCCTATTTGATTTTGTACGGTAGTAAAGGTGCATGAAATTCGCCGAAATTTTTAGAATCTTTTGGCAATAAAAATTATTTAATTTTTATTTTGAAAATTTTATCCAGTTTGAGAAAAATTTCACTTTTTTGAAAATTCTATTAATAATTAAATTTTGTAAAAATAAAATTCAATAATAAAACTATATTAAATAAGTATAATCGTCTTATTAAAAAAAATGAAAATATCATCTGGTTTAGTCCTCGATAAATTCTTTTAATTTCATTGGAAAGCGCCAATTTAAACATTATGCATTCATTTTGTAAAGTACACATGGGATTGAATAAACTTTTCACAAAAAGTTTTGTCAATTTATAATTTCCATAAAATTCACTGCGGTAACTGTGGTTTAAAGAAAGAAATAATTATGAGTTAAAATACAGACGACGACTTTTGGGGTAATTTCCAAATAATTATTTTTATATTGATCGTACGAAATTATCTTTTAACTGTAGTGTTAATCTGAGATTAAAAGATAGCAAACAAATAGGCAAATAAAAAAAAACATAATTTTTAGAAAAATTTATTGGGTAAATATAATTTTTATCTTATCAAAAGCATAGCTGCTAACTTTTATACGCTTTTTTCTTACCCGAACGAAATAAAATTTGTTTATTTAATCGTTGATTTTCACGATTAAATAACGCAAATTTTATAATTAAAAAATAGTGTTAATAAAAAGGTATGCCAAAAGTGTTCCTCCGTGAATTGAATGGAATTAAATTAGAAAAGCTTTCACTACTGCATGATATACCTTTTCTTACCCTAGTCAAGAAATGGAAAACCTATGGCACGCGATAAAATGCGTTTGGAATAGTCGGATTAAGGCTCTAAATTAAAATTAAATGAAATTACAGAACACACACGAATTTACACAAAATGAATTTGACTATTAAAGGAAATTTTTTTAATTAAAATAATTTAACTGCAACTACATGAATTAAAATCTATTTCAAAACGGCCTTAATAATTTTTCTCAAATAAAGAGAATGGGGAAATATCGGAAAGAAAGATTAGGGGAGACCGCAGACTGGGGCTAGTAGGCGCAGTTTTTAGTTATTGATTTTTATCGATTTTTTGTTTAAGTTTTTTTATGAAACTTTAAATGTGCTTTTAAAGAACAGGCATTGGGCTATAAATACCCGAAGTTTTGAGTTTGTAGCTTTTGTAGTTTATGTTTAGTGGAAACCTAAAGTAAAAGGAAAATTATGCGCCAACCTACCCCGTCACGGGGCAAGTTGCCTATACCTATGGGGTAAGTTGGCACACGCTTTATAAAAATTTAAATGAAACTCAAATAAGACACGCAGTTAAGAGAAATCAATTTCATTATTATCAGTAAGATTAAACAAAGGCGTTATCGCCGTACAATGTAAATCTAAACTATACAGACATAAAAATAATGAATAAAACATAAACACTGAGAAACTTCTATTCTACTCGGTATCATCACAAGAGTTACATTTTTCACAAATAAAAAATCGAGTGTCTCCGTTTGGAAAAGACTCGTGTGCCCAAAATCTTGTATTGCAACCACTTTTCTCGGTGTTTGCTGTTTTTCAAGATACCAGCACTCACCAGACACCGAGCCAACTCGCCCCATGTTCAATGCGCCTACTAGCGCCTACTAGGTAATTTGTAGAACCAAGACAGATTCATCAGATCCTAAAAGCCTTGATTTCCACAAATAAAGTGTGTGGCTTCATCTTCGTATTAATCATAAAAAAAACTAAAGAATACGAATTTAGAACTACCTTACCCAATAAATAGAGAAATAAAATAGTTGAAAAACAAATAAGTTTAAAATAAAACATGATTAAAAAGAATTGAGAAGTAAAAAACATATTACCAATTTGAAAGCCTTTTTAACCTAGAATGATGCATATTAAAAAAAGTGAAAGAGATTATTTGCACATGCTGCCAATTTTTTTTTAATGATGATGGACCAAAGAGTAATAATAAGTATAGTCATGTACAAACCTCAATATATGTGACCAGCGCCCTCTATAAAACATTTAAAAATGAATTCCACTATGTTATCCAAAGAGTCAGCACCGTGCGAAAGGGGGGGGGGGGGGCGAAGGGGGCGGTCGCCCCGGGCGCGGAAATTTAGGGGCGCCAAATTTGTACTACCAATTTCCGGGTTTTTTTTATTGTCGATCATTTTCATAGGAATTTTTTTTTCACTCATCGATATTCTATATTTTCTAAAACTAAATGTATACATTTACATATCGGGAATATTTTTCCCAATGGAAGTATGTACATTTTTCATTTCAAAATTATTGCGTTGTTCACATTTATTTACTTTTCATTGAGTTCTTTAGATCTGATGATTTTATAACATGCTTTTGTGATATTTTATTGCGGTGTTTCTTAAACTTTTGCTCTCTGCGGGCCCTTTACATCGTATACGAAAGTTTCTGCCACCTGCCACACTCAGTGAATATGAATTGCTAACCTATTCTGATTCCATTATGGGATTATTCTTATAGTCATTCGGTCATTACTTTGTTGTTAAAAAAAGGTCCAGCACAGGATGAAAATGCTGATTACATGAAATCTGCGGTTGCATAAGGACTACAATTTTTCAAACTAACGTTCAAGAAAATTATACCTAGTGGAGAAATTATTAACGGTGATTGCGGCTGATTGGATAGCTTAATTAAGGAAATCACTATATTTTGTTTTCTCTTTTTACTATTCACCAATTATCATGATCGCCCTCCAAAGTTAGCCAATCCAGATTGTGGGTTTTCATGTGGAAGAAATTAAATCTTAAAATTCCTGAGCATAAAAATGCTCTAGAACGCAGGAATGCATGCATTCGCTAAAAGAAACTTGAGAGACGTCTAAAATTAAATCATATAATCGACAGCAAATTTTAAAAGAGCTAAAGTGAAAATTATTGAAAGTGAAAAATATAAGTGGCAAAATATATTTAGGATGAAATTATGAACTTTCTTGCCAATGAAGTAAGAAAAACGATTGTAGAAGAAATTAATAGAGCAAGGTATTTTTCAATTTCGTTCGATCGCACTCTATATACTGAGTGTCCTAAAATGGACTGACTGTTTTTAAAATTCAGTAATCTGTAAATGGTGACAGCTATTTAAAAAAAAAAATTGCGGGAAGGTAATGTAAAATGTCAGTATTTTTTTACCTCGATTCCCGAATTTAGTTCCAAATAGAAACTATAGATGGCGCTGCAAGCAGGGATGACCACCTCGGGAACTCAGCTTACGCTTTAGAGTGATAGTGCAATCCCGAGGGGCAGACCAAATCCACTAGCTGCTCGCGTTACAAATGACTTTTTCAATTCTTATACTGCAGTTTTACAATTTCACATACAACATAAATATCGATGATTTGTTGACGAATTAAACAGTTTTATAGTCAATTCAGGTTACAGCAGTATACTTTATTAAACCATATTCGTGTAATTCAATCAAGTTTATACTGAATTGACAACTATGCCAGCAATGTATAACCACACAAGCACTATAAAGACAACATCTAGCGCCATAGGTGCACAATCAAGGCCAAAACCGAAATCGCCCAACACTGATGCGAAAAGAGGAGGCTAAATGTATGGAGTGGGTCTCATTCTCCAATACAATCTTATTTTTAGGGGCCTTTTCTATATATTTAACCTTCTTCCTTCATATGATGCTAGGGGATTTCAGTTTAGACCTCCATTGAGTGCTTATTGCTTGCCATCTATCTCTGCTATTTGGAACTAAAACCAAGAACCTCAGTAAAAAAACTCTCCTGCAAGAATTTCTTTTAATAATTGTAACCATTTGCAAGTTACTGAACTTTAAACACAGTCCAGATTAGGAATCCAGTACACCTCACAAAGAACAAATGACGCAAATTATACGATACCGAAAATAGAAAATTTTCATTCGTGGAAAGGTTTCTTAACTGCATCAAATCAAAAAAAAAAAAAAAAAAAAAAAAAAAAAAAATGAAAAAAATAGCATAAGAAATTCAAGATAAGCTAATGTCCAACAATCTCGACATTCACAGCTGCACGAGAGGTTCTCAAAGACGGTAGACGGGAGGTGCTGAGTTCGACCCAATCGCGCACATTAGCCTAATCGTACGAAATTGTCCGTAGTTTTCTTCGAACCTTGCGTAACTACGGGTTAGGTTCCCTTAGGAAGACCTTACAGAGGACAATCCCATCCCACTCCGGCCTACTATATCCAACTTGTAGATAATCGGCCGTCATAAACAATACCAATATCAACCCTTCAGAGTTCAATGTTGTGATATGGTGCAAATATGGCTTCCCAATATAATGTTGTGTAAGCTCGAATCATCGAAGTAAATAAATTCGTCTATTTTTTTACCATGTTCTGCACATTCACTAACCTTTGAGTTTGTGCTGCTGGTGTATGTCCAAAAATGTCCGGAACTGCATAAAATGTGTTTGTTTTTTCTTCTCTTCAACTGAAAGATGGGATTTACTTATGTCCCACTTATCAGTTTATTTAAAGAAACATTGCGATACTCTATGGTCATGAAAAAATAAAGCTATATCTGCAGTTTACAAACAATTGCCACGGATTTTAAAAGCTCTGGAAGACCTTATAGAAATGAAGTAAAATGAGTAAACTTACTCAGGAGCAAAAAGCTTAATAAAGCAAATAAAGGAATCCCCCTTTATTTACGGCCTACTAATTTGACACAGCATTTTAAATGAAATAGAAAAAGTTAATATTATTCTCACGACAAAAAAAGAAGAAAAAAAAAACTATCAATGTTTTGATCGCCTGCAAACTGATTGAAACACTAAAAAACACATTTCAGACAATAAGAGAGGAAATTTTTGAACAAGAAAGCGAAAATTTGGTTATGTCTGTAAATGTAGAGTCCTTATTTGAGCAAAACAGAAAACGTAAAATTCGCAGAACAATTTGACTACGAGGCTTCTGATGAATGTGGAAATTTATATGAATGTGAAGGATTTCGTGTTACGTAGAGACACTATAACCGTGCAACTGAACTGGAGGTTTGAGAAACTGAGAAACGTAAAAGAAGAATTTGAGTTTCTGGCTGGTCGCTGGTGTGAATCTAAAATCACTCATCGAAAATCTGTTAATATTGCCTGGACCTTGCCCTTTATTGCTGACTTGAATGGACTTGAATTGTTAAGCGAGGTTTTAAATGCGAAAACTTTATTTCTACCATTATATAAGAACTTTTATAAAATGGATCATTTAGAAATCCTTTAGTTGCTCCATAATTTTAACTTTGGGAAAACAAGGAATTACAAAAACATGTAGACAGCGTCCATAGTTTATAAGTATTCGAGTAACAATAAAATGGTAAAAAACTACTTAAGATCTACTATGAGTCGAGAGATTAAGCAACCTGAATTTACTTTCTATAAAATTCAGTGTGTCACAATCTTTACACATAAAATAATAAACGATTTTGTTACCCTAAATGCAAGAAAAATAAAATGGAAGTAAATGTATTTGCCTGATAATATATTTTATATTAAGTAAAGCATTGCTTCAGTTATCTTTCTTAATTAATGTACTGAAATTATAATTTATTTTTATCTTTTACATTATGTTCTGCAGGTTTTTTGTTTGTTTTGCTTTTTTAGTACTTATTGGTTGAAGGGACCGCTTGTTTCCAATCTGATTGTTAGCGATTTTTACCCATTTTCTGCAGCTTAAAGACTAACAAGAACTAAAAATGGCTAGAAAAATATGTGAGAAAGGTAAAGGAAAATCTGTCGCAAAGCATCATCATCTCGTTAACAAATAAGTGCAATTTTCTTTTCTGTTATTTAGTTGTTTGGAATTTCTGAATTAAAATTAAATCTTTTAAAGTTCTAAAATAAACGCAAAATATTTATTCAATATAATTTATTTCTGTTTCTGCCCTTTTACAATTTTGAACGAGGGGGTGGGGTGGGGGGCGCCAAATTGACACGCTGCCCCGGGTGCAGTTTTCTCTTCGCACGGCCCTGCAAAGAGTTAATAAACTGCTGCCATCTGTAGCATTTATTATTAGTAAAATATATTGTTTTGGAATAAAAACTAACAAATTAAAAAATCTTTATATCTATTGGATTAAACTTTAAAGCATATACTGTCTAGAGACAGATAAATTATAATTAAAAATATGTTAATAAATTTATATCATTATATTAGAAAAAATAAGTAAACGATATATTAAATAACATATTAAATAAAAATAACATGTAAAATTGTGATATTGATGATTCATTAATTAATGTTTCACATAAATAAATGTACCTCCCGATAACATATCAATGTTTAAATTACTGTGACAACATTGCATAATCACGTAAATAAATATATAATTAAATATAAATAAAAAATGATTAAAATTATGATGCTTAGAAATTAAAAAATAATAATGATTATAATTAAATTCTCTCTCTCTCTCTCCATATATATATACACTGCTCAAAACAATTAAAGGATGTTTGAAGTTTTATATAAAATAAAGATATAAACGAAATTTTTTTTGCCGAAAATAGAAGAAGAGAATCACAAATGCAAAAATTTTTCTGGTTTTCAAACTGTGAAGTATGCAAATTTTGAGTTCGACGTCAAAAACGTCGCTTCAGCGGCAGCGAATGAAATTTGACTTTCAACTGGATAAAAGAGAATGAAGACAAGAATGATCAGCATTCAGTGATTGCTTTGTTTCGATGAGTACGATGTCTCAGCGAAGCCATTCGACAGATTCAGAAGCTTTGGGAATTGTTGGTAGGTTAGAAGGGGGCCAAACTCAAGCCGAAGTAGCGCAAGCCATTGGAGTGTTACAAAGTGTCATTTCCAGGATCTGGAACCGTTTTTTGGAGAGTGGATGTGCAGGACGAAGACCAGGGCAAGGTCGTACGGGCAACAACGCCCAATGAAGATCGGTATTTAGCGTTAACAGCTCGGAGACACCGAACCATGAACGCTACTCTTCTCCAACAACACATTCGCTCGGCTACAGGCACCACGATTTCAACTCAGACTGTCCGAAACCGGCTTCATGCTGTAGGTCTGTATGCTCGCCGACCGATGGTATGTGTTAGATTAACATCAAGGCATCGTCGCGACCGCAGGGAGTGGGCAACCAAGCATGTCAACTGGAGGAGAAATGAATAGAGCAATAATCTGTTTTCTGACGAGTCCCGTTTTTCTGTGCATCCGGATAATAGGCGTATTTTCATCTGGAGGAACCGTGGCAGTAGGAATAATCCTGCGTTCGTGCACGAAAGTGTCAGATTTGGCTGTGGAGGAGTGTTGGTGTATGGTGGCATCTCCATTGACGGGCGCACTGACCTCTACATCATTCGAGATGGAGCTCTGACTGGTCGCCGATATAGGGATGAGATCCTCGGAGCTATTGTAGTCCCTTACGCTGCAGCAATCGGAGATAACTTCATTTTAATGGACGATAACTGCAGGCCACATCTTGCGAACCTGGTGGAGGATTTCCTTTTCGAGGAAGGAATCGTTCGAATGGAATGGCCAGCGTGTTCTCCAGACATGAATCCAATCGAGCACGTTTGGGACGCTCTAGGAAGACGAGTTTCTGGCCGCCAACAACACCCACAAACTCTCCAAGAACTGGAAAGAGCTCTTCTGCAAGAGTGGGGCAGAATACCCCAACTCGTCATTAATAGCCTCATTGAGTCCATGCCTCAAAGGTGTTCAACTTTGCTGGCCGCCCGTGGAAACCATACCCCCTACTGAAAATGATTTTCTTTGAAGAAAACACCTTTTCTTATTCTTTTTTTCTCATATGCACAAATTGTGTTTTTTTCCTTTACTACACAAATGCGCAATAAAATGCATTTTTTTCTGCCAAACATGTGTAATTTATTCTCATATAACCTACTATGTCTGTCGACCATGTATCAATCAGCTAAACAGTTTACCAGATACAAAATCCACCTAAAACTGCAATATCCTTTAATTGTTTTGAGCAGTGTATATATATATATACTCTCTCTCTCTTTATATATATATATATATATATATACTCTCTCTCTCACTCTCTCTCTCTCTCTGTATATATATATATATACTATGTTATTTAAATATGAGATAAAAAAAATAGATAATAGTTTTTATAAAAACTTATTGAACACTGTCTGATCATAAAGTCGTTCCCTGATTGTAAAGCGTCAGCACCAAATAACTGTTAAAGATAAATTATTTATTCATTGCATAGATTCATTCTTATTATTTATTATTACTAGTTCATGAACATAAGCAGTGAATAAAGAGTTAATTGTTTCATGAAACTAGATCACCCATTCTCTGTTCAATGGGAGCAGTTTAGACGTTGCTGTGGATGTTGGAACTAGTGCGTGGGATGTTCCGATTTTTTATGATGCAAAAATTCTTTTTGATTCATTTTAGTAACCATACTATCGAATGCCACTTAATATAGTAAACCAGTGAAAACAAAAACTTTCTATATCAGAAAATAATTATGATTCCGCTGAAAGAAATACCGTACTTATTAACCTGTTAAGAAGGAGGAAATTTGCCTAAGACGGATCGATTCCGTTATAGAGGTTTTATTGTCCTTTGTTTAAAAAAACTTGTGAAAACAGAGCTTATTTACAACGGAATCCTGTGTTAAACATATTTAAAAACGTACAAATTTTCAGGGAGGGATGCCACACAATTATAACTATGTTTAAACGGCAAACTCTCCAAAACGGGATTTATTCAATTTCCTAGCGATTACGCTTTTCAATATTTTATTGTACAATATTATTATGTTTATTTAGTACAGTTAAAACTACTAACAAGGAAGGTCTCCATACGGGCATACATCCAAAAAATCTGAAAAAATTATAGAATGTTCTACTCATGAGGATAGATATGTTTATAAAAAAATTTCGGCGGAAACTCTATAGAGCGTACGTAAAAAAAAATAATGAAAATTTCGATATTTGACGATTTATCAGCGGTTGGCAATGGAATAAAATTTCGAAAAATACTTTTTTATGTCATATACACTTTAAGATAAAAATGTTTCATATTGAACTTGTTTAAATAAATTTAAAGTAAATAACTTTAGTTTTGTCAGTTTTAGTTTGATTTAACTATAGTTTTGTCATATATATATATTTATAATGAAAGTTAACTATCAAATTTTATGAATTAAAACAAAATTTAAATTAATTTAAATTGTTTCAATCTCAAAATTTAGTCCAATTGAACACTGTCGATTCAACTTTGTTGCTATGGAAAAACGACCTCTTTGATATTGAAATGAATAACTGCGTCATTCTTCATCTTGCCTTTATTAATGTATTTATAAAACTCTCTCATTGTTTAAGTTTAAATTCATTAAATGCTATTTACACGCATTCTAAAAATCAATTACCAAGCAATTTTCAGGTGCATTAAAATCGTTTGCTTTTGTAGAGGAAAAGTACTGCTCGCCAAATCGCGTGACGCTTTCGTTTTTTCGTCCCAAATACTCGAAATTGTTAATTTTGTTTACTGACTTTCTACTGTAATTCTAAATTTGATTGATCCTTTATTACATACATAAGTAGTTTAACTAGTATTTTTTTCAAAACATTCTGAATTTGTCTGGTAAGGCGACCTTCCATGTAAGACTGAATTGCAAATTACCAGAGAAAGATTCTGTTTCAAATTTTATAATTGTCTGGTATTCCTTCTGTAGGGTAGGGACCTTAATTTTTTAACGCTTTCCAACATAGATTAAAAGTGTGTATAAATTCGGGTTTGTCTGTCTGTCCATGCTTTAACTCGCGTAAATATATTCAGATTGCCATGAAATGGATATAGTATGTTATTGGTGTTTACTGTAGCATGTTCGGTATTGAAAATGAAGTGTGTATCATTAATAATTCATTTGCAGGAACACTTAAAAGAATTCTGTTACATTACGACCTATGGGTAAAAATCGTTTGTAGTGTATTTGAATGATATTACACTATGTTACCGTGTATTTCCGTGTATAAGCCTAGTATACGACTTTTCAGTGAAAAATCGTCCAAAATCGGAAACCCGTGTATAAGCCGATGTTAGACAAACGTGATGAAAAATTCAGCAAACGAAAACTTAGCACTTTTTTTTTTTTTTTTTTTTGCACAGCTAATAGTAGAAAAATGCTCTCTCCGAAATTATTGATATCTCCTAAAGATCTTCGATATAGATCCGCGGTAGCCTCATTTCTATTCTTCAACACTCGGACGTTTTTCTAAGAGTCATTTAAAGACAGGCCCCGTTCGAAGTGAACTGAATGGGTGTCATCTGGGGATGCAGCAATGCAAAAGGCAATAATTTTAAAAAGTTCACATCGTTGCTGTGTCTGAATTGGTGAAAGACAGCTTGTTTTGAATTACCACGAGAAATGATCTTCCGATCTTTCAAAAAATGCTGCATCAGTAACGTGATGGAAGGAACTGAGGATGATGCCATTTTTCAAGAAGATACGATGATGATGAACTAGATACTGACATATTGATCCTCATGTACCAATGAGAGAAAGCAATTTTAAGGAGTTGCTTGAAAATTCTGATAATGACTTGGATAGTAAAAGATGATTGTTGACATGCTTCATTATAAAAGAATGGACTACTGAAGTATTTTTAGAAATCTGTAGATCATTTTTATGTTTTTTATATTTACCATCCTTTTTGTTTTAGAACATCAGATTTGAAAAATTTTTTAGACTCGTGTATAAGCCAACCCCCACTTTCGAGTAAAAAAAATGTCCAAAAATTCTCGGCTTATGCACGGAAATATGCGGTAAATAGATTGAAATTTGCATATATCACTGGGGTGTACTACAAAACGCATACCGAAAGGCAAACATAAAAATATAGTAATTATTTGAAAAATACGTGAATTTGAAAGTGAATAATTACTTGTATAGCTGCATAAAAACCTTTAGTCGTTCTAATTAACAGAGAAACAATGCATTATTATCATTAGCAATCATTTTTAATGCTTTAAGAAACTGTCAGCTGATTGTTTTAACTCTATACATTTCTTCTTTTACAGGTAAGTCTCTGTTGTTTTACGAATCGACTGACTTGTATGAACTAAAGGAAATATAACACAGTAAATAATAATGTATGATTTAATGACATGGTAAGAAGGAAGGAAAATTTTCACAGGTACGATTTATTTACTTTTCTAATAACGATTTCAGTCTAGTGTAATCGGAAAACATGCTATATAAAAGCTAACACCACTTTGACCGATCCAAAATTTCGATTTTTTTTTCCCTCGCCATTTAAACTACTCTTTATATACATGAAACGAATATTTTATTAGTTAGAAATCGTTATCGAAAGTGTAAAGGGGTGCCACAGTGAGTAAACAGTCACAAAAACTTCGAGCACGTTTTTTAATGCTTTCCAACATTGTTGAAAAATGTCGGTTTGTCTGCTTGTCTGTCTGCGTGTCCGTCTGTCTGTGCTCTGACTCGCGTAGTCAGATTGCAATCAAATTGATATATGTTATTGGTGTTTACTGTGCCATGCTCGGTATTGAAATTGAAGTGTGCAGCATTCAAAGGCTACTTCAGTCAAGTGAAAAGACCCGTTCGCTAATGCTAATCCTGTGGAAGAAATTTATAAAGATATCTCGGGTGCATTTTAAAATTTTTAATTATTATTATTATTATTTTTTTTAATTTAATTTAATTTTTTTTTTTTTTTTTTTTTTTTTTTTTTTCACTGGATATCTGAGATCGAACTGTACAAAGGCCGTTTTTTACTTTTTTGATTTTGTTTACAGATATTTTTAATGAAGACACTTTCATTTTCGGAACCGGTTTCGAAAGTGAAAGCATCCTCATAAAAAGAATCTGTAATCGGAATCGAAATGTAAAAACCGGCCTTTGTACAGATCAATCTCAGCTATCCAATGGAAAAAAAAAATATTTAAAAATATTGAAATGAACCGAGATATCTTTATAATTTTTTTCCACATGATTAGCATTAGCGAACGGATCTTTTCACTTGACTGAAGTAGCTTCTTAACAGTTCATTTACAGGGACACTCAAAAGAATTCCGTTACATTACCGCCTATAGGGTAAAATCTTTTTCGGTATATTTTAATGATATTATACTATTTTAAATACATTGAAATTTGTACATATCACTGAGGTGTACTACAAAAAGCTTTACTGTAGAATCTGGTGAGTATATATAATTTATCGTTCATTTAAAGAAACGCGCGTTTTAAAATTTAACTATTTTTTGCATATTACTTGGTGTGTATGAATTCTATAGATTCTATACAGGCAGAGTTGCCAAGTCTCCAGCTTTTTGGATACCGGTATTTTAATACAGAAAATGCTGTTTTATTTAATTGGAACATTCTTCAGATTTAAAAGAACAACATTTTCTCTAAGATATTACAGGTGTGCAAAAAGCCGGAGACTTGGCAACTCTGTACAGGGCTACACGAAAGATCTCAAAGGCATTTCCGTTTATTGACGGAAATTTCAATTGTGCTATGCTTTTCATTGAGCAAACTTTTAGCATACAATGTAATATACAATAGAGCCCCGATAATCAGAACTAATTGGGACCGGTGTCTGTTCGGATTACAAAAAATTCGGATTACCCGAAATTCCAATAAATATAGGAAAGAAAAAGATGCTTGCTGAAAGAATGTAAGTTATAAGTACTCAGTAGTACAGTAAACATCCTCTAATCCGGCATCCTAAGGTCGCATGCTGGATAATCCGGCACGACTTTCGGAAAAAATAGTGCTTTTTATTTCACTCCTGATGTTTATAATAATCCAAAGGAACTTCAGAATGAGGAATTACGTAACAACTCATTACAAACGGTTCAAAATCGCGAATCTATAAATAGCTCAGACACCACGTCAACGAAAGAGGAAGAAAAAAACATTTCTGTAGATTATTTCCGAAATAAAACTGTTGAAAGAAAAATAATTTTTTATCATCAAAATAAAACACCTTTTGTATTTTAGGAAAGAATTTTATAGTGACTGGCAAACAAACTGATATTCCTAATTTTTTTTAAGATCGCTTCTGCGAGTAGGCCTGCAGTGCACGTTTTCATTTTATATTCATGTATATATATATATATATATATTACTCAGTATTTTTTTTTATTCTATTCAAGCTGTTAGCATTGTGAATGGATAATACTTAAGCAAAAAAGCAGCCAAAAAGACGCCCGTCTGACATTGGTCTAACTTCTACACGTTTTTCCCGACTTTCATCCTGTAATCCGGAAAATTTTGTAAGTTAATCTTTTCAGTTAACCTGTTCAAGTATAATTTTCGAAAAAAAAAATCGGTTAGGATTAACCGGAATTTCGGATTAGCGGATTTCGGATTACCGGGTTTCTACTGTACATATAAATCTATAGATCATATATAGGGCTGCAAAAAAACCTCAGATTTTTTTTGTATTATTCATGGTCATTGCAGAAATTGGGTTTTCAGATGCGTTATGCATTTTCTAAATTGTTTATTTACACACCTTTCACCTTAATAAATTTTAATGTTATGATACAGTATTCTGAGTGTGTTGGATGGAAAGTGTTTCATAATCTATGCTGGAAGCATGATTTTTCGCTCTTGTGACATTTAAAACAGAATTGTGTCATATACTTGTACTGTTTTCATAGGATTTACTGTAATTTTATGTCCCGATTTAGACGCTGGTGTCCCGTTTTTTGGGACAGCGGATCTAGCAACACTAAGGTGAGCGACTGACATTCTCCGAATTACAAAAAGGACACACGTCAAAATTTAGTCTGACAAAAAGTTAATTTTTTTTTATTAATTTATAACTTGTTTTAAAATTTTTCTATTATTGCCTTCATTTCTTTTTATCTAGAAATTAATTCATTTATTCATTAATTTATCTAGAAATCTATTTTACGTCAGCCACCGGTGGCTGACACTGAACTTTCCGTCTAAAACGCGTCATTCACCGATGACTGACGATCTAAAATGTGATACAAAACTAAAAATACATATATTGTTTTAAGTCATTACTGAACATTTATTTAAAATTTACCTACCTTTTATTTATTACAGGATTATACTTTCTTAAAAATTACTTAAAACATTGTAAATTTTTCAGCGCTTCAGTGTTAGTCACCGTGGCACTCAACGTGTTAAAGCTTTAAAATTTTTGAAATTTTAATTTTCTTAGATGTTAAACTCCTATCTTTTCTAAACATTTTGATATAATTGTTTCCTTGAAATTCCCATTAGAACAGAAGTTATGACTTGCAGAATTATACGCGCCCAATAGCTGAAGCGGCGTTTCCGAAACTTTGAAGTCATTTTTCTCCAAATAACGTTTTTGGGCATAAAGCGCACGATATCTCAAAAACTTCTGAATATTTTTTCAGGAAATTTTCAGAACATATGTTTCATGTTCGTTTGTATAAACCGAACCTAAAATTTCCTTTTTATTGTTTAAATAATATTTTTTTAGGTGAGTATAATGTTGAAATTTTCTAAATTTTGCATCAGATAAATACAACTTTGCATTAAAAATATAAAAATCCTTTAAATACAAATTTATTTAGGTTCAGGGTAGGTACTATTACTGCAGGGTAGGTAATATTACTGCAATCTGAAGTATAAGTAGGTACCAAAATTTTCATTCTAGTTGCAAAATTTAGTTTGTAATCTTGCACCTAATCCGTTATGGTGATTTTCTGCTCGCCAAATGTCTGACAGTTTGGAGCCCCCTGTAAATGCTAATTCTACATCTTGCAATTTTTTAAATACGTGAAATGAAAGAAAATACTTATATCTTTTATCTCAATTAAAACCGTGTCTTAAAATCATATACATTTTAAGATATTAAATGTTGAAAATGGTCCTTTTTTTTTCATTTTTTCCAATTTTAAGAGTCTTGAGACCCCTTAATATTTTTTGTAGTACATATTTTATGAAAGTCATTTTTATGCATTCAGTTATGCTTGGATTATCCTACAAAAAAATTACATCACATTAAGTTTAAATTTTTAATGATTTTTCATACAATAATAAAATAAACACTCTTAATTGATTATAATAAATATGCTAATATTACTTTTTAAAAATGAATTTTTATATTTATGTCTCAGCTAATATCACCATTCGAACAACGACTTCAGAATATTGTAATTAATCTGACAATTATTGTTTTTAAATTTAACTTGTTTTAAAAATTTCGACGTTGTCTTCATTTCTTTTTATCTAGAAATCCTTTTAAAACAAATTATCATCAAATAACAGGGAGCGAGTAAAAGTAATATTAACGATAAGAATGTGTTACATTTCTATGAAAATCATTTTTATGCATCCAGTTATGCTTGGATTATCCTACAAAACATTTTACATAAAATTCAGTTTAAACTTTTAATGATTTTTCATAAAATAATAAAATACATACTCTTAATGTATTATAATAAATACTATAATACTTTTAAAAAGTGAATTTTTATATTTATGTCTCAGCTAATATCACCATTCGAAGAGCGACTTCAGAATATTTATATTAATCTATAACTTGCAGTAAAACAATTTGAAAAGTTAATTCTGTAAAATAATTTAAATAAATTTTAAATATTTTAATATCGTTAACGTATTTCAAAGCAAATTCTAATTCGGAACAAAAAATATGGAAATTAGGATTCGTTAATCGTTAAAAATAATCCACATAACAAATTATTTTAATGATATTGATTTATTCTATAGAACAATAAGTCGAGAATTCTAAGTTATCAAATGAATCGTGATAAAACATATAAATAACTTTGTTCTTCTGTGCACGTTATTATTTAAAAGTAATCTCATAAAAGCATCTGCATTAAAATTTTATGCAAATTGGATCCAATTCAAATAACTTAAAAAGTTTTTATGCGATTTCAATTTATATTTAACAACTTAAAAGCAATAGAAAGCGAAGTTCTTTCAGGATGAATTCCCTAGAAGGCATAATGTTCTCTAAGATATTTTAAATTAAAGGTAAATGTAATTATATCTAGTAATGTAAAGTAAAATATTAAAAAACACGCTTTTTATCTTGCTTAAACTTTGATTTTTATGCCTTTAATTCAGGCATTTTCTTTTAATCACCTTTCTTTTATTATTGTTATTTACCTGAGTCAATGCATTTAAATGCAAATGAATGTAATTATACATATCAGGTATTTTAAAAAAATAGTACCAGTTCGCTCTTAAGGGGAATGTCGCAGATGCAATGTCCAATTCTGTAAAAAAAAAAAAAAAAAAAATCTGCCAAGTTACTCTAAGAATTTTGTAGGAAATTGGGATATCTAGAACTTTTTATGTAACGGCAGCAACAAAAATTCATGTAACAGATACACTTTTGCACTGTAAATCAAAAAAACTGTAATGTTACTAAGAATTTTTTAAGAAACTGGGATACTAGAACTGGGAACCTAGAACTTTTTATGTAACTGCAACCCGGTTTACAGATAAAATTTTAGTAAGATTGCTGTAATTTTAGTAGATTCTTTTGTAAAGCTACACTGTAAAAAAAATACTGCCAGTTTTCCGGTAGGAATCGGAAAAACAGTTGGCCTTATCGTACCGGAATAATTTCCGACCCAGCTCGGAATAAAATCCGTAAAAATAAGGAAATAGTCAATAAAACGGTATTTTACGGATTTTATTCCGATTTTATGGATTTTATACCGAGCTAGATTGGAAATTATTCCGGTACGATAAGGGCAACTATTTTTCAGATTCTTACCGGAAAACTGGCATTATTTTTTTTACAGTGTACACTGTAAAAAAAATCCGAGGAGTTTTCCTGTAGGAATCGGAAAAATAGTTGCCCTTATCGTACCGGAAAATTTTCTTACACAGCTCGGAATAAAATCCGTAAAAAAAAAGGAAACATTCATTAAAACGGTATTTTTTGGATTTTATTCCGATCTGGGTAGGAAAATTTTCCGGTACGATAAGGGCAACTATTTTTCCGATTCCTACAGGGAAGCTAGTCGGGTTTTTTTTTTTTTTTTTTTTTTTTTTTTTTACAGTGTACAGATTTTTGTAGCTTTACAAAAACTAGTTTTGTAGATTTAAATCTTTTTTTGTACAGTGTACAGATAAAATTTTAGTAAGCATACAGATTTCTGTAACTTTACATCTGTAGAATTACATCTTTTTTTTTTTACAGTGAAGGATTCTCTGCTTTCTGGCCCGTAATAACTTTACAAATCCCTTAAAAACCATTTTTTAGCTCTTGTTTGTAAAACTTTTCGTTTTCGAAAAGCTCTGCTTCCAGCCCCGCACATGGACTCTTACATACTTATAAACATACATAACAGGGTCCCCCCCCCCCAACCTGTAAAATTTTTGTAAGTAACTGAAAGTAATTTAGGGCCCCAAAATTTTTTCTGTTTTCGGGCCTTTTAAAGAGAAAGCCAGTTTTGTTTAGTAAACAAACTAACACTAAATGTTTAACAATTCACAATACCCAGAAATAATATACTTCATTAATTGCTAAAAAATGTTAAATAAAAGCTATAACAAGAACGAAAAAAATCATCTGTCCAGCATAGAATATGTAACACTTTTCAACACATTCAGAATAATGTAACAAAATTTCACAGTTAATTAAGGCAAAATATAATGTACAGTAATACCTCGATTTATATCTGCAATTCGTTCCAAGACTAGCGACGTACACTGTAAAAAAAATAGGACCAGATTTCCTGTAGGAATCGGAAAAATAGTTGCCCTTATCGTACCGGAAAATTTTCCGACCCAGCTCGGAATAAAATCAGTAAAATCGGAATAAAATCCGTAAAGTACTGTTTTAATGAATGTTTCCCTTTTTTTTTTACGGATTTTATTCCGAGCTGGGTCGGAAATTTTTCTGGTACAATAAGGGCAACTATTTTTCCGATTCCTACAGGAATACTGTTCGGATTTTTTTACAGTGTAAGTCGAGGTACATTTAGACAAGCAAAAAAGGATAAGTAATAAAAATTCTCCAAAATCTAATCAATATATTCTATTTTATTTAGGGATTATGTTATATGCATTTAACATTAGTAAAAAATGCGTTTGCAATACAAGAATTTGGAATAAATCAATATGTTGTTAACTTACAATTTATTGTTTTAACTGCCCCGTTCGAGTCTTTGAGAATACGAAAAAAAATCTTGCAATAAAAATTTGAACAGATATATTTTTTCTTTTTTACTTTTAGAAGGTCTTTGTAACAGCAGAGTGAGTTTTCTATGTTTTATCTAGTGACTTTTTTTATTTGTTTCTCACTATCACTTGACTGCCGTGGGAAAGTTTCCGTTCATAGAACCAAAAATTTTTAAAAAAGTTCAAAGTGCGTCTTAATTAAGGGCATCTTTTTTCCAGGTCAGAAGACGTAAATGAGGGGTGACGTAACTCGGGGTTCTACCGTATAAATAAACAATTTGAAAGAATCACAATGCATTTGAAATCCCAATTTCTGATATTACAATCAATAGTCGAAAATATGTCCGTTTTTTTCCCCTTATGCAGACCTGTATATGATCTATGGATTTGTGTGTATACTACACAGCATGTTAAAGTTAGTTCATTGAAACGAATAGCACAGTTGAAAATTTCCATTCAGCAATTTCCGTGAATAAAGGGAAATGTACATGAGAAATTTTGTGCAGTCATGTATATGATCTTTAGAATTTATCCACACCAAGTAATATTTTAAAAAATAGTTCAAATTAAAAACGTGTATCACAACTGAAAATGTACTTCCAGCAATTATTGTTCATAGGCTTCAATAGTTCAATTTCTTCTGCAGCCAAATTCTTTTGAGTGTCCTGTAAATGAACGATATATTCTATGTACACCATATTCTACATTAAGCGCTGCGTACTTCACCTCAGTGATATATATAAACTGCAGTATAGGTTTAAAATAATGTAATATCATTAAAAAACATAGCAAGCGATATTTCCTCATCGACCGCAATTAGTGTTGTAGTCCTAAAAAAAGCAGAAAGTATACGGTATAGGGAGAGGGTATACGCTGACGTCATGAACATTCATAGAGAGGGTATACGCTAATGCTTTATTTGAGAAACAGAGGGCATACGGAATTTCTTAAAAAAATCCAGAAGGTGCACGGCGCGTCCCTCCACTATATCCCTGACCATAATGTAACGAAATTCTTTTGAGTGTCTCTGTAAATGAGCCGAAAATGCTATATACTTCATATTCAGTACCGAACATGCCATAGTGATATCGAATAACACCTATCAATTTCATGGCAATGGGAATACATTTACGTAAATTAGAGCACGGACGGACAGGCAGACAGACAAACCGATTTCATAAACACTTTTTAATTTTGTTGGAAAGTGTTAAAAACAGTAAAAAAGTTTTAATAAACTGTTTACTAACTGGATTCGAAATGTTCAAAAATGTTTTTATCATCTGAAAAAATATTCTAGACTTTTTTGAAAAATCGGGTTAAACCGAACTCGACACGATAGAGTGAAATCCGAACCCAAAACCGACCCGAACCCGAAGCAAATAAATTCAACCTGACTCGAATTGAACCGCGGGTCGCATCCGATAAAACCGGGTTACCCGACCCGATGTAGAACTCTAGTCAGCTTTTTGCTCAGCTAAGCTGAGAATGTAAACAGATCGATGACTTGAATGCCTCTCTGTTTTGGCGGGTACAGGAGCGTCGAAACTAATCGGCTATGTGACCGCTGCAGTAAAGACGTCATTTTCGACGCAGAAACCATGAGCGTCGAAATTGACGTTCTTGTGACATTGGCCTGAGCATTTCGATCATTCTGTTATATTAATAAACAATTAAATTTAAAAAATCAAAAAACCCGACTGCGTAAAAAGCGAATTAATTAATTATTTCTCATCAATGTGAAGTGAAGGTATTTTTTTTTTCAATTCCAACTATTAGCTCACACTCTCGCTATATATATATCTTGTTCAAATTTTCAATCGTTAATAAAATACTTATTATTCATCCAATCAAGCTCAAATAAATTTTTTTAAACTTGTAGTGGATGACACTTGATGTTAATCCAGTTTTTTCAAATATTAATTAATTAATTAAATTAAATTAATTAATTTTCAATAATCGAGAGAGCCCTCTTCTTGATCAAGGTATTTTAAGACCGAGAGCCCTCTCCTTGATCAAGGCATTTTAAGCGCCACTCAAGAGGAAGAAGAATGGGAGAAAAAAAATTTCTCTTATTGACCTAAGTAGGAATCGACTTAAAATATTTTTTTATATTACTTGTTTATATTACTTATCTATTTTCTTTATTTACTTGTATAGATGACTTTTAAGTTGTGTTTAATTATTAGTTTCTATCTATAAACATTGCTTTGATGAGATCTATAGATGTCTATAATGGTTAGAGTTGCAGTAAAGCTAGAGATCCTACCTACACAACTTCCAGGTTGTATATTATTTTAACGGAGCTTCTGACTGTAAAATAGACAATGAAACATCGTCTTCATTTTGAAAGACCTATCCAATGATATGCCGCTCAATAGGGTGCGTACATTTTTTTTTCGTCTCTACCGCCATTTTGTATTTTACGGCCGCCATTTTGAATTTTTAAAAACAAAACCTAGCCTATAACCATCGGGCCGTTAAGACGAGTTGATAGAGACCTCATTCATTAAAATCTATCCAGCCGTTGGGATGTTTCGAGGGTATAAGGAAATCCACATACACAGATACGCGTGAAACACATAACCCTTCTTTTCAGTCGGGTAAAAAGACAGAAATTGAAAAAAAAAAAAAGTAAGCTGTAACGCCGAATCCTTTAAACGGAAATATAAATATGCAGCAAAAAATATTTTTCACGCATTTTTAGGTGCGTTCGTAATTATATAAATACGTAGCACCTATAGTCCTCGTTCGGTCCGTCTATCTGTCGGTCCGTATGCATATAACAGCGCAAAAAAATACCTAACCGAATGGTCTGAAACTTTAAATATACAATTGTTGCAAAATTTTGTCGAGTCATTTCAAATTTTATGAAAATCGTATGCATAGTTTAATTCGAAGAACAGTCAAAAGTTTTCCGTTACATTACGACCAATTGAAAAAAAGGACTTCAAGTGCATTTTAATGATGTTACAGCCTTTCGAACAGAATGAAATGGATATGCACATATGAAGTGCAGTAAATAAAATATACATTCAGTGCATCATGCGGTGCAAAAAATATTTATAAAACTAGTTATAGTATGAACGCCCATTTGCCACGTTTGACGGGCAATTTCCAACTTGTTTATTATAAGATATTTATGAAACTTTTTCAAAATGTACTTTGGATGTCTAAATTCATTTTAAGCAAGAAAATTGGAAAATTGATTTTTTCGTCATTTTTCGCAAAACGGAGGACACTGAGTCTCCTTAAAAATTTTAAAAACCAAATTATAAAATATTTAATTAATTTTAAACTTAAACTTTAAGTAATTTTTTTTTTTCAAATTAACTTTATACTTTATATAAGCCTGTCTCTAGATCAAATTTACGAAATTAATAATGGTCAAGTTTCTCTTTGGCTCAAAAGAATTTTTTTTTTATCTCAAATAGGTGTAATCATTTATTTAGCAGGGAATTTGTTACGGTTCTAAAAATGAATTTTCCTCTTAATGTAAGATACCCTAGAGCTCAATAATATTTAATCAATTTTTAGTGAGGGGACAGTAGAGATGGCTATCGCCCGAGGTACGCTTTTTTAAGGGAAACAATGCAAAAACAGACTTGTACCCAGCCGAATGAAGTTAGTATGTAAATATTTAAGGCTGTTCTCAATTTCTCTGCTCAACAAGAGCAAAACGTTTTGACACATTTACAAATTCATTTTTTAACGGAAAGATATAAAATTGGAAGGCCTAACTACAGAAGCGATTTGAAATCAATTTGTGTTTTCCCTTTTTTGATAAATAAATTACCTAACGAATTATAAGCGATTTTGATCACGTGACAAAAATGCTTTTCATCCCTTTTTGAGTGGTTATTCTTCTTTCACGCGGAAATTCGGTTCGAAACGCCCACTTTGACAATATTTTATAAAAAATCTTTTGCATTTGGAAAAAAAAAAAAAAAAAAAAAAAAAACAGTTTGATGTTTCTGATGTTTCTGAACAACAACACCTGCTAGTTTCATGCATGTCCGAGCAAAAATAAATAAATGTCATAAAATTGCCTTTTTGGATTTGAGAACAGCCTTAATAGCTATGTAAATTCTATGCTGGTGTCTAGCTAATAAAAATGCATGGCCAATTAATTAAATAGAGAAATAATAATTATTTTTGGTTTACTAACACACTATAATTAAAATGTTATGTAAGTTTCGAACATAAAGCAATTTTAAGATCGTTCTTCAAGTGAGTAATGAGCTACAGATAGAATGAAAAAAAAAAAACACTCGTAAATTGCTTTCTTACCTGTGTTACTTAAGATTGTTGTTTATTACGTGTAAAGTTTTCTGTTGCCTCACGTGTATCTTTACACGCCTGAAGAAACATCGGTTTTTTTTCCGGTCAGAAACTCGTTTAATCTACCGGGTGTCCTAAAAAGAACTGACTGATTTTAAAATTCAATAACTTGCAAACGGTGACAGATATTTAAAAAATTCTTGCAGGAGGGTCATGCATGAAGTCAAAAGTTTTTTTACAGTGATTTTCGATTTTAGTTCGAATTACAAAAAATAGATGGCGCTGTAAGCAGTAGGCGCTAAATACAGGTTCGATTTTTTGGTCTTTCTGTTCTTCCATGCCGAAAAAGAAGATGAAAATGTATTGAGTGGGTTCCGAAGTGCCAAAAATCGAGCCTGAATTTAGCGTCTGTTGATGGCAGCGCCATCTATTTTTTGTAATTCGAACTAAAATTGAAAATCACTAAAAAAAAAAAACTTTTGACTTTCTGCATGACCTTCTTGTAAGAATTTTTTAAATATCTGTCACCGTTTGCAAGTTATTAAATTTTAAAATCAGTCAGTCCTTTTTAGGACACCCGGTATATTAAATTGTATGGTCATACGTAAAATTCATCTGTAGACCATGGATGATAATGCAGGGTGTACATAAACCAAAGCCCAGTTTCAATGGATGTATTATACCAGTTTAATTTAGACTATTTACAACAAATCATACATCAAATTGAAGTTTTTCTAATCCTAGTTCCTAGAAGTTCCCAGTTTTTCTTTCATATGTTCAATATGTGCACCTTTAGTTATACGGCACACATCCAACCTAAAGTCCAATTCTTCCCGCACTTCGGTTAACAAGTCCCGAGTAATGGAAGCAATGGCCTCTTCAATTCTGTATCTCAACTCTGGCAAATACTTAGCTAGCAGCGGAACGTAGACACGATCTTTTATAAAGCCACAAAGGAAAAAAATCACATGGATCTAACGGTTTTTAAATATTCAGCCCTGCAATAACGCTTTACGCTCAGGAGTCGCCATTTTGGGTATGTGGCACTGCAAGCGAGTCAATAATAAAGCAGTACTCGCGCATGCGCTTATCTGAAACGGTTTGAGTTACTCTTTATCAGTGACCTTAAACCAACACTCTACAGCGCTTACAGTTGATACTATTAAAATTTATAACCGGGACATTATTTTACGGACACCTTGTATATACTTAAACTGTTTGAAACATTTTTCTAAAAACACGGAAATAACTAAAGCCTGAATAGAGTGAGCGTTTTCAAATGGGTAAACTTTACATTCAGCTTGTAAGATAATATGTAATTTTTCTATATATTTTGTTATTTTTAGAGTAGTTATTCATAGCAATATATTTAATTTCCGGTGTAATCTTGCACAAATTATTTGAAACTATCTAAACACAATAATCACTAAAAATACAACACCGCATTTCACATTAATACCTAATTTACTTTTATCTTAATCACATATTAAAGGTCTGTAAAAATCTGAATATTTGTGTTTGAAAAGTAAAGACCACTTATGAATCGGCCCGGGTTTCTGGTTTCGCCTCCATTTTTATTCAGGAAATCCGAATTCGTATCAGAAATTAAAAGTTATATATTTTGCTTTATTTAATGTCAGAAATTTTGTAATTACTTAAAGTAGGGATTCTTCTTTGAAAATTCCCGGCAGGGCCGAAACTAAGGGAGGGCAGAGGGGGCATGTGACCCTGGCGCCAGAACGAAGGGACGCCAAATGAAGGGTGGAATGGATCATTTTCTTCTGATAGACTGATGGCTTCTATTATTATGAAACAGCCTTTATAAATGAAGTATCAGGTGAAGATGAAAGAGCAGCCGTAAAAAGTTTGAACTCTAATTTTTTTTCTTCCCATTCTGATCAGAAAATCAGAGTTCTAACTTTTTACGGCTGCTCTTTCATCTTCACCTAACACTTCATTTATAATTTATGTTTCATAATAATAGAAGCCATCAGTCCATCAGAAGAAAATAACTCGGTGAAAGCGGAAACTCGGTTAAGCAGGACTCGGATAATCGGGCTTCTAACTGCATATTTCATTTTAAAAAGGATCTTTAGAATATTTTTGTTGGTGTTCAGAGGGGGATCATGACCCCCGTGACATCCGCTATTGTAGATTACGTAGTTCAGTTTTACATATTTTATGATTGCACATTTTAAATTTTAAAATAAGTCGGCGATTAGAAAATTAGTAAAATTCTCTTTGTAAATAGACTTTTCGGAAGAGGGGGGGGGGGGGTGGCCCCGAAATCCATGTTTGCCCCGTGTGCAAAAAAAAACTAGTTTTGGCTCTGATTCCGGTATGAATCTGAAATTTAGAAATAAAAATCGAGGCCAAACTATCAACCCTGGAATCGTCTAACTTCTAACATACTGACATGCCATTGTTTAGTTCTAAAAGAAAAAAAAAAAGTATGTTAAACCAAATCTGGACTAGAATAGAAAACAATTTATTCCTCTAAAGCAGTCATACTCAACCTTTTCTCCTCGCGGGCCACAAACATACGTTTACGTCGTTAAGCGGGCCGCAGCACATTTAAAAAAGGGTAAAAAAGAATGTTAATAACAATAGTAAGATAACATAACTATTAAAACACCAAATAAAATAAATTAAGACAGACTTGAGCACAGTTAAAAAATAAAATTTATAAAGACAATAAAAAACAATTAAAAATACAATATGTAAACGTTTCGCCAAGCGACACGCAAGGCATCATCAGTACAAAAAATATCCATTGCATTTCAAACGTCAGAACAAATCCAGAACAGTTACAGTTAGCTATTTTAAAAACAAACAATATTCGCTAGGGACAGAACGAGCATCATTCAAAGCATGCGACCGCAATTCAGTGAACCAAGCCTCAAGGAGCAATCTACCATGGTAGTTGTTGCAACCAGATTTCACATTCCGCTCATTGCGAACGCCAGTATTTTGAAATCTGGTTGCAACAACTACCATGGTAGATTGCTCCTTGAGGCTTGGTTCACTGAATTGCGGTCGCATGCTTTGAATGATGCTCGTTCTGTCCCTAGCGAATATTGTTTGTTTTTAAAATAGCTAACTGTAACTGTTCTGGATTTGTTCTGACGTTTGAAATGCAATGGATATTTTTTGTACTGATGATGCCTTGCGTGTCGCTTGGCGAAACGTTTACATATTGTATTTTTAATTGTTTTTTATTGTCTTTATAAATTTTATTTTTTAACTGTGCTCAAGTCTGTCTTAGTTTATTTTATTTGGTGTTTTAATGGTTTTTAAATTCAGACGTTAAATGTATATGTACTGTAAATAACATAACTAGTATAACAAAGTTAATATTATAACTAAGGTTTAACGTTTCTTGCAAGAGAAGCGTTACCAAAAAATTTTAGCGCCATTATTTCCGAACAATTAGCTTCGTGATAGATTTCTATTACAAATGTTGTAGAAATAGATCACAAAGTTTGTTTTTGTAAATAGTGGCGTGATTTTTTTTTTTTTTTGTGCCAATTTTTTACCTGGAAGCGTTTAACAACAAAATGTAATTTTAGCCCTACAATAAATATAAAACATAATAATATAACAATGCAGAAATTCCAAATTAAAAAAAATCAAGAGATTTTTTCTAATAAATTAGACTTTTGATCACTTCTAAAACTTTTTCTTAATTGTAGAAATATACAGTGCAAATTAAATTATGTGGGACAATGTTTGACTAGTGTTGAAGATAGAGAAATGTATACACCACTGTGCCACAAATATAACTACATGTGAAACGAACTTCTGTCTATAAAAATGTCGTTTAAGATGTTTTAACATAATTTTAAATGAATCATGGATAACAAAACAGATTTTGTCTTCCTGTGAAAATATATAAAGCAACAGTGAAGGCCTTAAATACTTTTTATGCGCATTTCATTAAATTTATAATGATTATGTCTCGGGCCGCTTGTAAACGCTCGCCGGGCCACATGCGGACCGCGGGCCGCAGGTTGAGTATGGCTGCTCTAAAGCATAAGTAAAATTTCAAGAAACATAGCAGTTGAATGCAGCCACATTTCTTTTCCTTATCGTTATAAAAATCCAATTATTAAGGAATTTTGTCATTTTCACATTTAAAATATATACGGTTTATTGCAAAGTAACTACATACTTTATGTATTATGTCTTTAGATCTAATTTATTAAATGAATAACGTCCAGTTCTTGTCTTGAAGAAATAATTTAATTCCGAATAAGTGCTATCATTTATATAACAGAAAAATATATATTTTTTTATTCTTCGAAAAAAAAAATCGTCTTGAATGCCTCTTGAATACGGCAGAGAAAAATAACAATTAATCCTTTTTTTTGTGATTGAATAGCAGCGACCTCTATGTAAGTTGACTCACATTCTTCTAAGTGAAATAATGAAAAAAGGTCTAAAGAAATTCATATCTAATTAATGCGAATTAACTGAAAGATAACTAATTTTCCCTTCACAAACTAACTAGCAACTTTCTTTGTATTCAACCACTAAAGATTTGTTAGAGAAGTAATATTCAATTTCTAGGAGGATGATCAAACTCCTTTGGGTGGCGCAAATATTTGGAGATTTTTCCCCATACAGATTTTGACTTCAATTACCTTACTGATTATAGTTCTGTTTTTATACCATTATTGCAATTATGCTAATATTAATTGAATAATGATGGTAAAAAATAATACAGTGATTGGTTATACAGGATATTTCTTCTCATAGTTTGTCAACAGCTAATCTCAGATGTTGTTCTTCATCATATAAAAATGCAATTTACGTCAAGATTTTTTTTTTTTTTTTTTTTTTTTTTTAAGTTACGATATCGAAAATTGTATAACACCACTTTCTCATATAAGGAGCTGTGCATATATAATGGTGTGGAGCCTCTGGTAGGCGTGGTAGCGCGGTAGATGCCATCTCGAAGGCGTATGACAAAATTTAATGAAGAAAGAAAGTTTTATCGTCATAAAACAAAAGGTTGATTCTAGATTAAATATTCTCGTGCAAACAACAACAACAACAAAAAAATGATTGATGTAAGGGGTGGATGAGTGATAAATAACAATTCGCTGGATCAATTATTTAAGTCCCATTATGTCGATAAGATTGTTCATAAAATAACAGAGTCTCTGATATAGTTCAGCTATGTATTAGAAAGTCTTTTCTGCCGTGTAAGGAACACTCTCAGCTTTGACAACTAGTTTCAGTATTTGACCATCGGCCCTGTGTCCGAATGAACGGAGTCTCACCCTCGGAATAACCTCCCAGAAAATAAAATAAACTGAGAGACTGTCGCTCTCTACCAGGTGAAGACCTTCTTAAGAGTCCAAACTTAACTTATTTCTAATCAAGGATCTGCTCTCATGATCCTCTGATTCTAGAAAACAATAGTGACTCACTGGCCACTAGGAACGTTTCGCGGTGATGTCACCAGCAAACTGTAACCTGATAGGATAACCATGTTCATGCCTTCTTTCTGGAAAGTGTACTTTCACTATATCTCGGTTGTGGGAAGATTTCTTCAACGTCCACACTACTTTCACTTTAGCGGTGCATAAAAGAAAGACCAAACCGGGTCTGTATTCTTCTCCAACTCGAAGAAGTGCCACTTTCGATGATGCATTAGGATTGATCGCTTTCATTTGATCTCTCCGGCAAAAGATAGAACGTAGCCGAAATCGCAGCCTGTTTTCATAAATACATAAGATTTCCTATACCCAGTAGTATCTGTATATATTTGAGGGTTTCTCGTGTAAATTAGTATAATCAGTTCGATTTTCAACAACGGTATCACTTTAGGAATGGGGGATTTCTGGCACTTGATATCGATCTATAGGAGAAGGGGGGGTTATCTTTTGATATCGTTATCAATTTTGAATCAACTAAAATTATTACTGTTCTTTCGCCGCATGCGCATATAATTCGCTGACGCAGAAGCGAAGTGCGAAATATGTTTGAAATTATATTTGTTACGTTTTCTAGTAAAATAAGAGAAAGAACGTTGTCTACCTAGTTTGTTGATTAAAAGTTCTGCTTTTACACTCCAGGTGCCGGGGGCAAGTGTAAAAAGACAATATTGCTGAATACATCATGCAACAATAAGCTATTATACAATACTTTTAAATAGTAACTACCTTTTTCAGATGTTATTTGATATAAAGTTATTTCATGTATTATAGCGATATTTTACTGACTTCTTCTCTTAGTTCGGATTAATTCGTACAGTTTTCTACATTTACACACACCTGTCTGAGTTTTTGAAGGGATAACAAATTACACACTTCTATTAAGCCGATAAACACACGTAAATATCGGTAAAGTTTTGCAAAAAAAAGTGTAAATTTTATGGCAAAACTGTAATTTTACAAACTTACACATATACCTTCACTACATAGCCCTTAATCGCCGGACACTTTCAATTTTAGACATTTTGTCCAATATTTAAAGGTATACTTTGTCGGATTTTTCTGGAACTTCAGGATTATGACGAATATGTTTAACTTCATATTTATCAACGGCGATTTAATCAGAAGGACAGTTAGGGGACCAACAAAAAATCAAAGAAAAATAATAACCTTTGGGATCACCCTGTAAAATAAAATGCACAAAATGATCTATCGCTACAGCTTGCGAATATGTGGATATTGTACAATATGTGTATTCATTTCTGTAAGAATAACACGTATATTCATGAAGATATATCGATTTGTTTAAAAAGTTAAAAAAATTATTGTATGTTTTTTATTTACATCATGCATGGTTTTCTACCAAATTTAACGTCAGTTTCACAAAATGTGACAAAATATAGTAGAAATAATGTATGCAATTGGAATGTAAATATATTAAACGTTTCATGAAGTTATGAGATGTTGTATGAAATATTTTTTATCTGCGTATGCGCGCACGATAACAAATATTTTTTTTCCGTGAATTAATAGTCAACTCTATGGAGCAACTCATAAAAAAAATGCAGTGAAATATCGTGAAAATTCAGAAAAATATCGGCGATAGAGTGAGCTGATTTTTAGTAGTTCTCTAAAAACAGCTAAATGATAAGGGTTTTTCCCCTAAATTGTCGTTTTTAATTTTTATTTATTTTTTAATTTTTTGTTCATGCTTTAGATTAGATAGCTATTCCAAGAAAAAAAGAAGTATCAAAATCTACGCATTTTTTCTAAATCTACTCGTTGACATTCATTATATACTAACCCCTTTACTGAAAGCCAGCTAATAAAAATAACAATTTGTGGAAAATCCCTTATCATTTAGCAGCTTTTAGAGAGCAACTAAAAATCAGCTCACTTTATCGCCTATATCTTTCTGAATTTTTACGATATTTGACTGGCTTTTTTCTTTATGAGTTGCTCCAAAGAGTTGACTATTAAATCATGAAAAAAATATATGAACACATTTGTTATCGTGCGCGCATGCGCAGATAAATATTTCATACAACTGCTTATATTTCATCGAATGTTTAATATATTTACATTCCAATTGTATTATATTATTTCTACAACATTTTGTCAACTTTTCTGAAACTGTCGTTAAATTTGGTAGAAAACCCTGCATGATATAAACAAAAAACATGCAAGAATGTTTTGAGCTTTTTAAACAAATCGATATATTTTCATGAATATACGTGCTATTCTTACACAAATGAATATACACATATTGTACAATATCCACATATTCGTAAGCTGTAGCGATAGATCATTTCGTGCATTTTATTTTACAGAGTGATTCCAAATATTACTATTATTCTTTGATTTTTTGTTGCTCCCCTAACTGTCCTTCTGATCAAATCGCCGTTGATAAATATAAAGTCAAACATATTCTTCATAATCCTGAAGTTCCAGAAAAATCCGACAAAGTATACCTTTAAATATTCGACAAAATGTGTAAAATTGAAAGTGTACAGTGATTAATGGCTATACATATACAGTGTATATAAAAGCGATTAATTTACACATATATTTTTAGTGTGTATAATATTATATATAAACAATCTTCAGATAAAAATCAATAAGAAAACGCAGTAATTTGAAATCTTAATAGATTTTATTTATATTTTTTACGAGATCCTTAACGTGAACCAAATATTTGCATTTAAGCTGTCATTTTCATCATTTTACTTTACACTCGTGAAAGAATATTGTTTCTATCTTTCTTATGCAATGTTGGAAGGATAAAACCTTCCATTATTCAAATAGTTTGAAATATTTCACATAAAACAGACAACTTTTTGTCAAGCGGTTTTCAGACGTTTCACAGGCCATTATAACCACTGACATTGATTGTTCAAAAATATTACAAGATTTCACTTATTTTTTTCCCTTTGTACTGAATTATGTTTGTGAATCGCATAAAAATTTTCAACCCATTTCTATATAATACAGAATTTAAAACATCAGAATTTTCAGTTTCCGAAACTTTTGTGACTCGATGGAATCTAGCTGTTTCGAAATTGCAATGCGCTATACCTAGTGTATCAGGAATGATCATTCAACTTCTGTGGTGAGGTAGAAAATAGTAAAAAAAGGTGATTTTTCGTAGGAAAGTATGGGCGCAAACGAACGCATGGCGTTGTAGAGGTCGCACAAAGCTCCCTGACAAGTCCAGGCGGTCGTCATTCGACGGGGTGAAGTCACCTGCAAATAAGCACCTGCATCTAATTATTATTTCAGAAGTAACATGAGTCACTATAGTCGGCTTACATTGACGTCACGTTGCTATTAGCAATGACTGATATTATTGCATCTGGAGCCCACAAGGAACGTTAGAACTCTCCGTTTACCGTTAAAAGCACGTGTTGTCTTTCTGTTTAATTTAGATTTTTATTATTATAGTGCTAATAAGTCTAATAAGTCAGATGGAGAGCACCACATTCGCCTTATATTTGGGCGCCATATGATGCGATGTCAGATTCTTCTGAACATGTGACGTCATGTGCAAGCCGTCTATATGTTAAATGAATATGCATATATGCAATATATGCATCTAATTTACAGTGGGATAGGGGTAAGTGGTCGGAAAGCTGCGCAAATGTATGCAGAATGCTGTAAGATAGCTTCCTCGAATGGAACTCTCCCTGTCGATCGGTTGCCTTATCTATAATGACAGGTACTGGTAACCGATCCTGTTTTGCACAGTTTAAGGCTTCTGTAATAAAGAAGCCTTAGCACTGATGTTCATGAATACGTGCAAATATTTGATCCGCATGTTTCCGCCAATTGGAGTAACATTCTTCATACATGTTTCATGTTTTTAAAATTCCTCCATTTTTTTTTTCTTTATATACAGTGAACCAAAAAAAAGTTGGACAGCAACAAGACTCGATTTTGCTACTTAATATTGTTTTAACCAGTTGTGTTATTGTAATCTAACAATATTAAAATAAAAGATCATTTCTTCAAAGATTGAAATAGTTTTATTTAATCTTAATAAATTGTCATATTAAATGTTAATGATAATTTAAAAATAAATTGTGGTTCTTCACTGCCAAAATAAAACTTGGACACGTATTTCCCTTTTACCTTGGATTGCTATTGTGCAAATTTTAAAGAGGGTTTTGATGTCCTGGCAGGAGTCGAAGTCAAAGCTATGAGACTGAAACGTGTTGAAATTTTCTTTTGCTTGATTAAAAATTCCAAAAAAGGAAACTTCTGTTGATGTGAAAAACTTAATTGTTAAACTATGAAAAGAACAGAAAAGTATACAATATATTGCAGAAACTGTGAAAAAGCCAACGTTCAACAGTTCATTACTTAATAAATACATACAAAATGTAAAGATTTTTGCAAAGACCTAGTGGAAGTGGTAGGCCCAAAAAGATTTCCTCGTCTCAAACAGAAAGACAGATTGTGAGATTTGTGAAAGAGAATGCAAAAATTTCTGCCAGGTATTCTGCCAGATAAAGATAGCCAGAGAGTTGAAGGAGGCATCTATAGTGAATATAATATGCATCCACAGACTATAAAAAATTTTTTACATTCAAAGACTATAGAACATACACACCACAAAAAAAGCCATTTTTGTCTCTCAGAAATGTAAAAAAAGTCTTGAATATGCTAAACAATATGTTGGAATGCACAAGAATTCTGGAAGTCTGTTATTTTTACAGATAAGTCGAAATTTAATTTGTTTGGATCTAATGATCGGCGCTTTGTATGGCGAAGGGAAGGAAAAGCGCTAAAATCACCAAATATAAAAGCGACTGTAAAACATGGTGGAGGATGCGTTATGATATGGGGTTCAATAGAAGCTAGTGGTGTTGGAAATACAGTGTTCATTGAAGGTTTAATGAACAAAATGATGTATTTGAACACTCTAAAAGAAAATTTACCATAAACAGCTTCAAAATTAAATTTAAATGGAAATTATTCTTTGGTCCAAGACAATGATCCTAAGCATAATGCTCGGATTGTACAGGAATGGTTATTACACAAAGTTAAGAAAGTGCTACATCATCCTCCCCAAAGTCTGGATTTAAATCTTATAGGACATTTGTGGGTTTATATGGGGAAACTATTACTAGAAAAGGAGATTAAGAATACAAATTAACTAAAAACTGCTATTCTCAATATATGGCAAACTGTATTATCAGATTTAACTGAAAAACTGGTCCTTTTGACGAATAAAAGACTGCAAGCTGTATTAGCAGCAAAAGGACATTACAAGAAGTATTAGATGATTTTGTTTTAAATTTAAAAGTGTTTTTTAGCACATTGTGTAAGTGTCCAAGTTTTTTTTTATGCTGAATGTTATATCATCACCACGTTTTATAAATTTATAATTTAAATATAAGTTTTATTAAAGTAAAATAAAACTTTGTAAATCATCTTAAAAATTGTTATTATTTTAAATAAACTTTTACTATTAAAGAACAACATAGAGCAAAATAATTAAACAATGAAATCAATAGAAGCTGTTGTCAAACTTTTTTTTTTGGTTCACTGTATGGGATTTGGTAAATTATCAACTATCGTATCAAAAGGTAAATATATTGCAGATATAAACACTAAAATACGCTGTGGATTTAAAAGAATTTGATACGTCAGTTTAAATTTTTATTAACCCGCATTTTTTCACGAATTTTTTTAAAAATAAGAACCTAAATGATTAAAATGAGAGCAAAAGTGGGGAGGTGCGCGGGGCCCTGTGCAGCTGCACCGTTTGCCCGATGGTTGCGCCGGCCCTGAATGAATGTATGTTAAATTGTATGGCCATATGTAAAATTCATCTGTGGACCATGGATGATAATATACGGTATACATAAAACAATGCCCCGGTTTCAATGGCATATTATAACAGTTCAATTTAGACTATTTACAACTAATCATACATCAAATTGAAGGTAAACTAACCTAGCTTTTCTTCCAAATGTTCAATATGTGCACCTTTAATTATACGGCACACATTCAACCTAAAGCCCACTTCTTCCCGTACTTCAGTTAATAAGTCCCGAGTAATGGAAGCAACAGCCTCTTCAATTCTGTATCTCAACTCTGGCAAATCATTAGGTATCGGCGGAACGTAGACACGATCTTTTATAAAGCCTCAAAGGAAAAAATCGCATGGCTCTACCGGTTTTTAAATATTCAGCCCTACAATAACACTTTACGCTCAGGAGTCGCCATTTTGTCAATGTGGCACTGCAAGCGAGTCAATAACAAAGCAGTACTCGCGCATGCGCTGATCTAAAATTTTTTGTGTTTCTCTTTATTTGTGACCTTGAACCAACTCTCTACAGCGCTTACAGTTGATACAATTAAAATTCATAACTGGGACATTCTTTTATGCCCCCCCCCCCCCCCTGTAGGGTTCCCCGTTTGTACGTTTTTCAGTGCTTTTTAGGCCTATCGTACGGTGTACGTTTAAATGTGTCCTGTACGACGATTTCTTCCGTTTTTCTATCACATCTTACTTTTGATAGTTTAAAAAAAATTCTTTTTCAGTTTGCTTCAAAATTTCCTCTTTTGCCAAAGATAAGTTATACATATCCGCATCAGATGTAAAAACGGCTGGTTTCCGATCAGAAATTCAAAAATCTTGGGAGAGTTGTTTAATGTTAAATGTGCATTCGCTGTAGCATTAGATCATCTGAACTTGACCTTATTATAGACTATAAATATCTACATTATAATTTTTTTAATTTAGTACTATATCTATAACTTAAGTTTTAATATTTTGTTTGATTTATTATCTCCATTTATTCTTTACTCCTTAATGGTCGCTCCCGATACCTTCACAGGCCAATTGCCTATGAACGTATTGGGCGCAACGATTAAAGGGTTAAATGCAAACTTTTTTTTTTCTTGTCCATTGCTAAAATTTTCATGATCATCATTGAGTTGTAGGATGGTTCGATTTTATTTTTGTTCATATAATTCAATTACTTTTTTATTCATAATGGGACATGACAATGCAAAATTAGTTAAACTGTGTTAATAGAATAATGTAATGCAAACACAGTTGGAGAATAATGATTAAATCGAGTAATTAATAATAACACTTTTTAAATAAATTCATTATCGAAAACGTTACTGGCACATTCAACATAGTTTAGTATGGTATGAAAAAGGACGATAGCGCGATAAAACCAAAACTAGCTAGTGTCAATCAAAATCTTCCGTTTTTAACACTTTCCAACAAAAAAAGGTTATTTAGGGTCACCATAGCATGTTTGGTATTGTATATGAAGTATGTAGGATTAATCGTTCATTTACAGGGGCACTCAAAAGTCAAAAGTATTCCATTACATTATGGTATATGGGGAAAAATCGTTTGCAGAGAGTATTTGAATGACATTACGCTATTTCAAATGTATTGAAACTGATATAAATCACTGAATTTCACTACGATAACGTTAGAACAGGGCTCTAATGGCATTTTTTATTCATATACAGGGACACACAAAAGAAATCGGTTACAGCACTGTCTTTGACTAATAATGGCTGGAGTATACGGTTTTAAATTTAATTAATTTTTTGCATGTTACTCGTTATATATAAATTCTATACCTCAAATACAGGGCTGCACAAAAGTATTCACGTACCATTCTTTTTATTAGAGGAAACTGGCATGCATGTAGTTAATAGATACAAAACTATATATCATATACAGAGCTGCTGAAAAAATTAGGATAATTTTCCGATTTTAGATGGGAACAGCTGAAATTGGGTTTTGAAATGTATTATGCGTTTCCATATGGTTGAAGTAGACTTAATATTTTAATTTTTTTAAACGGTGTAGTTTTGTTACATTATTCTGAATGAGTTAGAAAGTGTTTCAAAATCTATGCTTGACGCATGATTTTTTCTTTCTTGTTTCTGAGATAAATCTGTCTACCCTACACCCCTGTACTATTTACAGCTGCACCTCGGAAATGCAACGAATTAATAGAGTGATATTCCGTCTGTTTTCAACGAAAAAAAAATGAAATATCATAAAATACAAAAATTAAAATTGAATTTTTTTAAAGCATTAATTTAAGGAATTACATTTATTAAGACACTTTCCATATATTTTTCTTTATTTCAAAGAAAATTTAATTACAAAATGAAACAGGTCTTAACGTTTTCATATACTTTCACTAAAATGTAAAAAAAAAAAAAAGAAAAAAAAAAGGAAGTACATTTAAAGTAATTTAAAAGCAATTAAAATGTGTGTATGATTCCTAAACGAAAGAAGCACGGAAAACTCTCGCAAAATCCTGATATTTTCTCCCTTGAGAGCAGTAAATTTCTTTTAAACAGTGTCCTGTATGATAGTGTTGCAGATAATGCCATTTCGTGGTTATTGAAAAATCAATATCATATATTCGGCAATAGAATTTCTCGAACTAAAAAAGAAAAAAAAAAAAAAAAAAAAGAGTCGTTGGAACATTTCTTCTAATGAAACGCTCACGCTAATTTAAACTCCATAAAATACGTTTGTGTGTGTTATGTGTTTCTGGGTTATTTTTATTTGCATATGGGCAATAAGAACATAAAAAGTATTTGCTTTAATTTAGCTGTTTATTCAGCTATAACTACGGTTGGCTATGCAATTTGCTTAAATATGAGAAATGTCGTTATACAAGTACAAAAATAAATAAAAAATCAAGAAAAAATATTTACCAAAATATAACAAAAGTTATTTTTAAAAAAACTTTTTTTTTTTACTAGATTTATGTATCTTTGTACAAAATGTATAGTTATGCATCGTTCGTAATAACCAAAAAGTATTGGAGAGCAGCGGCGGCTCGTGCCTATATCTTTTGGGGGCATTAAACGCATGGTTGCAAAATTTATTCTTCTTATACGAGCATTTCTTTAAAAAAATATTTAACTTATTTTTTGGCGAATATTTTTCTATTAAACGAGGCAAAGATTTCTTTTAAAAAATAATGGTCAGAAAATAATGAAATTGTCCGGCATGCATTTAGTGCCCCAAAATATGACAGTCACGAGCCGCCACTGTTGGGGAAAGTAATACTTTTATTGACTATATGTTGGCCAATATTGACAATATTAGCGTGAAATATTGGCCCAGCATGGTTTTCATTTTGAGAATATTGTACCAATATTGGTAAGAAATATTTTAGAATTCCTTGCAAATATTTAAAAAGTAAAGCCAATGCTAAACCATTGTTTCTATTTCATTAGAAGTCTTTCCGAAGAAAGCAATATTGGAACTCAATGCAACCAAGAATGGTTTGGTACTGCCTTTTTCGAAGGTTATAAGCAGGGTGTTTCATCATAACAGATAGTCAAAACTGTAAGGGGTGGTAGTACACATCCAATCAAACAACTTTTATCAAAGAATGCATGGCCGGAAATAAAATACAAAGGTGCTGGAGCATTTGGAAACTTGTTCCATGCAAACGTTAAAGCTTTATTCTTGTTACGAGTCATCGGGAAAAGACCGACGCTAACAGCATGCAAATGTGATATGGGAAAGAACAAGAAGTATGCAAAATTTCCCCTCTATTAATAAATAAAAGCCCGCGATCCGAGTGCGCAACTGACAATCGCGGTAGGAACGTATCGGAAGATGTTGCCCTTCCTAACTAGGGAAAAACCTGATGCATTTTATCTACGGAATTGCAAATGGAAATGGCTCAGAGACTCAGCGATTGTACGGAGAGCTGTTTCGAGACACGCGGTTGCCTTACCGTTAAACATTTGAGCGCTTGCACCGACAGTTGTGGGAGATGGGATCCTTTCTCGCTTCCCGGTCGAGTTGTGCAAAGACGGACGGAACGTTAGTTGTGGTCCAAGAAGCCATTCTGGATATGGTAGCTGATAAACCAAACACTTATCATTAAACTTGCTTTTGTCACTTAATCGTTCTTTGTGTGTGTTTTTCCTTGCAAAACAGCATCTAGCTGTTTTGCAAGCAAGAAGCTGTATGGCGCCTTCTAGCACCATTGCGTTTTAATTCCGACCATGCATTCTTTGATGAAAGTTGTTTGTTTGGATGTATAGTGTATGTAATTTAAAATAGAAATAAAACCTCAAAAAATGAGTCAAATTAATAAACTGAGTGCAGTCTGCACACCGGGAAATTCTGACGCATAAAATGATCTAAAAATGATTAAATTCCAATGTACAGTGTTTGCTCTTATAAAACTTTTTTAATGGAGCGATTTTGTCCAACTTTAGCATTAAATATCTTTTTAAATATTGCTTCGATTTGAAAACTGTCTGCATCAGCGGGTTTATCAAACATTTCTCTATAATACCACCGATTTTCATGTTTTTGTACGCAATATTTTTCTTAATATTAACGAAGAAAGACCTCCTGTCACAAAAAATTCAAAACCGGCGGCGGTGACAGCGGTAGTTACTTTTTTTTAGAAGAGAGAGATTTTTATTTATTAAGATGCTACTAGTTAAAAAAATACATTTATTTTCATTAATTAAACTTATCTTTAATAATTATTTTAAACCGTGTCCTAAGAAAAAGTGTCATTGCCATGTTTCAGACAAAAAGTTCATCTGGAATTTTTTAGAAGACAGCACATGCCTTTTTATCAAGGCAAAAATACTATGTAAAAGTCAACTTGTTATCAGGTTTAGGTGAATCGAATAAATAGTTTTATAGTTTCAATAAAGCAAGCAAATACTTTGAATGTTTTGGTGAGTATTTTTTTGTACGTCATTACCGTACCCACTTCTAATTGATATTTAAATGAACTTTTATTTCTTAATCTGATTTTATTATGTAAGAAATAGAAAATCATTCTATGGGCCAGAAGATATAATGGCTGCCATTTATGCCTGGGGAAAAATAAAAATATTTTGCTTAATTTGTCATTACCGTGCTCACCTATGTTCATTACCAAGTTCATTAAAATTTAAAAATTAGTTTTAAAATGTTAAATTAGTAATTTGGTCTGTGCTGATGCTTATGTATTAATGTTTATGAGGTAAGGTAATTATTTACAAAAAAAAAAAAAAAAAAAAAAAAAAAAATTAAAACTTTCTGATTATTTCTAAAAATTTGATTTTGCTATTCCAAAACATGGACAGATTTTGAAAATGACCCATATACATCATACAGAAGTAAGGGAATAAAAACCATAAATTAAAATATGAACTCTTATCTTTTGAACAATATCCATGAAGAAGAAATATGCCATAAAGAAAAGATAAAGGAAAATTGAAGATTGTGAATTATTGAAATATTTGTGGAACTATGGCAGAATCGCAAGTCCCAAATTACAACATATTCCCCTCCGAAATGTACGAAATAATTCTTGTACATGCTATCATAAGCTTAAAAATATACAAGATTTGGGCAATCGTACAGTAAAAAATTAAAACGAATGAATGAAATAAGAGTTGAAAAAATGCAAACAATGAAGCATTTCCTCATAAAAAATTCCAGACATACATGCATGACTTGACAAATCTGCACATGTTGCTAAAAAACATTGACCGATTCAGTATACGCATTAAATGACAAAAGTACAACTCAAAAAAATATGCAAACGAAGGAGTTACCGAAGTTTAAATAACGCGATGAAGCCAGAAATAGATGAACAAGTTCATTTATAGTACACTGCCATCTAGTACCAATGTATATATCACTGATCTCGTTCTCATTATTGAAATTGTTTTATTTTATTTATAACCAAAAGAAAACAAAGTTTTAAATATCTAAATATTTAGACAGGATTTTTCATAACATTTAATTTTCTTCATATCTAATGTCAATCTTTTCTCAATATTTGTATTGTTACTGCAAATAGCTTTGTAGTAAATTTAATATGAGCAACATAGGAACAATACTGCGCCAATGTTGATTTCTGCTGTAAAAATACATCAATTCTAGGTATTTTGTTCAGCCCAGCTTTTGATTTGTAAAAGGGGTAGCAGAAATTCAAAAGTTAGTTAAACATAATTATTTTCTACTTTCCCGGAATTTTTCTTTTATCAATTTCAGCAACATTCCAATTCTACTCCCCTTTTAATTCATTTCAAGATATTTAAATAATGGTAAAGTCATTTCTAAGGCAGTTAATCATTCATTAACTCAGTTAAAACGGAGGAAAATTTTAATGACCTGGTTATCTTTTTATATCTCTTTTCTGTGTAACAAACTAGAAAATAGCTATTCTTTTTTGAAAAGCAAAAGTAATCACATAAAATGAATCAAAACGTGTAAATACACTAAATACTACATCTTTTTTTCTGTTCAACGAATCTTAACCCTTATTTTGTAAATGATGACATATACAGGATTGTGCTAATATGAACTGATTTTTTTTTTTTTTTTTTTTTGATTGAATAACAAGTAAACGGTGGCAACTATTAAAATTGCTCTTGCAGAAGATTAATGTATGAAGTCGGGAATTTTTTTACTACGCTTCCTTATTTTAATTCCAAATATCATCGATACGCTGACTCAAGCTGTTAGTACTAAGGATCGAACGAAACAGGTGTTTAAGACCGAAACCGAATTTCGGTAATCTTCCTATTTTAGACCGAAAAAGAAAATGTCTAAAAATTTTTAAAAGTAATTAATACATAATAAATATACATAATTAATAACTAATTATACGTGTTTATTAAATGTACACGATTTTAGTCGATTATACGTGTGGCCCAAGTTGGCTCTCTGAGCCTCTGACCAAAACTTTTTACTTTCATATAAAATAAAATGTAAGTAATTCATCAACGACACAGAATGACTTTCTAATTGTACGAATTTAATCTATTTAAAAAATATTTTAGGTATACATACCTCGATTTATCTTTTATAATGATTTTTGTGAATGATCATCTGTTATACTAGAACTTACTCAAAGAGTATTCGAAATACTTTTGCGGCTTCAAACTAAAAATTTTTCATTACTATTAAATCTGCAGCTTTTAATGAGCACATGAAAAGCGTCTTCAAAGGTTAGTCATATATGCATTTCTTGATTTAGAATTTGATCGCACATCTTGAGACAGTCATGGCTGATAATTATAAACAGTGAAGTTCATAGAAATAAATAAATAGTGTCTCGTTTGAGTCAATACAGCTAAAAAAAAATGAGTAATGTTGAAAAATTTCCGAAAGAAGAAACGAGATTTTTGGAATATAGATAGTTTCGATCGTGTTTCGGTCCGGCCGAATTTTTGACAGCATTTTCGTACACTGTAGAAAAAAAACGGACTAAAAAACGGAAATACTACTGGCAATCTAGACGCCAGTACTATTTCCGTTTTTTTACGGAATTTTTACCCATAAATTACAGAAAATTTTCCGTTTTTCTGATTAAAAACGGAAAATTTTCTGTAATTTATGGGTAAAAATTCCGTAAAAAAACGGAAATAGTACTGGCGTCTAGATTGCCAGTAGTATTTCCGTTTTTTAGTCCGTTTTTTTTTACAGTGTACAAAACGAATTTTTGGCGATACTCAGATTTTGGGCCGAAAGCGAAAACGAATTTTCGGTCGATCTCTAGTTAGAACGTTCAAACTGGCGTATAGGAATAAAGAAAATTCTCTCAGCTTTTAGCTGTTGATAAAGGAAATCGCTTAGTTATCTTGAGCAGTATTAGAGCGTGAGACAGTACAGCGTTATCTGTCGGTGATATTTGGAACTAAAACAAGGAAGCTTAGTAATGAAATTTGCGGCTTCACCTGTGACTCTCCTACACAATAACTTTGTCACCATTGAATTAAAAAAGCTCTCCAATCTACTTTAGAACACACCATATACATTTATAGGGATTTTGCTGGTTTATACAATCGCGAAATCGATTTGACCTTCCTGTCAAAGCCCATTCAATTAATAGATCAAATACCTATGTTCATACCGATTGTATTGCACAGTTTTTGTAATATTTTTTAATTAAATGAAGGATTCGTTCCAAGTTGTGCACTCTGGCACGTGTACTCAAATTTCGTGAAATAAAATTTGTTATAGAATTATACAACAAAAATAACTTATTGACATATTTATACATAAAGACTTATTTTTTTTCCCCTATAAATAGACCTACTAGTTTCGTATGCACAAGTGGTGATATTCTTAAGATCAGTAATGATAAAATAAATTATATTCCTAAAAAAAGGGAAATATGTATTTGATCAAATTCATATTTCAATTTTTTTGCGAGGGGCTATTCGAGAAACAAATTTTTCCACAATTGGAATTTCGCGAAACGAGATTCTGCTGTATAGTTGAATTAACAGATTATATCCATTGTTTTCAAACTCAGTCAAAAAATTTAAACTTGTATTCCTCCAAGTTGAAGCATATTACGCGATTGTAACAAAGTAATGCGTTCTGGCTTAAGAACAGCTTCCAGTCAAAACGAATTTTTAACTTCCACAGAAAATGCACTATGGCCAGATTTCTGACACTTCTTTAAAATAGTTGATGCGAATACTATGTCATTAAATATACATTATTCTTATTTTCAAAGATTTCATTGGAGGAAAAAAAATCTAGATGTAACCTTGCATCGTATTTAATGTCCCGCAAACAACTTTAAATTGCGATAAAGATATTTTAAAGCCGCTCTTCGAGTAATTAATCATTCGCTTAGTCAGTCGCACTGGGAAATTATTTTGCTGACCAAGAAGCATTTTTCAAAACTATTACTGGGAAATCGCCTGAGCTTAACAATGGTTTAATTTAATAGAAAAGAGAAATAATCTCAATAAAATAAATTACAATTAATTGAATCAGATAACTGATAATTTTTCAATTAACGAGAATAAAGGAACTGTTAAGTAGTTAGAGATTTTATTGTGTGTAAAAAAAGAGTGCTCATTATACTTCAAATAAAATAAATATGCACATTCGCAGCTAGCTTAGTTTGTCAATATACAAATTAAATACAATTAATATACAATTTATTATGTATTTAAATTGTAGCCTTTAAAATGAAATGATTATTAAAATGAAATTTAAATTTCTATGTAAAACGATTTACTTTAGATTTTGTATAAATGTAAACAACAGTATAGAAATATCGATGAACTTTGTCGCCAGCAAGAATTAATTATTTAGTTTTTACCAAAAAATACACAAATTGTTTGTGTATGAAAAATATAAATAGTTCTATTAAAAATATGTCTATTGCTTTTTTAAATATTTGTTTTTGGTAGCAAAACATTCACAAGGACTGTATCAATAAGTTTACGATTAAGCGTAATAAAATGCATATCACATGATTAAGTTTGAACAGTATAGGGGAGATGGGGGCACATGTGAATAGCTCGCATAAATATAGCCTTTTCTCATAACTGGATTAATTTCTATAAACAAAAACTACTCAGTATAGTAAATAGAACTTTCTTTTACACATGGTATTTTTTTAAAAATCACCTTTATAGTTTTTCTTACATTTTTTAATAGTTTTATAAATTCAAAAAATTGTTCACATGTGCCCCATCAGCGGGGTAGTTGTGAACACTCGTGGGGCACATGTGAACGCAAGGAAAAAATATCCTTTGACATGCTTTTTTTTCTGTTATTCATTTGTCATCATAATCATTAGGTATATAACCTGTTAAATTCCCCATAAAGAAAAAGATATATACATATTTCTCTAGTTTCTATGTGATATGTTTAAGCAAAATTTTCTGTGTGAATTGTTTAAGCAAACTTTATTTATTTATTTATTTATTTATTTATTTATTTATTTATTTATTTATTTTTTTTTTTGGGGGGGGGGGGGTTATGATTCATTAAGTATTGTTGCAATAAAATGAAAAAATAAAAAAACAATTTTAAAAAAGAAATTAAAACTTTAAAATTTTGCTTAGGGTTTTTTGTTTTAGGGAAATTTTAGGGAGGGGGCATTTAGATACTATTTATCGGAAATCTGCCGAACTGCGAAAGATTCTTACTCCTGTATTTGCCTTATTTACTTATAAATTATAGATAAAGAAGGGTTTTTTAATTATTTAAAAAAAAATCTCGACTGTAACCCCCCCCCCCCCCCCCCCTCCCACACACACAATAACTTCTTTTGCTTTTGAAAGAAGGAGGGGGTTACAATCGGGATTTTACGGTAGTTATCAGTTTAAAAATTTTACTTTCTTAAAATATTACTCATATCTATCTCCATTCAAAGTATCAGATAGATAACTGTTTTAGAGATAGAAGTAAGCCATCATTGCAAGTTTAGAACAAATGTAATAGGAAAATTTGCAAAGTTGTTCAAGGTAATACTTTTGTATTAAAAATGCATAAAAAATATTGGTGTAAACCGTTTAGTAAAATAATACATAACACTTATTGCATTTTAGAAAACATGAAATTTATTTAATGTACAATTGAACGTAAGCGAGCTTGTTGCTCTTAATGTACTTGCTGAAATATGTGTTTGTGGAAGTTTCAATACAAAATCAACTTTGTGTGAGGAAAACATCTTTTATTTCAGGAAAATTATAGATAATGGTACTGACATTATTTCTCATGAAGTTAACTGAAAGGAACAGGATCATAGAATGATTACACTGGTCAACAAATTTGAACTTTTGCTCTGTTGTAAAACAGAAATTAGTTGTTTTTTATGCGTTTTTTTGTGCTGATTCCGAATCTGGTTTTAGATTTACTCCAGCACGTCAAGTTTGAGAGATATTCGCATATTTCAATTTATGCACATTTAGTAAATTTTATACAATTATTTGCAAATTTAAGGTATAAAGTAATATCAAACAGGGTTTTTTTGTTTTATGTTATGATTACTACCTAATTTACTTCACAAAAACGTTGTTTCTGAGATTATACTGGCATGAGACTGTGAAATATTGTAACTAATTTGCATATTTTTCATGTTTTTCTAATAATGTTTCTTGACGTTCAAATATTTCTACCGCACGAGTACGCTAATATGTTTCTAAACCAGTATTTTGAGCTGATTTCAAATCTTGTATCTGTTTTCTTCTATCACGTCTAGTTTTTGAAAAAAGTGAAATTTTAGTTTTTGGTCAAAAAAGCCAGAAATAGCTTTTTATGATATTTTGTATGATAAACTTCAACTAGTTAGGATAGACTCTACTACTTATTTTATTTTTTTCGGTTATATAAATTTTTGTTTATGTCTCTGATATGAATCTGACCCTGTTCACCTTCTTGTCAATGAATTACACACCCCTAAAAAGCATCTTATATCAAATCTGTGTTAATGCTGTGCAAAAGTAGAAATTCATCTTACTCAAAAACTAGACATGACATAAGAAAACAGACTGCAGATTTGAAATCAGCATAAAAATCTAGTCTAGAAAAACATTACGTCGATTCTGTGGCAACTATTTTAAAGTTGATAATGATGTAAAAATTACACCATTGAAAAATATGCAAATTAGGCTTAATAACTAATAAATAAATGTTAAGAATATGCAAATCGTGACATTTATCTGAAGCAAATAGTCAAGTAGTCATTATCTAGAAAACTTAATTAGATATGACATATATTGTATCTAAAATTTGCATAAAATAGCACAAAAAAGCTTAAATTTGCATAAATTTAAATATGCAAATTTCTCAAAACCAGGACCACCTAGAGATAAATGGAAAGCATATTCGGAATCAGCACCAAAAACTCATCTAGAATCATCTAATTTTAGTTCTACAACAGAACCACTGTTGACCAGTGTTATTGGGGCGCTTATGAACTGTTCAGATCTGCCCCAACTAGTCTGTTCACAACTGCCCTACATGACTGCTAGAGTTAAATTGATAAATCATTAACATTTTTCAATTTTAGAAGAAAAATAACTTTATCAAAAATATTTATTAGTATTCATAGTATATGTTAAAATACTCAAATTCAAATAAATGAATAAATAAATATGGTTATTCGCTTAACAGCTTGGAACAAAGATTTTACTTTTGAGATCTATAAACTGTGTTTTGGCTACAGAGGACAAACAAAATGTCAAAGAGCTTCAAAAACTTTTTACCATATGTCTACAGGTGCTGTCATCTTTAGTATTTTTTTTCAAATAGAAAAACTTATAATAACTATTGAAAAATTGCCATGTTCACATGTGCCCCCATCTCCCCTACCCTGCAATACAGTCACATTATCAGGTCTGATCTCTGCAATTTTGGGCTCTGGGCATATAAGATATTTTGGGTCCTAATTATAGATTATCAGATGTTTACCTGTAGTTTATACCAGAAGTGTATGATTATTATTACTTATTACCGAATGCATAAATGTAAATGAGAAACTAAGATTCGTCGTGCACACAAGTTTTATTATTAGTAAAAAAGTTCTTCATAAAAAACTAATTTGACATACTGTAAAAACACTTATTTTCGCGAGGCTTTAATTTTCGCGATTATCGCGAACCCGCCGTAATCGCGAAAATTTAAGCCTCGCGAAATATTTTTTTTTTCGCCTCGAATAACAATAAAAATTCAGAAATTTTTCACTTATCCAAAATTTAATTATTACAGTTACTTAACACGTTCACGCCGGCGCGGTGGGTCACACTCGACTGTCTCAGAGTTGTCAAGTCTCTGGCTTTTTGCACACCACTGTTATTTTAGAGAAAATGTTGTTCCTTTAAATCGCCCAATTGTTCTAATTAAATAAAACAACATTTTCGGTATTAAAATACTGGTATCTAAAAAGCCGGAGACTTGGCAGCTCTGAGACAGTCGAGTGTGACCCACCGCGCCGGCATGAACGTGTTAAATAAGAAATAAGTAAGAAAATTTCCTGAATACTTGCAACTATTTCTTGAATATTATAACACTATTTCTTGAATAAAAAAAATAATACAACTAATAGAATGTGGCTCATTCACTTACAATATTTATACCAGCTTCTTTCAAGCCATTCAAAATTATCTCATGTTTGACTTCAACACCGTTAAACCGTGCGCACAAGCCAAGAAGCGCGAATCAGTTTTAGTCGTGATATTCCCAGGTCCACAGATTCTTTTTTCCTCTAGAAATTTAATCTCATTAGAATACCACTCAATAAACTCATTCTTGAACAAACGCTTGATCTCGCCGTTTACAGTTAAGTTCAAAGGCTGGAACTTTCTTGTACAGGAAGCATGTACAAAAATTGGAATAATATTCATATTCACTTATTCAGCCAGAAAAAGAGGATCTTGGTGTGACTTAAAAAACGTCGAACAATGCTACACCAGGTTGTTCTGGAACTACCTGAGAAGCTCTCTCTGCTTGCCGTAATAAGGTACAAGAATATTCTCGATGTATCGAATCATTATGTCAGGAAAAAAGGAAGATTCTTAAAATGTCTTAATGCAAAAGAGATTCTATTTAGATAGTTTCGGGATTTTTCAACTTTCGGTTCTGTTCATATAAAACTCGCGAAATTTTCAGCTCGCGAAATCACCGATATCTTCATTTTCGCGAAAATTACGGCTCGCGAAAATAAGTGCTTTTACAGTAGTCAAATGTTATCTTAAATACGCATACATTTATACAAACGCATACTTTAAAAACTTTGCCAGAGAGATTATCACTCTGTAAATAAGATAGTCATAAAATTAAAACTAGAGATCAACCGAAAATTCGGTTTTGCTTTCGTTTTCGAGCCAAAATTTGAATTTCGCCAAAAATTCGTTTTCGGTGAAAATGCTGCGGAAAATTCGACCGGAACGAAATTATATGTATTCCAAAAATCTTGTTTCTTCTTTCGGAAATTTTCAACATTATTCATTGATTTGAGCTGTATTGACTTAAATGAGACAATCTTCATTTAATGCTATGAACTTCACTGTTTATAATTATCAGTCATGACTGACTCAAGACGTGAGTGGAAATTATAAAGCAAGCAATGCATATATGACTAAACTTTGAAGACGCTTTTGACGTGCTCATTAAAAGCTGCAAACTTAACAACAATAGAAAATGTTTTGTTTGAAACCGCAGAAGTGTTTCGAATACTCTTTGAGAAAGTTCAGTGAGAAAAAAAAATACTGCCTTCACCTAGAATGAATAGATAAATTAGCTGGGGTAACTGGACCCTCAGCTGGTTCGCACCGGTTCGGCAGAACCGGTTGTTAATTTGTATTGAGTTCGACGAACCGGTTGTTAAATGAAATTCGCATTTACATTAATTTACTTTCTTTAACCCTCCCGCTGCGCAACCCGAGATTTTCTCGGGCATGCATTTTTCCGTCTAATTAATCCTCCTTGATTATTCCCACCAGTTATTATTATTATTATTTTTTTTTTTTGTAAATTTTGCCTTATTTAATCGGAGCATTTTTCCGATTAAATTGGACAAAAATTTTTGTTTTGAAAAACCGGTGGCAAACGAAGCTATTTTAACTATTTTGAAGCTATTTTAATAAAACAATTACGCAGCGAGAGGGTTAATGTTTGTCTGCACAATAGCGTTTTTTAAACATAAGACTGTGACATGTTCGGATTTGCTTCATTTAATAAAATAATGTTTCATTTGCAAAAAAAAATTTTTTTTCTTCATCACTCCTGTAAAAAGCAAATTTAACTTTTAAAAAATGAAATTTTGAAGATTTGAAGAATTTTGGGATCTAAATCGGCAGCCTTTGCTAACTCTAGTTATATAGCAAGCTTATTCAACAGTAGAATAACTACTTATATTCGAATAAAAAATACTTTACTTTGGCTGCTTCTTTTGAAAACATACGGAATGTTTCCTGTCATTACTAATGAACAGCTAAATCGTTAGATTAATTAGTATACATTCCAAATGCATTTTTTTTTTAATATTTTCTTCATCTCTTAGAATTCATTTAAATCAAAGTAGTTATTTTTGTAAATGTAACAAATTTTTATAAGATCCTCAGTCCCATCAGTTATATTTAGAAAGACATTTTCCATGATCTAACAAATGAAAAAAAATTGTATGGTCTAAACTAACCGAGTCATGATACTTAATATTTTATGAATTTCTAGCATTGCCTGGCCTAACTTTTGTACCAAGAAATGATAAAAATTTCGGAAAATTCTAAATGTCATAACTCGAAAAGTCGTGCAAAAATTTCTCTCATTTGTTATAGCATGGCAGATGTTTTTCTAAATATGTTATAAGATCCAAAGGACCACATAAAAATTTAAGTTTTGTAACTTTTTTCTAAAGTGGAAACAATTTCTAAGATGATAAACATCTGAATATCCCGAATTTCTAAGAGATGATTTTTTTTTTAAATTAGAAGTATTCTAAATTTAGCAATTTGGAATTAGCTCTTGGCCAGCGATAAGAAGTGATGCCCTACATATTTTATAATTGGTATTTCCTTGATGTTTGCATATTTTTAATGAAATTGTTTGTCTTTCAAAAGCATTGCGAACAAGATGAATAAGCATTGTAAAGAATGAAACATTATGATAAAATTTATTAAAACGTTTGAAAGGCTTACGAACAAAAAATCCCATACAAAAGAAAGAAGGGGAGGGTTTTATTACTTCAGAAATTTAATGTACCGAATAAAAAAATGTTAGACCGTTGCATTCGGAATATTTAAAACCAAGTTATAGTCAATTTGAATATAGGAATTAACTACATATCCCTATAATCTGATTCCCTTCAATATTCCTGTAATCTGACGGGGAAAACCCTGTGAGATAACAGGAATATATTGAAGAAGTAATACTTTCATGGAAAGCAGCTGAAGAACTATTTTTTATATTTAACGACACTTATATTAATATTAATGATTATCGAGGATTTTTTTTACTACATTTTAAAGATTTTTCTAAAACTATAGAGTTTTTGAAAGTTTTCAAAAGGATAAAACTATTTTCAGTACAATTGTTAAAAGTTCAGCAGAAATGGAAAAGAGGTTTTTGAAAGTACTCAAAAGGATACAAATATTGTCAAAATAATTACTGCAAGTTCAGTAGAAATGGAAAAGAAGTTTTCAAAGATATACATAGTATGGTCAGAGAAGAGAAGTCGTCTATTTCTAATGTGTCAAACATAATGACGATCAGTATAATTTGCCTACCTCTAAAAGAATGAGTTCCTATACTTTTATAGTGAAGGTATGTTAAGAAAAAAGCACACATCAGATAATGTTCGAGTAAAGACAAAGAAAATCGAAAGTGAAGACGCTTATGAAGGAGCTAGTATGTAAATATCTTAAATAATACAAGCTACTTATTATTGTAAAATTATTTTCTCTACTATAATAAAGTTTTTTCTACATCCTTTATTATTTTATTTAAGTATTAACTATATGAAATAATATACTGCCTTTAAGGATATCTTTTTAATACTTTTCAACATCATAAAGTTATTTTCAGTACAGGATACTTAAAATAATTCGAACTTATTTTTACTGGTTTCAATCTGAAAAATGTATAGTGTGCTGATGCATTTCATCAGCAATTGTTATCCATGGCTTTTGGCAGTAATTGTATCAATGTTTTTGAAAAGATGTTGCATGTTTTTAAACTGGCCCAAATTTTATTACTGATACAAAATTCCCAGAATAAATCTTCTCCGCGTGCGCATTATAGTTATTACGAAAATAACTTTACAGTCATTGGTGAATATCTCGGTGAAATTTGCGACTTTGGTGACAAAACATAGTATAAAACACTTCAAAGAAATCCAGAAATCAAGCACTTACCACTCACAACAGTCGATTTGTTGAAATTAACTTTGAAGAAGTTACAGGCATTTATAACAAAAGCAAGGATGTAAATGGGAATGCTTAATGTTCAGTGAGTTGGTATTCTTGTGAGATTAGACACTTAGCAATGTATCGAGCTCTTGAGTCTTCATACAGTTAGCGCTTTTAGTATCTAACTGTTCGCATACTTTAGATAATGAACAATCGGTTAATTCTTAAACATAAATTTCTGCTATTTTTGTGTTATCCTTATTGTATTATACTGTTTTGATGCATTTTCTGAAAGAAATCTTGATCAAGGTTTCATGACTGCCGAAAGTTTATTAAATAAATTACCCCCTTTTACAGGCAAACATGTTTCAGGAATTCTTTCTTCAATATACCAAAATGCAAGGTTCGAGGTTTTTTTTATTAAAAAAAAATCATATTAATCGGATTTTTTTAAATTTAAATCTGATTTATTTGATTTAAGTCAGATATTTTTTATTTAAAAAAAACCTCACACAATCTTTTAATTTATAAAAAAAAAAATATAGACATACATATGCATGCTATATAAGTATGACCAATATATATACACATATACCATATTACACAATTTAAATAAACGATTAAAATTGTAACTTAATTTCCTGTCAAAATACTTTGTTGTAAAAAATACATGAAAAACTACAAATCAGATGTCAAAAATCAATTCTACTTTACATATTTTAGTTAAAATAGCTGCAGCACATAAAAATTTTAAATAATTTTGGAAGCAAGTTTAGATGTTAACTTTTGTTTTTTGTTAAAGTGCTGGTAGAGAAAAACAACTTTTGCAGCTTTATCAGTTCCTAATTTTCAAATGTACTGAATAGAAAGCAGAAAACAATCATTCTGCTGAAGCACATGAAGCTATTGCAGTAAAAAGCTGGTTGATTATGAGTTCTTTAAGTTTTTAGTATTATCCTTTTCAATAACTGTAACATGTGTCTTCCACTAATCTAAAGAACAGAGTTCTTTCCCCCTATTAGACTGAGACAAAAATTCATTGATTGGTTCAGATTTTACTTCAAACTTTAATATAATAAGCATCACCAAAGTGGAGAACTTCTCTTTAGCAAACAACATAGCTGCCAACTTGTACGGATTTTTGCTACCACTAAAATTTAACAGAAATTCTTGCCTTATTTAATTACCAATATTCACTGCAATTCGGCGATTGAATTAGGCAAAATTTTCTATTAAATTTTAGTGGTAGCAAAAATCCGTACAAGTTGGCAGCTATGAAACAATAATGGAGATATTTTCTCAGAGCTTGTTAATTTCTCTCCTGAATAATGGGGATTCAAAAGATAATAAATACATTGGGCTCAATGCCTGTCTGTAGCGAACAAAGTCATACAATTTTATTTTACTTAAACTTGCAAAGGTTTTTCTAAATATTAAGTAATAAGCAAGTACATATTCCTATATTTAATATATTCCTGCTTAGAAATCCTTGTTGCTGCAAGTTTATTTTACAATTTGATACAAATGATATTTGGAACCATTTTTTCTAAATTTTGCAATGTACTTTACTTTTTGACAAAGATTAAGCTTTACCTTTCTAAAAACTGATTGATTATGTGTATTATATAAAACTGAATTATATTAAAGTACATGAATATGTTTGTTTACATCTGGAATTTATTTTAAAATAAATTTTAAAAATCGGATTTAAATCAATGATTTTTTTTTAAATGAATTGATTTAAATCATGATTTTAATCACGATTAAAATTAAGTTGATTTAAATCAACGAACTCTGCCAAAAGATCAAAGTTTAACAATGTTCCTATAATATTGGAAAGTGCTTCATAATCTATCCGTGATGCTTCATTTTCTTTTCATGTTTATACTTCAAAAATCATACGGCCAGCGAACAGGTTGTTAAATTATTTGAATCCCATCACTGGTTATAGGCTATTTTATAACATAAAAAACATTGATGTCTTTTAAGTTTTAGCTTTCGTCGACATTGCACTCCCATCTCTACTCCTTAAAATAGCGTGTGTCAACTCAGTCATAACTCTGTCTTTGCTGTGATAGATTGCCGAAAATTTAGGTTTTTTTTTTTTTTTTTTTTTTTTTTTTTTTTACAAACAACGTCGACTTGGTTGAATTTCCTCGGCTTTTTATTAAAACACAGTAAATATTTTTATAGCTCATTTTTTTTAAAGATTAGGTATATAAACATATTAATATTATTAGGTAGCTATACATATTTACTTCATGTTTCAAATGTAAAGCCGGTATTCCAGTTACCCCATCAATTTTTCGAGAATGTAGTAACTGGGACACACCCCAAAAGTTACAAATAGTTCTTTGGAGTTTCTCTTATACTGAAAATTAATTTCTCCATTGTTTTTTTTTCTTTCAATAAAGAAAATTATATAATACATTATTAAAATTACATAATAAATTTTACAAAAGCATGTTAGCAGGTATCAAAACGAATTTGTGAGATAGCCAAGCCTCGAAGTTCTACGATATAGATTAAGAGGCGTGCGTAAAACAAAGTGACATTATTAAAAAATTATTGAAACCAATAAAAAATATTTCTGCGCGATATAAAAATATGGTTACATTCTCCGCAGGTTTATTTGACTTATCGAACATTCACTGAGGTAAATAAAAAAGAGAATGAGATATTTAAGTACTTAACGTACACGTTTGTTCATAGATTTATTTTGTTCTTAAAATACCCATGTAATTTTTATACTTATAAGCTATACTAAAGTACATAAGTACTTACTTAATTCTTATGTTTTTTGTATAAATATATTTAATATACATTTTGGACATATACAAACTCTTCACATTTCATGCTTTTTTTAGACACCTTGACAGTAAAGGTTTCCTTACAATGCTCTTTAGTTGATACATAATTTACATGATCTGCCTGGTTTAAATTTTTTAAAGTTATTTACACTTTTTTAAACAGGAGCTGATACCCCATATTAAAAAATACAAACGCGCGTAGAACGCAGATCTACCTGGTCCAGTTGCCCCACTTTTATGAGGCAACTGGACCCATGAAAAAAATAAGATGAAATATATATATATATATTGAGACACTAAAATGTAATTTTGATAATATCTGTCTCATAAAATGAACCTAACTGAACACATTTACAAAGGTTCAGACTTTAATTCAAATGAACATTAACTTTTGGAAGCTGAATTGCCAGAATCTCCGGAGTCAAATTGTAAAATTATTGCCCAGTTGCCCCACAAAAGCTTAGTTATTTTCTGAATCCATAAACTATAGAAATATAGATTTCCGAGCTATGCGAATAAAGTAAACAACTGAGCTGAACAGGCGAAATGATCTAGAATTTCTAGTCTCTTGTTTTCTAGGTGACGAAACGATAATGAATCGTTTCAGTAAGTAGCGAGATATTATCGCTTGGCTTCTGGAATGGTTTCATAAACTAGAATTATAGTTACTAAAACTAACCTCTTGTGTTCGCACCTATTTTCATAGACTTAAAAATAAGTTTGACCACGAGAATATAAGAAAAAGCTCTGGAATTCTTGTAAAAGACTCTAAAACTCTCTAGCAAAGGGAACTAGAATTTATAGGGATGACGTGGAGCTGTTTTTTCTAGAAGATTCTAGATGTCAAAACCATATTTTTTTCTCAGTGTTCTAGTATAACAGATGATCATTTACTAACACACATATAAAAGATAAATCGAGGTATGCATACCTAAAACATTTTTTAATTAGATGAAATTCCTATAATTAGAAAATCATTCTATCTCATTGAGGAATTAATTATATTTTTTATTTTATATGAAATTAAAAAGTTTTGGTCAGAGGCGCAGACAGCCAACTTGGGTCACACGTATAATTAAATAATTATGTATGTGTAATAAACACGTATAATTAATAATTATGTATATTTATGTATATATTAATTTAAAAAAAAATTTGGACATTTTAGTTTTCGTTTTCGGCCGAAAATAGGAAGATTACCGAAAGTTGGTTTTGGTCTTAAAAGTTTCTTTAGGTCTATCCTTAATTAAAACAGTCATCTAAAATCTGAAACATGCGTATGCACAAAGATGTCAGAAATATTTTTGACGTTTTTTGAAATACTAGAAACTTCGAATATGCAGAAATATTATAAATACACTTATGATATAATTGACAATTTGAATTCGTCTTCAATGAGTAAATAAGATTTAACCCTTAATTACTGTGACAAAAATTGCCGCATAGTTACTGTGAGCGGTCTCTGAAATCATTTGATTGAAAGATGAATAAAAGGCTAGATTAACCGATATATATCTTTTCTGTACTAAACTTTCCTTCTATATATAAAAAAAATTTTGATGTGGAAATGAACCAATGAAAATCTGCGTAGATATTCCCGGCAGATTGGCATCCAATTTGAATGCTTTAGCATGGCCATTCTTCGTTAATATTAAAAAAAACTGTTGCATACAAAAATATGAAAATCGGTAGTATTATGGAGAAATGTTTGATAAACACGCTGATGCAGACAGTTTTCAAATCGAAGAATTATTTTAAGAAATATTTAATGCCAAAGTTGGACAAAATCGTTCCATTAAAAACGTTTTATAGGAGCAAAAACTGTACATAGGAATTTAATCTTTTTTAGATCATTTTATGTGCCAGAACTTCCCGGTGTGCAGACTGCATTTAGTTTTTTAATTTGACTCATTTTTTGAGGTTTTATTCCTATTTTAAATTAAAATTTTCAGCATTTCGAGTGATATTTTTTACATATTTTAGAAAATTGTATTAATTTAAACTGTTGCCAACTATATAAACAGCGCAAAAAATAATGTTTGCTTCAAATTAAAAATTTATTTCACACGTGACTATCATAAACAGAAAATATAAAAAGTTGGAACTCATTAAAAATTACGTCATAAAAACTATATTTACACGTGAATTTAAGAGAAAGAATATTGTAAAATAATAAATTCATTAACATGCGTTAGAAGTCTTAAATAGGAGAATTTATGTCACATTTACGTCACATTACACTTATTACGTAAAATGAACAAAAAATAATATTGCAAAACAGTTTAAATTTAAAAATTGCTCGAGACATTTATTTGATATCTTAAGATGATCATAATATTTCGTTTCTAACAAAAGTATTTTTACGTGAATATTAAAAAGAGAAAGAAAAGTTTTGTGAAAATTACGTCAGATTATAATTGTCAGATTCAAATTTTAATTCAATCTTCCGAAATCTTTTCAAAGCCGATCAAATTAGCGTGCTGTTAGAGTCTGCGGTGTCTGAACAGGGGTTGACGAGCGTAGCTCGTAGGGGGTAGAGCCCCCTTGTATATTATAATTAAAATTCACCTATTCAGAAGTTTCTAGCGATAGAAGTATACGATAGAAGTATAGAGCTCCAAACAAAACAAAACTGAACTAGTATTTATAGTTAAACTGAAAAGTTCAAGTTAAATTTTGAAGATTGAAAAAAGCAGTGGATTGTGGAACCGCTAACAGCAGTAAAGAGTTAAGGCTGTTGGTCAGTCAACTCCCTCATTTTCCTCGCTAATGTTAAAACCATGGGCATGAAATGCATTCATACATTTAAATGTTATATTTACCTTCGTTATTTTTTTTTTAAATTCGTATACGAGGGTTGTAAATAAAGTAGTGGCAATATGGATAGAAAACAATTTTTAACGAACTACAGGTAAATTTGCATTACATTCCTTCTGTATAATCGCCAGCAAAGTTTAGTATCTTTTGCCAAATGTGGGGAAGCCGTACGATACCGTTGGCAAAGTGTTGTTGATGACAGCGACGGAGTACTCTACTGCTCGACTGAGATCAACCACTATCATGGAGCTATGAAAGGAAAGGAGTAGACATATCAATCTTCCTCTGTGTGAAAGTCTGGAAGCCGAAAAAGGAGAACTTTCCCCTTCTCCCGCGTCTGCAATATTAGACTCTGACCGATAGCAGTCTAATCAGCAGTCTCCAGTGCATGACGCGACTAAATATGGTGGACGCATGAGGGGCATAAGAACTTAAGAACAGCTTCAAGTGACGTCATGTATGTCTACTCCTTTCCTTTCATAGCTCCATGACCACTACAGATAATTCCCGGACAGTCCATAGACGGTCTATGGGAAGGAGACCACTCACGATGCTAGACAACCAGTTTCAGGACTTTTCTAAAAATTAAAAGTTTTTCAAAGAATCTGATGATTTACTAAGGTTTACTCATTAAATAATTTTTGTTATTCTTTTAAATCATAGTTTTTCTTGCAATTTTAATATTACTTATCCAGGGCTTAATTTCTAACAAAAAATTTACCGGAGCCCTAATATTCTGTGGTACCGGTACAACAACCGTACCGTTCCTCCCCCCCCCCCCCTGTCACTCCAATCTGCATATTTATATTTCGTACATTATTTGCAGAATTGCAGAATTTAAAGCAGTTTTTTTTTTCTTTAGCAAAATAAAAATTTTAAATATATTTATCAGCATGTACTTAGCTGTCAACTATACCCCTTTTTAGTTACCACTCCTTCTGAATAGTAATCTTTACCTAATTTTAAAGTTAATTAACTGCAGAATTCTGCGATTGCATATTGTAAGGATTATGATTAGGAAATAGTATTAACACCAAAAAAGGATAGTTCGCAAGCTATGCATTTTTAAGAAAAAGTGAATGAAATTTTCAGAAATTAATATTTATATGCTGAAGAATGGAACAATATTTTACAATTTGCATATCTTAAACTATAATCGATTCTTCCACATAAAAATCTTTTGTGGTGAATCCCTGAAAATCAGATTAAATTAAAGATATTTGACACCGTTATCGGAAAGAACCGATGCTTTTACAGAAAAAGGGGAAACGCTGCTCGATTGCCTTCTATCAGAATAACAATAACATGGCAATTACATCTACTTACAAATGAAAGTGACTTTGTAAATGTGCAGAGCAGAGCCTTAGCCTGTGTACCATTCATGATACAAAATAAATAGAAAAATGAATAACGTGATTTTTATACTCGTACGCAATAGAAGACAAAAAACCTTAAACAAACAAAACCTCAAGCTGATGCTCTTTGGCTAAAACAGAAAATATCCTTTTCAGGTTAAATATCTACAAAAAAAAAAAAAAAAAAAAAAAAAAAAAAAATATATATATATATTCTACTGCCACAAAAGAAAATCAAACTGAAAGCAAATTCATTGTTCAGTCTCTTGAGTGGCGCCGTATCAACACGCCATGTCCAACATAAATTTGAAATGGAAAAACAAGATTTCTGTTTCCCCTTCATTTTGATCAAAATAGCATTAAAATGATTTGAAATAGATTATAATAAGTACTTTTAAGAAGCATTGTGAATGGATAATACTTAAGCAAAAAAGACGCCCGTCTGACATTGGTCTAAAGGAGGAAAAGGTTTTTTTATTTATTTTTCTATACATGAATAAATAAAATTTTAGTTGTTATACAGATTGAGCTCGAGTCAGTCCAAGCCCAAAAACTGATATAAAAATTGAGTCCGTTTTATCTCCATTTTTTATGTGTGCGACACATTACGTCACATATAAGTGTTTTGATAAAAAAGATTGCAAAAGCTTGGAAATGGGAAGGAAAGGAAAAAGTAATTTAGACCGGTTTTTCGGAAGCGCTATTGCTCTGGGCTCCGGAGCCCTGTATTTATGAGCTCCGGTGAATTCCGACCATTATTTGAATATTTACTAAAAACAGAGAAGTACCGGAGCCAGGCTCCGGTGGGCTCCGGCGCAAATTAAGTCCTGCTTATGACCCTATTAGATATTACCCGACTGGTTGTCATTACTTGAAAAGTGTAACTTTAAAAAAAAAATCTAAATATTGCTATATGGGAACGTCCATTGTTACTCTTGTGACCATTAGAGCAAATTTTCACAAATACTTCCAATTATTTTATTACAAAATATAATTAAAACAAAAATTGATATAACCAGTTAAATACAATTATGTTCCACTCGCATAAAATATACCTAATTTGTAACAAAACGCATTTCCCTTGTCTATATAATCAATCAAAATTTTGTTACTCTTGTGACCAGAATGTCACAAGAGTCATTTAATATATACATAAGTAAAATGCTTTTTGTTAAAAATTATATGTTTGTGTGTGGAACACAGTGGTATTTAGCTGGTTATATCAATTTTTATCTTAATTATAATTTGTAATAAAATAATTGGAATTATATATGGAAATTTGCTCTAATTATCACAAGAGTAACGAATGGATGTTCCCATATGCATTTTGTCTTCCACATTAAAAGCACAAAAACTTTGTTAAGAAATAGATAAAGTTTGTTCTTTACTAACTTTTAATGTATATAATTTTTTTAATTTTGATTTATAAATAAAAATAAAATGGTATTCCATAATACCCGAACTTCCTCTATTATTTTAAACTACAGGAGGTGTGATACTCGGTTTCCTTGCATTTTATTTTGATTAATGAAAAGTTTTATTTACTTGTTATAAAAAAAAAGTGTTATTATTTGCTTGTTACGTAAGTTGTTATTCTTTCTTCTTGTGCAGTTATTTTTAAAACTCTTCAGATATATAAGAAATATTATGTGAAGACACATAATGAAAAGTTGTAAAACTTTTCTAAATAAAATAAAGTTTCAATTCCTCAAACAATCTAGAACTCAAAATAATGTTGTATGACAAGCATATATACTGCTGTTAAATAAAAGTTTAGAAATTCATGAACTGAATAAAACAAAATCTCTTAAAAAATAATTTACTCCTATGATGCTTTCAAGAAATACTTCTTCTGAGAATTCCTTTCGTATGGCAAATTCAGGTAAAGAGGCATTTAAAAAAAAAAAATATTTTCTTTTTTCTTTGAATAGCTGTCATTGAATGAAGATGAGATTTTAGTCTGTCTTCCACCATTCAAGTGTTCTTTAAACCTGCACGTAAGAACACTTGAAACACATAAAAAGTTTGTTGACAAGCAAGATTAACGAGATAACAGTATTTTGGATGCCACTTGAAAGAATACCAAAATTCATTACAAGCGGTAAAAAACAGAACACTCTACTATTAAAAGCCATCTGAATATTATAAAATGAAATTCTAAATTTTAAGGTGACGTCATGTTTTATTTTGTAAATATCAAAATTAACTAGAAGTGGAATCACGAAACAGAGTCCTTAAGTTAGCTTATAAGTAAGATTAGTTAAAAAATAAATAAAACTCGACACCAATAAAAATGTAATATATATATAATTAGCACTGGAGTTACAGCCATTGTTCGGATTTTTTTATTTGGAGAAGGGTGGGAGGAGTACAGTACAACTCGAGTATAATTTATGAGGGAATATTGAATAAGATCAGTTGTGAACCAATAGCTTTAGGTAAAATGCCAATAAAATAAGGATAGCGTACAACAGTTTAAAATTTTAAAATTTCAAGACCTAACTTTCCAAACATTTTGTTGTCACTGTTTAGATTTTATAATAATATTAATAATTACTTCAGTTAAAGAGTATATATATATTTTTTCTATTAAAGTGTAAATATTTTACAAAAGTCAATATTCTTAGCTTGTTAAAATTTCTTTAGAAAAGCTACTAAGAATTTTTGATTAAGAAAATATTGTTTTTATAGGTAATTTATATACAAACACATATTTATACTTATACGATACTTGGCAAATCGATAAATTAAAACAAAGCCTTAAAATTTTCTATCAGTACAACCTTTACATAATTGAGTTTAAAGTATTTTAGATCTTTTCACGAGATTTTAAATAATAAAGCGGAATATTTTTTTTCATTTTTGCGGAGGTCATTTATCATTCATTACTTTATCGGAAGAAAGCAAGTTTCATTCAGCTTAGAAGTCTTTTATTAAAAATTTCAAGATGCTGTAAGGAAGTTTTAAAACTGTCATATGATGAAACTAAAATAAAAAGTTTCTAAAATATGACAAGCATTTTATCAACACTTTAGTGTCGAAAATGTCGATCTTTTTTATTAAATTTTGAAGAAAAATAAATTAAGTACCAAAGTAGATTCATAATTTTTATGCGAGTATGATAATCTAATAATCATACTATGTATTTTACGTGGGAATGAATTAAGTTTTTAGTTTCGATTATAACATTTGAGATTAAACTCATAAGATCATAATATTGTGTTGTTAAGTTCCCCATCTTTATCTCTACTATAAAAATGAATGATACATCATAGTTTTTTCTCGAATTGAAGAATATATTATAGGTTTTCAGATGGAATTAATCACTTATAATGTAGAACCTAATTGGTTAGTTTGTTCCGAAATTGAAAGTATCACCAGAACGAAACTACAATCAACATCTAAAAGCTAAAATACTATCATGTTAAACATCGACCTCAGATGTCCTATGCAAACAATATCATTAAACAATATTGAAATTCAGATAAGAAATTTTTGAAGAATGCCTCCATCGTTTTGGTATTAGGCTGCAAATGTTGTCACATAACCCGAAAAAGCTCTTAACCCTTTCAGGTCAGGTGTACTATTAATAGTATATGTCTTTTCATCGATTATTATTTTGACTTAAGAATTACTTTTGTTACTATCTACATATAGTAATGATAGTATATGGCTATGCCTTTCTTATTATAACTTCATTTATGTTTTGGCATTTAGTAATAACAATAAAAGTTTGCTTAATTCTCTTTGCACCGTTTTTTGCACCAGTTTGCCTTTATTTTATATACAGGTTGCAATATGCTATCTATTGCCAATTTTTAATTTCTCAACCGTTGGTCGTAGACATATAGTTCCAATTACAAAAACGTTTCAAATGAGGTAAATATTCATGTTGTGGCATTATTTAAAGTAAAAAAATCAATTTTATAAAAATTACGAAATCTAACTTTTAAACGGTCCCCCAGTCCCTATAGTTATATTTAGTATAAGTTTACACATATCATAACAGACATAACGCAAAAAGTTTGACATCTGTACTACAAAAAGTGACACAGTTATTAAATTTCAAAGTTTGAGATTTTTGCACATGATTTTGTCTTTCATTGAGGGATCAGTTAAAAGATGAATTAAAGTAATTCGAGATCAAAATCAGGGTCCAATGTCCTTTTTACGGCGAAACCACCTTGACTTAGTATCGCCAAATCGGGGTAACCCCAAAGAGGGTTATTACATCTAAAAATTTGAGCTGACTTTTAGGGGTCGAGTACAAAGCGAAGAATGAAATATCGAAATTAAACAGAAAAATAAATATCAATTTATTATAATATCAGAAAACGGCCTACTATAAAAAATGAATACATCAAACGCCGGAATCAGCTATAAAGAGATACAGCTCAAAGTGTTCTCCATTGGTGGCATTACACAACTGAATGCGTGACAGTACTGAGTCCTGGATACGTTAGAGCATAATAGGTGTGCAAACTGTGCGACAATCAAGGATGATGCGCTGCTTCAGATAAATCGGAGAAGTGGTCTCAGTCACATAGACCTATGCCTTGATGTAACCCCAGAGGTAGAAGTCCATGGGAGACAAGTCCGGCGAACGCGTTGGCCACTGTACCGGACCACCATATCCAAGGATCTGTTGACCGAATTCGGTGGCCAGATACGACCGAACGTTTGATGTTTTATGCGGAGAGGGCCCCATCATGTTGAAACTACATCCATCATGCATGTCGGAGAGGCAGCTCTTCATAACAGCCACGTACTGTGTTCTGTAGCAGATGCAGGTAACGATCGCCAGTTAAGGTCCCATCACAGAAGATGGGTCGAACAATCTGGGTTCCCCATGTACCGCACCACACGTGTCGTACTGTGCGGGTAATATGGAGGTTTTCAAGAGACACAATGCCACCCCGTGTAAACATTGACTCATCTGTCCACAGAATGCCACAAAGGATCGACGGATTTTCCTCTAAGGTGTTAACCGAGAAATTGCAATAATCAAATAATTCTGCGTGGTCACCCAGCATCCGTGCTTGCACCAGTGTCGGATGGTATGGATGCGCATCATGTGCATGTAACAAATGCCAGACATGCCGGCCACATGCCTCGCTTATTTCCGCCGTGATCAGTTGTGGAATTGAAAGGGCGTATGACAGCACCTCCTTCGGTGTCACTCGAACATTACACCATGCCCGTCTACTTGTTCTGGGTCGTGGTGAAACAGGGACGGTCTCACTGAGATGGTGCAATGTATCAGTTATTCATGCGTTGGAGGTAGATCCTTAGGGAAACGTTCTGAATAAACACTCGCATTCTCTCTGGCATTCCTTTGACATTCACCGTAAATAATAAGTATCATTTCCTCATATTGCATGTATGCGTAGCTTGCCATCACGATGTCAGCGCTCACTAGCTTGTCGACTGCTAGATGGCTTGTGTTTTATCCCGAACGTGTGGCGCTGCGGTACTATTGTAATTTGCATAATCCCAATTTTCATGGTCGTTATAGCTTGGCTGGTCGTTTGCATTCCGCTGCCATTTATCTAGTCCTTAGTGAGTATGTTTTATTTTCCGGTTGTCGATTCTACCTACTTTGACGTTTGAATGTTGTTTGACCCATAAAAGTTAGATCAAATTTTTAGATGAAATTGTGCATTGCCACCAATGAAGAAAAGTTTGAGCAGTACGTCTAGTAGATTCCGGCGTTTTCTGTATTCATTTTTTACAGTACGCCGTTTTCTGATATTATAATAAATTGATATTTATATTTTCTGTTTAATTTCAATATTTCATTCTTCGCTTTGTATACGACCCCTAAAAGTGAGTTCAAATTTTTAGATGAAATAACCCTCTTTGGAAATACTCCGATTTGGCGATACCGGCTAAAGGTGGTTTCGCCGTAAAAAGGACATTGTACCCTGATTTTGATCCCGAATTACTTTAATTCATCTTTTAACTGATCCCTCAATGAAAGACAAAATCATGTGCAAAGATCTCAAACTTTGAAATTTAATAACTGTGTCAATTTTTGTAGTACAGATGTCAAACTTTTTGTGTTATGTCTGTTATGATATGTGTAAACTTTTACTAAATATAACTTATAGAGAGTGGGGCACCGTATAAAAAGTTAGATTGCGTAATTTTTATAAAATTGATTTTTTACTTTAAATAATGCCACAACATGAATATTTAACTCATTTGAAACGTTTTTGTAATTGGAACTGTATATGACTACAACCAACAGTTGAGAAATTAAAAGTCGGCGATAGATAACATATTGCACCCTGTATATATTTCATTTTTTAAATTTAAAATATAGGTTACTTTCCTGAGCAAATCGTGTGTGATAAAACGCAAAAAAATATCAGAAAGTTGTAATATCTGTTAAACCCCTGCTTTAATACGATATTTTCCAAACGTCTCCAAAAACTCTTCCTTAGCCTATTATCATATCTAATATGAAATGAATGGTACACAAAATACTTACATTCGTTAGATTTCAGACAATGAGATAATCTTTAAACTTCAGGAAATCTATTTGGATAGTTACGATTAACATTACTAAAGTAAAAGTAATTTTGCTCTCAAAATTGAAAAAAAAAATCGGACCCGAAAGGGTTAAAGCAACATTTGTAGTTCCGAAGCTTTGCTAGATTGTTTAAATTCGGAGGAATATATACAGCTGGAAACGCACTCTCATACCCCATCGAGAAACGTAAATTAGGGATCACGTTAGTTTATCCACGACCAAACTCGATTCCCGTCAGTGGCGCCAATTTATATAGGCTCGTGGGGCGCGACACCACCCAATAATTTCACTTCTCTTCTCATCCAATTTCCATTGATTTATTCCGGTATTTATTTATTTATTTATTTAATCGCTCAAATAACATTTGCTTTTATTGAAGTTCTCAAAATAATTTATTTTGAAAAATGGCAAGGACATGAATTTGACTTACAGGAACACTGATAGCCCCTTCAGCGGTAGTAAAAATAAATTCTCTGAGGAAAAAAAAAAAAAAAATTCTGCATGTCTCGCCATCATTTTTGATGTCTTGAATTGATAAATAACAAATGAAACTAAATTGTAGTTTTTTTCTTGACATCTAGTTTCTTGCACTTTCAATGGTTTACCAATTTTTATGCTATTTGTAATAAATATTCATGTATTTATAAGGAAGAATTTATGAGAATATAATTTTATTAAATCATAATAATTTTATATTATACTTAGAAAAAACATAATTTGACTTCAAACTATCATCTTTAATTACTCGCCTCCCCCCCTCCGCCACTGTCTCCACACACAAGCACTGGGGAAAAAATCGTTATTTTACTCAAACTTTTTTTGAGCACATCCAATATTTTTGAAAAGTTGGCGCTACTGATTCCCCTTATAGGGTGAATTGAGTTTGGCCGTGGTTTATCAGACATTACGTGGACTGGATGATCTAAATATAGCTAGTATTTACCACGAGAAACACTGCCAGAAGATTATTTTGCAGAGAGAATGTGGTTATCAGAAAAAAGCAGCAGCAAAGCATTATAGCATAGAGGCAACTGGATAAAGCAACGCTATTGATTTTGAATGATGCGAGTTGAGGCAAATTTGTAACTTTCTGAGCTACTCGTGAAATACTGCAGTTGGGTGCCCAAAACAAACTTCACAGATGATCAGTGAGCACCAACAAGTATTTGGGTATCTACCAGTGTGGCTGGAACGACTCAAAGCACACACCCCGTCAGCAGAACAGACAAAGTGTTTTATCCAGTTATCTATATGCATTATCGTTGTACAGTAGAGAGCCGATTATCCGAACTTTAATTAACCGAACTTCCAATTATCCGAGCAGCATATTTCTCCCCAAAATTTTTTTTGACCAAACATCCAGTAATCCTAACAGCCTATTTCTCCCCAAAAACATTTTAATCGAACTCCCAATTATCCGTTGGCTTTGAACAATATTTTAAATAAAGAAAAAACTGATAGTGGATCCGAAAATAAAGAATGTAAAAACAATAAAGGAGATGGAAAGAATCCTAAGCTATGAACAAAATGAAATTAACGAGGGGTTAAATAGTGAAGTATACATGACCCTGGATATCAGATTTTAAATGATGATGAGATTGTGTATGAGATTCATGAAGAAAAAGAAATTGAAGAAAATGAAAAAGAATGCTTTGAATATAACCCAGGTCCATCACATAACGAAGCCTTTGAATGTTTGGAAACAGCTATGAAATGGCTCGAACGGCAGAAGAACGCTGATCCTTATCAACTAACGGCATTTAAGAAGAATTAGTGATATGGCAGCATTGAAAAGAATGTCTTCGTTGAACCAAGCAACAATCAAAAGCTTTTTTCTTTAAATTGTAATCTCTGTAGTTCAGAAAATGATAAAAAGAGAAAAAAAATAATGATAAAAATGTAAACAACAACAACAAAAAATAAATAAATTTAAATATGCCAGCACTAACTGGTGCTGCCAGTCCTAAGCTTAGATAACGTGTGAAGGTTCTAGTATAGTCAAAAACATCCCTTAAATTGTCTGTCCATTTATCCGAACTTTTGCTTAGTCGAACTAGGGTCGGTCCCGGCTTGTTCGGATAATCGGCGCTCTACTGTATTTGTATTGCTCTAATCGCACTCATTCTATTGCAGCTACATTGTCGGACCTGCGAAATCGAATAACGGATAATCTTTTAAGACAGGTGGGGGAAATATATTATTTTTAAAGCTAAGTGAATTAAATTTTATTTTTTTCATCCTGTATTTCAGAACTGACATATTTATAGCTTTTATTTCTCAGTATTACAACCATTTAGGACTGAACGACTTGCCAGAAAATTACAAAATTCAATAATTCAGAACCCGCACGATCATGTGTATTCAGTCTTAAACAGATAAAGAAATACAGTTTATAGAAATAAAAACTTCTGAAATCAAAATTTCTCCCAAAGACGCAATGTTAAGACTCGACACTTAATGGGATAATTGAGCGGGTCAGTGGGAAAAGGGTTGGGTTGATTTTTGACGACCAATTATCTACACGAGGGATATAGGCCCGGGGGGAGTGCCCTCCGTGGGGGTCTTTCTAAGGGAACCTAATCCGTATTAACGCACGAAAGATCCACGGATCGAAGAAAACCACGAAAACTCCGAACGATTAGGCCGACGGGCGCGATTGGGATCGAACCCAGCACCTCCCGTCTACCAGCTTCGAGAGCAGAACCTCTCGGCCACTGGTGGGGCCAGTGGGAAAAGGATAACATTCCAGCAGGTTAAAATTTTTAGGAAACGCAAAAAAAAAAAAAAAAAAAAAAAAAACATGTATGTAAAACAACTATCCCTCTTAGAGAAATTTTCACCATTATTCAAATTAGGTCTAGTCGATGAGGATTCATCCTATAAAATTTAAAGAAAAATTAAGTTATTAGTTATTAATTAAAAATTGTAGAATGCTATCCCTTTTTCACTCAAATTCCAGAGAACAAGTAAAATTGCAAATAAAACACTTTTATGACATCATATTTTATTAAACAATTTAAAAAAAAATAGCATTTACAATAGGTTAAGAAAAAAGCAATTGTAGGTAGTTATAGTTATTGTAAGTCTGGTACTGTTGCCCCACTTAACCTCTTCGCTACCTGGGTCCACATATGTGGACCTCTGTTCTTTTCCTCATAAAAACATAACTCTTTGACTTTTTTACATTTAGACTTCATTTCTTAATATATGAATGTCTTTTGCTTTAAAAGCAAACCAATAAATGGCAACATCTATTCTGATTTCCTCATAAAATGAATGTTATTTTCATCTGAGTTTGCAAAATGCCTTCAAGGCAGTGCGGTCAAGAAATTGAGAAATTTGAATAATTATTTAACTTAAATCCTTTTCAATAAAATATTTTGAGGATTTATAAATTATCCACTTCTTTAAATGCCTTACATTTGCGATTGTGTAAATTTCATATAGAGATAATTAAATTGATATTTTAATGGGTTTTGTAATTTTAGATACCTATTTGTGAACCTAAATTGCTAGTCCCCTAAAGCATCAAGTTCCGAAAAATTCTTTTTACTGTCATCTATAGTGTCATTTTGTTGGTTTAAAACCAAGGAATGAGTATTTGCAATATTACTTTAGCTTCGGAAGCGAAGAGGATGTGCCCCCCCCCCCTAGTTTTTCTTTTTTATAGTAATGATTTTTGTAGTGCACATGTAACCCACCTACTCCAAATTTTATGTAGAATACAATAAAAAATACTACTGTAATGTAATTACGAGATAAAATAGGATTTTTATCAAAAAAACTTAATCATTTTGGCCATTTATCCCGGGCTTCAGGGCTAGACATTCCACTTGATCCCGATAGATTCGTAAAAGAATAGAAAGCAAGATTAATTAATATTTATAACAACATGTAAAATAATCACTTATAAACAGATTAACCAATTTGTGCCTGAATTTTTTTGGTAAAATCACTTTAAAATGTTGCAAAATGAACTGGAAAAATACTAAAAAAATTTAAGCTTAATTTTTTTTGTATTTATTCGTATTAAGGGTGTACTCAAATCCAAACGGCTTATTTTCTGACTCATTTTTAAATTCATCTTCGCTCTGAAACGCATCCAAACGCAGATTCTCTTATTCAGAATCTATATAATGTAGAGTATTGGTTCATTTTTTTTTTTTATATATAAAAGCAGAATATATTTCAAAAAATGCTGTAAAAGTGGACATTTTGAACCGAATTTCCCTAAATAATAGTGCTGGAAAAAAATGGTCGTACTGAGACAATAATTGTAAATCAAATTCTAATTAATTAAACGATAGAAAAAATACAAATAAACTTACTTTTTTCATTTCGCCCTCTTGAAAAATTAAAAATCTATAAATACCGAAAAAAGCCTTAATTTAAGCAAATAAATATCCACCTTATGCTGTCATCTCTCGGTTATAGATAAAGACATTTATAAATAATGATTTCATGCAATTTTCATGTTATAAAGAAGAAGAAAATTATACAAATGCATTAAAATTTGAAACGTCCCAAAAATGGGACGCTAGGCATAAACGGGTTAAGCTAAATAATGATATAAAAACTGATAAAATATCTTTATTTAGATTGACGAATGTTTCACTGCACAAACGGTGACATTGGATGTCTGCAATATCAGGAGAGCTACAGATTATGCAGCAAAGAACCTTTACAGATCAATTTTAAAAATAGCAGAATAATTTATCCATCAAGATTTTATTTGCCATCCATTATCCGGGAATCAATAGAGATATTTTTACGCAACGAGAATGTTTGCAATGATTCAGTGTCCCTTGATTTACCTAAAATTTGGAAAAAAAAATGCTATGCAATTTTAGTAATAATAGTAAAGATTAATCCACAATCACAAATATCCAATTTCATTTTATTTTATGTTTGCACTGATTTTTATTATGATGTCTCGTGACATTGTTTACCAAGTTATTGTTTTCAAATTTTGTGAAAATATTTCTATCATGGATGGCTTTGAAAATGTCGCCGTTTGTGCGATGAAACGTTCGTCAATCTAAATAAAGATATTTTATCACTTTTTATAGCACTATTTAGGTTAATCTAATATTTATAAATCAAAAACTAGACTTACATTTGACTTAATATCCTATTTACATCTAATTTAGATTTTTTTCGAAAAAAATTTGTATTAAAAAAATCTTGAATAGATTTTTATTTTTTTAATTACACTTTTCTGCTTTTTCTTTTTTTTTGGAAATATTGCAGCTGATTTTATGCATTATGAATGCTTCATGTCTCATGTAGCCATTCCAAACAATCAACACACTGCCTCTCCCCAATACACTATTTGAAGCCAATCGGATAATTCTGACGATGGTTAAAATTGTTTAATCAAAACTATGAGGGATTACACAATACATGAGATACTACAGGAGACGTGAGACACTACATGACTACATGAGACATGCATTGTGCAAGTCTCATATAGACATTCCAAACAATCAACACACTGTCTTTCCCCAATAAGCCGATATACAGAATTTGAAGCCAATCGGATAATTTTAACGAAGGTTAAACTTGTTTAATCTAAACTATGAGGGATTATCCCCCCCCCCTTCTTATATTCGATGTAAAAACTCTAAAAACAAATTCGGAAAACAAATTTAAAATTCTAAAATTAAATGCGTTAGATTTTTGTGTTTCATAATAAATAATAAATATTTTTTTATATTCTACGGAATGTTAAACTTGTGTAATTTAAATTCAGTGCGTGTGTGTGTGTGTGGGGGGGGGACCATAAAAATTGCCAAGAATACAAGAATATTATTTAAATAAATATATAAGCATGGGGATTATATAGTAAGTACAGAACTTGTGTGAAAATATAAATTATTTGAAAACAACGTTTAAACACACAATAAAATAAGTAGATTTGATCATACGTATACGTTTCGTGAGTACTAGGACTCACATCCTCAGTGTAAAAACTTTAAAAACAATATCCCCCCAACTGCATGTACGGTGAAAAAACCCAAATGTCAAAACATAATACCAGAAGACCATCAAGTTCTAACAGCCAATGAAATTAATGCGGAAGTGAAGTGTCGTGACACAACAAATCCATCCAGAAAGTTGAGATGTATGTTGTACTAGATAAATCATTAACCAAGGAGTCTTTAAATTTATGGATATGAATAGCCTCAAAAAAGTCTAAATTCAGAGGAGTAATGCATTTCTTGATAATGGTAGCTGAGTCAAAATTAAAATTATGTCCCTCCCCCCAGCAATGAGAGGCGATAGAGGATTTCTGTAATTCTTTTTTCTTTACATAGTTTCTGTGTTCATTGACTCTGTAACGGAGTTTTCGTTTAGTTTGTCCAATGTAGGACAAACCACATTGGCATTGAATGTTGTAAATGCCCCAATAATTATGAGGAGGAATTTGGCCCTTAAGTTGCGAAAAAGATAATTTATTAACCGGTTTAAAAACCACATTAAAATCATAATGTCTTAAGATATTAGCCATCTTAAAGCTAATGCTATTATAAAATGGTAAAATGATAAGGTTGGAAATGGAAACCGCAGTAACAGGAGAATCAAGATTATTAACATATTTATTAATACTATGAGAAATTAAATTATTGATATAAGATAAACTAAAACCTCGATCAATAGCCACCGATCTAATGTAATTTAATTCTGTAATAAGTGAATTATTATCTGAACAAATTAAGCGAGCTCTATTAATCAAATAATGAAAAGCCGAAGCTTTTTGGGAAGGGGGGTGACATGAATTGAAATGGGGGGAGAGTGTGACAGTAAAATGTTTACGGTAAACGCAAGTGTCAAAGGTGTTAAGCTGACGTGTAACCAACACATCCAGAAATGGCAATCTATTATCTATTTCAACTTCATAAGTAAATTGAATGACTGAATCTATTGAGTTTAAAATCGTTAATATATTGTCAACAGAAAATAGAGAAAGGTCCAAGAGTGCAAAAGAATCGTCTACATATCTACAATAAAATGGGAAGTTGATACGGTTAAACATTTTAACCTCAAAGTAATGCATATATAAATCTGCTAAAAAAGGACTAAGGGGATTACCCATTGCTAAACCATCCGTCATAGCATAATATTGATTAGAAATTTGAAATGAATTTTGTTTTAAACAAGTACTGAATAACTCAATAATGTGGTTGATTTCATAATCTGTGTAATGAAATTCTTTTAATCTAGTAGTGAGACTTTGTAGTGCACCTTGAACTGGAACATGGGTGAACAGAGAAGTAACATCAAATGAAACCATGCGTAAAGAGGGGGAGAGGGTGAAGTTTTTAATCCGATTAACAAAAGAACTAGAATTCTTAATAGTGTAAATATTAGAACTTGAAAGGAATGATTTTGTGAAACGCTTTTCATTCCTTTCAAGTTCTAATATTTACACTATTAAGAATTCTAGTTCTTTTGTTAATCGGATTAAAAACTTCACCCTCTCTCCCTCTTTACGCATGGTTTCATTTGATGTTACTTCGCTGTTCACCCATGTTCCAGTTCAAGGTGCACTACAAAGTCTCACTACTAGATTAAAAGAATTTCATTACACAGATTATGAAATCAACCACATTATTAAGTTATTCAGTACTTGTTTAAAACAAAATTCATTTCAAATTTCTAATCAATATTATGCTATGACGGATGGTTTAGCAATGGGTAATCCCCTTAGTCCTTTTTTAGCAGATTTATATATGCATTACTTTGAGGTTAAAATGTTTAACCGTATCAACTTCCCATTTTATTGTAGATATGTAGACGATTCTTTTGCACTCTTGGATCTTTCTCTATTTTCTGTTGACAATATATTAACGATTTTAAACTCAATAGATTCAGTCATTCAATTTACTTATGAAGTTGAAATAGATAATAGATTGCCATTTCTGGATGTGTTGGTTACACGTCAGCTTAACACCTTTGACACTTGCGTTTACCGTAAACATTTTGCTGTCACACTCTCCCCCCATTTCAATTCATGTCACCCCCCTTCCCAAAAAGCTTCGGCTTTTCATTATTTGATTAATAGAGCTCGCTTAATTTGTTCAGATAATAATTCACTTATTACAGAATTAAATTACATTAGATCGGTGGCTATTGATCGAGGTTTTAGTTTATCTTATATCAATAATTTAATTTCTCATAGTATTAATAAATATGTTAATAATCTTGATTCTCCTGTTACTGCGGTTTCCATTTCCAACCTTATCATTTTACCATTTTATAATAGCATTAGCTTTAAGATGGCTAATATCTTAAGACATTATGATTTTAATGTGGTTTTCAAACCGGTTAATAAATTATCTTTTTCGCAACTTAAGGACCAAATTCCTCCTCATAATTATTGGGGCATTTACAACATTCAATTCCAATGTGGTTTGTCCTACATTGGACAAACTAAACGAAAACTCCGTTACAGAGTCAATGACCACAGAAACTAAGTAAAGAAAAAAGAATTGCAGAAATCCTCTATCGCCTCTCATTGCTGGGGGGAGGGACATAATTTTAATTTTGACTCAGCTACCATTATCAAGAAATGCATTACTCCTCTGAATTTAGACTTTTTTGAGGCTATTCATATCCATAAATTTAAAGACTCCTTGGTTAATGATTTATCTAGTACACCATACATCTCAACTTTCTGGATGGATTTGTTGTGTCACGACACTTTACTTCCGCATTAATTTCATTGGCTGTTAGAACTTGATGGTCTTCTGGTATTATGTTTTGACATTTGGGTTTTTTCACCGTACATGCAGTTGGGGGGATATTGTTTTTAAAGTTTTTACACTGAGGATGTGAGTCCTAGTACTCACGAAACGTATACGTATGATCAAATCTACTTATTTTATTGTGTGTTTAAACGTTGTTTTAAAATAATTTATGGGGATTATATCTCTAATATCATGTCCGGTATTAGTCCTTCTGAGTTTGCTGTGAGAATGATATACTTAAGGAATTTTAGATTTCTATTTTGTATTTAGATTTTTTTAGTGCTAATATATTCTGATATAAACAGAGGGAACATTCGGAATGTCAATTAAAATTTTATGAGCACTGCTATAAATGCAAAACACTTAAATATTTTTTTACTTAAAAATGTGATGGAATTGCAACCTTTTGAACCAACTTTCTGAAATGAGACAAATGAATTGCTTAAATCGAGAATTTATCACTACTAACACCGGCCCCTGACTTGTTATGGAATTACTCCCCCCCCCCCCTTCCCCCGAAAGAGCCATGATGAAAAAATAAAGATTTTTTTAAATACACAATCCTGGATTTAAAAATATATTCGCACACATGAAAGTTATTTGATAATTACATATGGGATGTTCTATCTCGAATCTCTAATGAGACATATATCCCGGATGGAAGGTGGAGCAAGTATCCCTTTAATCCGGGATAAATCGGGGTCGTCGCGAAACAACTTCCTTCTTTTAGAGAATTGTTGTTTCGCGATGGCCGCCCCAGATAGATGCCCCAGCCAGTAACTCTGGAAGTAGCAAAAAATATGACTGCAACCTACACTAGCACATAATTTGATATCTGTTTCAACAATATTCACTAAATATTTGATGAAAAATCTTTAGTAAGTACATTACAGTATTTCGAGTTCTACTTGTCTCAATCTCATAAGAGCATACAACAAAAGCCAACATTACCGTTCTTTGATGAATATAACTTTTATTTGAAGAAATAAAACGCTATATCTTCGTCTACTTCGTTTTTATATAATAATTGAGAATAGTAGAACGTTACTAGCTTCGCCAACCGTCCAATAGCCGAAATACAGAAAATAGGGCAACTAACTCGACGGGGCATCTAACCTGCATTTACCCTTTTGTTATTGTTTCAAGCATTCAAAAAATGGGCACTTTTAAAATTATCTACTGGTCATTATCACTATCTCCACTGTTGGTCGTAGGATATACTGAAATATTCGGTCTTTTCTTCTTCAGGTATACACACAGTGCATAACTTTGAATATGTCCTGCAATTTTTGTTACTTTCGTTAGAACTTTCCCTGTATACGCTGAAGATGTGAGAAGTTACATATGATGTTGTTTCTATAGGCTAGTTCCATGGGTTTTTGTAGTATAAGTCACATAGCTGATAACTGCTATGCTTGTTGGCCACCGTTATTTTCGCAAAGTTTGCTTGGCTTTATTCAATTAATGAGACATCTCCCATAAAATAAATCACATATTTCCGTTCTAAAATACTGGTAGCCAAAAATCGTAGCATGTGACTTAGACTACAAGTACTCATGGAAATAGTCTATAATAATTTGGAAGTTACATGGATCAGACCATGAATAAACCCCATAAACTTGGAGCAACCCTTCATCTTGTCAGGTGAAGGGGAGGGAAATCCGAACCGTAGCTCCAAGCTGTAAGCCTGTTGCAGTGTTTTCCTACGGACGGCCGAAACACATCTATTAGTCCATCCTTTGGTTGGCAGCTTTAGTTTTTTTAAATTGTACAATGTTTATCCTCTTGGGACCTGAAGTTAAAATAATACTACAAATACTCATTCATTGCTTTTGCACGAAGAAAATGAAACCATAGAAGCCAGAAAAAAGTATGTTTCTTAAATTCATAGCTTAGGGGCTGTTAGTTTGGGTTCACAAATATAAATTTAAAATTACTAGCGCTCCAAAATATCAATTTAATCATAATTAACCTAAATTCACGCAATAAAAAAAGGGTCTCTAAATAAGTGAATAATCTACAAAGCCTCATTTTTTTTTTATTGTGAAGTTTTTAAGTTAAATAATTACGAAAATTACCTACTTTCTTGGCCGCACTGTCTTGAAGGTATTTTGCAAACTTAGATGAAAATAAAATTTATTTTATGAGGAAATCAACGTTGGTGTTGCCATTTATTGGTTTCGTTTTAAAGCAAAAATGTTCAGCTATATAGAAGTGGGGTCAAAACGAAAAAATAAATCAATCAGTTTAGTTTAATAATCAAGGTACCCATTTGGGTACTTAGGACTGAAGGGCTTATGATAATTTCTTTGACTCATATTTAAGTCACTTTAATGTCTTAAAAAAATTCCTGTAAGATTCTTATTAGTAGCTGCTTGACTCAAAACATAATAATTTATAATATAAACCATATACTACTCATCAAAGCACATCTTGAGTATAATATAAAATCTAGAATAGAAAAAAGAAGAAATAATACAAAATAAAAAGAAGGATGAAAAATAATAAAAGAGTAAGAAAAACTATTTACAATGGATACAGAGAAAAAGACGAAAAGATCAGAGGTCATCGTCTGAAAGTGTGTGTCTGAGAAATGCGGATAATTATTTCTAAAAAAGACTTTTCTCTATAAATTTCCTTGGTGTAGATATTCTGTTCATGAGTACGAGACTTTCACTAATATAATTAATCCAGTCCGGAATTGTCATATTTCTGTACTTTTTAACGTGATAATAGGCTGCGATAAGACAATCTAGAATAAAGTCAGGGGTTGTAGGGGTTCTTCAGGAAAATTTTCAGGACAAATATCAGTATTTTTTTTTTTTATAGAAAAATAAATCTAGGTTAAACAAGCGAATTTTCGCCTGATTTAAAAAGAGATTTCCTATAAGAAAATACTGGTACCGAACAATTTCCTGGTCTTGAAATTTCCAGACGCGTACGGCCCCTGTATATAATATGTATAGCACATTGAGATGTCTATACTTTCTAATGCTGGACGTCATATTTTTCTTAGTTATGTCTTGGAAATCTTCCCTGAAATAATGTGGCCATCAAGTTCTTGAAGCTGAGTATGTGATTGTTTTGGAGTCTTTTTACTTGGTAAGAGAGATTGTGATTTCTAGTAATTCGAATGATGTTATAAAGAGCACCGTCTTGAGCGGAAGAAGTGTTACAGTACAGTTCGTGAATGTTGTCCTTCTTCCCCTCAATGAAATCTTCAGGTCTAAATAAACTAGGTGAGAGGCAGGAATGTTACCGTTTTTGACTCATTAGATAGCTTACAGTAAAACCTTCAAAATGGCTATCTCAGTTCATTTTCCATATTGTTGGAAAGTTATCGTTTTATGTTCAATTTCAGCAGTCTTTCCTCGGATAATGCAATAGAGATTTGTCTAGTCACTTACTAATATGACAAAAATGATAATAATAAATAAATAAATAAAACATCTTTTGATTGCTATAAAGTAGGGGATACTGGGGCACATGTGAACATGGGGCAGATGAGAACGTCGCAATTTTTCACTAGTTATTATTGTTAAATCTAAATTGTAAAATATACTACTTAAATGTGTAGCAAGGCAGAGTAATAAGCGTAGTTGAATAGGAAAAATATATTTAATAGAAATACGATCTGAAATAAACAACCTACATATTACATGTCAAAATATAAACCACAGAAAACAGAATTTAAAGACAGTTGCCAAAACAATAAACATTTAAATAAACATTTAAGGGCAGGTTGCACGTGAACACATAGTTCAACACCCCTCCTCAAGTTACCGCATTAAAAATAATTTTATCACACATGTTATTAAATTTAATTTTACCCAATGGCTTTGTAAACATATCAGCAGTCATGTTATGAGATTCACAATACTTTATATCAAATACACCATCTTTATAAAGTTCACATATAAAACAGTAACGAACATCGATGTGTTTGGATCTTTGACGGCGCTTTGGATGCGCTCGTTTTTAATTATAGCGATACAACCTTGATGATCTTCATAAATCGTAAATTGTCTTTTCTAAGCATCTTCAATTTCACACAATAATTGTGCTAACCATACACTCTCTTTACATGGTTCAGACACAGCAATAAATTCACCTTCAGTAGAAGATAGTGAAACATAGTGTTGTTTTCTACTAGACCATATCGCTCACCCGGAAGAAAAGTAACACATCTCGCAAAAATTCATTTAGCGTTTTATTTCCCTAATAGGTATATCACAAGTGCGTATTGCTACAGAAACAGTTTCATAAGTGTAGTTATACGGAAAATCACTTTATTACGCTATATGTTCATTTCTGACCACAGAAGAGGAGTGATTATGCGGGGAGGTAAAATTACCTAATCCTCCAGATCTCATCCTATGTCTTCATTCTTAATGGTTTTGCGCTTTTATGCACGTTTTTATTCCTGCATGCAGAGATGAGTGCTATAATTCGTGTTTACAGTAAAATCATGCAAATTTTCTTTTGCCTCTCCTGTGAAATTTACTTTTATCGATATGTGTCACTTTTCTTGCGAGTGAGCGATATTATAGGTGAATTTTCTAGCATAATTATGTATCCGGTTGTAGACCTTTCGATCTGAAATATTTCCAGCCCAATTAGCATCAACAAAAACTTCAAAATGTAATAGATCTTTCCCAAATTTCAATTCAGATGTTCTTTTAAGATATCGTATAATTTGTTTAACTGCATTCCACTCATTTTCAGTTGGTGTACTAAAACGTCTTGATAAGATTTCAACTGCTATTGAAACATCTGGTCTTGAGGTATTAGAAATGTATAAAACAGATCCAATTGCTTCTCTATACTTTTTATTTGTTTCCAATTCTCTTGATGAATCTTCATTTTCCAAATATTCTGGATTCCTAGGGATATTTGCATCTTTAGCTTCATTTAATCCATATTTCTTGATAAGTTGATTAATTTTTGTTTTCTGGTTTATTACAAAATACACATCTCCATCAACTAATCGCTCAACTTGAACTCCTAAATGGTAAGACACTTGTCCTAAATCAGATATATCAAACGATTCTTTAAATATTTGAATTATGTTAATTTCAGTTTCTTCATCTAATGTACAAATAAGTATATCATCAACGTACAAAAGATATAGCTCCAACCATTTTCTTCTTTTCTGGTGTAGAGACATTGATCCACTTTACTACGTACATAACCATTTAATGTTAAAATTGAATTTACCTTATCATTCCAAGCTTTGGCCGATTGTTTTAAACCATATAGACCTTTGTTTAATCTGTAAACTTTATCTTCTTTACCTTCAGTAATATATCCTTCTGGTTGTCGTATTGTGACGTTTTATCTGAGCACTCAGAGACCAGATGGCCATAGCGTAATAAACATTTTTAATTGGGACCTCCAGATGCCTATCTATAAAATTCACATGTCAATGTTTCACAGAATCCAGATGGAACGTGTAAACAGATTTAATGATGTAAATATCTTGAAAAGTGCTGCGTAGAAATTTGTAAGAACTGAAAACTTTTTTGACTAAGATGACTGGAGATACCACGTGGGTTGGCTAGGAGATGGACTGATCTCTCGAAATAAGGTCCGTGGATGAGATGACTTTTGGACGCGACCGAAAGCGGTCATTTTTCGGCTCTGCTGATGGAGCGATCCGCTCCGAAAGGGATAATTTCTTTTATTATGTGTGCTTGCTGTGTGTGTGTCCATGTGCCGTCAATAAAACTGTAGAAAATGAACTCAAGGTTCTTTTTATTTTTAGTTACGAATCTTTCCTTAAGTTAGTTTTATTTGGCGTTACAGTATATATTATCCTTTATTTATATCAGCATTTAAAAAGGCTGATTTTATATCTAAATGCTTAATCTTCATGTTCTTGGCACTTGCCACCGTTAGGAGGACTCGAAAGGTTACATTGTTTGCAACAGGAGCATATGTTTCTTTAAAACCTTCTCCGGGCTTTTGAGTAAATCCCTTAGCTACAAGTCGAGCTTTATAGTGTGACACATTTCCGGTTTGATCTTGTTTAAGCTTAACCCTTTCAAGGGCGGTGGCTAGACGGTCTAGCCACCTAATTTTAATCCGAAAACTGACAAGTAGCACCAAGAATATTTTAATAAAATTTTGCTTTTGTAATGAAAGTACAAATTAGCTGGTTTTTATTTTCTAAGAAATTCGTTTGAATATTCTGGTGTTAGTCAATTATTTCATCAGTTTACGAACAGAATTCTTCTGCCCCTGAAAGTGTTAAAAACCAAATTAGTACTAATTGCATTTCGATTTTGAGGCAAATCTGTAAGTTCCCAAACATTTCTTTCTTCAATTGATTTAATTTCTTTATCTGCAGCTTTAATCCATTTATTTTGTTCATCTTCAGGTAACGTTTTCATTTCAGCCCATGATATAGGTTCATTAACACTTTTAACTGATGTTTTATAAGCAATAATATACCTTATGGGAGGTACACCTTTATTTGACCCTTCTGAACGTCTTATTATTACATCTTCCTTTTCCTCGAAATCTTTTGTATTTCGGCAGGTTTCAGATAAACATTATCTAAATGCCCCTCCCTAAAATCTCCCCAAAACTTAAACCCCTAAGCAAAATTTAAAAGCTTTATTTTTTTTTTCAAATTTACTTCTTTATTTTTTATTTCATTGCAACAATATTTAATCGGTCATGTAAGAACCCTTCCTCCCCAAATCTGCTTATTTTCATTTTATAATCTTTTGCTTACACATATCCCCCAGAAACTGGATAAATACCGAGTGAGCCAAAAGTTCGTTAAAACTTTAAAAACTCATAACAAAGGAAGAAATTATGATATAGGAGTGCGGTTTGCGAGAAAGGGCTCACAAGGTAGTCGGATTTTTTTTAGCAACAAAAAAAATATTAGTTAAAAAAATCACATGTAGAGGGCGCTGACGACCCAAAACACAATGAACAGGTACTACGACACAACTTGGTTTTGTCGTAGAATGTTCTGGAGGTCATGTTGAACATTTGTTATTGGAAGAACAAATGAATGGAGAGTACTGTAGTCCTGTTCATTGTGTTTTGGTCATCAGACCCTCTACATGTGATTTTTAACAATTTTGTTTCTGATAAAAAAAATTCGACTACCTAGTGAGCCCTTTCTTACAAACCGCACTCCTTTATCATAATTTCTTCCTTTTTTATGAGTTTTTAAAGTTGCAACGAACTTTTGGCTCACCCGGAATATGTATGTATATATATATATATATATATATTTATTTATGGTGAATTTAACAGATAATATAACAAATGAAGAACAGAATAAAAAGCATATTAAAGGATATTTTTTTCTTGTGTTCACATGTGCCCCACATGTGTTCACAACTACCCTGCCGGTGGGGCACATCTGAACAATTTTTTGAATTTATAAAACGCCTTAAAAAAGTAAGAACTATAAAGGAGATTTAAAAAAAGTATCATGTGTTAAAAAAAGCTTTGTTGAGTAGATTTTATTGATAGAAATTAACCCAGTTGTGGTTGGTTGGTTGGTTGAATTTTTGACGGCCGATTATCTACACTAGGGATATAGGCCCAAGGGGGGAGTGCCCTTCGTGGGGGTCTTTCTAAGGGAACCTAACCCGTATTTACGCATTGAAATCCATGGCTCGAAAAAAACCACGAAAACTCCGAACGATTAGGCCGACGGGCGCGATTGGGATCGAACCCAGCACCTCCCGTCTACCAGCTTAGAGAGCAGAACCTCTCAGCCACTGGTGAGGCTAACCCAGTTGTGAGAAAAAGCTATATTTATGTGAACTGTTCACATGTGCCCCAGTCTCTCCTATTTGTTTTTTATTTATTTACTTATTTATTTATTTTTAAAGAGCTTGAAATAAGATTTCGTCTACAGTGGTTAAAAACATTTTAAAACAAACAAGCTTTTAAGGCCAAATCATAAATAAAGAACATAATAAGATCAAGAAGATAAGATCAAAAGATAGAAAAGCTGAAACTTATTCCCTCTCCATTTTTTCCACTCTTATGGTGTAAGATTTAAATAAACTTCAATTCACGCAATTTTTTTCCCTCGAATTTATAGAATTAGAAGAAAATGAGCTACAGAAAGTAATAAAGCTCCAAAAGTTAATAAATTTTGACAGAAGATGATAATGACGATGATACAGTAAATCTTATCCCATCTTTGAGTGAAGTGCAGCAAACGCTAGCGGCTATAACGTAAGTGCCGATTATAATGCACTAGCTAATTCTAGTTTTAAAAAAAAAGAGCTTAAATAATATTTAGAAAAAGAGTGACTAAATAATTCATTTTAATGGATTTTTCATGAATCTAGTAAGTAACAAAATATATTGTTTAATTTAAGTTATTATATAATAGTCAATATAATTTTCATGTCATTTTGATATTCAAGTTATTTTAGAAGGTTATTTTTACAATTTCAATAATTGCTCCTTTTACCCTTAATTACAATTAATTAGTATTAATTAAGTTTTAATACATGTATCAACGAAGTGACATTTTGATCAAAGTTTTCCTCGCCAAATCGAATACTCATAATCGAATATTATATGATTTAACGGCTGACTTCCGTATGTATTACTATCGCCTAATTACAGAGACCGGCTGTATTTTAAGTCGTTCCCGTTCAGATAGGCCAATATGTGTCTATGCAACCAGCATCTGACCTGTTCTTGCATTTGACTCATCCTGAGTAGGGAAAATGTCAGTGCGTCATTTTGTCACATTCTGTCGTGTAGGGCAGATTTTTCATGCATCGCTCCCTTCTTCTGTGAAACATAGAGTAATAAATATTTGTAATTCTTATTCTTTTTTTTTTTTTTTTTTTTTTTGTGTGTGTGTGTGTGTGTGTGTGTAGGAAGTTGACTTTTAAATATCCTTTATTTAGTTCAGTTGTCAACTTATATTTGTTTTTATAAAATCAGTTTTCTTCTTTGAACATTGTCTTATTTCACTGTTTCTTAACAATTGCACTGTTCCTTTCCCTTGAATCTATTGTGTAGGTATTCTTAATTTTTTTAATCTTCAGTCACTTGAAAACACCCGCTCCGTAATGTTAAACCTATGGGCAGGTTGTTTTCGAATTTCTCGTTTAAAAATTGAATATTTTTAAACGATTTCTATTTCACAGGATATCTGAGATTTATCTGAAATATGGCTATTTTTTACTCTTTCGATTTCGGTTGTTTTAATAAAGGTACTTTCACTTTCGAAACCGGTTCCGGAAGTGAAAGTACCTTTATTAAAAAAATCTGCAACCGAAATTGAAAAAGTAAAAAATAGCCATATTTGAGATAGATCTAAACTATCCTATGAAATAAAAATCGTTTGAAAATATTCAAATTTAAACGAGAAATTCGAAAACAATCTGCCCATAGGTTTAACATTACCGAGCGGGTGCTTTCAAGTGACTGAAGAGTTCCCTTAAGGCATATAATGCAACGCTCTTATCAGGAAATTCATACTTATTCTAGGGGAATAAAAGCTCTATTATCACAATATTGGAAACAAAAATAATTCAATGAAATAAAACATGTTTTCAACTTTCGAATAATTTTATTTCCACAACACACTGACTCTTCCAAATTGCAATTGTAAATGTAATTTAAAGAAGTTGAACGGAAAAATAAATGGATTAACAATTCTTTAGTTTCGTTTCGTTATAAACACTCCGGTGTTACCAGCCGTTGCTGGGCACAGATGGGGGCATAAATGTTTCATGTATCGATCATTTTATTAATATGAAAGTGCAAAGTAATAAAAATATGTTCTCATAAAATTGAATACAAAATTGATATTTCGCTAGAACTTAAAGAAATACATTTACTTATTAACTTATTTTATTTTCCAATTCGTATAAGACCGCATCGAATAATAGTAATAATAATAAAAAAAAATCAAGTTCTTTTTCATACTTTGTATTTACTTTCATAAAAATAAGGAAGCTGGAAAATATCGATTGTCAAGAAACCGCCTAACAGAAAATATTATTGAATTATGATAAAGATTTTATTAAAAAAATAAAATAAAATAAAATAAAATAAAATTTTTATTCGTCCTAATATTTCATAACAAACATATAAATTTAAGAAACTCCGAAAAAAGTTTTTAATTTAAAAATTTCATAGTTAGTAGTAAAAGTTTTTAGTTGTTAGTTTATTCGAAAATTATTTTCCTGAACGACTTTAAATATAAAATAATATTTATTTATTTATTTTATTTATTTATTTATTTATTTATTTATTTATTTATTTTGTAAAAACGTTTTATTTTTTCTATAGAAAACATTTAACCTAAACTGTAAAATTTTTTTTTAAAAATCTGTATTTTACAACAAAAGGTGCTGGCACCCTGGCTGTCAACACAGTTGCTGTAAAATTTACAAGCTGCTGTCTTTAACCCCTTGAGGGGCAAGCAAAAATGTCTCTAAATATTGAATTCTCACCGGAATAACCGAAAAAATTTATTTTTAAATAAGGAAAAACAATTTTTCATCGATTTCCTCCAAAGTTAAAAATATAATATTTAGTTAAAATTTTCTGGTGAGAATCTTGTTTAAATTAGATGGAATATATTTTATCCCGCCGCCCCTCAAGGGGTTAAGAGTGGTGTAAAATTTCTCAAGTCTGGGTAAAGCCGCGTTGCTATTGGCTGTGTGATGCACGCGACAGAAATAATTCAATTTTCACTTCACTAGTTGCTTGAATTAGATTCCACAGCAAAGGTGATTGAAAAATTAAAACAGGAAGTGCAGGAAAAACTACAACATTATTTTACAGTGTAACTTCCAAAATGTGTTGGTCATATTGGGTGTTTCTAAATGAATATCGGGGATTTAACGCTTGGTAGTATTTATTACATAAAACTTAAAATTATAATTAATTCATAAAATGAAAGAGCAACTCAAATAGTTTTACCTACAAGCTTACAAGTGTTCAATGTGAGCACCTTTCGTCACACGGCACACATCAAGTCGATAGCTCAGTTCTTCTCAAACGTTGATTAGCAAAGAAGTTCTGTTCAGACGCTCACCCGATCTGACGCCATGTGATTTCTGTCTGTGGGGGTTCATAAAGGATCGTGTGTATGTGCCTGCACTACCAGCTGACCATTGCAGCTGTTGCAACAATGACCCCACAAACACTAATCAACGTTTGGGACGAACTGAGCTATCGACTTGATGTGTGCCGTGTGACGAAAGATGCTCACATTGAACACTTGTAAGCTTGTAGGTAAAACTGTTTGAGTTACTCTTTCATTTTATGTATTAATTATAATTTTAAGTTTTATGTAATAAATACTACCAAGCGTTAAAACCCAATATTTATTTAGAAACACCCCGTATTAAAATTTTTCATTTGTGGTTAAGATATTTCGTCTCTTTCAAATATTGCCTCAATAGCTCACTATTTTTAAATTTCTTCTCCCTTGTATTTATTATATTGCTTAAAAGCAATATGATATAACGCTCTTATGAAACAAAGATCAATTGTGGGGGAACAAAACTGGTTCTATTATTGCTGCTATAGAAATAAAAATAATTCATCGTAATAAAACATGCTTTTATGTTTTCGACTGTCAAATAATTTTATTTCCATTTTCAGCTACAATATGCTTCTTCTTCGAAGTGCGGGTTGTAAATGCAATTTGAAGAAGAAAAATAAATAGATTAACAATTTTTGAGTTCTGCTTCGATATAAATGCTACCAGCTACTGCTAGGAGCGTAAATGTCTCATATATCGATTATTTTATTAGCATCAAATTTCCAAATGAAAGAAATGCGTTTTTTTATAAAATGGAATACAAGTTTTATATTTCGCAAGAGCTTATCGAAATGTACGTATTTCTTTATTAACTTGTTTTATCTACATTATAAAGGACAAACATGTCTGTGCGTAACTCTGACGTCATTTTGACGGTGGCAACCGCAGACAATTAAATTTAACTTTTATTAACTTTTATCGCAATTTTTTGAACTTCTAAATGCCGCACATTTTCAATTTTTACATCGTTGAATAGGGGGAAAAATGAACTTTCAAATGAAATTTGTTTGAAAACTATATCGCAATTTATTTGAAAACTGTCTCGCAATTTACTCACTTTTTATTGTTTTTAAATTAATTTTCAAACACGATTTTAGGTAGATTTCGTATGAAATACTACCTATTGGGATCGTTCCTATGTTGGAGTTTCTGAAAAATTTTTGCAGATCTACACCGATCATGACCCCTAGAACCCAAAACCACCCTCAGTAAAAAACTTTATCTATCTATCTATCTATCTATCTATCTATCACTTTCTTCTGGACACGATAACTTTCGTAATTCTGCACCAATCTCTTCCAAATTGATACATATAATCAATTGGCATAAAATCTCGGTCAAGATCGTTAATGGGCAAAATCGGACCAAGGGGATGGAAATAGGGAGGGGTTTTGTGAAAACAGAAAACCCCCTATAACTTCTTAATTTTTGTACATATCAAATTAGTTTAAAGTTTTTATTACTTCTAAAAATAGGGCCAAAAATTTATGTATCACAGATTTTTGATAAAGTTAAAAATGGGCTCAAAGGGCGCAAAAAATAGGGTTTTTGGGAGAAAAAAATTCTTTAACTTCATCAATTTTCAAGATATCAAATCCAATTAATTTTATTATAAATCTCCTTAACATTATCTACAACTTTTATATTCACAAGTTTTTGATAGGACCAATTCGTACCGCAAAAAAAATTAAAAACGAAAACAAAAAGGGGGTTTGAAGAAGAAAAAAACCATAACTCCGTCAATTCAAAAGATATAAAATCCCCATGAATTTATCATATATCTTCTTAATATTGTTTACAACATCTATATAGACAAGTTTTGGATAGGACCAATTCTTACATCAAAAGTAAATTAAAAATACATAGCGGTTGAAGAAAAAAATCATCTTAGTAAGGGTGTATTGAAATCCAAACTGCTTATTTTCTGACTCATTTCACAATTCACTTTTGCTCTCAAAGGCTTCCAATTGGTACGTTTTCTTACTCAGAAACTGTATAATGTACCGTAATGGTCGATTTTTTGATAGAGGCAGAATATATTTTTAAAAATTCTGTTAAAAAGGGCATTTTGAACCGAATTTACCGAAGCGGATTGTGTTGGAAAAATCATTGTATTAAGGATGCTCTCAAATCCACACTGCTTATTTTCTGACTCATTTTTAAATTCATTTTTGCTCTCAAACGCATTTATTTGGTATATTCGCTTATTCAGAAACTATATAATGTACCGTAATGATCGATTTTTTGATAGAGGCAGAATATATTTCAAAAAATGATGTCAAAGTGGGCATTTTGAACGGAATTTCCCGAAGCGATTGTGTTAGAAACAAAAAATATTGTCCTTCTGAGAAAATAATTGTTTATATATCAAGTTTTAATTAATTGAACAAAAAATAAAAACACAGGTCGCTTATAAATCTCTTCAAAAATCACGTCAGCAAGTTTCATATATATATATATTTTTTTTAATACCGCCCTAACATGAGTCTGATAAAACCAGCTATTATATAAAAATGAAATAAAAACTCGTCAAAAGCGGCCAGATAAAATTGTTAAAGTGATTTAATCGTGATTTAGTTTTTGTTTGTGAAATTAGTATATTTGACTTCGAAATCTACCTCTGCCTGTAGGCCGGGCCGGCAGGGATTTTTTTTTTCAAATCTATCTCTATCACGTGCAGAGGACTAAGGAAGATAAATCCGTTTGCACTTAAATTAAAATAAATAGCTCATCATTTGATCCCAACTTGTATTGCATAACGAAATTAAAACATTTATCAATCAATAAATAAAACGATAAAATATAAATAAAACACATATTTAAGACATGTAATCGAATTTCCCTCTTAACCCACTGGAGGGAACAGAATCAAAAAGGCTGATTGCAAATAGTAATCTTTGGCGATTTCTTCGGCTGCTAACTTCTAACTTCTTGACAGTATAAAAATATCGCTTTTAATAAGTTTCAAAACTTTATTTGAACGCATTATTGCTATTTTAAATATGATTTTTAGTATTGTTAGTAGGCATTCTACAAAATATACAGGGTGTACCAAAATTCGATCGACAAATAAGGAGGGGTGATAGTAGGCATCAAGAGGATGAAAAATTACCATAGAACATGGGGTTGCAAATCACCTATTTATCCCTTTAAGACCGGGCAACTTTTTGAGTTTTTTTTAAAACAATGATATAACCCTTTAAGACCGGGAGTTTTTTTGATAGAAATTGAAAATTTAGGTGGTTTTCCCTTATCGATAGGACCGTATTTGATTTTAAAAAAAATATTTAAAAGAATACCCGATGTCAGGTTATGCCAAGGAAGGACACGCACAATTGTGCGGGTTCGGTCTTAATGCAGCCGTTTTGGGGCTAAATCTACATAATTGTGTAGTTTGGGATTATGTGTGCAAATATCTAAAGATAAAAGTTTAAGCAAAAAAAGTTGTTTTTTATCGAGAAAATTTTCATCAGCCACAATGAAAATGTTTGAAACAATTTTTGTTTTTGGACAGACCACTACAATTTCATTTTCTGAGACGCGCTCAATGCTCGCACCCCGCTTAAGAGCCGTTGACAAATGATATGGCCCTTCACTCCGTTTGGATTGTGCCGGATCCTTCAAATTTCTTTTTTTTTAGTTTTTTAGCAGCGGTATTTTGTTGAAATACCGATCGAAGTACATAAACCTCGGTCTGAACCAGAGTAAGGACTACAGCAGGTCCTAAGCCTAGATCCTTGTGGACCAGGTCTGTACTTTCCCACTGGTATACTGCAAAATTTAAAACTAACCCTTGTGATACTGTTAGAACAGAGTGTGGTTTGTTTTTTATATACTGCTTTACTGAAGCACGTCCTAAAAAAAGGAATCGTCTGCTCATCTATGGAAAATTCTCACTGATCTCCTGGTAAATTCAAGCAGACACTACGGAATCTGTCGAGCATTTGCTGAACTTTCCATAATTTATTATTTATTCCTGATGATATACTTGCTGTGTCGACAAAATGGAATGAATTTATCAAACTTAAAAATCTATCTCGTGATATGCATATAACTCATATAAAACTTATAAATCATATACAGCATCTATAACTCAGAGCAGAAACATACAGTTCGTTACATGTGCATATTATATATCTAATACTATCAATTTTAAATAGCAATCATGAATAGCATAAACCTATTAATTTAAAATTAACCCGATTTAAAAATGTAATTAATAAAAAATAAATTGCTAAAAACATAAATTTAAAAAAAATATAACTTAAAAATAAAAATTTTATATATTAGGAATTGTGCCCATTTTGGAAGTGGTAAAGCCCGAACCCGCACAATTGTGTGGGTCATTTGTTTTTCAACATTTGTAAAGCCTAATTAAATTTATCAAAGACAAAATCATATAAAATCATGAATAAAAGAAAAATTGTTGAAAGTATATGAAAAGAAAAATTAAATCTAAGCAAACACTAAAAATCATATTTAAAAGAAATTACGACAGTACATACTTTTTGTTTATTGCTTTCAGATGATATAGTCTTTTTAAAAGCAAAAAATCTAACCCTGTATTGTAGTTGGTGCCCCCAAGTTCTATCTTATCAAAACATCTGAAGCCAATTAATTCATATAAACGTGCAGGTTTGGTTTTAAATCTCGCAAAAACAGGAAATAGTCATTCTCTTTTACTTTAGTATCACCCGCACAATTGTGCGGGTCAGGGCTTAAAGGGATAACTGAAATGTGTAACCAATAATTCACTATCTGTTGACAAAATTCATATAATATAGTTTTTGTTAACCAGCAAAATCACTCGATTCCGCCATTTATGCAATAGATAACCCAGGAAAGTAGAATTTTAGTTATTGCCTATCCCGCACGATCGTGCGTGTCCGGTCTTAAGTGGTTAATCAAAAATACGGGGTAGGATCTTCAACCCTAACGCAACTTCGGTTGACGGTAATAACTTTGAGAAAACTGAAGTATATTATAATGAAACTTTTAATAGACATGCACACCTTTGTTGTAAATGTGGTAACACCAAAAAAAGTGGTGGAAGTTTCCGTTATACGCGCCAGCAGTATCCACTTGACGCTCCACATTTTGGACTGTGATCATCAGTTCATACGGTATCATTGATTGCGTGAGCACCCTGTTTTGCCAGAATTTTTTGTGATGTTATCACATTTCATTCAAAACAAGGTACAGTCGTGGAAGAAAAAGTAAACACCCCCTACTAACTCCACAACAAATTATCGTAGAAGAAAGTTACTAGTACCGAACGATTGGAAATAAAGTCTACTTTTAAATGATGTATGTAAAATTTGTTTAGAGGGCCATCTACATATTAAAACGAACCCAAACTTCATTTTTTTCAATGGCAATACCCAATTTTAACAAGATATTTCAAATCTTCGGTTCAAACTGTGCCTAGACACCAAATTTCAAGTCATCTGAATGATAGGTTTTTGAATCGTAAACATTCAAAATTTAGTGCTTCTAATGTTAAATGACATTTTCACATTTTTATTAATATCTCCTGAAATTATAGGGGAGGGTAGTACACAGTGAGACGAAAATTATTATTACTTAACAAATGGCGACGATTTTTATTCTTTTGAAAAAAAAAAATTGCTAGATCTTTAAGCTACACAAATGCGCTACACATTAATGTATAAATGGTTTTAAAAAAGTTATTTATAAAAGCACAGAAGCAGCATAACGGAGTATCGGAATTTGTCTCACTGTGTACCACAAGTAGTACACAGTGAGACAATGTATATATTTTCATAAATCATACATTTTTATACTCTATCCATAATTTTCTGCAGTTTATGATTTCTAATTAATATTTCTAGATTTTCAAAATATTAAAAATATAAGCCTCGAATGGGCAATGGCAGATATTGGCCTACCTTCATGCAAATTTTCAGCCTCTTACGTTTAGTAAATTTCCCTAGCCATCGCAGACCCACACACACAGAGAGAAAGAGAGAGAGAGAGAGAAACCTTCTTTTATTAATAAATAACTTTTTTAACATGAAAACCACGGAGAAGGTAGGGGAGACCGGGGCTAGTAGGCGCAGTTTTTAGTTATTGATTTTTATTTATTTTTAGTTTAAGTTTTTTTATGAAACTTTAACCGTACTTTTAAAGAACAGACATTGGGCCCGGAGACATACCCGGAGTTTTGAGTTTGTAGCTTTTGTAGTTTATGTTTAGCGAAAGCCTTGCCCCGTGTTCAATGCGCCTACTAGCCCCATAATAAATTTCTTCACAAAAGGGACACGTGATCCTCTAAGCATAAATAATCCAAGGAAATCACATATGGGGTAGGTACAGTTAATCATACACTAAGAAAAACTGCACAAGTTAAATCGCAATTATTAAGGGGTCTCAGGACTCTTAAAATTGGAAAAAAAAAGAAAAAAAAAAGACCATTTTCAACATTTAATATCTTAAAATGTATTTGATTTTAAGACACAATTTTAATTGGGAATGAAAGATATAAGTATGTTCTTTCATTTCATGTATTTAAAAAATTATAAGATGCAGAATTAGCATTTACAGGGGGCTCCGAACTGTTAGACATTTGACGAGCAAAAAATAGGCATAAAAGCTTACGCGCACGATTACAAAATAAGTATTGCAACTAGAATGAAAATTTTGATGCCTAATTATACTTCATATTGTAATAATTACCCTGAACCTAAATAAATTTGTATTTAAAGCATTTTTGTATTTTTAATACAAAGTTGTATTTAGCTAATGCAAAATTAAGAAAATTTCAATAGTATAATCACCTAAACATATATTTTCTTGAACAATAAAAAGAAAATTTTAGGTTCAGCTGATACTGACTAACATGAAACATATGTTTTGAAAATTTCGTGAAAAAATATTCATAAGTTTTTGAGATATCATGCGTGTTATGCCCAAACACGTCATTTGGAGAAAAATGGCTTCAAAGTTTCCGAAACGACGCTTCAGCTATTGAACGTATATAAATATAAAAGCCATAACTTCAGTTCTAATAGGAATTTCAAGGAAACAATTCTATCAAAATGTTCAGAAAAGATAGGAGGTTAATCTATAAAAAAACTAAAATTTCGAAAATTTTAAAGCTTTAAGAGTCCTGAGACCATTTAAGATAAGTATTAGCAATTAGAAAAAGAATGAAGCAACAAAAAATTACTTATGAGTGCAAAAACCAGAAAAATCGTAATAAATGTCCGCTGCACCTAGGTAACGCTGCAAAACTACAATGGACATTGTAAAAAGCAATAAGAAAGGTACTCTGTGAGTGGTTGCGTAATCTATCCACAAACAGGAGAATTATGAGGACTGCGCCTACTTACCCCTGTAGCCAACTAGCCCCAGTCTCCCCTACACAATAAGACACGTCTCACTGTGTACTTTCGTTACGTTGTAAAATAATGGATGCCACATCTGTTACATCAATTTCATCGCTTTAAAAAGTTTATGTCGTTTTGCCGAAATAATCTATTATTAGATATAGATAGATTTGGTTAAGTAAATATATGTCATATTGAAGGAAATAAACTCTAAAATAGACGTTTATGTAACTTTAAGCACTATAAAATAGGGAATTATTTACTATTTTGTCGGACGAGTAACTGAAGTGCCGAAACTACATCCACACCACATACTGCATAAGATGAAGTCGTTATGTGTGTGTGCCAGCTTGAAGAAAAAATTACAACTATATGTCAAAGTGGCCGCTGTCTCACTGTGTACTCCCTACCCTACTCCTAATGTGCTAGTTTTTCGGTACTCGATTGTTGACCGAGATAGCCCCCTTCTTGATCAAGGCCTCTTAAGCGCCACTCAAGCAGTAAGCAGTCATTGAAGACTGCTTCATTACAGGATAGCATAAAAAATTTTCGAAATATCTACTCACTTCTATCATAGACGGCTCCTTAAAACATCATTTTGCCATTTTTTAAGCATAATTTGAAAAGTACTTGGAAGAAAATGTGAAATTTTGGATTTCCATAAAGCAGGACTTAATAAATCTAAATACATTAAAAAATTGTAGGTTGCGATTCATATTTTTTTTTTCAAATATTAATTTCATAACTCATAATTCATATCATAAAATTATAAAAATTGCAAGTTCAACGTATTTATGTTTGGGTATTTTAGTATTATTTCTACATAAAAATAGCACATTAGGAGTATAATTTCAGTAGATATTAATAAAAATATGAAAATGTAATTTAACGCCAGAAGCCCTAAACTTTGAATGTTTATAATTCAAAAACTTATCATTCAAATGACTTGAAATTTGGTGTCTAGGCATAGTTTGAACCGAAGATTTGAAATATCTTGTTAAAATTGGGTATTGCCATTGAAAAAAAAATGAAGTTTGGGTTCGTTTTAATATGTATATGGCCGCCTAAGCAAATTTTATATACATCATTTAAAAGTAGACTTTATTTCCAATCATTCGGTACCATACCAGTAACTTTCTTCTACGATAATTTATTGAGGAGTTAGTAGGAGGTGTTTACTTCTTTTTTTTCCGTGACTGTACGTGGACCAGATTGTGTAATTGCCAATGGAAAATTTATTGCATTAGTTGAAGCTAATGCACGTACCACAGTCTGATGAACTTGCTGATGGAGTTTTAAAACAAATTTTCTCCAACCACCTAAAAGAAATCATTTGGAAAGTTAAATAACCGAAACGACCCTTCTTTCACAGCCGAATATAATCTGTATTTCTTTCAAACTTAAAACGAACTCGTAAGCGATTGTATCAATACCAGTTTAAATTTTCGGGAAGTAGCACATTAGAAAAAATAATTTCTTATCTGTAAGTATCTACCTTTCGTAGCACCTTTTCCTAAAACACTGCTAAATTACACCACGTTCAGGCACCGAAAATTTATGATTGCAGAATATGGAAATGATCGAAATATCTGTGATAACACTTTGAGGTACGCGCTTTACATAAATTGCTATTAGAGTATTTTGAGATCACTGTTCTGTTGCAGATTTCTCGAAAATTAACTATTGAAGCTACTTTAATAATTAACAAATAATCGTGATTTCTGGGCCACGTACGATAGCGAAATATAGATATAGATTTTATGCATGTATTAATTACTTTTTTTAACACTTTCGCTTTCGTTTTTGTTTTCGACCGAAAATAGGAAGATTACCGAAATTCGGTTTCGGCCTTAAAAACCTGCTTTCGTAGATCTTTAGTTATAGTATCTTCATTATTTTTAAAGTTATGAATCAAAATCTAAGTTACCCTGTATTTTGGAGTGAATAACGGGAATACGACCCTGGATTCCGCTACGAAAATTGTTTGTTTTAACATATATTATCATACAGATAAATTTGTTCCATTATTTTAAAAATACTCTGTATAGTTTCAGGACAGATTGGTAAGAGTAAGTAGATTTGGTAGAATGTATTATTATATTTATGTCTATGCTACATGTGATAGTGTATATCGCTCACCCACAAGAAGAGTGACACATCTCGACAAAAGTAAATTTCAGAGGAGAGGCAAAAGGGGGGAGATTTGCATACTGTAACATGAAATTATAGCACTTAGCTCTACATGCAGCAGTAGAAAAGTGCATAATAGCGTAAAACCCTTAAGAATGAAGACGTAGATGAGGTTTGGAGGGTTGAGTAATTTCATCTCTATACACAATTGCCCCCCCCCCCCCAATTTTCCCAATTTACTCAATTTGCATTATAAAAATTATTATATCGGTGAATAGTTGTTATTGTGCATTGGAAACACTTTACAGTAAGTATATAATTTAAAATTATCATTTTTTGAGCAATTTTTGTTATGTTAACTCAGGAGTGAGATTATGTTCAACAGAAACATAAATATTTTTTTCACTATTTTTATAGGGGATAATTAACAAAAATAGACTCAAATATAATTTTTTCCGAACAAATTAAAAAATCATACCTTAAAGGGTTAATTATTACTGATTTCTTGCACTAGAAACACGCTTGTCCGTTTTTTAATGCTAAAAAATGCCAAAAATTCATATATTTCAAAGCATCATAACTTGGTCAAGTTTTGGTCCTAGCAAAATGGAATTTTTTCACGAATTGTCATATAGCGTAATAAAGCGATTTCCCGGATAACTACACTTATGAAACTTTTCCTGTATAGTAAGACGCACCTATGACAGACTTATTAGTGGAATTAAACGTAAAATGAATTTTTGCGAGTTGTGTCACTTTTCTTGTCGGTGAGCGATATGACATAAGTTACTGCACGATTTTTTTTTTTTTTTTTTTTTTTTTAAATAAACGAAATATATTTATTGTGCATTTTTTTCTTTTTTACAGGTAGGTGTACTTATCACATACCTCATCGTCTCTGTTGATGACTGATTTGATACTTTTCATTCATTTTAAAGGTAATGTACGCTTATGTTTGGTATTTTATATTTATTTTCATAATTTTTTTGCGAACAATATTGCTTAACTTTAATATTTTTCGAAAACATTTGAAAAGCCGATATACAGGGTGTTCCTTCATATCGTTCACCAGTAGTTAATTCCTAAAACCATTAGTTTTAGAGATGCAGTTCCAACTGCATAAATGTTTCAAGTGTTGCTCTCCATCTCATGAAAATCTATTGATGTCAAAATAATTATTTTTAAAACGCTACGTATTTAAATTTTAATATGGTCCAAGTGCCCTATCAGTTAAATCAGTTATATTACAGTTATATATTATCAGTTATTTTTAGTGTGTTATGATTTAGAGTTTAGACAGCACTTCTTCCACGTTCTTTATAAGTAAACCAGTAAAAATATTATATTTTTTCAAATGAAATTTGTCAAGTTTTGGTGCTTTGAGTTTTATAAACCCTTAACTGCATAGTGTAACTCTGGAGTTACATCTTTTTTTTTTTTTTTTTTTTTCATTTCGCGCATTTTATTGGTCTTTCGGTAAAATATTATGTGTTACTTACGTGTGATAACATGCATTTAAGGGCGTGATGTTTGTTTTTGTTCCGATTGGTTATCACGGGGAGTTTATAACATCTCTCGTCGATACTGCTTGCAATGGGCTCGACTGGCGTTTTTTCTCTGTTTTTGTAAGATAGTCATTATTTATTCCGCGAACTACTAAAAGCATTATAAAAATCCCTACATCGTTGAATAGTTGCTATTGTGCATTGGAAACATGCAAGTTTTTAAAGTAAGTATATAATTTAAAATTATCATTTTTTGAGCAATTTTTGTTATGTTAACTCAGGAGTGAGATTATGTTCAATAGAAACATAAATAATTTTTTTCACTACTTTTCTAGTGGATATTTAACAAAAATAGACTCTAATATTTTTTTTCCAAACCAAATAAAAAATCATGCATTTAAAGGGTTAATTATCACTGATTTCTGGTACTAAAAACACGCTTGTCTGTCTTTTAATACTAAAAAATGCCGAAAATTCATAAATTTCAAAGCATCATAACTTGGTCACGTTTTGGTCTTAGAGAAAAAGAATTTTTATTGTGTTACTTATTGAAGCATGGATAAATATTTTCTTATAGAACTTAGGGACTGTATAAAAATTTTATTTGCGGTATAAAATAAAAAGGTGTAAATAAAGTTTTAAAGGATGGATAATAACATGTGAAACATTTTTGGGGAACTTTTCCATTATAGGGGCCTTGGCTTCCATTATAGGGTCTTCCATTATAGGGGCCTTAAGGGATATTTGTAGCCAAATTATATTAACAGGCTACGAAAAGAAACCTAATTAATTTTATGTTTGTTTATGTATGTACAGTCGTGGGAAAAAAAAAGTAAACACCTCCTACTAACTCTTCAACAAATTATCGTAGACAAAAGTTACTGATACCGAACGATTGGAAATAAAGTGTACTTTTAAATGACGTATATAAAATTTGCTTTGGGGGCCATCTACATATTAAAACGAATCCAAACTTCATTTTCTTCAGTGGCAATACCCAATTTTAACGAGATATTTCAAATCTTTGGTTCAAACTATGACTAGACACCAAATTTCAAGTCATTTGAATGATAAGTTTTTGAATTAAAAACATTCAAAATTTAGTGCTTCTAATGTCAAATTACATTTTCATATTTTTATTTATAACTTCTGAAATTATGATCCTAATGTTCTAATTTTTTGTGTCGCAATAATACTAATATACCCAAACATAAATACGTTGAATTTGCAATTTTTATAATTTTCTGATATGAATTATGAAATTAATATTAAAAAAAATTATGAATTGCAACCTACAATTTTTTTGATGGATTCAGATTTATTAAGTCCTGCTTTATGGAAATCCAAAATTTCACATTTTTCTTCCGAGTGGTTTTCAAATTATGCTTAAAAAACGGCAAAATGATGGTTTAAGGGGCCGTCTATGATAGAAGTGACTAAATATTCTGAAATTTCTTATGCTATACTGTAATCTAACAGGTTTAATTGACTGCTTAAGTTGCCTTGATCAAGGAGGGAGCTCTCTCGGTTAATAATCGGGTACCGAACTTCAATTTGGATACTGTCCCTAAAATACGCTCATTTTAAAATAATTAATTTCTCGGAAACTTATCGTACGAATTGCATAAAAATTTGTTTTTAGACTAATTGAAGGGTGTAGAGTTCATTTATACTGTCAGAATTGTGTACTGCTATTGAAAAAAACAAAGCTATGGTTCGTTTTAATACGTTGATCTCCCCTTAAGCAAATTTTATATACATCATTTAAAAGTAGACTTTATTTCCAATCGTTCGATACCAGTAACTTTCTTCTACGATAATTTGTTGAGGAGTTAGTAGGGAGTGTTTACTTTTTTTTTCCACGACTGTACTTATAGCTATAGAAACATTCTATTTATATGCAATCTACAAGCATTATTGTTTTTTATAATACAATTTACTTCTATTTGTATATAAAAACAGATAAGTGGCTTCTTTACATTAAATAATTTATACAGGCTGTCGCCAAAATCGAGCGATAAATTCAGAGGGGTGATAGTAGGCATCAAGAGGATGAAAAATTGCCATAGTATATGGAGTCTCAAACCACTTATTGAGTCATAGATATAGGGTGCTTCACCGTAACTAAACTTGGGTTGAGGGTAATAAGTTTGAGAAAAACAAAAACATTGCAATGAAAATGCATCGATATCTAACTTGTTTATGAAATGTTTATTACATCACGAAAAGTTTTGGAATAGCAGGGTGCTCAAGCAATCGATGATACGGTATTAAACTGGTAATCGTAGTTCAAAATGTATAGCGATATGTGCATACGGCTGGCGCGTACAATGGAAACTTCTACCAGTTTTTTTTCTTATATTGACACATTTATAACAAAGGTGAGAATGTCTATTAAAAACTTTATTATAATATACTTCAGTTTTCTGAGAGTTATTACCGTCAACACAAATTGAGTTTTAAGCAGCACAGTTGTCCTACAAATGTTCCATTCTTATTGCAAGGTGCTTGTTCTCCAGGACAGTACACAAGGGTGGATACAGCTCTCCATTTAGAGGAGGATTGTGGCTCCTTTTTTTCTGGGGGAGGGGTCACATTCAGTGCCTGATTTGCGGCAGGGCATTAGGGGCACGGGCCCTGATTTTTAGGGAGCCCCAAATGCTGCTGAAAGATTTTCAATTATTGTTCAAAATCTGAGGTAGTTTTAACATCTAATGGAATTTTACATTTCATTATACATTCTATTATATCCGTATAGTATTTTTATAACACCGTATATTTTGTCTGAATTTTCCATATTTAATTACTTTATTATAGTAAATATTTTCTTTTAATCACTTAAAAAATATATTGTACTTTAAATTCTTATTTAATCCTGTTCCTGTTCTCGACAGATTATTTGGGGCTTGGTGGGCTTTGGTCGTAGGCGTCAGAGCCGCCTAATATTTTAAATATTTATGCACCTCGGTATTGCGGAAAATTTATTATTAGCTGTTGCATACTTTATCATTCCAGATATATGGAATTGCATAGTAAAACATAATCAGCACCACATAATTTATTATAAAACATCTACGCATTTATATTTAATAATCGTGAAATAATTATTTAAATGTAAAAAAATTATTGTTAAATTTAATTTCTTAATGGATATTTTAAAGTAATTATTAAGTCAATAGCGATTATCTTAGTAAGTACTTTTTCAGTATTCTTTTTACTCAATCCCCCTGTAAGCATCGGCTCAAGTGGGCCCCCGTGAGTATCCGGTGTTCAGGGCCCCCAAATTTGAAAATCGGTCCCTGGTCACATCTCTTAATAAGAAATTTTTTATATTTAAGACTGTTCCTATTATATCGCCGCACTCTTACTATTACTAATTACTAAGGAGGGAGGCATAACTATAAGATTACTTATAATTTTATTTACATATTTACAACAGCTGCCAAACGCAGCTACTCGGCACAAGTCATATCTTACAACTGCATGGATAAATCTGGTTGCTTGCAAAACCTTACAATCTCAAACTCTGTGTGTATGGTGCTGCCATCTATTAACATAGATCTCTACTATTCTTGTTGGGTTGGGATATGACACCCCTCCCCTCATAGTTCAAACGAACTACAGGCAATCTTGCTCTTTGACTTCTTCGAACTAGAGCACTTTCCTTAGAGTCTACGTCATTAGTTTTAGTCAAATTGTCTTTCACAGATTTATCTGTTGTATTATACATTTTTATTACTCACAACTATACCTATTACAATATCATCTGAAGGCTGAGATTGGCTTGGTTCTATAGTATTATCATTATTAAGCTGTTCTTTTATTTTTCCATTAATTCCAGAAAAACGGTTTTGGTTAACCCTTTCATACCTATCATAATCACTGTAATTTTTACCACTATGTCCCATATTATCAAATTTGTCTGACGCTAGTTTATCATTTCGATTTATCGCTACAACTCTCTCTGGTATTTCATAACTTATCTCTTTATTAGTTCTCAACTGATCAACGTGACGCTTATACATTATTCCGTCACATCCATTTACTAAAACCCATCTACTCCCCAATAATTTCATAATTTTTCCTTTTACCCATTTCTCCCCTTTTTCAAAATTTTTAACAAAAACTAAATCATGAAGCTTATACTTGTGCAGGGGTTGTTGTATTTTAGGTTTTGATGGTAATACCAAGTGAAGGGCTGTTCGAACTGGTCTTCCAAACATTAATTCAGCAGGAGTTTTACCAGTCACTGAATGGGGAGTGGAATGGTTTTCTAACAAAAATCGTGAAATTGACAATGTTATGTCACTTTTATCTAGCTTTTTAAGACAATTTTTCACAGTTTGCACATATCTTTCCGCTTGTCCGTTCGAAGACGGATGATACGGTGGAATAGGCGTATGCTTAGTTCCATTATTTTTAAGAAATTCCTCAAATTCATTACTTGTGAACGCGGGACCCTTATCACTGACCAATTCAACAGGTAATCCAAATGTAGCAAAAATTCTCCTTAATACCTTAATTGTAGTTTTACTATCAGACCTGGGTACTACCTCTACCTCCAACCATTTATTATAAGAATCGACTACTATTAAAAATATTTTACCTTCGAAAGGACCGGCATGATCTATATGGATCCTTTCCCAGGTAGTTCAGATGCCCATTTCAAGGGTTCCATTTTGGGACAAGCCCTTGCAAACATCTGACATCTATTACAAGAATTTACCATTTGTTCAATTTCTTTATACATATTTGGCCACCAAACTACCCCCTAGCTTTCGCTTTCATGCTCGATATACCCTGATGAGCGGAATGCAGTAATTTTAATATAGTATATTCACGGCCTTCCTCTGGTACGGTCACTCTATGTCCTGACAAGAGACAATTTTCTAGACAGGAAATTTCCTCCCTTCTACGAAAATATGGTTGATATTTTTCTTGTTTAACCTTTTTCGGCCACCCATGTAACACCCACTTTAAAATTTGTTTAGTTACAGGATTTTCAGTTGTCCACTTTGCAATAGTTTGAGAAGTAACAGGCCAATTATCATTATTTGAAACGACATTATTTCCACATTTTACTTACTATATTTACAGTTTCTGGGAGAGGTAATCTACTTAATGCGTCAGCATTTTTATTATTTTTACCTTCGCGATACTCAATTGTATAATCATACCTAGCTAACATTAACGACCATCTCAGCATTCTAGGTGATAATGTATCAGGTACCTTTTTAACAGGATCAAATAATCTAATTAAAGATTTATGATCTGTTATAATTTTAAATTGTTTTCTAGCTAAATATTGGTGAAATTTAGTGACACCAAACATTACAGATAAAGCTTCTTTATCAATCATTGCATAATTTCTTTCAGTTTTATTTAAAGTTCTAGAAGCATAAGCAATAGGTTTCTCTTTACCCTCAACAATGTGGCTTAAAACTGACCCTATATCATATTCAGAAGCATCACAGTTTAAAACTATATCTTTGTTAACACCATATAATTCTAAAACAAGAGATGTACATAATAATTGTTTAACTTTTTGAAACGCTTTTCCATGCTTTTCTGACCATGTCCACTTTACATTATTATCTAATAATCTATGTAAAAGTTCTAAAACATCTGAAATATTAGGCAGGAAGTTTCTATAATAAGAAATTAAGCCTAAAAATGAACGCAATTGAGACACATTCTTTGGAATAGGAGCATTCAAAATAGCATTAACGTTTTCTGGAATAGGTCTCATTCCTTTCTGAGATATTTTATGTCCTAAATAAGAAACTTCCGAAACCATAAATTTTAATTTTTTCTTATTTAATCTTATACCATGTTCAGAAAAGCATTTCAGAACACTTTCAACTCTTTCAGAATGTTCTGATTCATTACTAGCCCTAATGATAACATCATCTAAAAGTACACCAACATATTCATACTTTTTAAAAATAATCTCAATTTTTCTTTGGAACATTCCAGGAGCACTTTTTACCCCAAATGCTAATCGTAACACATTAAATAAACCTTTATGTGTATTTATAGTCAAAATTTTACTGTTTTCGTTATCTACAGGTTGTTGTAAATACGCATCTTTTAAATCAAAAACAGTAAAATATTTTCCACCTGATAATTTAGAAAATAATTCTTCCATTCCAGGAAGAGGATAATTATCATTTTCAGTATTAGCATTAACTGTTGCTCTATAATCGCCACATATTCTAACAGAACCGTTAGGCTTAGGAACAACTACTATAGGACTAGCCCATTCTGAATGATCAACAGGTTTCAAAATACCCTCATTTGTTAATCCTGCAATTCTACATCAGTAGCTTTTCTTAAAGCAAAAGGAACAGGTCGAGACTTAAGAAAAACTGGTTTTGCATCTTTTTTCAAATTTATTGACACGGAGGACCCTTGATTGTCCCGATCCCGTCAGCAAAAACATTAGGAAATTTTCTAATTAAATCATCTTTGGAAATGCTTTTAATCATATTTACATTAGGTCAAAATAATTTTGATGCTTTTAACCCATTTTTTCCAATTAGACTCGGACCCTCCTCGTTAATAACTAATATTATTAAATCAGGAATACAATATTCCTCAACAACAGCATTTACTTTTAATTCCCCCCAAAACAGTTAAAGAGTCTTTAGTATACGTTTGTAACTTAATTTTAGATTTAATTAAAGGCAGCTTATCTGAGAACAATTTGTTAGCAACACTTTTACTTACAATAGTATGAGCCGCACCAGTGTCAATTTCAAATTTTATATTTACACCATTTATTTTAACCGATTTTACTCACGACACATTATTGGAGTTGTCGTCCATGAAGTTTAAACAATATTCTTCTTGAACAGTTTTAATTTTTCTGTTTTTATACTGTTTCTCATTTTTCATTCCAGATTTTCGATTTCGACAACATATTTGTAAGTGACCTAATCGATGGCAGAGATGGCATTCTGCAGATTTAAAAGGGCAAAACTTGGGACTATGATTTTTAGAACATCTGTAACACGGTTTCTCAGGCGTGAATTTATCTTCTTTAGGCTTAGGGGCATGAGCGAACTTCTCTAGTTTTGATTTCTCTCCTTTCGAAATACGCAATTGATTGACAGTCGTACTTTCTCCGATGTGTAGGGATTTTACTCCAGCCTCAGCAGGTTCAAACGATTCTGCGATTTCCACCGCTATTTGGAACGTTAAATCTTTAGAATCCAGTAATTTCTGTTGTATCTTTTCATCCTGGATCCAATTGATCACGCAGGCGTCATTAAGGGTATTTCCGAAGTGGCAATATTCGGATAACCGACTTAAATCTCGTATGAAATCTGCTATATTCTCTCCTTGCTTCCTTAGTTGTTTCTGAAACTTAAATCGTTCCACTCTTTCACTAGGGCGTAGTGAAATGCTCTTTTGCTTTCTTTAAAAGATCTTCGTAACTGATCTCTTTCAGAGTATTCGGAACAATAATATCTCGTAAAATGGCAAACGTTGAGGTTCCAACAGAACTTAGCAAAATATTTTTCTTCATCTCATCATTTTTTATTTTATTCGCTGAGAAATAAAAGTCAATTTTTTCGATGTAAATAGTCCAAGGAACATTCGCATTATATTCTTCTAAGCGTCCCAGAGAAATTATTTCTTTATCGACCATTTTTAATTCTCTTTTTCTTTAAAAAAAAAAAAACAATTTTTTTTCACTAAATTTCAATTTGGGTTACATCCACAACGTCGCCACTATTATATCGCCGCACTCATACTAATTACTAAGGAAGGAGGCCTAACTATAAGATTACTTATAGTTTTATTTACATATTTACAACAGCTGCCATACGCAGTTACTCAGCACAAGTCATATCTTACAACTGCATCGATAAATCTGGTTGCATGCAAAACCTTACAATCTCAAACTCTCTGTTTATGGTGCTGCCATCTATTAACATAGTTCTCTACTATTGTTGTTGGGTTGGGATATGACAGTTCCTGTATCTAAGATGGCTACTTTTGTGATACTTTTGGGATGTCATTTTCATTCGAAAAATACAAAAAAAAATTTATAAATATTCGTAAAAATATAAAATTTACACATTTTATTCAGATACCAAGAAATTGAAGAATTTCTCATTTTCTTATGAAGGAAAAGAGTCATTCCGAAATTGAGCCTATTAAGCCAATTTTTAGAACTTGACTGTTACAAAAATGCCGTAGTGAGGGAGCAATTGATTGTCGCTGCCTGAAATTCAGTTTAAAACGGAGATTTCCGGAAAGATTCTTCGCCTTTATCGAAAAATAGAAAATGCTAATCCATCTCATTTGATCTGAATAAATGCACCTGCTAATGTCTGGCACCTGAGATTAAAAGTCCTTCCGGCCAGTGCCGGGAGGAAGAGGTAGCTTTCAAATTTCTTATTTTAAAAAAGCCAAATTATATTATTCAAACACACGAAGCTCAATTATTGGAAACCGAATATAGGAGATTCAATACTAATTCTTATCAATACTAAATCATTATGAATGAGAATTTCGCGAAATTAGTCAGCTTTATCGAAGCTGCTTTTATTTAAAGTAACTTATATTTGGCTGAGATGTTGATGTATACTATCTACACGCCTTCTTACATGGAAATAGGCGAATACGTGTGTTATCGCGTGGCAAATACAAGATCGTTTCAAAATGTTAGCCATCCCAGAAATTCAAAGTGCTATAATTCAACCATTTTTTAAGATATAAACAAAAGAACAAATTTTCAGAAACAAAATCTGCTCCGGAATCTTTGTATCAAGGACAAACACATAAAAAAATCTTTTTCATTTTCCAATTTTTTAATACCTCATTTTAAATTTTAAATTTAATTTTTTTTAAATGGCAACCCTTTTGAAACAAGATAGCGAATGAAGCTGGCCAAAGAACTCGGTCGAGACATTGGTATGTACTATGTACAGACCAAGTAACATCCAAATCGGTTCATAAATACGCTTGTTATCGCGTGACAAAAATCAGGTCGTTTTAAAATGACAGCCACAATAGAAATTCAAAATGCTATAACTCAGCCATTTGTTTAGATATAGACGAAACAAAAACTGTTCCGGAATCTTTGTATTAAGGTCAAACACATACGAAAAAAATCTTTTTCATTTTCCAATTTTTTGGTATCTCATTTTAAATTTGAAAATTTTTAAATTTTTTTAAATGGCCGCCATTTTGAAACAAGATGGCGGATGAAGCTGGCCAACGAACTCGGTCGAGACATTGGTATGTACTATGCACACACCACGGTACATCCAAATCGGTTCATAAATACGCCTGTTATCACGTGACAAATATCAGGACGTTTCAAAATGTCAGCCACGCTAGAAATTCAAAATGCTATAACTCAGCCATTTTAGGTAGCTTTCTTTACAAAAAAGCTACCTATTGCAGCCGTTCGGAGGAAAGCGATTTCAAAAAATTTTGGTATATTTTCATCGATCATGACCCCCAGACCCCGAAACCACCCTCCGTTCAAAATTGATATATATATATATATATATATATATATATATATATCTATATATATATATATATATCTGACCTATGTCACACTGTAACTCTCGTATTTATGAACCGATTTCGATGTAATTAGGTGTGTATACAGTACATACCAATGTCTCGACCGAGTTCGTTGGCCAGCTTAATCCGCCGTTTTGTTTCAAAATGGCGGCCATTTAAAAATTTTAAAAAATTTTAAAACTTGAAGTGTGGTACCAAAAAATTAAAAATGGAAAAATGTTTTTTTCTTATGTATTTGACCTTTATACAAAGATTCGGGAGCAGTTTTTGTTTCGTCTATATCTTAAAAAATGGCTGAGTTATAGCATTTTGAATTTCTAGCGTGGCTGACATTTTGAAACGTCCTGAATTTTGTCACGCGATAAAAGGCGTATTTATAAACCGATTTGGATGTAATTCAGTGTGTACATAGTACATACCAATCTCTCGACCGAGTTCGTTGGCCAGCTTCATCCGCCGTTTTGTTTCAAAATGGCGGCCATTTAAAATTTTTAAAAAATTTTAAAACTTGAAATGTGGTACCAAAAAATTAAAAATGGAAAAATATTTTTTTCTTATGTATTTGACCTTTATACAAAGATTCCGGAGCAGTTTTTGTTTCGTCTATATCTTAAAAAATGGCTGAGTTATAGCATTTTGAATTTCTAGCGTGGCTGACATTTTGAAACGTCCTGAATTTTGTCACGCGATAAAAGGCGTATTTATGAACCGATTTGGATGTAATTCAGTGTGTACATAGTACATACCAATCTCTCGACCGAGTTCGTTGGCCAGCTTCATCCGCCCTTTTGTTTCAAAATGGCGGCCATTTAAATTTTTTTTTTAATTTAAAATTTGAAATGTTGTACCAAAAAATTGAAAATGGAAAAATATTTTTTCTTATGTATTTGACCTTTATACAAAGATTTCGGAGCAGTTTTTGTTTCGTCTATCTCTTAAAAAATGGCGTAGTTATAGCATTTTGAATTTCTAGCGTGGCTGACATTTTGAAACGTCCTGAATTTTGTCACGCGATAAAAGGCGTATTTATGAACCGATTTGGATGTAACTTCGTTTATACATAGTACATACCAATGTCTCGACCGGGTTCGTTGGTCAGCTTCATCCGCCATCTTGTTTAAAAATGGTGGCCATTTAAATTTTTGAGAAAAATTTAAATTTGAAATGTGGTACCAAAAAATTAAAAATTGAAAAAACATTTTCTTCTTATGTGTTTGACCTTGATAAAAAGATTCGGGAGCAGTTTTTGTTTCGTCTATATCTTAAGAAATGGCTGAGTTATAGCATTTTGTATTTCTAGCGTAGCTGACATTTTGAAACGTCCTGATTTTTCTCACGTAATAACAGGCGTATTTATGAACCGACTTGGATGTACCTTGGTGTGTACATAGTACATATAAATATCTCGACCGAGTTCGTTGGCTGGCTTCATCCGCCATCTTGTTTCAAAATGGCGGCCATTTAAAAAAATAAAAAAATTTAAATGAGATACCAAAAAATTGGAAAGTGAAAAAGATTTTTTTTGTATGTGTTTGACCTTAATACAAAGATTCAGGAACAGTTTTTCTTTCGTCTATATCTAAAAAAAATGGCTGAGTAATAGCATTTTGAATTTCTCTTGTGGCTGACATTTTAAAACGACCTGATTTTTGTCACGCGATAACAGGCGTAATTATGAACCTATTTGGATGTAACTTGGTCTGTACATAGTACATACCAATGTCTCGACCGAGTTCGTTGGCCAGCTTCATTCGCCATCTTGTTTCAAAAGGGTTGCCATTTAAAAAAAATTAAATTTAAAATTCAAAATGAGGTATTAAACAATTGGAAAATGAAAAAGATTTTTTTATGTGTTTGGCCTTGATACAAAGATTCCGGAGCAGTTTTTGTTTCTGAAAATTTGTTCTTTTGTTTATATCTTAAAAAATGGTTGATTTATAGCACTTTGAATTTCTAGCATGGCTAACATTTTGAAACGATCTTGTATTTGTCACGCGATAGCACACGTATTCGCCTATTTCGATGTAAGAAGGCATGTGGATAGTATATATCAACACCTCGACCAAGTTCGCTGGCCAGATTCATCAGCCATCTTGTTTCAAAATGGCGACCATTAAATTAAAAAAAATATATATATTTAAAATGAGGTGCAAAAAAATTAGAAATTGAAAAAGGTTTCTTTCTTAAGCATTTGACCTTGATATAAGGATTCAGGAGCATTTTTTGTTTGTCTTTACCTTAAAAAATGGCTCAGATATAGCAGTTTCAATTTCTATTGTGGGTGACATTTTGAAAAATCTGATTTTTTGCATGCGACAGCACTCCTATATATTAACCGATTCCGATGTGAGTGAGCATGTGCACAGCAATTACTAAGGTCTCGACCAAGTTCACTGCTTAGCCTCATCCTCCATGTTGTCTTAAAATGACAGGCATTTTAAGAAATTGCCGAATTTGGCAGCCAAATATATGTTACTTTAAAGAAAAGCAGCTTGGATAAAGCTGACTAATTTCGCGAAATTCTCATTCATTATATTGATAAAAATTAGTATTGAATCTCCTATATTCGGTTTCCACTAAATTGAGCTTCGTGTGTTTGAATGATATAATTTGGCTTTTTTTAAATAAGGATTATGAAAGCTACCTCTTCCTCCCGGCACTGGCCGGAAGGACTTTTTTAAGATATAGACGAAACAAAAACTGCTCCCAAATCTTTGTATCAAGGTCAAATACATAAGAAAATAATATTTCTTCAATTTTCAATTTTTTGGTACCACATTTCAAATTTAAATTTTTCTTAAAAATTTAAATGGCTGCCATTTTTAAACAAGATGGCGGATGAAGCTGGCCAACGAACTCGGTCAAGACATTGGTATGCACTATGTACAAACGAAGTTACATCCAAATCGGTTCATAAATACGCCTTTTATCGCGTGACAAAATTCAGGACGTTTCAAAATGTCAGCCACGCTAGAAACTCAAAATGCTATAACTCAGCCATTTTAGGTAGCTTTCTTTACAAAAAAGCTACCTATTGCAGCCGTTCGGAGGAAAGCGATTTCAAAAAATTTTGGTATATTTTCATCGATCATGACCCCCAGACCCCGAAACCACCCTCCGTTCAAAATTGATATATATATATATATATATATATATATATATATATCTATATATATATATATATATATATCTGACCTATGTCACACTGTAACTCTCGTATTTATGAACCGATTTCGATGTAATTAGGTGTGTATACAGTACATACCAATGTCTCGACCGAGTTCGTTGGCCAGCTTAATCCGCCGTTTTGTTTCAAAATGGCGGCCATTTAAAAATTTTAAAAAATTTTAAAACTTGAAGTGTGGTACCAAAAAATTAAAAATGGAAAAATGTTTTTTTCTTATGTATTTGACCTTTATACAAAGATTCGGGAGCAGTTTTTGTTTCGTCTATATCTTAGAAAATGGCTGAGTTATAGCATTTTGAATTTCTAGCGTGGCTGACATTTTGAAACGTCCTGAATTTTGTCACGCGATAAAAGGCGTATTTATAAACCGATTTGGATGTAATTCAGTGTGTACATAGTACATACCAATCTCTCGACCGAGTTCGTTGGCCAGCTTCATCCGCCGTTTTGTTTCAAAATGGCGGCCATTTAAAATTTTTAAAAAATTTTAAAACTTGAAATGTGGTACCAAAAAATTAAAAATGGAAAAATATTTTTTTCTTATGTATTTGACCTTTATACAAAGATTCCGGAGCAGTTTTTGTTTCGTCTATATCTTAAAAAATGGCTGAGTTATAGCATTTTGAATTTCTAGCGTGGCTGACATTTTGAAACGTCCTGAATTTTGTCACGCGATAAAAGGCGTATTTATGAACCGATTTGGATGTAATTCAGTGTGTACATAGTACATACCAATCTCTCGACCGAGTTCGTTGGCCAGCTTCATCCGCCCTTTTGTTTCAAAATGGCGGCCATTTAAATTTTTTTTTTAATTTAAAATTTGAAATGTTGTACCAAAAAATTGAAAATGGAAAAATATTTTTTCTTATGTATTTGACCTTTATACAAAGATTTCGGAGCAGTTTTTGTTTCGTCTATCTCTTAAAAAATGGCGTAGTTATAGCATTTTGAATTTCTAGCGTGGCTGACATTTTGAAACGTCCTGAATTTTGTCACGCGATAAAAGGCGTATTTATGAACCGATTTGGATGTAACTTCGTTTATACATAGTACATACCAATGTCTCGACCGGGTTCGTTGGTCAGCTTCATCCGCCATCTTGTTTAAAAATGGTGGCCATTTAAATTTTTGAGAAAAATTTAAATTTGAAATGTGGTACCAAAAAATTAAAAATTGAAAAAACATTTTCTTCTTATGTGTTTGACCTTGATAAAAAGATTCGGGAGCAGTTTTTGTTTCGTCTATATCTTAAGAAATGGCTGAGTTATAGCATTTTGTATTTCTAGCGTAGCTGACATTTTGAAACGTCCTGATTTTTCTCACGTAATAACAGGCGTATTTATGAACCGACTTGGATGTACCTTGGTGTGTACATAGTACATATAAATATCTCGACCGAGTTCGTTGGCTGGCTTCATCCGCCATCTTGTTTCAAAATGGCGGCCATTTAAAAAAATAAAAAAATTTAAATGAGATACCAAAAAATTGGAAAGTGAAAAAGATTTTTTTTGTATGTGTTTGACCTTAATACAAAGATTCAGGAACAGTTTTTCTTTCGTCTATATCTAAAAAAAATGGCTGAGTAATAGCATTTTGAATTTCTCTTGTGGCTGACATTTTAAAACGACCTGATTTTTGTCACGCGATAACAGGCGTAATTATGAACCTATTTGGATGTAACTTGGTCTGTACATAGTACATACCAATGTCTCGACCGAGTTCGTTGGCCAGCTTCATTCGCCATCTTGTTTCAAAAGGGTTGCCATTTAAAAAAAATTAAATTTAAAATTCAAAATGAGGTATTAAACAATTGGAAAATGAAAAAGATTTTTTTATGTGTTTGGCCTTGATACAAAGATTCCGGAGCAGTTTTTGTTTCTGAAAATTTGTTCTTTTGTTTATATCTTAAAAAATGGTTGATTTATAGCACTTTGAATTTCTAGCATGGCTAACATTTTGAAACGATCTTGTATTTGTCACGCGATAGCACACGTATTCGCCTATTTCGATGTAAGAAGGCATGTGGATAGTATATATCAACACCTCGACCAAGTTCGCTGGCCAGATTCATCAGCCATCTTGTTTCAAAATGGCGACCATTAAATTAAAAAAAATATATATATTTAAAATGAGGTGCAAAAAAATTAGAAATTGAAAAAGGTTTCTTTCTTAAGCATTTGACCTTGATATAAGGATTCAGGAGCATTTTTTGTTTGTCTTTACCTTAAAAAATGGCTCAGATATAGCAGTTTCAATTTCTATTGTGGGTGACATTTTGAAAAATCTGATTTTTTGCATGCGACAGCACTCCTATATATTAACCGATTCCGATGTGAGTGAGCATGTGCACAGCAATTACTAAGGTCTCGACCAAGTTCACTGCTTAGCCTCATCCTCCATGTTGTCTTAAAATGACAGGCACTTTAAGAAATTGCCGAATTTGGCAGCCAAATATATGTTACTTTAAAGAAAAGCAGCTTGGATAAAGCTGACTAATTTCGCGAAATTCTCATTCATTATATTGATAAAAATTAGTATTGAATCTCCTATATTCGGTTTCCACTAAATTGAGCTTCGTGTGTTTGAATGATATAATTTGGCTTTTTTTAAATAAGGATTATGAAAGCTACCTCTTCCTCCCGGCACTGGCCGGAAGGACTTTTTTAGGTAGCTTTCTTTACAAAAAAGCTACCTATTGCAGCCGTTCGGAGGAAAGCGATTTCAAAAAATTTTGGTATATTTTCATCGATCATGACCCCCAGACCCCGAAACCACCCTCCGTTCAAAATTGATATATATATATATATATATATATATATATATATCTATATATATATATATATATATATCTGACCTATGTCACACTGTAACTCTCGTATTTATGAACCGATTTCGATGTAATTAGGTGTGTATACAGTACATACCAATGTCTCGACCGAGTTCGTTGGCCAGCTTAATCCGCCGTTTTGTTTCAAAATGGCGGCCATTTAAAAATTTTAAAAAATTTTAAAACTTGAAGTGTGGTACCAAAAAATTAAAAATGGAAAAATGTTTTTTTCTTATGTATTTGACCTTTATACAAAGATTCGGGAGCAGTTTTTGTTTCGTCTATATCTTAAAAAATGGCTGAGTTATAGCATTTTGAATTTCTAGCGTGGCTGACATTTTGAAACGTCCTGAATTTTGTCACGCGATAAAAGGCGTATTTATAAACCGATTTGGATGTAATTCAGTGTGTACATAGTACATACCAATCTCTCGACCGAGTTCGTTGGCCAGCTTCATCCGCCGTTTTGTTTCAAAATGGCGGCCATTTAAAATTTTTAAAAAATTTTAAAACTTGAAATGTGGTACCAAAAAATTAAAAATGGAAAAATATTTTTTTCTTATGTATTTGACCTTTATACAAAGATTCCGGAGCAGTTTTTGTTTCGTCTATATCTTAAAAAATGGCTGAGTTATAGCATTTTGAATTTCTAGCGTGGCTGACATTTTGAAACGTCCTGAATTTTGTCACGCGATAAAAGGCGTATTTATGAACCGATTTGGATGTAATTCAGTGTGTACATAGTACATACCAATCTCTCGACCGAGTTCGTTGGCCAGCTTCATCCGCCCTTTTGTTTCAAAATGGCGGCCATTTAAATTTTTTTTTAATTTAAAATTTGAAATGTTGTACCAAAAAATTGAAAATGGAAAAATATTTTTTCTTATGTATTTGACCTTTATACAAAGATTTCGGAGCAGTTTTTGTTTCGTCTATCTCTTAAAAAATGGCGTAGTTATAGCATTTTGAATTTCTAGCGTGGCTGACATTTTGAAACGTCCTGAATTTTGTCACGCGATAAAAGGCGTATTTATGAACCGATTTGGATGTAACTTCGTTTATACATAGTACATACCAATGTCTCGACCGGGTTCGTTGGTCAGCTTCATCCGCCATCTTGTTTAAAAATGGTGGCCATTTAAATTTTTGAGAAAAATTTAAATTTGAAATGTGGTACCAAAAAATTAAAAATTGAAAAAACATTTTCTTCTTATGTGTTTGACCTTGATAAAAAGATTCGGGAGCAGTTTTTGTTTCGTCTATATCTTAAGAAATGGCTGAGTTATAGCATTTTGTATTTCTAGCGTAGCTGACATTTTGAAACGTCCTGATTTTTCTCACGTAATAACAGGCGTATTTATGAACCGACTTGGATGTACCTTGGTGTGTACATAGTACATATAAATATCTCGACCGAGTTCGTTGGCTGGCTTCATCCGCCATCTTGTTTCAAAATGGCGGCCATTTAAAAAAATAAAAAAATTTAAATGAGATACCAAAAAATTGGAAAGTGAAAAAGATTTTTTTTGTATGTGTTTGACCTTAATACAAAGATTCAGGAACAGTTTTTCTTTCGTCTATATCTAAAAAAAATGGCTGAGTAATAGCATTTTGAATTTCTCTTGTGGCTGACATTTTAAAACGACCTGATTTTTGTCACGCGATAACAGGCGTAATTATGAACCTATTTGGATGTAACTTGGTCTGTACATAGTACATACCAATGTCTCGACCGAGTTCGTTGGCCAGCTTCATTCGCCATCTTGTTTCAAAAGGGTTGCCATTTAAAAAAAATTAAATTTAAAATTCAAAATGAGGTATTAAACAATTGGAAAATGAAAAAGATTTTTTTATGTGTTTGGCCTTGATACAAAGATTCCGGAGCAGTTTTTGTTTCTGAAAATTTGTTCTTTTGTTTATATCTTAAAAAATGGTTGATTTATAGCACTTTGAATTTCTAGCATGGCTAACATTTTGAAACGATCTTGTATTTGTCACGCGATAGCACACGTATTCGCCTATTTCGATGTAAGAAGGCATGTGGATAGTATATATCAACACCTCGACCAAGTTCGCTGGCCAGATTCATCAGCCATCTTGTTTCAAAATGGCGACCATTAAATTAAAAAAAATATATATATTTAAAATGAGGTGCAAAAAAATTAGAAATTGAAAAAGGTTTCTTTCTTAAGCATTTGACCTTGATATAAGGATTCAGGAGCATTTTTTGTTTGTCTTTACCTTAAAAAATGGCTCAGATATAGCAGTTTCAATTTCTATTGTGGGTGACATTTTGAAAAATCTGATTTTTTGCATGCGACAGCACTCCTATATATTAACCGATTCCGATGTGAGTGAGCATGTGCACAGCAATTACTAAGGTCTCGACCAAGTTCACTGCTTAGCCTCATCCTCCATGTTGTCTTAAAATGACAGGCACTTTAAGAAATTGCCGAATTTGGCAGCCAAATATATGTTACTTTAAAGAAAAGCAGCTTGGATAAAGCTGACTAATTTCGCGAAATTCTCATTCATTATATTGATAAAAATTAGTATTGAATCTCCTATATTCGGTTTCCACTAAATTGAGCTTCGTGTGTTTGAATGATATAATTTGGCTTTTTTTAAATAAGGATTATGAAAGCTACCTCTTCCTCCCGGCACTGGCCGGAAGGACTTTTTTAAGATATAGACGAAACAAAAACTGCTCCCAAATCTTTGTATCAAGGTCAAATACATAAGAAAATAATATTTCTTCAATTTTCAATTTTTTGGTACCACATTTCAAATTTAAATTTTTCTTAAAAATTTAAATGGCTGCCATTTTTAAACAAGATGGCGGATGAAGCTGGCCAACGAACTCGGTCAAGACATTGGTATGCACTATGTACAAACGAAGTTACATCCAAATCGGTTCATAAATACGCCTTTTATCGCGTGACAAAATTCAGGACGTTTCAAAATGTCAGCCACGCTAGAAACTCAAAATGCTATAACTCAGCCATTTTAGGTAGCTTTCTTTACAAAAAAGCTACCTATTGCAGCCGTTCGGAGGAAAGCGATTTCAAAAAATTTTGGTATATTTTCATCGATCATGACCCCCAGACCCCGAAACCACCCTCCGTTCAAAATTGATATATATATATATATATATATATATATATATCTATATATATATATATATATATATCTGACCTATGTCACACTGTAACTCTCGTATTTATGAACCGATTTCGATGTAATTAGGTGTGTATACAGTACATACCAATGTCTCGACCGAGTTCGTTGGCCAGCTTAATCCGCCGTTTTGTTTCAAAATGGCGGCCATTTAAAAATTTTAAAAAATTTTAAAACTTGAAGTGTGGTACCAAAAAATTAAAAATGGAAAAATGTTTTTTTCTTATGTATTTGACCTTTATACAAAGATTCGGGAGCAGTTTTTGTTTCGTCTATATCTTAAAAAATGGCTGAGTTATAGCATTTTGAATTTCTAGCGTGGCTGACATTTTGAAACGTCCTGAATTTTGTCACGCGATAAAAGGCGTATTTATAAACCGATTTGGATGTAATTCAGTGTGTACATAGTACATACCAATCTCTCGACCGAGTTCGTTGGCCAGCTTCATCCGCCGTTTTGTTTCAAAATGGCGGCCATTTAAAATTTTTAAAAAATTTTAAAACTTGAAATGTGGTACCAAAAAATTAAAAATGGAAAAATATTTTTTTCTTATGTATTTGACCTTTATACAAAGATTCCGGAGCAGTTTTTGTTTCGTCTATATCTTAAAAAATGGCTGAGTTATAGCATTTTGAATTTCTAGCGTGGCTGACATTTTGAAACGTCCTGAATTTTGTCACGCGATAAAAGGCGTATTTATGAACCGATTTGGATGTAATTCAGTGTGTACATAGTACATACCAATCTCTCGACCGAGTTCGTTGGCCAGCTTCATCCGCCCTTTTGTTTCAAAATGGCGGCCATTTAAATTTTTTTTTTAATTTAAAATTTGAAATGTTGTACCAAAAAATTGAAAATGGAAAAATATTTTTTCTTATGTATTTGACCTTTATACAAAGATTTCGGAGCAGTTTTTGTTTCGTCTATCTCTTAAAAAATGGCGTAGTTATAGCATTTTGAATTTCTAGCGTGGCTGACATTTTGAAACGTCCTGAATTTTGTCACGCGATAAAAGGCGTATTTATGAACCGATTTGGATGTAACTTCGTTTATACATAGTACATACCAATGTCTCGACCGGGTTCGTTGGTCAGCTTCATCCGCCATCTTGTTTAAAAATGGTGGCCATTTAAATTTTTGAGAAAAATTTAAATTTGAAATGTGGTACCAAAAAATTAAAAATTGAAAAAACATTTTCTTCTTATGTGTTTGACCTTGATAAAAAGATTCGGGAGCAGTTTTTGTTTCGTCTATATCTTAAGAAATGGCTGAGTTATAGCATTTTGTATTTCTAGCGTAGCTGACATTTTGAAACGTCCTGATTTTTCTCACGTAATAACAGGCGTATTTATGAACCGACTTGGATGTACCTTGGTGTGTACATAGTACATATAAATATCTCGACCGAGTTCGTTGGCTGGCTTCATCCGCCATCTTGTTTCAAAATGGCGGCCATTTAAAAAAATAAAAAAATTTAAATGAGATACCAAAAAATTGGAAAGTGAAAAAGATTTTTTTTGTATGTGTTTGACCTTAATACAAAGATTCAGGAACAGTTTTTCTTTCGTCTATATCTAAAAAAAATGGCTGAGTAATAGCATTTTGAATTTCTCTTGTGGCTGACATTTTAAAACGACCTGATTTTTGTCACGCGATAACAGGCGTAATTATGAACCTATTTGGATGTAACTTGGTCTGTACATAGTACATACCAATGTCTCGACCGAGTTCGTTGGCCAGCTTCATTCGCCATCTTGTTTCAAAAGGGTTGCCATTTAAAAAAAATTAAATTTAAAATTCAAAATGAGGTATTAAACAATTGGAAAATGAAAAAGATTTTTTTATGTGTTTGGCCTTGATACAAAGATTCCGGAGCAGTTTTTGTTTCTGAAAATTTGTTCTTTTGTTTATATCTTAAAAAATGGTTGATTTATAGCACTTTGAATTTCTAGCATGGCTAACATTTTGAAACGATCTTGTATTTGTCACGCGATAGCACACGTATTCGCCTATTTCGATGTAAGAAGGCATGTGGATAGTATATATCAACACCTCGACCAAGTTCGCTGGCCAGATTCATCAGCCATCTTGTTTCAAAATGGCGACCATTAAATTAAAAAAAATATATATATTTAAAATGAGGTGCAAAAAAATTAGAAATTGAAAAAGGTTTCTTTCTTAAGCATTTGACCTTGATATAAGGATTCAGGAGCATTTTTTGTTTGTCTTTACCTTAAAAAATGGCTCAGATATAGCAGTTTCAATTTCTATTGTGGGTGACATTTTGAAAAATCTGATTTTTTGCATGCGACAGCACTCCTATATATTAACCGATTCCGATGTGAGTGAGCATGTGCACAGCAATTACTAAGGTCTCGACCAAGTTCACTGCTTAGCCTCATCCTCCATGTTGTCTTAAAATGACAGGCACTTTAAGAAATTGCCGAATTTGGCAGCCAAATATATGTTACTTTAAAGAAAAGCAGCTTGGATAAAGCTGACTAATTTCGCGAAATTCTCATTCATTATATTGATAAAAATTAGTATTGAATCTCCTATATTCGGTTTCCACTAAATTGAGCTTCGTGTGTTTGAATGATATAATTTGGCTTTTTTTAAATAAGGATTATGAAAGCTACCTCTTCCTCCCGGCACTGGCCGGAAGGACTTTTAGGTAGCTTTCTTTACAAAAAAGCTACCTATTGCAGCCGTTCGGAGGAAAGCGATTTCAAAAAATTTTGGTATATTTTCATCGATCATGACCCCCAGACCCCGAAACCACCCTCCGTTCAAAATTGATATATATATATATATATATATATATATATATCTATATATATATATATATATATATCTGACCTATGTCACACTGTAACTCTCGTATTTATGAACCGATTTCGATGTAATTAGGTGTGTATACAGTACATACCAATGTCTCGACCGAGTTCGTTGGCCAGCTTAATCCGCCGTTTTGTTTCAAAATGGCGGCCATTTAAAAATTTTAAAAAATTTTAAAACTTGAAGTGTGGTACCAAAAAATTAAAAATGGAAAAATGTTTTTTTCTTATGTATTTGACCTTTATACAAAGATTCGGGAGCAGTTTTTGTTTCGTCTATATCTTAAAAAATGGCTGAGTTATAGCATTTTGAATTTCTAGCGTGGCTGACATTTTGAAACGTCCTGAATTTTGTCACGCGATAAAAGGCGTATTTATAAACCGATTTGGATGTAATTCAGTGTGTACATAGTACATACCAATCTCTCGACCGAGTTCGTTGGCCAGCTTCATCCGCCGTTTTGTTTCAAAATGGCGGCCATTTAAAATTTTTAAAAAATTTTAAAACTTGAAATGTGGTACCAAAAAATTAAAAATGGAAAAATATTTTTTTCTTATGTATTTGACCTTTATACAAAGATTCCGGAGCAGTTTTTGTTTCGTCTATATCTTAAAAAATGGCTGAGTTATAGCATTTTGAATTTCTAGCGTGGCTGACATTTTGAAACGTCCTGAATTTTGTCACGCGATAAAAGGCGTATTTATGAACCGATTTGGATGTAATTCAGTGTGTACATAGTACATACCAATCTCTCGACCGAGTTCGTTGGCCAGCTTCATCCGCCCTTTTGTTTCAAAATGGCGGCCATTTAAATTTTTTTTTTAATTTAAAATTTGAAATGTTGTACCAAAAAATTGAAAATGGAAAAATATTTTTTCTTATGTATTTGACCTTTATACAAAGATTTCGGAGCAGTTTTTGTTTCGTCTATCTCTTAAAAAATGGCGTAGTTATAGCATTTTGAATTTCTAGCGTGGCTGACATTTTGAAACGTCCTGAATTTTGTCACGCGATAAAAGGCGTATTTATGAACCGATTTGGATGTAACTTCGTTTATACATAGTACATACCAATGTCTCGACCGGGTTCGTTGGTCAGCTTCATCCGCCATCTTGTTTAAAAATGGTGGCCATTTAAATTTTTGAGAAAAATTTAAATTTGAAATGTGGTACCAAAAAATTAAAAATTGAAAAAACATTTTCTTCTTATGTGTTTGACCTTGATAAAAAGATTCGGGAGCAGTTTTTGTTTCGTCTATATCTTAAGAAATGGCTGAGTTATAGCATTTTGTATTTCTAGCGTAGCTGACATTTTGAAACGTCCTGATTTTTCTCACGTAATAACAGGCGTATTTATGAACCGACTTGGATGTACCTTGGTGTGTACATAGTACATATAAATATCTCGACCGAGTTCGTTGGCTGGCTTCATCCGCCATCTTGTTTCAAAATGGCGGCCATTTAAAAAAATAAAAAAATTTAAATGAGATACCAAAAAATTGGAAAGTGAAAAAGATTTTTTTTGTATGTGTTTGACCTTAATACAAAGATTCAGGAACAGTTTTTCTTTCGTCTATATCTAAAAAAAATGGCTGAGTAATAGCATTTTGAATTTCTCTTGTGGCTGACATTTTAAAACGACCTGATTTTTGTCACGCGATAACAGGCGTAATTATGAACCTATTTGGATGTAACTTGGTCTGTACATAGTACATACCAATGTCTCGACCGAGTTCGTTGGCCAGCTTCATTCGCCATCTTGTTTCAAAAGGGTTGCCATTTAAAAAAAATTAAATTTAAAATTCAAAATGAGGTATTAAACAATTGGAAAATGAAAAAGATTTTTTTATGTGTTTGGCCTTGATACAAAGATTCCGGAGCAGTTTTTGTTTCTGAAAATTTGTTCTTTTGTTTATATCTTAAAAAATGGTTGATTTATAGCACTTTGAATTTCTAGCATGGCTAACATTTTGAAACGATCTTGTATTTGTCACGCGATAGCACACGTATTCGCCTATTTCGATGTAAGAAGGCATGTGGATAGTATATATCAACACCTCGACCAAGTTCGCTGGCCAGATTCATCAGCCATCTTGTTTCAAAATGGCGACCATTAAATTAAAAAAAATATATATATTTAAAATGAGGTGCAAAAAAATTAGAAATTGAAAAAGGTTTCTTTCTTAAGCATTTGACCTTGATATAAGGATTCAGGAGCATTTTTTGTTTGTCTTTACCTTAAAAAATGGCTCAGATATAGCAGTTTCAATTTCTATTGTGGGTGACATTTTGAAAAATCTGATTTTTTGCATGCGACAGCACTCCTATATATTAACCGATTCCGATGTGAGTGAGCATGTGCACAGCAATTACTAAGGTCTCGACCAAGTTCACTGCTTAGCCTCATCCTCCATGTTGTCTTAAAATGACAGGCACTTTAAGAAATTGCCGAATTTGGCAGCCAAATATATGTTACTTTAAAGAAAAGCAGCTTGGATAAAGCTGACTAATTTCGCGAAATTCTCATTCATTATATTGATAAAAATTAGTATTGAATCTCCTATATTCGGTTTCCACTAAATTGAGCTTCGTGTGTTTGAATGATATAATTTGGCTTTTTTTAAATAAGGATTATGAAAGCTACCTCTTCCTCCCGGCACTGGCCGGAAGGACTTTTTTAAGATATAGACGAAACAAAAACTGCTCCCAAATCTTTGTATCAAGGTCAAATACATAAGAAAATAATATTTCTTCAATTTTCAATTTTTTGGTACCACATTTCAAATTTAAATTTTTCTTAAAAATTTAAATGGCTGCCATTTTTAAACAAGATGGCGGATGAAGCTGGCCAACGAACTCGGTCAAGACATTGGTATGCACTATGTACAAACGAAGTTACATCCAAATCGGTTCATAAATACGCCTTTTATCGCGTGACAAAATTCAGGACGTTTCAAAATGTCAGCCACGCTAGAAACTCAAAATGCTATAACTCAGCCATTTTTTAAGATATAGACGAAACAAAAACTGCTCTGGAATCTTTGTATAAAGGTCAAATAAATAAGAAAAAAATATTTTTCCATTTTCAATTCTTTGGTAACAAATTTAAAATTTAAAATTTTAAAGAAAATTTTAAATGGCCGCCATTTTGAAACAAAATGGCGGATGAAGCTGGCCAACGAACTCGGTCGAGACATTGGTATGTACTATGTACATACCGAATTACATCCAAATCGGTTCATAAATTCGAGAGTTACAGTATGACAAAGGTCAGATATATATATATATATATATATGGATATATATATATATATATATATATATCAACTTTTGAACGGAGGGTGGTTTCGGGGTCTGGGGGTCATGATCGATGAAAATATACCAAAATTTTTTGAAATCGCTTTCCTCCGAACGGCTGCAATAGGTAGCTTTTTGTAATGAAAGCTACCTAAAAATGGCTTCACGAACGTGTCAAAAATTATCTTCTTTGGATTTAAAAATCAGAAAGATTCTCATTGCTGAGCAAGGGCTAAATTTGAAAGAATTTAATATATATTTCATTTTTTAAAATATACTTTAGAAATTTTCTTTATTTCGGGGAGGAAGAGGGGGGGGGGGGTCACGACCCCGTGACCTTCCCCTTGGACCCGCCATTGAAATACAAAACCTCACACAGCTAATGTAACATAAAAGAGAGAGAGAGAGAATGGGCAACACTGACTCACCCTTCTTATAATTCGAACTTATCCATTACTAGCTAGCGTTTGTTTGGATCCCGTAAAAAAGAGTTATGAGAAGGAAGACTTTCATCAGATAAAGAAGACAATTAATTTTATGCAACTGTCTTCAAACACGTCCCAATTCTTTTTTTTTTATGCAAAGATTTTCTTAAACTTCCAGTATGTTGGAAAGAGTGCGTCGGTGTTAGAAACCCATCTGAAAAAAAAAAAAAAAAAAAAAAAAAAAAAAAAAAAAAAACATTGGTATGATTTTGGTCAATAATCTCTCTATTCTAAAAAAAAGTAACTACCGCTGTCACCGCCGCCGGTTTTGAATTTTTTGTGACCGGAAGTCTTTCTTCGTTAATATTAAGAAAAATAATGCATACAAAAATATGAAAATCGGTAGTATTATACAGAAATGTTTGATAAACACACTGATGCAGACAGTTTTCAAATCGAAGAATTATTTTAAGAGATATTTAATGCTAAAGTTGGACAAAATCGTTCCACTAAAAAAGTTTTATAGGAGCAAAAACTATTGATGGGAATTTAATCATTTTTAGATCATTTTATACGTTTGAAGTTCCCGGTGTGCAGATTCTATTTCTTTTTTTAATTTGGCTAATTTTTTGTGGTTTTATTTCTATTTTAAATTTAAATTTTCAGCATTTCCAGAGATATTTTTTACAGATTTTAGGATGTGATATTAATTTAAACTGTTGCCAACTGTATAAACAGCAGAAACAATAATGTTTGCTTCAAAACAAAAAAAAATATAATTATACGTGTAATAAATTAAAAATTTATTTACACGTGACTATTATAAATAGAAAAAAAAAACATTTGGAATTGGAATTAAATAATTATGTACAAAAAGCAGGAACTTATTGAAAATTACGTCATAAAAACTATAATTACACGTGAATTTTAAGAGAGAATGGAATTTGTAAAATAATAAATTAATTAACATGCGTTAGAAGTCTTAAATAGGAGAAATTACGTCATATTTACGTCACATTACAGTTATTACATAAAATGAACACAAAATAATATTGCAAAACGGTTTAAATTTAGAAATTGCGCTAGACATTTATTTGAAATTTTGAGAGGATACTTTTCAACTATTTTTGTTAGGAAAGCGCAAATAATATTACATTTCTAACACAAGTATTTTCACGTGGATATTAAAAAGAGAAAGAATAGTTTGATCAAAATTACGTCAGATTAAAAACGATTAATTTAAAATGTCTTATTTAAAAGAAATTTCTTTTCGCTTTGTTAAAAAATACCAGGAGACAAAGATTCTGTTTACTTAATTCCTTTTATATTAGCTTATTCTGAAATGTTTATCTTATTTTACTTAATCAAAGACGAAAACAGCGATTGACATATGTGTTTTTGGTACTACTTAGTTATACCGTCGACCAAAAATCTATCATTCGCCAAACTATAAGATTAAATGCCAATAATGGTTGATCGTAAATGTCACATTAACTTGACTTTAAGCAAGTTACACGTGTCTACGTCATCAAGTTATTTTTATTTCGACGTTTTATTTGTATTTTTATTAATGTTGCACTAATTTATTTGTTCTTTCGTTATTTAAAATAAAAATGATGTCAATTTGTATAATTTGGCGATTTATGTAATTTGGCGAAATTGGTCGACGGGTTAATCAAGTAGTACAGCAGCGGATTTGGCCTTAAAATTCCCCAGTCAAAGAGAAATGAATAGAAATCCGTTTATAGGGAGATCGCCATTGTTTTCTAAATTATAATTCAATCTTCCGAAATCTTTTTAAAGCCGATCAAATTAGCGTACTTTTAGAGTCTGCGGTGTCTGAACGGGGGTTGACGAGCGAGCTCGTAGGGGGCAGAGCCCCCTAGTATTTCAAAAATAATCTATTGGAAAAGCCGTTTATATTTTATTCACTTTCGTAAAATTTCCTTAAAATTATCTAAAAATGTCTAAAGATAAAATAAAAGTCTCAAAAACTTGAGAATAGCCTTTCTCTTTCGAGTCAAATAAAAGAAGAAACATATTTCAATGAAAAACACGTTCTTCCGATATAAAATGTGTGCTCTCTGTGACCTCTATAAAACTACAGAGCGGAAACGTGATGTCTCCATAAATCAATGATTTTGTGTTTATGGGAGAGTTTTTGACGCGAAACATTCCGTGGGCCGTAAATATATTCTCTTGCACAAGTAAAGTGCGACTTCTTCTCTCTGAAGTGAGAAGAGAAAATGTGCATTCACGTGAAATTTGAATGTGGCTTTTGAAATATTCAACGTTCACCTTTTCTTTTTTCATTCGAATGTAGGATACATTCAATATTCAAGTGCCAATACTTCAATAAAACTTGCATTTTTCGAGAATAAATACCTTTATTAATCGCTGAAATGTTAGATAATAAGAGGTATATCTGTTTTTTTATTAGACTAGGGGGCTCTGCCCCCTACGAGCTACGCACGCCAACTCCCGTTTAGACACCGCAGACTCTAAAAACGCTAATTTGATCGGCTTTAAAAAGATTACGGAAGATTGAATTATAATTAAAAAACCAGTGACGATCTCCCTGTAAACGGGTTTCTACCCCTTTCCCTTTGATTAGGGAATTTTAAGGCCGAATCAGCTGCTGTTAAGAGATCCAATGGTTGTTTCCGTCTTTGATTAAATAAGATCAGTGAAACATTTTAAAATAAGCAAATATAAAATGCATAAAGTAAACAAAGTCTTTGTCTCCCGGTATTTTTTAACAACGCTATAAGAAAGTTGTTTTAAATAAGACATTTTAAATGTATCGTTTTAAATTTATCGTAATCTTCACCAAAGTTTTCTTTCTCTTTTAATATTTATGTAAAAATATTTGTGTTGTTAGTAAGGAAATATTATGTGCGCTGTCTTAAAACTCACAACAATAGTTAAAAAGATCATATCAAAATATGAAATGTCTCGGGTAAATATATTTTTAAATTTAAACTGTTTGGCAAACATTATTATTTGGCCATTTCAAATATGACTTAATTTCCTCTATTTGGGGCTTTTAACGCATATTAATGTATTTATTATTTTAAAATTTTCTTTCTGTTTTAAAATTCACGTGTAAATACTTTTGTTACTAGAAAGAAAATATTTTTATTTGCGCTGCCTTAGACTTGGCAACAATCTCTCTATTCTAAAAAAAAGTAACTACCGCTGTCACCGCCGCCGCCGCCGCCGCCGCCGCCGCCGCCGCCGCCGCCGCCGCCGCCGCCGGTTTTGAATTTTTTGTGACCGGAGGTCTTTCTTCGTCAATATTAAGAAAAATAATGCATACAAAAATATGAAAATCGGTAGTATTATACAGAAATGTTTGATAAACACGCTGATGCAGACAGTTTTCAGATCGAAGAATTATTTTAAGAGATATTTAATGCTAAAGTTGGACAAAATCGTTCCACTAAAAAAGTTTTATAGGAGCAAAAACTGTTCATAGGAATTTAATCATTTTTAGATCATTTTATGCGTTAGAATTTGCCGGAGTGCAGATTGCATTAATTTTTTTATTTTGACTAATTTTTTGAGGTTTTATTTCTATTTTAAATTCAGATTTTCAGCATTTCTAGAGATATTTTTAACAGATTTTAGAAACTGATATTAATTTAAACTGTTGCCAACTGTATAAACAGCGGAAGCAATAATGTTTGCTTCAAAAAAAAAAAAATATTTATACATGTAAATAAATTAAAAATTTATATACACGTGACTATTATAAACAGAAAAAAACATTTGGAATTAAAATTAAATAATTATGTACAAAAAGCAGGAACTTATTAAAAATTATGTCATAAAAACTATAATTACACGTGAATTTTAAGAGAGAAAGGAATTTGTAAAGCAATAAATTTATTAACATGCGTTAGAAGTCTTAAATAGGAGAAATTACGTCATATTTACGTCACATTACAGTTATTACATAAAATGAACACAAAATAATATTGCAAAACGGTTTAAATTTAGAAATTGCGCTAGACATTTATTTGATATTTTAAGAGGGTACTTTTCAACTATTTTTGTTAGGAAAGCGCAAATAATATTTAATTTCCAACACAAGTATTTTCACGTGAATATTAAAAAGAGAAAGAATAGTTTGGTCAAAATTACGTCAGATTAAAAACGATTAATTTAAAATGTCTCATTTAAAAGAACTTTCTTTTCACTTTGTTAAAAAATACCAGGAGACAAATACTCTGTTTACTTAATTCCTTTTGTATTAGCTTATTTTGAAATGTTGTTACACGTGTCTACGTCATCAAGTTATTTTTATTTAGACGTTTTATTTGTATTTTTATTAATGTTGTACTAATTTATTTTTTTTTCGTTATTTAAAATAAAAATTATGTCAATTTGTATAATTTGGCGAGTGGTTTGGCGATTTATATAATTTGGCGAAATTGGTCGACGGGATAATCAAGTAGTACCGCAACGGATTTGGCGTTAAAATTCCCCAATCAAAGAGAAATGAATAGAAATCCGTTTATAGAGAGATCGCCACTGTTTTTTAAATTGTAATTCAATCTTTTGAAATCTTTTTAAAGCCGATCAAATTAGCGTGCATTTAGAGTCTACGGTGTCTGGACGGGGGTTGGCGAGCGTAGCTCGTAGGGGGCCGAGCCCCCTAGTAGTTTAAAAAATCATCTAGCAATGTGAAATAAATGTGCCGTCTAAATATATTTTTTAATTTAACTGTTTGGCAATATTATTATTTTGCTATATTAAATATGACGTATTTTCCTCCATTTACGGATTTTAACGCATATTAATGTATTTATTATTTAAAAAAAAATTTCTCTTTTAAAATAGACGTGTAAATATAGTTTTTACGACGTAATTTTCAATATTTTCCTGCTTTTAATCATGCTCGTAATCATTTAATTCTAATTTGAAAGTTTCTTTCGGTTTATAATAGTCACGTGTAGGTACATTTTTAATTTGAAGCAAATATTATTCTGCGCTGTTTTTACATTTGGCAACAATTTAAATAACAACCTTTTCTAAAATATGTAAAAAATATCTCTCGAAATGCTGAAAATTTGAATTTAAAATGGAAATAAATCTATAAAAAATGAGTTAAATAAAAAAATAAATAAATGCAGTCTGCACACCGGGAACTTCTAATGTATAAAATGATCTAAAAATGATTAAATTCGTATGTACAATTTTTGCTCCTATAAAACTTTTTTAATGAAACGATTTTGACCAACTTTAACATTAAATATATCTGAAAATAATTATTCGATTTAAAACCTGTCTGCATCAGCGTGTTTATCAAAAGTTTTTCTATAATACCACCGATTTTTATATTTTTGTATGCAGCAGTTTTCTTAATATTAATGAAAAAAGACCCCCCCCCCCCCCGGTCACAAAAAACTCATTAACGGCGACGGTGACAGCGTCAGTTACTTTTTTTTAGAATAGAAAGATAAGTGGCTGTAGCGAAATTTAAACTGCATGCATGCCAATATCTTCATACTAGATATATCTATATATCTATTCATATGCATCTATCTCTATCTCTATATCTTTATACATTACGCAAACTGTAAATATGAATTAAATGATTTCTAATATTTTTGCAAAATTTATATTATATATAATATATATATACACCGAGGGATATAGTGGAATGTATGCGGAGGTATATGCAGTGTACCTTCTGGATTATGTTAAGGATATCCGTATACCCTCTGTTTCTCAAATAAATCTATAGTGTGTACTCTAGTTAACCCTCTCGCTGCGCAACCCGAGCTATGCTCGAGCATGCATTTTTCCATCAAATTAATACTATTTGGTTATTTCCATCAGTTATTTTTTAGCGAAAACGTTGTCTGATTTAATCAGGACATTTTCCCCGATTACGATAGTCAAAAATTTCTGCTTTAAAGAATTGGTGATAAACGATTAAAAATTCTGTAAAAGACGTTCATCGCGAAGAATTATTTACGCAGCGAGAGGGTTAATGAACATTCATGACTCTGTCGTATACCATCTCTATCCCTCTTTTTTACGACTACAACAATGTATATCGTATTTACTAACGTATTTTTCGCACTTATTCTATGATGCTTCTGTGCTAAAAGTGGGGTAAAAATTACGCGAGTCTTTTTTGTTATGCGAGTTTTCATTTTCGTCAACGATAAACAAACTAAAAAGAGAAATGAGTATTTATACAATTATAACATCCTAAAGTATAAGTGGCTAACATTAAACGAAATCGATAACATCTTCAACAATTAGGAGATAATTTCAAAGTGGAAATTTTTTTCACTAGTATTCTAAATAAAAGATCTTTACATTATCAAACAAACACAAGATATAATTAACAAATCTTATATAGAAATATTTTAGTGTAACTAATGTTTTTTTTTAATTATTATTATTATTGTTTAGTAGGGTCACACTTAAGCACCTTTTATTCAGATGCTATCTTCTAGATTCCAGACCACAAGATATTTTTACCACAAGATAAGTTACCACAAGAGACCACAAGATAAATTTAGTGGCTTTGCTCCAATATATAGTTTTGTTTGAGTTCATATTAAATCAGAATTTCATACACTACGAATTTTTTTTCAGTTGCCAAATTACTATTTCTGTTTTGAATATAAAAAGCTCCATGAATTTGGGTTTTTCATTTATTATTAGGAATATAAAAAATTAGCATTGGTGCATCACTGGTTTTATGATATTCCACTATAATACCACCTGCGCATTATCTTGCAGCAGCTGAATAGAAAGTGTCACCGAAAAAAACAGAGAATTGTTTGAACGAAACTAAAATATTAAAAAATAATAAGGACACATACGGTTAGATTAATGTGAAATCTTATTTATAAATTCAAATTTTATCATATTCTCCAGCCAAAGTTTAGGTGAATCTATGTTTTTTACTGAAATTTTCTTTCACAAATATGCGAGTGGGAATAATGCCCTTGACAGTGACGGAAAAAACAAGTGAAGACGATAGCATCAGTAAGAAAATGGTCTTAATAGTTAAAATGTGGTTGTAAATAATCGCCTAGATTTCAAGTGAAATATTTCCATTTATACAGCAGGGTCCCGATTATCCGAGTCTCGCTTAACCGAGTTTCCGCTTTAACCGAGTTATTTTCTTCTGATGGACTAAGCCATTATAAATGAAATGTTAGGTGAAGATGAAAGAGCAGCCGTAGAAAGTTAGAACTCTGATTTTCTGGTGAGAATTGGAAAAAAATAGGCCATATACAGAGTGCAATATGTTATCTATCGCCGACCTTTAATTTCTCAACCGTTGGTCGTAGACGTAAAGTTCCAATTACAAAAACGTTTAAAATGAGGTAAATATTCATGTTGTGGCATTATTTAAAGTAAAAAATCAATTTGATAAAAATTACGAAAACTAATTTTTTATACGGTCCCCCAGTCCCCATAGTTATATTTAGTAAAAGTTTACACATATCATAACAGACATAACACAAAAAGTTTGATATCTGTACTACAAAAATTGACACAGTTATTAAATTTCAAAGTTTGAGATTTTTGCACATGATTTTCTTTTTCATTGAGGAATCAGTTAAAAGATGAATTAAAGTAATTTGAGATCAAAATAAGGGTGCGATGCCCTTTTTACGGCGAAACCACCTTTAGCCGGTATCGTCGGTACGTTTGAATATTGTTAGACCCATAAAAGTTAGCTCAAATGTTTAGAAGAAATAACAATATTTGGTGATTCACCGATTTGGCAATACCGGCTAAAAGTGGTTTCGCCGTAAAAAGGGCATTGCACCCCGATTTTGATCTCGAATTACTTTAATTCATCTTTTAACTGATCCCTCAATGAAAGACAAAATCATGTGCAAAAATCTCAAACTTTGAAATTTAATAACTGTGTCAATTTTTGTAGTACAGATGTCAAATTTTTTGTGTTTTATCTGTTATGATATGTGTAAACTTTTACTAAGTATAACTATCGGGACTGGGGGACCGTAAAAAAAGATAGTTTTCGTAATTTTTATAAAATTGATTTTTTACTTTAAATAATGCCACAACATGAATATTTACCTCATTTTAAACGTTTTTGTAATTGGAACTATATGTCTACGACCAACGGTTGAGAAAGGTCGGCGATAGATAACATATTGCATCCTGTATATATTTTTTTAATTATGGCCATTTTTTTCACATGAATTCTCAGGATCTATCCCATCGATAGCGGAAATCGTACTTAAAATCGAAGAAGAACTGAATACAAGTTCTTCTTCGGAAATTCACCTCAAACTCAAGAGTGTCTTCGAAAAAATTCAATGTAAAAAAGGTCCTCTTTCGAAACTTCTACCCTTCACTGAAATGATGGCAGAGTGCAGTAAAATTTCCTCTAGTAGAGACTAGAGAGTCGTAAGTTCTCTTACCGGTTCCTACCTTTTTTTCAAAATTCTCTTGTAATTTAAAAATGTATGGTGTATGGTCACTGAAATGCGTCTTTCTTGTTAATGGTTTGGGCTTTTCTTCACTTTTTTGACTGTTCGAACATATGAACTCTTCATTTTTTTTTACTTTTCTATACTTTTTTCTCAATCTCTGGACTGCGTGCCTCATCTTGTTGAAACCACGCCCTCCCTATTTCGGATTGGCTGTCTGAACGGCCATCTGCTTAAATGGACTTTTTCCCTCAATTTGTTCTCATTCCGTCTTTGACTCTCTGTATGTTCGCATGGTATGTTTACTTCGGCATCGTACGATACTTTGAGAATTGTTGACACTCGTTATTTTTTACACAACTAAATATTGGATTATGATACTGGATTGTGATACTGGATTAATGATAATACTGGATATAATACGGGATTAATGATAGTAAAAATCTTTTACTATCATTATACTTTATTATAGTACGAGGGTGGATCAAATATAAACCGGAATTTCTGTTTTTTAATTTATTGGTACAGGATACGAAATAGAAAGTTACATATTATTTTTCTATATGATCTCCTGATTTCAAAACACATTTTTCCCAACGGGTTGGAAGTTTTTAGATGACGTCATCATAGAAAGAAGAGGGGTGTGTCTCCAGACAATTGCGCACAAAGACTCCAACAGCAGTGTCATCGGCGAATTGTTCACCTCCTATTGCTTCTTTCAAAGGCCCAAACCTGTGATAATCACAGAGGGACTATAGGGAGGGTATTCCAGTGATGGTCAATGCATTTCCTCCAACTTTTCGCGAGTCAGGTTGGCTGTATGGGGACGGGCACTGTCATGAAGCAAAATCACTTCTTTGATCGGAAATTCACGTCTTTTCCGCCGATATGCATGTTTTGTTTCATCCAACAGCTGGTAGTAGTAGGCAGAACCCTTGAGAATGTCCCGAATGGCGCTAATGTTTTCCTCCGTCAAATTTGTTCGAGAGGGGGGGGGGGAGTGTGTGTGTGTCTGGCGGGGGTCAACTTCTGCTCGTCCTTCCACAAACTTTCTGTGCCAGTCATACACTTGGTATTTATTCAGGCATGTCTCCCCAAACTGTGCTTGAAGTCTTCGTAAGATTTCAATCGGTCTTACGCCTTCATTTGTGAGAAATTTAACGATAATGCGTTGCGCAACGTTGGGGTGAACCTCTCCCTCATTCATCCTGATGCCAACTGAAGAACGGATAGAGTAACACATACCGGCACATAGATAGTCATGTGACATCCCCACCTACCATGCGCAGAGGTTTGAGCGCCCTCGCGACAACCTTCATGCCTCTCTGTACAAAGTCCGGTTAATATTTGATTCACTCTCGTAATAGCTTATGCACTACAATTACACTAACATTCCTTCTTTCTTATGATGTGCTATACCATTACTCATATACAGGGCGTGGAGTTGCCTTGCAACTGGTTAACCACTGTTCACTGTTCAACAAGATTTTAATTTCTAAAAAAGTCGTTTGTAAATTCTGGTGTTAGTCAACCCTTTCATCATTTTACGAACAAAATTTTTCTGCGCCGGAAAGGGTTAACTCTAGTGAAGAACCTACACTAGTCACGCGAAAACATTCGCAAGTCTGTGGCAAAGTTGTTTTCAAATATCTCGCTTGCATTTTAATATTTTTATTTTTATTTATTTTTTTAACCATTTTTCCAAATGGTTATTGTCCTCGTCAGAGTAGGAAATCAAAAGCATATCTGAAGGTTTTTATTGGTTTAATCATCATTTTATTCGTTTTCTGATTGGTCTATACAGTAATATGTATTTCCCTTTACTTTCAACAGAGATGGATACCTTCTGTTGCCACTATGACAAAAAAGTAAAAAAATTACAAAAAAAAAAAAAAATTAATAACTCAGAAACAAATTGAGATACAGCTTTCAAACAAATTGCATTTAAAAGTACATTTGTTTCTCTATACGACGGTGTAAAAAGTAATATTGTGGGATGTTTAGAAATTTAAGAATGAAATTTCATTTAAAATGGGCCGTCAGATTTCTTGGAAATCGGACGATGGAAAAGCCTTTTCCCGAACAGCCAATGAAATGCTTGGATAGTACATAATTTTCAGGTGGATAATATGTACGAGTCGCAGGCGATTTTTGTCTCTTGGAATTTTTACGTGTGATAACACTATTAATGTTTAATTCATGGCGTACGTAATGTATGATCAACTCCGTGCGATTTTTTGTCTTAAATTTTAGTCTATGAAAAAATCATTTTCCAAATGGTCGTTGTAATTTGTTAAAATGTTTTTTTTATTTTTATTTTATTTTTTTTTGGGGGGGGGGGGGGGCGCATAGGATAACTGAGGTCGATCTCTAACCAGTTTAGTTTTTAATTTTTCGATTTTAGTTATAGTTTTTTTCTTTTTTTTTATGAGACTAATTTCACTGGTTTTGAAAGTGAAACAAACTTGCTAATAATACAGGGTGTTTATAAAGTGCCGGACCCATTTTGATGTTTAATAGCTCATAAAATAATGAAGATATAAACAAACTTATGGCATTTATTGATGGAATAACTCATATATTTTCCTTTTCAGGTTTGAATATCTTTACTTTTGTAAATATCGTCTGCGCGTGTGGTTAATTTCAGATAATTTCATTTTCCAGTCTAAATATCTGTACTTTTCTAAATATCGTCTGCTTATTAATTGCATTTTTCTGTCTTTTGTTTTTGGCAACTATTGCAATGTTATGTTTACTTTTCATGTGTTTGTTCTATGTTACTTTTGTATGTGATGTTTTATTCGAGCGGATATTAAGGAGAATGCATACACCACAAGAGAAAGCACAGATTTTATGGTGGTTCATAGAAACAAAATCGATAGTGCAAGCACAGAGAAATTGCAGAAGAATTTACAAAAAGATCCTCCATCCAAAAGCAGCATCTTGCGGTGGAAAAAGAATTTTCTAGAAACTGGAAGTATCGCAGATAAGAAACGTTCCGGACGTCCCTGCACAAGTGATTTTGATGTTGAGCGTGTCAGAGAGACATTGTTACACAATCCTAGAAGATCTGTGAGATCAGCGGCAAGAGAATTGGATATGCCCTGCATGCATACAAAGTTCAAATTGTTCACGTTCTGGAACCGGACGATAGGCCTAGGAAGATGGCCTTTACAACAGAAATGCTAAGGAGAATAGAAGATGATGCTGATTTTCTGAAGCGCATAATGTTCTCCGACGAATCATCCTTTCATGTTTCTGGCATTGTTAATCGCCATAATGTGCGCATATGGGGATCTGAAAACCCCCATGAATACCGTGAGGCAGTAAAGGATTCCCCAAAGATTAATGTGTGGTGTGGACTAATGCACGGCCGAGTCATTGGGCCTTTCTTTTTTACAGAAGAGACGGTCTCATCAGTCGTATACTTAGACATGTTGGAAAACTTCGTATTTCCACAACTAGAAGAGCTTCAGCCACATGTCATTTTGCAACAAGATGGTGCACCACCTCATTGGGGTACCATCGTTCGTACTTCTTTGAATAACCATTTTCCAGGAAGATGGATTGGGTGAGGAGGTCCAATTCCTTGGCCACCCAGATCACCTGATATAACGCCGCTGGACTTTTTCCTTTGGGGATTTGTAAAGGACAATGTTTACAGGAGGAGAGTGTCGAACATTGATGACTTAAAAGCCAGAATTACAACCGCAATAGCCTCTGTGGATGCCGACATGCTTGCCGCTACCTGGCGTGAAATTGACTATCGACTTGAAATTCTCCGTGCGACGAAGGGGGCACACGTGGAAGTTCATTGACAAGGGTCATGAAACTTTTTGAGTCTATCTAACCATTTATGTTATTAATTTTAATCTATCTTTATTATTTTATGAGTTATTAAACATCAAAATGGGTCCGGGACTTTATAAACACCCTGTATATCCAAGTAAAATCGAAAAATTAAAAAAAAAACTAGCCCGGTTAGAGCAAATAAAATCGCATCCTATTCCGAGTCACGATAACTCTAGTGAAACTTCGACCTGTATCTATTCTATGCAACTCCACCCACCAAAAAATAAATAAATAAAATTAAAATTAAAAAATAATAAAAAAATAAAAATAATAATACAATTAAAATGTTAAAATGCAAGCGAGAAATTTGAAAATAACGTTCTCATAGCTTTAACATCAGTTTGCGCGTTTCTTCGTATCATTAATGTAGGCCTGAAGTGTTGTCTGAAGTGTTTTAACTTTGACCACATACGTTAACTTGTTTGACTGTTCCTTTTCCTCAATAAGAACCTTTAGAAAACCAGGTTGCTGACGTCATTTTGCTATGGGAACCGGATAAAACAGGCGCAGTTTTTTAAGAGAGTTCACCTACTTCACCTGATGAACCGCCATTGATGCTGGGACGTAAAATGGATATATCCAAGTATATCTCGGAAAAAGATAAACCCTAGCTGGTGCCTTTACTACTGAGAAAAGAAAGAAAGGTGCAAAATTGTATCTAGAAAATTGAGCGTGCCGCGTTTAGTGCCAGCTGTATTGTTCAGAACAAGTTTTATAGAACAGAATGGGCATCATAAAACCTTCCCAAAAGATACAAAAATTAATATGCAGACAATAATTTAAAGAAAAATAGAAGGACATTAATTTTTTTAAATACATATAAAATCAAAGTTAATTAAAATTAAAAAAGGATTCAGGTAACTTTCAATTTTCTTTTTCTTTCTTTCTTTTTCTTTTTCTTTCTTTCTTTTTCTTTCTTTTTTTTTTTTACCAAATAAAACAGATGCAACACATTTTATGATAAATAGTTTACAATGAATAGTTTACAGCTGCTCTGTCAGATAAAGAAGCTCTCGGCAAAGCAAAATAAAAGAAATTATACTGACAACGTAATTAATGCATTTAGCATTGTCCTCTATTGACCAATTTTCCGAAAATATTTTTCAATGATATTTGGGTTTTGAAGAGTTTTGAGAAATTTTAATTGGTTCCAGAGCGTAGTGGTTGAACAGTAACAAGTGTAGAAAATCTGAGATAATAAAATGCACCATTCTAGAAATTAAGCCCAACATGACCAATATCTTTTTCTCATTTAATTTCTATAATTACACGCAAATGTAAAAACTTTAACTCTCATAATATTTTCAATGTACAAAATTAAATAATATTTTTTATATTACTTTCAATGTTTCCTTCACTAACATTCTTTTGGCAATAACTCTAGATATCAAAATAGATTCTTATAATGAAAATATTTCAGGTTTAATGCATAACAAAAAAAAAAAAAATCATAGTTCGGAAAAACATTTAACACGTTGTTGTGAAAACTATGTTCTGTATAATAATAATCACTCCTCTTTTCCTAAACCTCATAAAGTGTTGCAGTTTTTATAAAATCTGAAATATGGCAGTCTTTATTTATTGCTAGCCATAAATCAACTGTTTAGAGCTCATCAGAAATTTATGGCTGTCAATAGACTTTGGGCTTTCCGCACAAACCAGCACGATATTTCGATTTAGAGGATTTTAGATTTGAAAAAAAAAGAGAGACTCTTTCATGTATTAACTATTTTTAGTGAAATATGAACCCATATATCTCAATAAAAATTTGGAATGAACAAAATCAAAATATAAGGCAATATCGAAAAAATAATTTTTGCTTATTTATGTAATGGAAAGTAGTTCGTAATCATTTTTGGAAAAGACTATGTTTTGCTTTTGGATCGAACACACACACAGTCACACAATATATATACTATATATGTGTATGCATATACGTATATGAAAAGATAAAAAATAAATTCAAAATTTAAATGCAATCTTAAAAGTCTTAGTTTCTTTTTCTAACTCTTAAATCCAACATTTAAATTTAATTTTCCCTTGTTAACTTTGTTTCACAGCTCAACACTTATTACTTACAGACTTCAAATTCGAACGATATTTAAGATAAATATTGATGGTGAGCGGAAAACGTTCTAAATTACGATTTATTTGGAATTTTTATGGCTATAAACTTGAAATTAACATTAAGAGTAGATTTCTTTTCCGTCAAACAATCGAAAGCCCTAATACTGTGTAACGCCAATAAAAATCTAACTTAAAGAATTAATCTTAACTAAAATAAAAAAAAACCTTGAGTTCATTTTCTACAGGTTTCTTATTGACGACACATGGACACACACATCAGCAAACACACATACAGTCTTAACAAATAATAATATTTATCCTTTTTTTGGAGCGAATCGCTCCTCCAGCAGAACCGATAACTGACTGCCTTCGGTCGTGTCACAGCAGCATCTCATCCACGGGGCCTTTTTCCGAGAGATCAGTCTATCTCATAGCCAACCCACGTGGTATATTATTAAGTCATCTTAGTCAAAAAAGTTTCAGTTCTTACAAATTGCTACGCAGCACTTCTCAAGATATTTACATCATTAAATCTGTTTACACGTTACATCTGGATTTTGTGAAGCATTGAAATGTAATTTATTGTTAGGCATCTGGAGGTCCCAATTAAGAATGTTTATTACGTTATGGCCATCTGGTCTCTGCGTAAGCTCAGATAAAACGTCACAACAGTTTAAATGCTGTACAACGGGTCAGAGCCCGATTAAGGGTGTCTGGGGCCCAAAGCCTTTTCGAAGAACCCTCAAAATCAAAACAGTAGCTGGACTTTTTTAGGGGGGGGGGAATATTTGAAAGTTATTAGATATTACTATGCAGTTTCCAAGTTATACGGAAATTATTTTAGTTTTTGAGAAAGTGCATTTTTAAGAATTCGCTTTTAAATTATTTTACTCATTTTGGAGCCCCCATCAGCAAAAAGCCCAAGGCCACGGCCGAGTTGGCCTGTGCGTTAATCAGGCCCTGCAACGGGTTATACTATAAGCAAGTAGTATCTTTTATTTTGTCACAGTGACAGGATATTTTGAAATCGCTTCTTAAAGGGGTGTTTTTAACACTTTCCAACATAGTTGAAAACTATTTATGAATTCGGTTTGTCTGTCCGTCTGTCTGTCTGCCCGTGCTCCAACTCGCGTAAATATTATCCGATTGCCATGAAATTGATACATGATATTGGGGTTTACTATGGCATGTTCAATATTGAAAATGGAGGGTGTCCATTTACATGGATATTCAAAAGAATTCCGTTACATTACTGTCTATGGGGAAAAATCGTTTACTGTGTATTTTAATGATATTACACTATTTTAAACATACTGAAATTTATATATATCACTGAGGTGTACTACACGGCGCTTACTATAGAATAGGGTGTGCATAGAACTTACCTCTCATTTACAAGGACACATAAAAGAATTTGGCTATTGAGAAAATGAGCAATTGAACTATTGAAGCCGATGAACAATAATTGCTGGAAGTGCATTTTAAGTTGTGGAATGCGTTTTTAAAATGAACTATTTTTTAAATATTACTTGGTGTATATAAATTCTATAGATCATATACAGGGTCGCACAAAAGTTCTCAACAACATCCATTTATTGGTGGAAATTGCTGAGTGCAAATTTTCAACTGTGCTATGCGTTTAACTGAACTAACTTATAACATACTATGTAGTTGTAGTATGCATACATACACTACATGGCCAAAGGTGACCGGTCACTTGCGATTTTAGACGTTTTGTTAAATATCTAGAAAAAATACATGAGGAATTAACCTGAAACTTTTCCGTGAATATTTAAATTTCCGTGGAATTGGAAATTTCCGTGAATTGAAGAACGTTTTTTTGAGAGTGTATTCATGGTAATAGCAGAAATCGGGTTTACAAATGCGTTATCCGTTTTCCAAATTGTTCGTTTAGACGTCATCTTTCACAGTGAAGTTTGTTATAGTATTCCGAATGTGTTGGAAAGCGTTTCATAATCTACGCATGATTTTTCGTTCTTGTTTCAATCTATACTGTGAACATCTAATATCGGTATTCATTATATTTTAATTCTTATGACTAATTTAACCTTTAGATGAAAAATGTCAACTCCATGAATAACTTCTCGAAATGTGCATTTTTCGGAAAAAGATTATTTTAAATAAGATTGAGTTCTACTTTTTCACATCTGTAAACTGGAATAAAATAAACAAAAGATTAAAAAGAAGGGGGTGGGGAATTTGTTACATTAATCAAAAACATAATTACACTCGGAAATTATTATTTGACAAAATCTTTAAGCTCAACAAACATCACTCTTTCTTTGGCTGAAAGGGAAAAAAGAAGTTAGGGTCTAACCAGACAGCAATTAATAGGCTCATTAATTGCGTCAGCTGTTTACCATATGCTTGTTACTAATTCATGAAAACCTAATTTCTTAAAGGAATGTATATCTAGGGGTATTCTTTTAAAAATTAGATCCATGTGCCCTTTTTAACATACATAAATTTTAATAAAATAACAAAAGATTAAAAAGATGGTTAGTGGACTTTGTTACATTAAAAAGAAGATAATTACACTTGGAAATTAATATTTGACAGAATCTTTAGCTCAACAAACACCATTTTTTTCTTTCGCTGAAAGGGGAAAAAAGAAGTTAGGGTCTAACAAGACAGCGATTAATACAATCATTAATTGCATCAGCTGTTTACCACATGCTTGTTACTATTTCATAAAACCCTAATTTCTTAAAGGAATGTGTATCTTTGGATAAAAGATTTTTTTTTTTAAAGTTAGACTGATGTGCTCTTTTTAACACATTAAAATGGAATAAAATAATAAAACATTAAAAAGAAGGGTGGAGGGATTTTTCTACAATAAAAAAAAAAAAAAAAAACAATTACACTCGAAAATTAATATCTGACAAAATCTTTAGCTGAACAAAGACCCTTTTTTTCTTCGGTTGAAATATAAAAAAAGAGGTTAGGGTCTAACAAGACAGCAATTAATAGGCTCATTAATTTCCTAAATTGTTTGCCAAATGCTTGTTACTATTTCATGAAAACATAATTTCTGATGGAATGTGTATCTGTGGATAAAAAGGTTTTCAAGAAAAAATTATGTATTCCGTTTTAACGTATGCAAATTGAAATAAAATAACCAAGAGATTAAACAGAAATGAAAAAACCTCTTAGGATGCAAATGCAAAATTTTGTTGCTTTAATCAAAAAGATAATTACAGACGGATTAGATAGAATCTTTAAGGCTCAACAAACACCGTTATTCTTTTTAATGAAAAAAGAAAAAATACATTAGGGCCTAACAAGACAAACGATTATTATGCTGACGAATCTTTGCCTAAACCGATTTCCAGATGTTTGCCACCTTTTAATGAAAACCTAATTCCTTAACAGAAAAAATAAATTAATTAGAGATTAAGTTATCATCAGCAAACTTGAATGTCTCAATCAAAAGAAAAATATGCTTTGTTGCTTTTGCCAAAAAAAAAAAAAAAAAAAAAAAAGAAAGAAATCTAAGTAGTCACTAATTGAGTAACAATGAATATAAATAAATTAAATAAGAAATTTTTAGTTAAACTGTGGCGTGGACACTTTTTTCCCCTGTAAACTTAAAAAAAGTAATCCTACGTTTGAAAATGAACAGCTAAAAGGTTTATTCCTAACATTTTAAACATAATAACAAATTCATTAACTTTTTTAGCGATAAATATTTTGCCAAAATTGCATAAGCGGGAGAAAAAAAAAAACATGAAATTCGTGAAACTAAAACGTTATAAACATGATGATAAAAATACAGTTATTTCAGTGTTTTATAATAACTTTTTGACACTCATTAAATGATTTTATGAAAGAAAATGATTTTACCAGTAAAAAATGCAATTATTGTGGCAAATATTAAAATATGAAATGCATTTAAAAAACAATTACAAGCTTTTCATACAAATGTGATTTATAACGCTAATGGATTAGATTTACAAAAACTTAATTAATTTAAGAAAAAAAAATATTATGACATTTGTAAGAAATACAGTAAAAATGACTAGTTAATTTACTTAACATTAAATTAAAAAAAATAATGATAAACTATACATATTACTGAAAATACGATTCTTAATCTTATGAAATGAATCTTAAGTATCTCCTAAACAAGAACGGAAAATCATGCATACAGCATAGATTAGGGAACGCTTTCCAACACATTGAGGATAAATACTACAGTAGAACCTCGATTAACCGAGCTTCGATTAATCGAGGCTTCTGTTAACCGAGCTGATAACAAAGTCTGGTTTTTCTTTTTCTTTTCTTTTCTTTTCTTTCTTTCCTTTCTTTCTTTTTTTTTCTTGTTTGTTTTTGTGAATGAGCCTCGAAATAGACCACTCTTTTAGTTCACTGTCCGAGCTACAGGGTCTTCTGCCCCCAAAAGCACTCAAGTTCCAAGAAACACTGCACCCCGATAAGTCAGAGAACAATGCTTTGTTTCCAGTAGCCGTGTGGTCCTATTGAACACCAGGTGCAAAGTGTCACCGGACAATTACCCCCCCCCCCCCTTTTTTTCAACTTTTGGAATTTTCAACGAATTTTTTCATGGTCTTTTTCAACGTAAGGTAAAAGACTTTTTAAAAAATAATGTAAATTTAACAAATTAATGCAATTAATTAAAAAAAAATTTTCTTCAGATTTGTTTTATTTTTAAAAATGAGTCTTTCAATATTTAATTAGTATAGTTAAAATTGTTTCAATTTGCTTTTTAAAATTTACTGTTAGTAGTTGATTTCCATTTTAAATTTGTTAAGCTGTGAAACATAACTTTATATATGTTTATTTTTGTCATTTAAAAAACTTTCTATTGTTTTTTATTCTAAGAGATGTTAAATTCGTGAGCATGGCGAGTTTTTATACACAATTTCTATTAACCGAGATTTCCGATATCCGAGGTACTATCGGCCCAATTAGCTCGGATAATCGAGGTTGTACTATATAACAAAACATCACCGTTTACTAAGGTGAAAGAAGACGTCTAAATGAACAATTTGGAAAACGGATAAAGCATTTGTGAACCCGATTTCTGCTATTACCATGAATAATCCTTAATATATACGATATTTTTTTTTTTTTTTTTTTTTTTTTTTTTTTTTTTTTGCAGCTCTGTATGTGATCTACAGGTATGTATGCGTACTACATTGTATGCTGAAAGTTAGCTCAGTTAAACGCATAGCACAGTTGTTGAAAATTTGCACTCAGCAATTTCCGCCAATAAACGGATGTTGTTGAGAACTTTTGTGCGACAATGTATATGGTATACAGAATTAATACACACCAAGTAATATTTAAAAAACAGTTAAATTTAAAAACGCATAGCACAACTGAAAACGCACTTCCAGTAATAATTGTTCGTAGGCTTCAATAGTTCAATTATTGCTCATTTTCTTCTAACGTAAAGCTAGGAGAGTCTGCGTACATTTCAAAAGAATAATAATAAAAAATATATTAATTTTTCGATAAATTAATATTATATTAATACATGAATAATTTTGACTTCATTTTTTGACTTCGTTTTTTATGCATTTCCATTGTTATTTTGTTGTTATGCTGTAATTTAATAGAACAGCAGTAATAAAACCAAGAAAACTATTTTGCGCAATCTCGCAGACAGTGTAGGAGAGATTGCGCATATGAATAGAACAGATTCTTATTAAAAATAACTACAATTAAATTGTTAACAATAATAATTACGCTTAAATGACATCGTTGTAATGTTTTTGTGAGTAAATATTATTGTATTAGGAGTGAAATTTTCAACCAAATGTTTAAATAACAAAAAAAAAAAAAAAATAAATAAATAAATAAATAAAAGAGATAGAATTTCAACAATAGTTAAAGAATTTTAATTTAAGAAGAAGATTAAAATATCAGAAAAGCAAGCCCTACTAAGATTACAAAATAACGTTAATCTACTTGATACCATGTTTAACTTCTTATTGCAGTAAATCGTGCATCTTTCGTGCAATCACCTGCGACAAGCAATAAATTGAATTCACTCACTGGTCGAAGTTATCTCCTGGTACAGTTCCAGATGTTCAATGCACTCATCCTCATATACCTTCTTTTTGTTTCCATCAGTTTTTTATCCCACTTTTTCTGGAAGCATCTTATTTTCAGCTGTTTTTTTGTTGTTGTTGCGGTTTTTTTTTTTTTTTTTTTTTTTTGTAGCGGCATCCTTCTTAAGTCTTTTTTTATGTATATTTTGTGGATCAGTAACATTAGTTGCACCCTGTTTCCTTTTTGATTTCGATGGCATTAAATTACTTGGAATGGGTGAAAGCTTTTCCAAAACATTGTAGGTGTTATAAATTTATTTTTGTTAAAGAAATTAATTTATTGGCAAATTAACTCTTTATAAATTAAAAAAATATATAAATATTTAATTAATTTATCAACAAAAATAATTACATAAAATTAATTCATTAACAAAAGTTTTACCTGCAAAAGTTTATTTTTTTTTTTCAAATTAATTTGTTGCCAAATTTAGTTTCAATAATTATGTGTTTTTCCAAAAAGTATTTCAAAATTTATTCATTCATATGTTTTACACGTAATTTGCAATTCATGCAAATTTACCAATAAGCTGTGTAATCTCTCCTAGCACTGAAGCTTAAGGGAAATGCGCCATCTCTCCTAAGTAGTACATGCGCAAACTCTCCTATTTTGGTAGGGGAGTTTGCGCGGGCTTTTATTTAAACATGGCCACTTCTAAAATGAATTTTTGGTGTTCGCATACTTAGTCTAGGTTAGCATCTTATAAAAAATCGTTTAAGTTAAAATTATTTTGTACTACTGACATTCTATAAAAATTCTGACGAACTGTTGTGAAAATTGTAGCACGTACTTTTGAAAAACAAAACTAAATAGCAATTCTTTATCCAAGACGCTTGGAACAATCAATGTGCACATTCATGTAGACACTGCACTAATGCTGCTGTACAACTACCTGGAGTCGCTGCGCGCGCACTCTACTCCTTCCAGTCGAATCTCTTTGTGCGCGATCTCTCCTACCGCGCGAACTCTCCTAGATTTACCTTATAGCCAAATTCTTTTTTGTGTTCCTGTAAATACTTTCTGAGTTCTATGATCACCCTATTCTATAGTAAGAACCTTGTAGTACACCTCAGTGATATATATAAATTTTAGTATGTTTAAAATACTGTAATATCATTAAAATACACGACAAACGATTTTCCCCTGCAGACCGTAATATAACGGAATGCTTTTGAGTGGCACTGTAAATGAATCGAAAATGCTACACACTTCATTTTCAATACCGAACATGCCATAGTAAGCCCCAATAACATATATCCATTTCATGACAATCGGACCATATTTACGCGAGTTACAGCACGGACAGACGGTCACACAAATAGGCGGACAGACAAATCACATTCATAAACACTTTTCAAATATGTTGGAAAGTATTAATAAAAAATAGCAAAATAGCAAGTCAGTTAAAAAGTATATCTTGAAGTTTTGGTATTTTAATCCTACTGATGTATCGAAAAACAGAAAACTGAGAAATTTGAATTGAAACATAGCAAATTTGATGCATTTAAAGTGAAACGGATGCAGGGAAAAAACTTTTTTAAATATTTATAATCATCGTATCTTTTGCGGGACTTCGCTAGAAAATTTTACGATGCTAAATATTATAGTTTAAATACATTTGAAACAAAAAATTGGGTAATTGATATTTTCGTCATTTTTCTCAAAGTGAAGTATACCGAGTCTTCTGAAGCCAAAGTTCATCTGCTTTTTGTCAAAGCAGATTGCTGAAAGAAAAAACTAATTGTAGATGGTAAATACCTAGCTGCTAAAAAAAAAAAAAAAATTGCGGTAACACTCGATGAGACATGGGTATATTTAAGTGACTGTAATAAAAAAAGATCAATTTTCTATTGCTCAAGTGACGGAAATGACCATACAAAATGGCTTCGTCAGTGTGCAGAAAAGTTCCCAAAGTGATTCAGGATAGTTGTAGGATTTTGTTACAACGGAAGATTAAAAATAAAAAAAGTCTCAAGTAACGCCAAAATTAATTCACCCTATTATTAGCAGAATATTTCAGAACCAAGAAGAAGAAATTCCAGCATTTATATGGAAAGGACATTAATAAAGCTGAGCTTCATATGGATAAAGCCTCTAGTCATACGTCTAAATCAAATCAACTGCCGCTTATTTAGCAAAGAAAGAATCAGAAACAGGAATAAAGTGTTTCCCATTTAATGAAATACCTGTAAAATCACCTGATGCTTCTCTGGTGAACTTTTGTGCTTTCGATTTGTTAAAGAAAGCCTTATTGAAAACGGCATCCAAGAACACTGAAGGACTTTGGACAACGATCCAAGAGGAACGGGGTAAAAATGACATGGCAGTACTAACAAGGAGAGGGTCAACCTTGTTAATCACAGATTTTGATTATTTTAATATATGTTGTGGGGTAGAGACCCCTTAGTGTCAGGGTCAACGGATTTTATACAACGCTCTTTAGTTCTTGAGAAACCGGGGGGGGGGGGGTCTAATAGTAGTACACAACTTAAATACTTTCTTTGCAACCAAAATGATAGGTTGGTCGTAGCTCAATTGGTAAGGTGTTTGCCGGCTGATCCGCGGACCCGGGTTCGATACCTGAACGCGCTACATTTGTTTTTATCATTTTCTGTTTTATAAATATACTTGTAAGTATAACTTAATAATCTCATTGTCAGTTTAAATTTATAATATTGTATATCAATTATAATTTTAACCTATTTAATTTTTTACTTTTAATTCAATAGTTGTATAAAACATCATAAAACTGTTAATTTTTTAAAATCACTTTTAAAATGTATTTCATATATTCTTTATCTATTCAATGATATTGAGCAATTGTGTCAATTCGTGATTTTAAAGAAACATCATTTACGCATTGCTTTAACAAAGGAAGTCAATGCGATAATACTATTACTCTGTTTTTAAAGTAACAAGCATAATTATATTAAAAATTAGCATCAGAATTAAATTACAACCGATTTTTTGCATATTAAAGATTTTTAAATTTGTAATACGTATGCTTGCGCTTTCAATTATTTTGCTTTTCACTTTATTTTCTTTCAGCTTTAATTTTTATTTGAATATTCTTTTTTTTTTATCATAACTAGATGCCACCACAACAGGTTTTGTCACGATTTTGGAAGTTTCATCATTCAATAATAGATCCAATTTCTTTTTAAACCTCTTTAAACGATGAGAAATAATAATTAAAAAAAATGATAAATTTAAGATTGTTAACATTATAATTAATGCATGATATTAAAATTTTTAATTGAAATTATTAAATTTTAATTACAAGTATATTTACAAAACAAAAAATGAGAAAAACAAATGTAGCGCGTTCGGGCACCGAACCCGGTCCCACAGATCAGCCAGCCAATGCCGTACCAACTGAGCTACGATCAACCTATCCTTTTGGTTACAAAGTAAGTATTTAAGTTGTGTACTACTATTAGACCCCCCCCCCCCCCGGTTTTTCAAGAACTAAGGAGCGTTGTATAAAATCCGTTGAACCTGAGACTAACGGGTCTCTACCCTACAACATATATTAAAATAATCAAAATCTGTGATTAACAAGGTTGGCCCTCTCCTTGTAAGAAAAAGGTTACTTTCATGGAAAATTTGAGATACAGCTATTGTCCAAAAATCATGGCTATCAGATAGAAGCAAATTGCCACAAAAAATACGCCATTTATACATAAACATTAACTATCAAAATCGTTTCCATAAAGTGCGAACGACCTTCTGTATTTTACGTAAAATATGCAGCTGTAATCTTTTTTTGAAGATTAACCCCTTACGGTAAAGGATTGTAGTTTGTCAGGTGCTTTTCATATTAGAACGGTAAAATAACGAACTTTACCCGTTATCCGAATAAAGTTACTAAAAATGTTTTGACTGATACAAAATTTTTACAGTTTGTAATTTATAATAACAGATTTCCGATAGAAAACAAAATCAACCCTGTAAATAACGTTGTTAAAATTGTAACGTTTGGAGAAAAACTTTTATGATCAAGATGGAAGTGTTCCTATTTTACACGTGTAAACTGAAATAATAAGAAAAGAAAAGTTCTAAGGCGCAAAATTTTGTTACGTTAATCAAAGAGATAATTACAGTCGTGAATTAATATTTGATAGAATCTTGAAGCTCAACAAACCCCATTATTCTTTTGATTCTTTTGAAGGAAAAAGAAAAAAAATATATTAGGGCTTAACAAGACAGCAATTAATATGCTCATTAATCTTTGCCTAAGCCGTTTGCCAAATGCCCGTCACTTTTTCATAAAAACCAAATCTCTTAACGAAAAATAAATGTACAGATTAAGTTATCACTGAAGCTGAATGTTTCATTCGGAAACAAAAAAAAAAAAACCAAACAAACAAACAAAAAAAAAACATTATACTTGCGCTGCCTTTATATTGGAAAAATAAATTGAAAAGTTGTTGATAAAGTAAAAATGAAAACTAAAGAACAGGTATTCTGCTTTTTCAGAATTTAGTGTTGCCCTCGATTAAAAAAAAAAAAAAAAAAAAAAAGTATATAAATATAGATACAATATAGTCCCGATTATCCGAGTTAATATGAAACAGGCTCATCTCGGATAAGAAAAAAACTCGGATAAACCGTATTTACACAAATGGCGCCAACTAAGGAGATGAAATATAAATTTTCATTTAATTCATCCATTTTTATGGTACATAGTAACATTTCTTTGGTGTACTTTTCCGCTACTTTTAAGGAAAACGGGGAATGAAATCGTTTATTTGAAAAAGTCCTTGATAGTTTTTTGTTTGTTGAATGTCTATTTTGCTGTATTTCCCCCCACCTCCTGCAGTATTACGCTACTGCAGAGCTACCAATTTCTAAGATTTTTTTTCTTACCACTAAAACTTGCGAGTAAATTTTGCCTAATTCAATCACCGAAATCTAACAGTTGTCAACGGTTAAATATGGCAAAAATTTGTATTCAATTTTAGAGGTAACAAAACCGTACAAATTGGCAGCTATGCGTTTCTATTAGTGTCGTGAAAATTGCAGATGTAGCCTCTTCTTTCTGCTCAAAGTATTAAATAGTTTTTTTTTTCAGTCGAACTTATACCTTTGGAATGGATAATTTTCTTCTGATGGACTGATGGCTTCCATTATTATGAAACAGCCATTATAAATGAAGTATTAGGTGAAGATGAAAGAGCAGCCGTAAAAAGTTAGAACTCTGGTTTTCTGGTCAGAATGGGAAAAAATAGGCTATAATGTTATTTTAAATCAGAGTTCTAACTTTTTACGACTGCTCTTTCATCTTAACCTAACATTTCTCTTATAATGACTGTTTCATAATAACGGAAGTCATCAGTTCATCAGAAGAAAATAACTCGGTTAAAGCGGAAACTCGGTTAAGCGAGACTCGAATAATCGGGACTCTTACTGTACCTAATATAATCATTATAATACAGCTTTCACCTAAGTGTCGGATTCCAACATTGTGCGTTTTTAAAAATTGTCTCCTTAAATTTTAAGTACTTCTAAGATGATAACATTTCATCAAGTGGAAATTTAAAAGTTTATAGGTTTTTTTTTTTTTTTTTTTTTTTTTTTTTAATGCTTAAATTTTAAAGAGATCCTTTTTAAAAACGTACAACAGCGGCATCTAACTTTTATTTCCTCATTGTGAAAACCGTATTTTAATCATTATATTAGGTAATACGCTTTTAAGTTTTCCCATAGGTTAACATGGGATTTCGTGATCGGGGAGTTTCAGTGGAGCGGCCCCTTGAGTTTAAACAAAAGACAGTATTTTAATAAAAATTCTTGTTTCATTGTTGTCTGGGTATAGTCTATCGAATAATATTTACAAAACCTAAAGCAAATATAACATGGAATGCAGCGGAAATGTTAAAAGTTATTTCGTAACGGAATATTAAATTTCTCCATTCACAAGTAGTCTAATACTTTTGTGCTACCCAAGTAAATTTGTTCAACCACTGCTTTGACAAGATTTAGTTTGAAATTAGTGTTTCAATTTCATAATCTTTATAATGGAAATATTCACAATGTGGAATGAGAATTTCAAAAATATTTGCCTCCTACTTAAATCATTCAAACGTAAATATTTCACTCCTATAGACCTGATATTTTCAGTTCCATAACATATAATAATCTCAACATAGTATTGACCTAATACTTATTCTATATTACGTAGATATATTTTCAAAATGTAGGCCCTTACAATTTTTTATTATGATAAAAAAATCATTCAGCATAATGGTAAAATTTAGTAAGTATATGACGGCGGGGTAATAAAGAGACAAAAAAAACTGAACTTTTTTTGTAATATAAAAATTAAATTACATTCCAGATCTTTGGTGAATTTTTGATAATTTTTTTCACAATTTTAAAGTCATTTTTTTTTCTTTCATCTAAATTTTCTGTCTTTTATTAGTCCCTGTGGGTTAATACAAGATTGGTCTTTCAACAATCATATAAAGAGTCTATAAGGAGACAATAATAATACAACCCCCACCCCCCCCCCTCCAAAAAAAACAAACAAAAACAAAACATGATTTTATTTTAATTTGGAAATCACATTACATTCCAGATCTTTGGTGAATATTTGATCAGTTTCTTATTAGTACCCGTGGGTTAATAAATGACTGGTCTTCCAACAATCATATAAAGAGTCTATAAACAGACAATAATATTACAAAAATAAAAATTAAAAAAAAACATGATTTTATTGTAATTTGAAAATTACATTACATTCCAGATCTTTGGTGAACATTTGACCAGTCTCTTATTAATTAATGCCTGTGGGTTAATAAAATACTGCCTTCTAACAACCATATAAAAAGTCTATGTTAAACTGAATGGAGCTTAAGAAAACAATTAAAAAAAACTTTTAAGCATAAATCACAAAGTCAGAATAATAAAATAAATTTTCATTTCCGAGCTAAAGAAAGCTTTTAAGCCTTCTTAAAACATACAACAAAGATCCTTTAATCGTCCATCGAATTAACATACAACTTTAGATACATAATCGATGCAAAATATGAATGTACAGTGACTTACACTCCGCCCCCCCCCCCAAAAAAAAACAAACAAACAAACAATCAATGATTATTATTCAAATTCTAAAAGTTGTAGAAAAAATTCATTTCCAAATCTCCCTGCTTATTATTTTCTACAATTCTATTAAAATGAAATTTTCTTGAAGATGTAGTACTGGCACTCGACTGGGTAGCGAAGATTATCGAAAAGATCACTACAGCTCGTAAAACAATTGAAATAAAACTTAATTCAATTTAAAAACAAAAGAAATTTAATTAAATCAAAAGAAGTAAATTATGCACAGTTAAACAAAATACATCAGTTCTCCAAAAGAGATCACAACAAGCCGAAAAATTTTTGGCTTGTGGGCGGTGGACACACATTAAACATAAGTCTGAAATAAGGATTTGATATATGAAATATTACATAGGGCGATATCGAAAGACAATAAGAGATGCTTGTCTTTTATTACCCAAGCAATAACTGCATTGGTTTTCTGAAAAACTGTATCTGAATTTTGAAGATTGAGTAATTAAGGAAGGGAGATACTCTGTCATAAGAATGAAAAGAGCATCATATTTATGACGTAGTTTATTTTGAAACAATGAGGAAATTAGAAAAAAAATTTCTTTCTTATACATATATTTTTTAATGAAGTTCATAAAATTGTTTAAAAAAAGGCGTCGCAGGGTTGCCAAACCAGCTTTGCGATTGAAATCTTTTCTCCCTCACATACGCACTTATTTATTTATATGGGCGTATGCAGGCCCTGGCTATCACACGGGCACCCGGGGCTGGTGCCCTGCGCACAAAATTTCAGAGGAGCACAAAATTTTTCCTAATTTAATCTAAATTTCCATTAAAAAATCATAATTTAAAAAAAATGTTATATTTGAGATATTAATACGATGGAATGACAAAAATATATCTCAATATATGGTTAAAAGCACATTTCAATAAATAATAGAAAAAATATTTTATTGTTGTTCCTGAAACCGTTTTTTAATTTTCCGGAAAACTTAATGTTTTGAGTTGGCAATATGGAAGTGTGTTGTATATATTTTAAGTGTGTAATATATACGAAAGAAAAAAAAAAAAAAAAAAAAAAAAAAAAACAACTACTATCATTAAATCAACCAATCTAAGGTTGCACGAAAAATTAAAAGTGCCCTGGGCACAGAAACTTGCTAGTCGGGCCCTGGGCGTATGTGGTGCCATTGAATAAACTTAGCAATTTTACATATATAACTGTTGGATGTGAATATATTTACAAAAATTTGTGTGCAATGAGTAATAAGTTTCTTCTGAACTATCAAGGATACAAATAATGAAATCATTATCCCAAAAACCTGTCTTTTTCCGCACAAGTGAACCACATTCCATATTTTACTAACACTAAATTTTATTTTATTTCACCAATTTTATTTTATCTATATGGAACCAGCTAAAAATTACTTAGGATCCTCTTATTTAAGTTCTGTGGGAGTGTTCCAACAAAAGTTTTTTATTCAAATCATAGAAACTTTGCAAATCTAAATTCGAAATTTGCGGAAATCTTCCTACCAAAAGACATAAATTTCGTCAAATAACAGAAAAATTGTCAAATCACTGGGATGTTCCGTAAACTGTGCTGCTATACTTTTTTTCATTTTTTGAAGAAATGTTTTTTAGAGCGAGAAAGATTTTAGTTTCCAAAACGTTTCCTTAGTTTTTATTAGATTATTTTGAAAGTTTCAAAATGCCTTTCCAAACATTACGAAAGGAAAAACTTAATAATTAACACACACACACACACAAAGCTTAAATTATAATGGAGCATCAGCGATTAAATAACAAAGTTGAAACATTATGATTAAAATAAATGTAAACTTGTTTTTTTTTCCCCAAATAAAAAACTTAAAATGTTCATTTCGTTAAAATTCGGTAGTCTTTTAACCTTCTAAAAGAAAACTTTAATGAAGCAGAGAAGTTTTTTCTTATTATGATATAAAAAATACAGTTTACTTTTGCCCATTTGATTTCGATGCTATTTGTTTCTCCATTTGGTTTTACGCAAGAGTTCTTATCGCCTATATTTCAGAAAATATCACATTTCCATTTATATCTGTCGCGGAGCGAAATGGAATTTGCTTCCACGTCATTTTCGCACCACCAATAATTTTGTGTCATATCGATAACAAAAATAAATATATCGATGTCGAGTAATGCAAATATCCTCTTCCAGCCAGCCTTCTTACTTTGTGATTTGTGGATTCAGACAGTTTCTCTTTTCTTTTTTTTTTTTTTTTTTTTAAATCTTATCTGCCATATTCTTTTTCTTCTATACTACATATAATTCATTTTTATTGACTTTGATCACATTGACCGTATACGAATATATATATATAATAAATTTGAAATAAAAAATATATGAATAAATTGATAAAGTTCTAAAGATGAATTAGAAATGAACATAGGAAACCAGTATATACAGTGTGTCCACGTATAACCTGACCGACCTTTATTTTCGCAACCGTTGGTCCTAGATGCATATTTCCAATTACAAAAGTAGTCAAAATTAAGTGCAGAGTTAAGATAAAGAAAGTTTGGAGCGAAAAAACAATTTAGCGAAGAATTACAGAATTTAAATTTTTATACGGTCCCCCGGTCCTATATTTAGTAAAATTTTCCTGTTACACTGACAAGTAAGGACAAAAAAAGTCCCGTTATTCTTCGATTAAAATTGACCGAGTAATAAAAGTTGGAGCATATTTTTTGCTGCAAATTAGGGGTCATTCACAAATTTAGTAGAAATATAATTATCGTCAGATATATTAAAGAAATGGTTGAGAGTAAAATTAGCATTGCAATATAAATTTGAAATCTTTAATCATTCTGACATATTACTGCAAAATATACAATTTGTACTGAACATATAAGAGGATAATAATAACAGAATTTTCGTTAAATAAAAGGATGAAAAACAACAACCTCAATTCTTTACAAAAGTGATACATATTTTAAAATGCTGTTACATTACACCGTCTTTCAAAATTTGGGTTGTGCCACGTTTTTTAGCTTTTGAAAATTGATTCACATGTATTTTTTAGCGCTGAATCCGAAAATGACTCTCATTTTAAACCATCACGTCAGGATTTTCCTCAAATCGCAAATTTCAAAGTTAAAATTGATCCCCCCCCCCCTCCTCCCAACCTCATCGGACCCCTGAGCTGTTTAGCTGTAAGAAACCCATAGTATAAGTCACAAAATTGAATAAATTATTGAATTAAATAAAATTAAACTGAATAAAATGTCTTACATCTACTTTTTAGTATCAGATTTTTCGCTATTTTTTAACGTTTAAATTTACGGTTTGCGCAAAATCTTGACATGATGGTTAAAAGTGAAGGTAATTTTTTTTATTTAGCGTTAAAAAATACATAAAACGTAAGTATAAAAGTTAAAAAACACAACCATCGCAGGTATATGTTATCTAATCTAAAACCATTTCTTGTTGACGGTAATCTATCCAAAATTTTTTTTATGTTATCCTCTAATATAAGTACATATAAGATGGCAAGCGTCGGAAATCATAATAATATTACATTATAATCGGATTTAAGTCAGTATGTAAAATTTTAACTTCGATCGGACATTTGAAAGTCAGATAAAGTTCGAGCATAAATTTTAAACTGGAAAGACGATCGTTGCAAGTTAAATAAAACCTCATGAAAATAACATAATATTTGTTAAAAGAAGTCATAGCCTCAAATCCTTACAAAATACAACATATGTTAAAATACAATTATTTTAACTAATCTGAAATTTAACTAATAAAGTTAACTCAATCGTAATAGTTGTACAATTTCTTTCAAACCGCAGATACATATTGAAATAAGTTTAAGTTCTTTATATACGACCCCTGAAATCATGGTCGAAATCATCTGTTTTGATATGCAAAAAAGTGATATAAGTCATGCATTTCAAAGTTTCATAACTCAGTCAATTTTAATGTTAGATGAATGGGACTTTTTCTGTCTTACTTGTTAGTGTCACAGTAAATTTTTACTAAATATCACTTATAGGACCGGGGGACCGTATGAAAATTTAAATTTCGTAAATTTTTAATAAATATTTTTCTTGACCCAAATCGCTTTAAAAATAATTTATCTTATTTAAACTATTTTTGTAATTGGAAGTATGCATCTAGGACCAACGGTTGCGAAAATAAAGGTCGGTCAGGTTATACGTGGACACACTGTATATAACCAATATAAAATATTACAAATTATTATCTATATTAAATATATATAAATTATAAATTAACCGATGACATTTATTTTTACCTGCCTTTAAAATATTCCTATTACTTGCATTTTACCCTACTTTCTAATTATCTAAATGAGTACGATATCATTTATTTTTCTTTTCACACTCCAATTTAAAACAATTCACGTATTCTTAAATTTTCATTATTTATTTATATTTATTTATTTATTTATTTATTTTTATTTATTTTTATTTATTTATTTATTTATTTATTTATTTATTTTTGGTGGGGGGAGGGTGGTAATCTGTCAAGCTTTCAATTCTTTTCAATTTTATTTCAATCTTAAATGCCAATAGGATTTTCCTTTCCCTACTAAATTATGTGTTCTGCTAATCTCATTTTATTTGCCATTTTTTTTTTTTTTTTCAAAAGTTACCTCCCACGTTTTCGGAAAGACCGCAGCACACCTGTTTTACTGACCGCATCTGGTTTTCCTTTTAGTTTTCTGCTTTCTCATTCGATGAGCGAGTCTGCCGCATACAGGTGTTGTAGGCATCTGCGACCAGTATTTAACGAGTCGTGTGACTGTCAGCGACAGAATTTTATATTGTTTTGAGTTGATACCATCTACGCACGTCATCTGGAAATAACGTCTCGATTAATAATATGGAATATTCCTTTTACAGTCGTTTAATGATGTAGAATCTGATTGATTATTACCATGGAATTATATATCAGTAAAATACCGTAGCTAATATTATTGCAACATGATGACCTCTTAGTTTGTGGAGAATGCTCTGCTACCGTGAACTGTCGGTTGGAATAATAAACATTTTCCCTTTACGGATAATGTCTACGCGTTATTTCACAGGGAAACACCATACATAGATTCCCCAATCCTTTGCTATTTTTTAACACCGACTACTGCAAATTATTTAGTATCATGCTAGCGAAGAGTTTCACCAGCGATGCCTTTTATTTTCGTGTGATGTCTGCTGTCTTGAGGATTGAAATATCGAAATTGTACTGCTAAGTGCTTAACATCGAATGATAAACCGGGCTTGAATAGAGTTTTCATTATAAATAGCGGGTGTGGATTGTTTTCGTGACAGTCGGAGAGCCATAGAATCATGCAAACAACCGATTGCACAGAGGTTTATTGCACACACACACATATGTATATGTGTAATAAATGAAAGCACGTATGGTCCCATTTAGTTGTAACTTTTGGAAACATTCCGTGTATGATCGTATATTTTAAGACTAAAATTTTTGGAAAAAAAGTAGGGGAGGTTTGATACATAGGGAGGGTTGAAACATTGACAATTTTTCTCAACAAATGGCATTAACAGCCATTGTAACAGATGTAAAGGCTTCTTTTATTAGCAGAGGCCATCATTAGCTGGACTTAGCAGTGAAGAACTGACAACGTTTTTTTTTTTTTCTTTTAATTTTGAAGATTTTTGGAATGTCAATGTAAATCTTTTAAATACTGATTTTCTTTTATAACTCTTATTATTGTGAAGATAACATCTGTTAATTATTTTTTATTTGTAAAGCGCATTGTTAGGGTGAGTTTTACTAGAAAGCAGATTGGCATTTTGCAACTGCATTGATACAAAGTGATTGAAAATCCAGTAGGGCATGATAGGGAGAAATGATACATTAGTGCTGGGGAGAAATGATACACTTGTATATTTGAAATTTAATAGTTTTTAAGTTGTAAACTTTTATAGGACTATACTATTCATTATTGTTTTACAGCAAGAGCTACTGAAATTGGTAAGGAAGAACAAAGAGACAGTATGTACTTATGTAGGTTACATAGAAAAGCAGTGCGATGATAGATGGTTAGTTCGCTTTGCTCGTCATGTAGAAGGAAAAAAGTTTAAATGACCTGAAAGGGAAGATGTTTCTATAATTGACGAAGGGCAAATTGAAAAAACATTAAATCCACCCGATTTTACTTATCAAAATGATAGATTTATTAGTTTTCGTTTTAACCCCTTTCAGGTGTGGTGGTATGTTTATGAAACCGTTTAATTTTAATTCCCAAACGCCACATTGGCACCAGCATTTTCATAAAATATTTTCCATTTAATGTGAAAGTGAAATATGGCCCTTTTCTTATTTCCAATTAAATTTGTTGGTAAATTCCGGTGCCATTCATTTATTCAACACTTCAGCATTGAAAATGCTTTGCCCCTGAGAGGATTAAAGAAATCTTAAATGTGCTAAATTTATGTTAAATTTTTTGCAAATCAGCAATGTTCACTTCATTTTTCCTTGCAGCAAGAACTCTAGTTTTTTTTTTTTTTTTTCATTATTTATTTTATAAAAAGTGTGTTAATAGGATTGTTTAAATAATAGAAATTGTTTAAATATATTTGTAAAAAACATTTCTGAAGCAAAAATATATCACTGTCATTTCTTTTTAAATTTTACTTAAATATTTCAAGATTTATCCTAAAAAATTGTATGACACATAAATTGAATTGTCTGCAATTTTTTTTTTCAATTTACATATCAATGTATCAAATCTCCCTTGCTAGTGTATCAATACTCTCCAGTAATGGGGAGATTTGATACAGTAGTAACCATCCAAAATAATTGGGATATATTTTTTGAATGATTATTTTTTAAATTCACAATATTTTTAATAAATGAATAAAAGGTCACTTTATAAGAAAACGCGAAAAACTTGTTTAAAAATAGCTTTCTAAGGGTTGTAAAAAAATAGTAAAAAAAAAAAAAGTGTATCATATCTCCCCTACCTCCCCTACATTTCTGCTGTAAAAAAAGTTCAAACTGTTGTTCTCCATCATACTAAAAGTCATTTGACGAGCGATAGAGAGAACTTTTTTAATCTAAAAAATTGTAATTTTTATACGGTCCCTGAATTCTATAAGTTATACTTAGAAAAATATTCTCCATCCTCTAACAAGTATCACAAAATATAAATTAAACTCTGTATTGCCAAAACATAGCTATTTATGATACTTTGAAATTTCAACATTTTTTTTTCTTCTTGTAATAATGAAATTTACTTAATATCGAAATTTCTCTATGCTTCATTTAATCTCTTCTGTTACCCTTCATTACGAGTGGTTTCTTCCTCTCCTTGCATTTCTCAGCTAACGAAAGAATAAATGCCATGCATCAGTTTCTGACAGTGTAAAATTAATTATTCTGAATGGTGTGTAATGAAACCACTCGAGGTAAGCCGGATCGATAAACGCTTGAGCGGGATGATTTGAAGAACCAATAATGTTCACGGCAATTAATGCTAGAAACTGTATTTTAAAAATAATGCATGAACCGACTTATATTTGAACTAACTCAGTGGTGGATAATTTTTATTTGTATTCTGCAATCATTGATTATTCTTATGCATTCAGAGAAAAGTTCTTTAAAAATGAGGCAAACCAAGTGACCTACTGAAAGTACAGTCGTCGAAAAAAAAAAAAAAAAAAGGGGGAAAGAAAAGAAAACACCCCATGCCTTTTACTCATCAGTCGTAAAAAAAAAACCCATTTGATTAAGAAATATTATTTTTTATTTTATATTAAAAAATAAGTATAGGGGCCCACCTTCGTAGTGAAATTTTAGCAAAAGTTGAAATGTTCAATAAAAACACCTTATTTTGATATCAAATTTGGATTCCTCGAAAATTCTACCTCCAAATATCAAGCAAGGGATCATTCAGTGAGGTAGTTTAGAAATTGTGAAGATTAGGAGATTTAAACTCCTAATGATAAATTCCTTTTTAATATTGACCCCTTGACAACTCTTACGCGCAATAAGAGTTGGCTTGTTTCGTTACTAAAAGCTTTTCGACGACACTAATTTTAAACTGAAATATTTGGTTTATTTAATGGCAAATATATTAAAACAAATATTTTAATACGGTAAAAGTGGTGTATAGTACCTATTTTTTGTTTATTTTGTAAAAAAAAAAAACCCCATTAAGGCAGCGGTTCCCAACATGGGGGTACGTGGCGGACCTCCTAGGGGTACGTGAAAATAATATCGGTAATGGTGGAAATCACAAAAAGGATTTAACTAAAAACACATAAAGAAAATTGATAGTTTTGGATGACAAAGTTAGTCGCATGAGTAAATCCAATATGTTACACTCAAAGTGAGGGAAAAGGCTCATTATACCTAATAAAATAATTAATTGATAATGCAATGTCAGTAGCTCCACCCACTGATAAGCATATAGCATGAGTACTTGTATATTTTCCCCCACCCCATCTTCTCGAAAAGCAATTCATCATTATGCAATATTATTTTCAAACCACCTTTTTTTTTTTAAATTCTCCCAATAATAATTGCAGAACGCCTAAAATACGTAAGATCTTCAGATTTTAATGGGTTTTTTTTTTCTTGAAACGTGTTGGTCAATAACCATCGCATGATTGTTAAAATTTCTTTTAATGCTACATTGATTTTTATTAAAGTTTGGCTAATATAATAAAAAAGCGATATGTATCTAATTTATATCGATTTATTATATGGTAGTGATAAGATTACTAATAAAAAAAAAGCATGTTGAGTGGAGAGGGAAGGGCGGCGCGTTTATGAGAAATGGGGATACTCCGAAATGAAAAGCATATGAAAGGCGTACGTGAAAGACAAAAGGTTGGGAAGCGCTGTATTAAGGGGTTAAACATCACTAAAAAACTACTTGCGAAATCAGATGAAATTCTGTATTCGCATATTTGAAGCTTCTAGAAAATTATTTTTGTTAAAAGTTTATAGGTTACAAAATATAATTTTTTAATGTAATTTTCACAACTTTTGTATTATTAAATTAATAATAAAAATTAAATAGATACATAAATAATTCAAAATTTGTTACAATTCCATCATGGCTTTCTAAATTTATTTTTGAGCATAGAATAAAAGAAGAACCGATTCCCAATCAGTTAGTTATTTTTTTTCTAGCCGACTGAACATTAAAGGTAAAATTAAACAAATGAAACTAAACCAATTATGGATAGCCAGACTCATATCAATATCTTAAATTGACTCGGCATTGAAATTTCGGATGGTTGATTTCTTTTCGTCTTCTACCCTTCATCACGAGTGGTTTCTTCCACTCCTTTCATTCTCCATCGAACGAAAGAACAAATGTCATGCATCAGTTTTTGAGAGTGTAAAATTAATTATTCAGAATCGAGAGTAATGAAAGATACCTCTTGTTGAAGCAAGATCAATAAACCCTTGATCAGATTATTTCGAAGAACAATAATGCTCGAGGATAATTGATATTGAAAATGTGTTTTAAAAATATTTACGAACGATTGCTATTTTGTTGAACTAAATCAGTGGTGGATATTTTTCTTTATTATTGTGTAATCATTGATTATCCTTATGCATTCAGAAAATAATAATAATAATAATAAAATAATGTAGGAAAATGAAATAATGTATTGATAGTATGTAAAATATAAAATCAAACAAATCAAACTAAACAAATTATAGACAGCGCGACTCATATGAATATTTTGAATTTGCTTAACATTGAAATTTTAAGTGGTTGATTTCTTTTCGTCTGCTACCCTTCGTCACGAGCGGTTTCTTCCGCTCCTTTTATTCTCCAGCAAAGGCAAGAATAAAATACATGCATGTGTCTGTTGTACAATTTATTATTCTGAATCGACAGCACAATGAAACCTCTGAAGAAATCAGAACTAATAAACGCTTGATTGGGATCATTTCGAATAACAACAATTCTCACGTATGATTGATGTTGAAAATGTGTTTAAAAAAATATTTAGGAATGATTGCTGTTCTGTTGAACTAATTCAGTGGTGGATATAATATATTTATATTTATTTACTGTGAAATCATTGATTATTCTTATTACAGCCAGAGAAAAGTAAAAAATAATGTAGGAAAATCAAATTAAGTACCGAAAGTATATAAATTATAAAATCAAATAAATCAAATAGCGAGACTCATATCAATATTTTGAATTTACTCAGTATTGAAAATTTAAGTGGTTGATTTCTTTTCGTCTGATACCCTTCATCACGAGTGGTTTCTTCCGTTCCTTTCATTCTCCCTCTTAACGAAAAACAAATCGCATGCATCAGTTTCTGAGAGTGTAAAATTAATTATTCAGAATCGAGAGTAATGAAACCTATTGGGGAAACAGGATCAATAAAAGTTTGAGTGGGAAAATTTCGAAGAACAATGATGCTCAAGTATAATTGATGTTGAAAATGTGTTAAAAAAATATTTAGGAATGATTGCTATTTTGTTGAACTAAATCAGTGGTGAATATTTTTGTTGTTGTTGTTTTTGTTTTCACTGTGCAATCATTGATTATTCTTATTACATCCACAGAAAATTAAAAAATAATGCAGGGAAATCAAGTTATGTACTGAAGTATATAAGATATAAAATCAAACAAGTCAAACTAAAGAAATTATTGACAGTGAGACTCGTCTCAATATTTTCAATTTACTCAGCATTGAAAATTTAAGTGGATGATTTCTTTTCGTATGATACCCTACATCACGAGTGGTTTCTACCACTCATTTCATTCTCCAGGTAACGAAAAACAAATGCCATGCATCAGTTTTTGAGAGTGTAAAATTAGTTATTCAGAATCGAGAATTCCCTCATCGGGAAGCAGGATCAATAAACGCTTGAGTGGGATAATTTCAACTGGGGAACAGTAATGCTCGCGGATAATTGATGTTGAAAATGTGTTTAAAAAATATTTACGAACGATTGCTATTTTGTTGAACTAAATCGGTAGGGATTTTTTTTTATTTCTATTTTGTAATAATTGATTTATCTTATTCATTCTGAGGAAAGTAGAAAACAATAACTTAGGAGAATTAAATAATGTACTGAAAGTGCATAAAATATAAAATTAATCATATCAAATTATCTATAGTATGAACATTTTGAATTTACTCACAAGGATGGTCTCCTTACCGGGCATATTCAGAATATTTTGAAAAAAAAAAAAAAAAACTAATTAAACTACTTTTGTATGTAATAAAGGATCAGTCCAATTTAGCAGCGGAATAACAATTGAAAGTTTGTAAAAAAATAAAATACTTTGGATTATTTTTCGCAAAAAAAAACAAACGAAAGCGTCACGCAATTTGGCGAGCATTACTTTTCCTCGCCAAAAGCAAACAATTTTAATGCACCTGAAAATTTTGCTTGTTAATTGATTTTTAGAATGCGTGTAAATAGTATTTAATGAATGTAAACTTAAAAATGAGAGAAATAATACATTTTTTGGTATTACATATTTATGTTGCTTGTTATTTAATTTTATTATTTTAAAAACAATTTTAGATATAAAAAATATTTTCTTATATTTAAGCCACGGAGTAAAAGAGATGGAGAAGAAACTAATGTTAAAATTTTGCTGTGCGGTTCTTTTCCTGTTAGCTGGCGACACCGTAGATGGTAGGCTATCTATCGATGGTTCTACAATGCTTTCAATGTGAAAAGCACTGATTTAAAAAAAAGAATTAATAGAAAATCTGAATTTTAAGAAAATTGTACAAGTAGAAATCTGATTAATTACAGTTTTCTTCATAAGATACATATTTTTTAAAGGCATTTGGCGTTTCGATTGCTTCTTAAGACACTTAAAATTAGAGATTATTCTCACAAAAGGAAGGCTATTTAAAAACTTTGAATATCGCGGATTATTTTACCGCGAAGAAATAAATGGACTTATGACTTTTAGAAATTAAAAGTATTATTCAATATTTTCTGGAGCAAATTTTAATCTCGCGTATATTTTATAACATTTGAATAATTTAATAATTCATAACTTTTGATATCTATGCAATTAATAAATGTTGAATTAAAACAAATTTTTATCTTAATTATTCGGGAAAAAAAAACTTATGTAAATTATAGGTCATTGTCCAGGAACTATTTTTTGCAAAAGTCGTAAGGTATGATTTTAATATAGTCTTACTTATACGGTGGAGGGGGGAGGGCAGTAGTGGACCGGAATTTACAAAATCAGTGGTGGATCAACTAAATCAGTGGTGGATATATATTTTTGTTGTTGTTATTGTTCTTTTACTGTGCAATCTTTGATTATTCTTATTACATTCAGAGAAAAGTAAAAAATAATATACATAAATCAAGAGTTGAACTGAAAGTATATAAAATATAAAATCAAAGATATCAAATTAACCCTTTGTAGCTCAAGAAATTCGATTGGAAAAATATTTACTCAGATATTAGAATACATCATTGCAAGCATATAAAAAGTAATTCTTAAAAATTAGAACATAAAAATAAAAATTTGTATTAAAAAATGTGTTTGTTGTATTTGTGCAGCATCTTGGAAAATGGCACAAAAGTTCAAGATATTGAAGAGTTTAATTTACATTAAAAATTTTGAAACAATTGTTAACTTTGTTATAATAAGAAAGTCTCACACCACATTGCTCACAAACAGTTTGTGTAAATCCTTTACATTTTGGAAATTTTCATCTTTTTCTTTTTCTGCCCAGTTTTGCCAGTGCCCAATTTCGTCTAGCCCCACTTGTTTTGGTGGAATATGCTGAGTAGTATACTGTATCCAGTCGCGCCAAATTATATGGGCCCATGGGGCTCAAGCCCACCCAATAATTTGCTCTCCCAGCCCACCCAATTTCCATTATTCTATTTTATTATTTATTTTCCTTTTTTTTCTTACTTTTTTATTCTTTTTTTTTTTCAAACAAAATTATTTTTTGTTGGCGTTTACAAAATCAATTTGTAAAACACTAAGGATAGCAGTAATAAATACACAGGATCACTAAAAGTCTCTTTAGTGTACGTTCAATTAAATTTCTCTCAAAAGAGAAATTTCCTGCAAACTGTTACATAGCCAGTGAATTTCAGATAGATGACAATCTATTTCAATGCCGTGGCTCCATAAAGCACTTATGTGACGGATATTTTTTTCTTGATGGGTACTTTTTATTTTGGGTTATATGTGGACTGTTCAAAATATCCCATTGGTATTTATTGATGCTTTTCTTTTTCTGAAGAGTGGACTCATCTGCATAAAAAATGTATGTGGTAAATTTTATCCCCCTCCCCCACTTCATCTTGACTCGGCAAAAAGTAATAAAGGTACAATTCACTCAAAATAAAGTGACCAAATATCAGAAAACAAAAACTAGGATGTATTTTTACATTAAGTCAATCGCCAATAAATATAAGAGCAGAATAGCTGAAGACATTTAACATAGGCCACCCAAGGTCTAAACTTCAGTGTCTGGTAGGAGTTTCTTTAAAAATAATATTTAAAGTCGCTTAAGAATTTTGGGGATTTATTTCCTAAGTGGAACTGCAGAAAATAAGTTTTTTAAGTTTAAGACAAGTTTGCAAGGGGACAATGTGGATGTGACTTGCCGTCCCTCTGTGGTGTGCAAAACCTCGTAAAAGTTAACCCCCATTGACCTAAAATGAGGAAGTCACATATGCATGTCGTTTCACCATCGTATGATCAAATTTTGTCAATAATTTTCTTCAACTTTATTTAATGAATTATAATTAAAAATAACGAGAAGATGCGGAGGGGCTAACTTTTAGAAGATTTAAAAACTAGCTGTTCCTATCAGAAATCGTTAGATCAAATTTGATCAACAGTTTCCAGAGTTTGATCAAATCCGGAAGTGTCCGAAAAATCTATATTTCTAGGTGCAGACCCCTAAAAGTTAACCCCCACTTGACGGAATTTCGGGACAAAAATGGTGTCCTCGGGCGTAAAATCGTATGATCAGATTTGATCAAACACTTTTACACTGTAAAAAATGTTGTGATTTTTACTGCACTTTTTGTTGTAATTATTCAAGCACTAATGCTGTGAAATTGAATTCAAGCAACAAGTGAAGTAAAAACCGAATGCTTTCTGTCACGTGCAACACGCAACCAATAGCAACGTGACTTTACCCAGATTTGAGAAATTTTACAGCACACTTATAAAGAGAGCACCTTGTAAATTTTACAGCAACTGTGTTGGCAGCTAGGGTGATACCCTTTTGTTGTTGTAAAATACAGATTTTTTTTTTTTTAGCAGAGTATCATTTGATCAAACCCGGAAGTGCCCGAAAAGTCGATATTTCTAGCCACCGAACTGATACCCCTGAAAGTTAGCCCACCTCGTTGCATTCCGCAGGCATTTGAGACAAAAATTGTGCCACTGGACGTAAAATCACTTGATTATATTTTATCAACCATTTTTAGTGTTTGATCAAACCCGGAAGTGCCTGTTTAATGTGGTACAGCTCATATTCAAAATATTAGAATAATTGAGAAAAAGTAATAAGAAATTTTTTTTTTTGATTTATTTATTTTTGATACTAAATAAATGCAATTAAATTTCTTATAAATTAAATCTGGAATGTTTAGATAAGATTTTAACATTTACAAAATATAAAATACAGTACAATAAATTAGGTACACAGCTTTCAGAAACACATCAAAATATTAGAACAAAATTTAGATTGGTTCAAAATATTAGAATATTTTATTTTAACGTAACAATATTACTTTATGAATATGAAGTAAATGGTAGTTAATATTTTGTAGCATCCTTTTTAGCTTTCATAACAGCGTACAATCGATCATGCATACTATATACAAGGTGTTTAGAAACATTTCTATCAATATTAGCCCATATAGACTTTATACGTGCCACTAACTCAGTTTTACTTGAAGGATGATTTTCTTGAAGTTTTTTCTTCATTATACATCATAAGTTTTCGACGGTATTAAGGATCTGGTGAGTTTGGTGGTCAAGGAAATCCTCAATGTTGCTTAATTTATGCAGACGTCTTAATGTTGTCGATGTAGAACTTCAACTTCTTCGTTTTTCCATTTTCGGTGCAAGATTCGCACACTTTTAAAACGGTTTTTCTTAATTATACGCTTCAATTTCCTGTCATCTCTAGCAGTTGTTTTTGGTTTTCGGCAGCCATTTCGGCGATTATTTTGAAATTTTACTTTTTTTTAAATATTGTGTTAATATTTTAGTAACTCTTGATTGCGAACAATGTAAATAATCGCTATATAACATTGATTTTTATTGTGCCGATACAAGTCAACCATACGAAGTTTAATAGATTCAGGAATATCACTCACACGACCCATTTAAGACGAAAAAATAAACAAACTGCAAAAAGAATGCTGATTTTAAATAAAATTATCTGAATTTAATTAATGATGCCACCAGTTATGAATTGGTGATAATTAAAGGAGAATTAATGTGAAATATTCTACTATTTTGAAATTGACTTTTCAAAATAATTTTTTTTTCAATTAATCTTTTCAAAAATGATATTAATTTTAAGATAATAAATAAGTTTAATCGACAATAAATTCTTAATAAAAATATGGTTTGCATATTTGCATTAAAATACATTAAATTAACAAACGATATTTTCAATTAAAAAAAAAGTAATTATTCTAATATTTTGAATATGAGCTGTATCAATAAAGATTTCTACTTTACTCATGCGAATGTCATTTAATAAAATCACAAATGTATACTTTAAAAAATTATCAGTTAAAACCATTTACCCCCAAAATGTTTGACCCCACCCAATATTTTTCTAAAGTTGGCGCCACTGAATAGAAGAGTGCATGACGTACGCAGGTACATCGTGGTGCTTAGGGTTGTTATATTACAAAAAGAGGAGGGAAATTAAAAAATAAATGTTTGTTGCCCCTAAACTTATTTTTTAGCACAAATTGAAAGAAACGTTATTCCCAATCAAATGACAATTTTAATTTTTTTCCCCCTGCGACAGTTTGGTGATTAACGAGTATGGGGGTGACCTTCTTATTTTGGCCGATTGCACATAAAAAGTAAAATCAAACAAAATAAATTATCGAAAGAAAAAGACTCACATGTATATTTGCAATTTACTCGGCATCAAAATTTCCGGTAGTTAATTTCTTTTCTTCTCCTGTATCCTCATAACAAGAGTTTTTTTTTTTTTTTTTTTTTTTTTTTAAATTTCTGTTCTTTCTCCTACTAACGAAAATATAAATGCCATGCATCAGTTTCTGACATTTTAAAATTAATTACTCTGGATCAAGAGTACTGAAACCACACGAGGAAACAGGATCAATAAACGCTTGAGTGGAACGTTTCGTAGAACAAATAATGTTCACGTACAATTGATGTTAGAAACCGTTTTTTAAAAATAATGTATGAATGATTTCTTATTGAATGAAATCAGTGGTGGGCATTTTTTATATGTACAATGTGATCATTGATTATTCTTACACGTTCAGGGGGGAAAAAGATGTAGTCAAGTCAAGTGACGTTACCGAAAGTACATAAAAGTTAAAATAAAACAAATTATCGACAGCAAAACACACATTAATATTTTGAGTTTAGTTAATATGGAAATGATACGATGGTCGATTTCTTTTCATTTGCTATCCTTTATAACGAATGATTTCTTCTTTTCCGTTCTTTCTCCTACTAAAGAAAATATAAATATCATGCATCAGTTTCTGACATTTTACAATTAATTACTCCGAATCGAAAGTAATGAAACCATAGGAAGAAGCAGGATCAATAAACGCTTGAGTGGGATGTTTCGAAGAATAAAATAATGCTCATAGACAACTGATGTTAGAAACCGCATTTTAAAAATAAATTAGGAACGATTTCTAATTAAACTAAATCTGTGGTGGGTATTTTTTATTTGTACCATCACCATGTAATCATGGATTATTCTTAACGCTTAGATAAAAGAAAAAATGATGTAGGCAAGTCAAGTGACGTTACCGAAAGTACATAAAAGATAAAATAAAACAATTTATCGACAGCAAAACACACATTAATATTTTGAGTTTAGTTAATATGGAAATGATACGATGGTCGATTTCTTTTTGTTTGCTATCCTTAATAACGAATGATTTCTTCTTTTCCGTTCTTTCTCCTACTAAAGAAAATATAAATGCCATGCATCAGTTTCTGACATTTTATAATTAATTACTCTGAATCGAAAGCAATGAAACCACACGAAGAAGCAGGATCAATAAACGCTTGAGTGGGATTTTTCGAAGAATAAAATAATGCTCATAGACAATTGATGTTAGAAACCGCATTTTAAAAATAAATTACGAACGATTTCTAATTAAACTAAATCTGTGGTGGGTATTTTTTATTTGTACCATCACCATGTAATCATGGATTATTCTTAACGTTTAGATAAAAGAAAAAATGATGTAGGCAAGTCAAGTGACGAACCGAAAGTACATAAAAGATAAAATAAAACAAATTATTGACAGCAAAACTCACATTAATATTTTGAGTTTAGTTAATATGGAAATGATACGATGGTCGATTTCTTTTCGTTTGCCATCCTTAATAACGAATGATTTCTTCTTTTCCGTTCTTCCTCCTACTAAAGAAAATATAAATGCCATTCATCAGTTTCTAACAGTGTAAAATTAATTATTCAGAGTCGACAGTAATGAAAACTCTCGAAGCGCTTGTGCGGGTAATTCGGAGAACAAGTCACATTCTCAATTGATGTTTGAAACCGTGTTTTAAAAATAATTTATGAACGATCGGTATTAAGTTGAACTAAATAAGTGACGGGTAATTTTTAGTAGTATGATGTAATCTTTGATAAAATTCTTACGAAATCAATTCAAGTTATGTACCGTAAGTACATGAAAAGTAATAATAATAATAATAATAATAAACTAAACAAAGCATTCACAACAAAACTCACATGAATATTTTGAATTTATTTAATATCAAAATTTCCTGATGGTTTATTTAATTTCTTCCGCTACACTTCATCACGAGTGATCCTTCCTCTCCTTTCTTGCTCATACTAACGAAAGAATAAATGCCATGCATCAGTTTCTGACAGAGTAAAATTAATTATTCGGATTCGAGAGTAATGAAGCCACTCGGGGATGCAAGATCAATAATCGCTTGAGCGGGATGATGTGAAGAACAAATAATGCTCACAGACAATTGATGTTAGAAACTATGTTTTAAATATAATTTATGAACGATTAGTTTTTAGTTGAGCTAAATCAGTGATGGGCATTTTTTATTTGTATCATTTAGTCTTTGAATATTTTCATACGAAATCAGAGAAAAGTAAATAACCGGTTAAGTGCGAATATTACTCGCGTACAGAGGGTTCCGTACAATGAATATATGAATTAGTAACTGGGCATTGCATTATACAAATATATCATTAAAAGTTGTTATCTAGGCTATACAAGCCGATGGCGCATAGAACACGCCGCCCGTGTCTTTATGTAATTACAAACCGTCCGTGTCTTTAATCTCGGCTAATTATCGACATTTTTTTTTCGAAAATCATTATCAACAATCTTTTTATACTTCTCCGACGATAGATACCTCCAGCGATCCTCAACTCCTTTGCTGAACGTTCGCAAATCGAATTTTGTGTGTAACGGCGATTTTCTCAAAAATTATGTGACCTAAGTTACTCGCTATGGTTTTTCTGCAAGGTTTCAGTTAACTTCTACTACCCCCATATTTTTATAAATTTAGTTTCAATAGGTTTGGAAATAGAGGTGTGGGGGACCTATTTTTGCATTACATTTTCAACGCTATCTCTGGAAATATAATGCCTAAAATTAAAAGAAATACATTTTTGAGTGCAGCGTTACGAAAGTTTTCACACGATACACACACTATATACAAAGAAAATATTTTTTTTTCAAGTAACTTAATTAGCCACTCTACATTTTCCCTAAATACATCTTTGAATGGTTAATAATCTATAAATACGTTGGTCAATAGCCTTTATTACTTCAGCCAATTTGAACAATCTACGTTCCATAGTTCACGAGTAAAATGGCTATGGCAGACGGACAGACAGACATGGGACTGATCTTATAATGGTTCCGTTTTTGCTTTTTTAAGTACGGAACCCTAAAAACATTGTAGGCAATAAAATTATGCATGAAAATCACTTAAAATCATCCATACTATGCTAATAATTGCTAAAAGTGATAAAAAGTACACTTAAAAGGCATATAATTAAAATTATTCAGATCGACACATCGCTGAGATGGCGACATTCTCAAGATCTTTGTTGATACGAATATGTTCTCAAAAAATTTAAAAAACAAGAAATAGTTAAAAGAACCTCGAGACCACACGTATAATGAAAAACAAGTGCAGACATAAAATAAAATAAAAATGGAACGTGAATTGTATTCTAGCAATTGTTTCTTATTCTGCAGAGCATCTCTTTCCAAATTTTAGGTAACTCAATGGAGGCTGAATCATTGCAAATATTCTCACTGAGTAAAAAGATCTGAGTAAAAAGATCGATTCTTGGATAATGGATAGTAAATAAAATGTTGATGGATAAATTATTCAAATTATTTTTAAAATCAATCTGTAAAGTTTCTTTGCTACTGCCCAAAGCTGGCCAAAGTTCTCTTGTATTTGATGTGTGATATACGTTCTTTGATTCTAGTTTTAAGTTTTCTGTTTGTCATACCTATTGCATTGTTCCATATTTTTGGTGAAAGACATTTCATATACTCCTGATAATTGATTTAATTCTATTGGATCTATATTTTCTTACAGACTATATTTTTTAATTTTATAGAAGGTTTTGCATTTATTAAAGGTATTGAATTTATTTAGTTTATATTTTATGCTGAATAAAGGTATTTATATGCCTTTTAAGTGTATTTGATATCATTTTTAGCGATTATTTGCTTAGTGTCAATGTAAGCAAGTCAAGTTATGCATTGAAAGTATTTAAAAAAAAAAAAACAAAAAAAAAACTAAACAAATTACCGACGGAAACACACGCATGAATATTTTGAATAATGAAATCTCCCGGTGGTTGATTTCTTTCCATCTGCTACCCTTCATCACGAGTGGTTTCTTCCTCTCCGTTTATTTCCCAGCTAACGAAAGAATAAATGCCATGCATCAGTTTCTGGCAGTGTAAAATTAATTATTCAGAGTCAAAAGTAATGAAACCACTCGAGGAAGCAGGATCAATAATCGCTTCAGCGGGATGATTCGAAGAACAAATAATGCTTACGGACGATTGGTGTTAGAAACTGTACTTTAAAAGTAATTTATGAAAGAATGTTCTTCAGTTAATCTAAATCAGTGATGGGCATTTTTTATTTCTATCATTTGATCTTTGAATATAGATACGCAATCCGAGAAAAGTGAAAAACAATGTACGCAAGTCAAGTTATGCACCTAAAGTGCATAAAAAATACCGTATATACTCGCGTATAAGTCAACCCCCTAACTTTCGAATGCAAATTCTGTAAAAAATGATAAACCCGCGTATAAGTCGGCCCCCTAACTTTTTAGTGCAATTTTGCACAAAATCAAACCTCACTTGCCAATGCGAAAAGGTAGTAAGCAAACTAAAACAAATTATTGAATTTTTTTAAATGATAAATTATTATTATTTGCATATATTATATATTATTTTTTTGTTATTCTTACACATAAAAAGACATAATTTTGCAATATTCTAAGTTTATGTTTTTGCCTTTTTAACTGACTCGCGTATAAGTCGACCCTCCCCCCCCCCCCCCCTTCAAATTTGCTTACTGAAAATTGTCAGAAATTCCTCGACTTATACGCGAGTATATACGGTAACATAAATCAAACAAAACTGAACAAATTACTGACGTAAACACACACATGAATATTTTGAATAAGGAAATCTCCCAATGCACAGTGTTAGATTTTTCGAATCTAGCTGGTCAAAATTCAATTTATGAAAATTATCGATATTAAAGTAATAAAATTGATCTTACTAGAGATAAAATGGTTATGTATTATGAAAAAGTACAGTAAAACCTCCCTGTGCGACCACCTCCTGAACGATCATTTTTTCATGGAACGATATTTATTCCCATACGCTAAATACTAATTTTACCTCCATTCAGAGACCATCTTAGCTGGACTCCCTCCATGAGCGATCAATTTATTTGAAGAAAATGAAACAAATTCCTTTTATTCCTGGTCGCTTGAAGAAGGTTTTATTACAAAAATAATTCCGGGAAGCGCATTATTCACCAAACGTCGAAACTAAGTTTAGAATTTTTTTTTTATTCCGGTAACTTTTATGTGTTTAAACCGCTTTGTGCCTTTTTAGCCAATGAATTTAACTCTGATGACAAATTAATAATGACGGTCAATAAACTCCTCTGCCCTATTCTGTCAGGAAACTCTCAAAGAAATAGATGAATGAATAAAATCGTCATTATTTGTTCGCATCCCCCCCCCCCAAAAAAAAAAAACCTGCTTTTATTTACTGAACTTTGAAAGGACTTGGAAATAAAAGTTATAAAAGATAAAACCGTAAAATCAAAGCAAACGTCAATGTATTCATTTTTTAAAGTCTGCAGGACTAACTTATGTAATTAACTTTTGTTTTGATAACTTTCAATTTTTTTCTTAATGTGAAAAATAAATTTTTGTAACAATAATTGTTACCTTTTTCCAACAATTAAAATCTAGATTTAAACTTGACCTCCATTAAGAGACCACCTCTCTGAGTGATCAATTTTTATTGTAACGGAACGTGGTCGCTTTAGGGAGATTTTACTGTATATATTTACGCATTACATCCTAAAATTTACGTCATTGTTATTCCGTCATCATAATCATAATAAAAAGAGGTTTTGTCATTTTCATACGTTGACATTTGCCTAGCGTTATAGTGTTCAGTGCAGATTTTTTAAAATGTAGTACATATTTATTTTCAACAAGAAGAGCTTTCTTGTATTAAAAAAATAGTAATTAATTACATACTGCTATAGTTACCAGTGTTATAAAGTGAATAACTGTCATTTTCCGTTGTTTGCTATTCTTTTATTACTTGTATATTCGGTGACCGTATAAATGTTAAAACTTCAGGGTGCTTCAGCCGCTCTATAGTTTTATTGAGATGTTAATGTCATGATTTGTAATGCTGAAAGGAAGATATATTTATCTTGTATCCAAATGTCATGTAAAATTACATCAAATCGCTCAAGAAGAGCTTATCAACACCTGTTATGCTAGTGGCCACTGCAGCATCCTTAAAAAATCTTCCTTTTTCTATTTCCTACATTAATATTATAGTGCCCTTGTTTTGGAGTTTTTAATAATAATTCTCTTTTAAGTCTAAATCTTTCAATTATATTTTTTTCTTTATGCGATACTTTATTTTTCTTCAGGTTTTCGGAACTGCTATTTCTTTATATCAAATCTATAACCAATATGTAAGAGGATTCCATAAATCTTAATTGTGCATGTTGTGCCGATAAGCCCTAAGATTTCAGATATATTTTTTAACACATACATAGCATCCTTTTTTTCCAGATTGTCTCAGTTTTAAACACGTGGCGCGTGGTTATTCATTTGTGTTCCGGGAATAACGAATGCACTTTTTGTCTTTTGATTTCGGTCCACTTAAATAAAAAAATTTCTTTGGTTGTCCAACCTTTTTCTGGTAGTAATTATTACTTCTGCCCTGTAAATATATTTATTGTTAATATTCGAATCTGACCATCTCTTATTTTACTTCAAAAAACATTCTTTAAGCGATGTCAGTTTCTTTGGTTTGTTGGTCAGTTTCGTTGTCAGTCATCTTTGGTTACTGCCAATTATAAATGAATGGATTAGCCGCTTAATCTGGTCTAACATAACAGATGAGCAATGTTGAAGATTATATTTGTGTAATACATAGTCTATCAGAATATTGTTTGAATTAACAGGGAATTATTCATGTCTAGTAACACGTGTTACTAGACATGAAAAAAATGTACATTTTTTTAAAAATCTCATATAATTCTCTTTTTGAAATTTACACTTCCGTAATTGATAAAAAATTACTTATATTCAAGAGTTGCAAATAGTGGCAGCTGAAATTGATTTATTCTATATCTATATGCATACATAATTACAAAAAAATTATATTACAATGTACAAGCGTGTACAAAATTTTTGGCTGCTTTTTAAAGTTTATCATATGCTATTAAATTTTCAAATAATTTTTATATTGACTTAAAAAATTATTTTTAAAATATAATGCTTCTAAATAACTATTATAAGTGTAAAATACAAAGTATCTACATTATTGTAAAGATTCCATACTATCATTAAAAAATATTTACAAAATAAGTATGTTTTTAGCCCAAAAATATCAATGGCAGTTGCAACTACAGAATCGCCATTCTAAAAAGGTTAAAAGAAAATTTGGTTTTTAAGCCGATTTTTGATGGTGTTGTTGTGGAGTTAGGCTGCTCTCACTTTACATTTTTTTTCTCCAATATGTTAGATGTTATTTGAAATATCTAAAAGTGTAATTACTGCAAGTCGATTTTTGGACTTTTCCCCCGCCAGATTTGCAAAATCTTACACTGTGCGGTGGTTGTTTTCTTTCCATCTGTTACCCTTCATCACAAGTGGTTTCTTCCTCTCCGTTCATTTTCAAGCTAACGAAAGAATAAATGGCATGCATCAGTTTCTGGCAGTGTAAAATTAATTATTCAGATTCAAAAGTAAGGAAACCACTCGAGGAAGCAGGATCAATAATCGCTTCAGCGGGATGATTCGAAGGACAAATAATGCTTACGGACGATTGGTGTTAGAAACTGTACTTTAAAAGTAATTTATGAAAGAATGTTCTTCAGTTTATCTAAATCAGTGATGGACATTTTTTATTTGTATCATTTGATCTTTGAATATAGATACGTAGTCCGAGAAAAGTAAAAAACAATGTAGGCAAGTCAAGTTATGCACCTAAAGTAGATACAAAATAATATAAAACAAACCAAACTAAACAAATTACCGACGGAAACACAAACATGAATAGTTTGAATAATGAAATATCTCGGTAGTTGATTTCTTTCCATCTGTTACCCTTCATCACGAGTGGTTTCTTCCTCTCCGTTCATTTCCCAGCTAACGAAAGAATAAATGCCATGCATCAGTTTCTGGCAGTGTAAAACTAATTATTCAGAGTCAAAAGTAATGACTAATGAAACCACTCGAGGAAGCAGGATCAATAATCGCTTTAGCGGGATGATTCGAAGAACAAATAATGCTTACGGACGATTGGTGTTAGAAACTGTACTTCAAAAGTAATTTATGTAAGATTGTTCTTTAGTTTATCTAAATTGGTGATGGGCATTTTTTATTTGTATCATTTGATCTTTGAATATAGATACGCAATCCGAGAAAAGTGAAAAACTATGTACGCAAGTCAAGTTATGCACCTAAAGTGCATAAAAAATAATATAAATCAAACAAAACTGAACAAATTACCGACGTAAACACACACATGAATATTTTGAATAATGAAATCTCCCGGTGGTTGTTTTCTTTCCATCTGTTACTCTTCATCATAAGTGGTTTCTTCCTCTCCGTTCATTTTCAAGCTAGCGAAAGAATAAATGGCATGCATCAGTTTCTGGCAGTGTAAAATTAATTATTCAGATTCAAAAGTAAGGAAACCACTCGAGGAAGTCAGGATCAATAATCGCTTCAGCGGTATGAATCGAAGAACAAATAATGCTTACGGACAATTAGTGTTTGAAACTGTGTTTTAAAAATAATTTATGAAAAATTCCTATTTTGACGGACTAAATCATTCGCGGATATATAAATGTATATATATATATGTGTGTGTGTGTTATATGTAATCACTGATTACCTTTATAGGCATTCAGACGAAAGTAAACAATAACGGAAAAAATCAAGTGATTTAGTTAAAACTTTTTGAAAAATTTTATTAAGTTGTAACCAGTTGCTGTTTTGATTAACTAAACGAATTATTTTTTATCGTGTAGTCTTTAATACTTCTATACATTTAGAGAAAAAAAATGACATTGATTTCTCTTTAAAAATATCAAGTGGATCCAGAGATATATTGCTCGCAATTCTGAAAGCCTTATTTTGAGATAAATCCCTTTAAAGCATATTTCATCAGAACTTGAAATAGCCAATGCTCTAGCATATTTGTGATTGATTATTTTTTAAGTGAATAATAATTTTTTTATTTTATGTAACATAGTCTGTGATAAATATTAAGAAATTCCACATGTGCCTCTCTCACATGAAATATTGTTCTATAGAACAATAGAAGCCCAACATTATGAACTTAAATAGGTTTTACAGGTTCATGCATCAATAAAAATATCGCAATATATGAATTTTACGTAAAATTTTACAAATCTAATTAAAAAATTGTCTAATATGCAGGGCTGCCACAAGCGACTATTTTTTCATTCCATTTTGTACCACTTTTTGAAAACAAAAATCTTTTACATACACTTTGACAACATTTGTAAGAGAAATATAGTACAAAATGTATTATTTTAAAATAGCGGTGCTAACATAATATAAAAATAATTGTCTGTGGAAGTCCTGAATGTGTAATATAAATACACATATTTTCAGCCAAAAGCTTATAAACATTTTATGCAAGAAGAAAACAAAACGTAGGTGTAACTAAGTATTCAGAGTTCGCGTTTGTCGATGATGTTTTCTTATAAAAGGGTAAAGAATAGGATAAAGAATTGTTATAAGTAGAGATCGACAAAAATTCGTTTTCGTTTTCGGCTTGCTTCTTCGTTTCGTTTTGCCATTTTGCCAAAAATGGCACTTGACACGTGTCTGGCACAGTTTTTGGGCCGACTAAAGTGTCTGTCGTTTTCAAAATATTTTTTTCTAAGTATAAATATTATTCTGTCTCAATCTCAGCGTGCCTCAAATACCTTTTTTGGGTAGTCAAAAAATGGCACTTGACACGTGTCTGGCACAGTTTTTGGGCCACGATCCTTCAGCCAGACATTCGATTTTGTATTCAGCCATGAAAGCCATTGTGTGTATTCAGCCATTGAAGTGATGCACAAATTTTCAGGGTGCCTCAAATACCTTCCCTAAAATGTTTAACAGCTCTTGGACTAATAGCATTGTGAATGGCGTGCAAAAAATGCAATGAGCAAAAAAGCGTGCAAAAAGACGTTCGTCTGACATTGCCCTAAAGCTTCACGAGTTTCATTCTTTTTTTCCCCTATTACATGCATTGTAAGACATAGTAGTGATATAATGTACATTTAAAACCTTACTAATACAATAGGTATAATCATCTCTAATCATAATAATTTTTATGACATATCTGAGCATCCTGAATTCGTCTATCCGTCTTCATATTACAGTAAACACATGTAGTAACACTGCAGTAAACAAAACGAAGAGAAAGACGAAGAATGTTAGGACACGGGATCAAAAAAAAAAAAAAAAAAAAAAAAAAAAAGAAGAAGAAAGCAATGTTGCTAATTTAGCGGTTTTTAGGTGCCTTCGTAATTATGTAAATATGTAGCACCTATAGTGTCGTTCGGTCGGTCGGTCTGTCTGTCTGTCCATCCGTGGGTCCACATATAACAGCGCAAAAACTACTCAACCAAATGGTCTGAAAATTTAAATACAGTAGAACCTCGATTAACCGAGCTTTGATTAATCGAGGTTTCTGTTAACCGAGTCGATAACAAAGTCTGATTTTTCTATTTCTTTTATTTCTTTCTTTTCTTTTTTTTTCTTTTTGTGAATGAGCCTCGAAAAACACCACTCTTTTAGTTCCCTGTCCGAGCTACAGGCTCTTCTGCCCCCAAAAGCACTCAAGTTCCAAGAAACAACTGCCCCCTGAGAAGTCAACAGCGAACAATGCTTTGTTTCCAGTGGCCGTGTGGCCTTATTGAACACCAGGTGCAATGTGTCACCGGACAATTACACCCCCCCCCCTTTTTTTTCAACTTTTGGAATTTTCAACGAATTTTTTCATGGTCTTTTTCAACGTAAGGTAACAGACTTTTTAAAAAATAATGTAAATTTAACAAATTAATGCAATTAATTAAAAAAAAATGTTTTGAGATTTGTTTAATTTTTAAAAATACGTCTTTCAAATTTTTAAATTAGTATAGTTAAAAAATTTTCAATTTGCTTTTTAAAATTTACTGCTAGTAGTTGATTTCCATTTTAAATTGTTGAGCTGTGAAAATAACTTTATGTATGTTTATTTTTATCATTTAAAAAACATTCTATTGTTTTTTATTCAAAGAGATGTTAAATTCGTGAGCATGGCGTGTTTTTATACACAATTTCTATTAACCTAGATTTCCGATATCCGAGGTACTAGCGGTCCCAATTAGCTCGGATAATCGATGTTGTACTGTATATAATTGTAGCAAAATTTTGTCGAGTCATTCCAAATTTTATGAAAATCGGATGTATTACAAGGAAAGTCGGAATTTTCCGTTACATTACGGCCAATGCGAAAAAATTATTTCAAGTGCATTTTAATGATGTTACAGCCTTTCGAAGACAATAAAATTGATATGCACTTATGAAGTGCACTAAAATATACATGCAGTACAATATGTGGTGCAAAAAATATTTATTAAGCTAGTTATAGTACGAACGCACTTCATTTGCCACGTTTGACGTGCAATTTCCTCCTTTTTATTATTATTCAAAGATCTACTACTTTTTTCGATTGGTAATTTCCGTCTTAATTTATTTGTTTGGCAACCGTGGAGAAGCGAGAAGGATTTCGCACCTCTATCTATAGTTCAGGGGAAATGTACATTTTACCTTGCAAAAAATCGGGTAGAAGATTTTTTTTTTCTGACTTGTTTATAATGATGCCAACATGGAAAAACCAAGTTTTCCAACAAAATTTCTTAAGGCTAAATTTTCTGTGGCCAAAAAACAACAAAATTTTGGGACTTTTTTTGATTTTTTTTTTTTAAATATCTCGATACCTGTTGCCGTAGCATGATTTTTGTCAATTACAATATTAAAGAGGACAAAATTCTCTACAACTTTTATATTTACAACTTTTTTATACACTCAACAGCAAGCGCAATACGCCGTTTCAAAAATAAGACAGTTTTTTCAATTTTCTTAAAAACCGTGAAAACGTAGTTCTCCCCCGGTTATTCATATGTTTCCCACGGATTTAATCACTTATGTCAACTTCTAAAAATTGGCAACAGTAAATTAAATATTATTTGCACACCCACGTCTTTATTTTCCTCACAACATACATTTTATATTCAATAAAATTATATAATTTTAAAAATAGTAAATTTTAGAAAATTTACTATTTTACACTAATTTTAAAAATAGTGTGTAGATGAATAAAACAATTTTCGTATCGACAGTAATTTTAAGTGTGTATAATGTTAATTTCAAAGCATTGTTTAAAAGAATACTTTAGTATTTAATAACTTATTGGTACTATAGTTTCAATTAAGAAAGAAATTTTGTTTAATTTTAATAATTTTGTAATTGTAATAATTTTTATAATGCATGCATATTTTTCCAGGAAACAATGGGATAGATATGAAAATTTGCGAAAAACATACTTTATTCCACATATTACACACTTAACATACAATGGTATATTTTATTTACCAATTATTGATAACATATATTTTAATGCTTTATTTTTTAAAGATAGTAAACATTGGATTATACTTCCATATAAAAGGGGGGAGGGGAGGCACTCAGAAAATAAATATATTTTATGTAAGAAATGCTTTTAACTTATAAAATAGCTACAATAAAAATGACAACAGGTTATTTCACTAACTGATGTTATATATTTATTTCCTGTAAAATTTAAAAATTTTGTCAATAACATATTTGAGATCACTATAAAAATATTTAAAAGATTAGTTTTAATAAATACTGTCAGTTTTTTCCTACTTATATCGATAAATAGAACAAGAGATTATATCACTTTAGCATGCAAAAATATATAAAACTTTAAGATTATCTATTCATTGCTTTAAAGCTTAAACAGAAAAACTTACTTCGATTGTTGAAAAATACACTTTCTGGAATATTCTAATTTTCTGTATTATGCACTGGTTTGAAACTATGTCTGTTTAATGATCTCAGTGATAGCATTTATCAAATGAAATACCAATTTACTTATGATTGCAGACCATATAAACATTTTTATTTTGGCATTGATCCACTGTCGCAATCAACTCAACTTTTCCTACACAATAATAAAGTAAGGTACGCAATATGACTTAATAAGCTAAATGAAAAAATATATTTTAATAATAATAATTTTTTACAGGCTGTTTAACAATATTTTTTTCTCTTTGATGAAAGAAATTTATAAAAAGAATTTTACTAATTTCTAATAGCGAATTATTTTAAAATTTAAATGTAATCATGAAATACGTAATGCTGAACTGCGTAACCAGCTTTGTCTAATATTGATTCATTAAAACCATTAAAAGGGAACCCAAAATATTCCGCTTTATACAGGTTTTCCTCTCAGCAGTTGCAGTTGCTAGTATTCTTTCTGTACTTTTTTCATTTAAAACAGGATTCCGTTATCCTATTTTAATGCATTTGTTTCAAATTTTCTTTTGGATTAACATGTAATTTTTTTTATTTAAAACTGGATTCTGTTATCCAGTTTTAATGCATTTGGTTCAATTTGCATTTTGGATTTTCCGACTGTGAGACAATTTTAGCCAAATTTCATACTATATATTTTTTAGTATCAAACGACAAAAAAATCTTTATTTGGCGCCCCTTCGCCTTCCACTCTGGCGCCCGGGACACATGCTCCCTCTGTCCCCTCTAGTTTCGGCCCTGATATATATATATATATGAAATTTGAATAAAAAAGTCTCGCATCCGGAAAACTGACCAAAAATTAAAATAATAAAAACTGTAATCAAAATAGAAAAAGTAAACACTAATACGGTTGGAATTCAACGTCAGCACTTCTAAGCACCTCAAAAAAAAAAAAAAGAAAAAAAAATCATTTAAAACTATTAAATTGCAAATGAGAAATTGTAAAAGGAACGCTTCCATAGGTTTAACCTTAGCATTCCAGTTTCTTCGCATGAGTAGTGAAGTCTCACGCGAAAACATGTGCAAGCTCATGTTAAACCTACAAAAGTGTTCTTTTCAGAATTCTTGCTTGAATTTTAATATTTATTTATTTTTTCATATGATACCGAGGTCGGTATCTAACGTTGTCTTTGTATGACTAATTTAGTCTCATAATTCATATAACTATGACAATAAACGCCTCAATACTACAACTATCATAAAATTTTTGAAAATAAAATCTTCATATACGGAATCCGGTCCTTAAAGAAAAAATTATATATTTTTAAGAGAAAGAATATGACCAGTTATACCTCCCAAGATGGAAACCTGTTTAAAGCGGAATATATTTCGGTTCGGTTTTCAAGGTTTTAATGCATCCATATTTGAAAAATCTGATTACGTATTTAATGATTACACACTTAAAATTTTCAAAATCTGGCTATTAGAGATTTATTAAAATAATTAACGAGGGGTGAGGCAAAATATGCATGAATTTGCCCCCCCCCCCCTCCCCGAAAGGCTAGTTTTGGCCCTCAAACACATAATTTACTGCTACCAATATATAGAAGTTGACATACATGATTAACCCTCCGTCTACCAGACGGGTCCATTGGACCCGACAGGTACATACAAAATATTCATTCAAACCAGAAATTTCTTTAAAATAAACTAAGTATATAAACCAGACAAAAATAAGGTAAATAAATAAGTTAAATAGTTTTAAATAAAAATTCTGGTGTAGAACGTTTTATTAAAACTTGAATAAAATTCCCGGTAGATCTAGGGTTAAATCCGTGGGAAACATATGAATAATCGGGGTAGAACTACGTTTTTCACGGTTTTTAAGAAAATTGAAAAAATTGTCTTACTTTTGAAATGGCGTACAGCGCTTGCTATTGGGTGTATAAAAAAACTGTAAATATGAAAGTTGTAGAAAATTTTGTCCTCTTTAATATTGTAATTGACAAAAGTTATGCTACTGCAACGACTATTGAGATATTTAAAAAAAAAAATCGAAAAAAGTCCCAAAATTTTGTTGTTTTTCGGCCACAGAAAATTTAGCCTTAAGAAATTTTGTTGGAAAACTTGGTTTTTCCATGTTGGCATCATTATAAACAATTCAGAAAAAAAAATCTTCTACCCGATTTTTTGTAAGGTAACCCCTCTTTTTTTGTACATTTCCCCTGGACTACTATGAGTTCGCGTTTTAAACGTGATTTTTTGCCTCATAGGACTGAAAATCCATCACGTATTAAGCGGGGTCGTATAATAACCTTTCGCGTATTAAACGTGATATTTATGCATTAGCCTTATGGGCGATGTTGAAGAGACCGGAAAAAATCCGCGTATTAACCGTAAGTGTCTTAACCATCTCTGACTGTAATTTATAATTTCTATATGTATACAAGGTGTTTCAGCACAGCGGTTACAAAGTTTTAGGAGAGATAGAATAATACCCCTAGATCATGGGAAATCATATAGCAATGTATGGTGGGAAAAGTTTTCCTGGCTCGGTAATGCCAACACACGATCAGGGGGAGAAAACATGTTTATTATTCTTAGTACCCTAAAAATGCTTCCATATGGTTCCAACATAATGGGACACCCGCCCATTACAGTACTGACGTGCTTTTCCACATGATTGCAACGTATGGCCAACTGTGGATCGGGCGGCGTGCTCTGGTGGGTTGGCCCGCTCAATCACCCGACCTCACTTACCTTGCCTAGGGCTCCTATAACACAGGCTGAATCGTCAAGCATTTTGTTTCCCACTTCGACCAATGAGCGATTGTTGCCCAAGCGACATGGCCAATTGTTCTTTTCCTACCGGCAATTAAATGGCGGCGTGCGTCATCCAGAGTTATAGGAGCCTTAGCCTTACCTAGGGCTCCTATAATACAGGCTGAATCATCAAACATTTTGTTTCCCACTTTGACCAATGAGCGATTGTTGCCCACGCGGCGTGGCCAATCGTTTTCCTCCTACCGGCAATTAAATGGCGGCGTGAGTCAGACCGTATTATAGAAGCCTTAGCCTTGCCTACTTCTTCTGGGAGTACGTCATGACATTGGTGTACGAAACACCCGTTAACAGTGCTGAGGAAATTGCTGTTGCATGCATCATGGAAGCTGCTGAGGAAGTCCAGTATACGCCAGGTATTTTCGAGAACATTATATCTTTCGAAGATGCCTGCATCGTAGCCAGGGGTCGTAATTTCGAACATCTTCTTTGATTACGATCATTGTCTCTTTTTGTTCTTATTTATTAGTTTTTATCTGTACTTAAAATGATAAACATGTTTTTTCACCCTGATCGTGTCCTCCCTTTCTTGTGCTTTTTGTCGTCACTACCGCGCAAGAAAAGTGTTTCCGACCATGCGTTGCTATGTTATTTCCCATCGTCTAGGTGTATTCTACCTATCCTGAAACTTTGTAATGCTATGCTGAAACACCCTGTATATATAAAATCTAAATATTAAAATGATCAACTAAACATCATTTCAAAAAACAACCGAACTCGAGAAAATACATATTAAACCTCATGATTCAGTGATCACTTCTGTAGGTATTTAAAAAAAACAAAGCTAGACATGTATTATCCAATTTCGAAATTTCGCACTAGCTTTGCTTCCTTTGTTCTGAGCGGCCATTCATAAAGTGTGGATCCTTTCCTTCCACGTATTATCTACTAAAACGCAAAGAGTAAATGTCATACATTGGTTGCTGACAGCGTAAATTAATTATTCTCGGCAAAGAGAAAAGAAATCCACGCAGAAAGGGATCGATACTAAACAGGGTAATTCGAATGACAACAAAGAACGGGAATTGCGATCATTAAAATTGTCACTTTAACGCGCACTGATTGGATTTTTAACGCATATTGTTGTTTGAGGATTTTGTTAAATTGAATATCCGAAGAAAGGATTTAGTATCGAAGATAACGAGGGGAATAAAAAGAAGTCTTTTTTTACTGTTCTTTAAATATAATTGCTTTCGACACTTTTGTAATATTCAACGAAATACGTTTTCCAGGAATTGCTAGTTTTTAAATGGCGGAAAATTAGAATAAAGATAAACCTGTTTTGTTAAACAGAAGTTTATTTATATATTTTTAAAGTGAAGACGCAAGAGATCCGCACACTTTGCTCTTGGGCAGCGAGACGTCATGCTTGTAGTACTTGAAACTCTTATTTATGCAACAAAACACGTGAAGTCAAATAAAACTCGTCGATTTTTTCAGATTTTATTTTTCTATAGTAATACTTATGTTTTGTCATATAGTACATACGCAGACGCAAATGTGCCTTTTTGCACTAAGTGGTCGCTAAGCTTCCCGATATTTGGAGAAATATCGCCAAATTTGTCGTCAAAAGTAAATCGATATAAACCTCCAAATTGTTGATGACTGGCTAATTTGGCCATATTCCCATTCAAATCAGATTTTGACCATATCTAAGAAACTTTCATAAGCGGGTTTTTTAATTATTATTCTTTGCTTGCAATAATAATTAATGTTTTCCTTCCTATATAATTTAACATCATGAGTGTGAGTAGTGTCTTACATAATATATACCTACATAAATGTTTGCATGCATGAAAACTCAAATATTGCCTTTTACAGATTGAAAAATTGACAACTAGTCAGTTAAACGATGAATTGAAACGAAAAAAATAATTAGTGCTCTTCATAGATGTTCTATATTACTTCGAATCGATTACGATCGTCATAGAAGTTTTCATTTTTGTTGTGTAGTCTTGAGCACATGCGGACTTTCTTATTATTATATGTTTTTAAACTTGATAATACGTAAAACAAGCGATTGTCACACAAATTTGTGCAGTTTTTAGATAGTATCGTGTGAATTTTAACGCCTTACAAGGAAACTACCTGAGAATCTAGTCGCCGATTTTGATGAGATTGGTATCGTTGGAAAGAACTTGTCGTGAAAAACAAAAAATCCAATGGAACTACCCGTCCGAAATGAACACCGCAGGAGATGTAAGGCAATTTTCACAAGCATTCCACCAACGAATAAATAATTTTTTTTTTTCAAATGTGACTGTGAGCAATTGGCATGTGTTTGTAATGTTGTTAATATAGGCAATGTGATGCTGTATAATGCAATGAAAGAAATGTACTGTTCGACATGGAATGTTATGAATATGGACTTATTATGTTGCGATTAGTAAAGGTGTTGTAGACCATATGACAGTAGGAGGTCCATTTGTGACATTTGGCTGATCACTTCCTTATTGATGAAAGTGGGTGCATAGGGACTCTTCACATCAGGCACATTTGATAAACAGCTGGGTGTCACATCTGTTTACAAGCATTGGCTGTTAGTGTTAAAGATACTTGTCTCACAGATCTGAAGCTTGGTATTTCAATTCGTAGTAACGTCTTTTGGAAAGCATATCGGCGCATGTCTTCAAATGCAAGGCCGGAAATTTGGTTGCGAACCAAATGACGCAATTTCGGACGTTACGGACAATACGTTTCGGAATACTCGGTCATATGTTTGGCATAAAAATGTAGCCACGAAACATTTCAACATCCAGGGGCTGAAGGTACTTTGTTGTACCTCCAGGTATAATAATGACTTCGTTTTCCCCCAATTTTCTGTGAAGTTCAGAATCTACATCCCCTGCTCATCATCCAAGATGAGAATGGCTCTTCAAGTATCAATTTTTTTAATATTTCGAAATACAACTCAGTCAACTGCTTGGATGATTTCTCTGAAGAGGGGCTGTTTAGTAGGACGTTCGGATGATCCCGCTGTTGTAGACGTTTTTCCGTTCGTGGCCCAAATTTGCCTTGTAGCTCCTGTGGTGTTCATTTCGGACGGGTAGTTCCATTGGATTTTTTGTTTCTCACGACAAGAGCTTTCAAACGATATCATTCTTATCAAAATCGGCGGCTAGCACCCCAGGTAGTTCCTTTATTAATAATAATACAGCTATATAAGGGTGGATGATAATGACATCAAGATGCGAAATCCAGTGTTGGCGCATTAAGTTATTTTGTTAACGTAAAGTTTGAAATTGAACCGCCTTGGCTTGTTAACTGAAGTTTCGGTGTTTGCAAATCGGCGAGAAAAGATTTTAGAAAGAATTATACAAAGCATCAGGGTCCATAAGCTGTGTTTTTAGCCCAAAAGAGTTTGATGCTTATTAACCGACTGCCAAGAAGGATTATGTGTTTCACGCGTATCTGGGTATGTGGATTTTTTATACCCTCGAAACATCCCAACGGCTGGATGGATTTCAATGAATGAGGTTTCTATCGATTCGTCTTAACCGTTCGATGGTTATAGGCTAGGTTTTGATTTTATAAATTCAAAATGGCGGTTGAGACAAAAAAAAATTACGCACCCTATCGAGTGGCATATCATTGGATAGGTCTTTCAAAATGAAGACGATGTTTCATTGTCTATTTTACAGTAAGAATCTCCGTTTAAATATTACACAACCTGGAAGTTGCGTAGGTAGGATCTCTAGCTTTACTGCAACTCTAACCTTCATAGACATCTATAGGCCTCATCAAAACAGTGTTTATGGATAGGAACTAACAATTAAACACAACTTAAAAGTCATCAATGCAAGTAAATAAAAAAAAATAGTAAAGTAATATAAAACATAATTTCACATTGATGAGAAATAATTAATTAGTTTGCTTTTTACGCAGTCGGGTTTTTTTGATTTTTTAAATTTAATTTTTACGTGTTCTTTTGTATGTGTTAAGGTAGGTCATATAAATTACAATAATAGCGGTGTCAGGTTGAAAAGTTTAATAACAACATGATATTTCATGACAAAAAGTAGACAGGGCATTAAATATTTTAAGATATTAGAATATTAATTAAACATTGTGGAATGAATAAAACATGTAAAATATGATCAAAACTAATTTGTCAGACTCATGGGAGGTAGCAAAAATTCATAACATAATACTTGTAGTGAGCAGTGTGAGACTTTTCTTCTGCCACATGCTTTTGATAACCAAATACCACAAAACGGCTGCAATATGTGCACAACAACCCACTACACGGGCTCCTACTTTACAATGACAATACCAAGAATTAATCGGCGGCGAATAACAGTTGTTGTACTGAATCCATGCCTTAATAATCTTCGAAGACGTATGTCTCGATTGCAGAACACGGATAATAATCATTGCGTTTTTTATATGAACAAATAATTCATAGTCCAGAATCACGGAGGTGTTCCTCAGTTTAAGATTTTCGTTGCTTTATTTGATACATTTCGAGTGTTATGCAATTCGTCAATGTTTGTGCTTCAATTTTCTGCCAAACTACTCGTCTTCTCATCCACTTTTCTGATTCTACTAATGATTTTAATAGATTGGGTTGATTTGCTAGGTTCATAATTCTTTCAGAAACAATCTCATCATTATTTTTCTTGATTGTAGGTTGTCAAAAAAAGCATTACAAATGGCACAGATAATGCACTCAAAATCACTCATTAATGGTATTTGCGAACTGGCCATTACTTGGTCTAAATCTTTCCATCTTTTTTTTTCCCAACCATTTACGCTTTTAATGACCCATCTAACACATGTTATTAATCTCGATTCATTCGCCTCTTTACAAGTATGATGATTTTTATTTTGCAAAAAAGTGGCACCTTTACAATCAGACTATTTTTTTTCTAAAAATATAGTTTATCTCGTTAAATTATAAAACATTATCCGTAGTAATATTAATATCACACGTAAACATAATAAGTCTTATTAGCACGAACATAGAATAAATAGATCAGGATTTTCAATGAAATAGCTTTTCGAAGAAGAAAATTGTTCCGTGAAAAATTATACGTAGCACGGTTCTACTCGGTTCGTCTGCTTCAATATGCTCTACCAATAACCTCTTTGATAACTGAGAGCCAGCCAATGAACATTGTCCGCTAGAGACGCTGGTATGTACACGGCTCTATGCGGGTTCTTGCCATCATCCTATTTACGTACAAAGTCCGCGACTTGATACTATTTCGTTTGAAGGCTTTCGCTATTCTATGTCCATGCTTATCAGCAATATTTACGTTCATTGTAACATGTTTAACTATCTCGCTGCGCAACCCGAGAAATACTCGGGCAGGCATTTTCCCGTTTAATTAATACTATTTGGTTATTCCCACCAGTTATTTTTTAGCGAAAACTTTGTTTGATTTAATCAGGACATTTTCCCCGATTACGATAGTGGAAAATTTCTGCTTTAATGAACCGGTGATAAAGATTAAAAATTCTGTAAAAGACGCTCATCTCGAAGAATTACTTATGCAGCGAGAGGGTTAAACACACCGCTCCATCTTAGAGTCTCTTAGTGACGTGAAGAAATGCAGTTAATTAACAATATATACCTTCTAATATTAAAAAGAGGAATAATTAAGTAAGTATAACAGAGTCGAATTTTAGTTTATTTCATGGGCCAAAAACGCGGCTTATGGACACTGATCCTTTTTGGGCAGTGCGGTTGACCAAGATATGTATAAGAATGTTTTAGAAGTTTGGAGAGACCTTGTGTATGCTGTGTGCAAATAAATCGTTAGACTACTGTGTTCACAGCAAGGTTTACGTGTTTTTAAGTTAAATCCTTCTCGAAGTTCAATTGATATATGTAATTCTTTTACTTCCAATGGACGTAAACTCCAATATTTCTGTTACTGATTCATTTTATATGCGTTCTTTTTCACAATTCCATTTCAAAATTTTCCCGCTAGATCACGTTGCTATCTTGAGAAAAGGCATTATAAAACACTTATCTCTGTAGGAGAAATAGATTGCACGAACAATATTTTGTGCGCTGTACAAACAGAAAGAATTGCTGCAAAAGTTGCAAGATAAACCATTCATACTATTTATTGCTCTTTAGTTTCTGCAAATAAATAGTTAGACTATTGCTGTGTTCACGGCAAAGTTTACGTGTTTTTACATTAATTCCTTCTCGATGTTCTACTGATATATATCATTTTTTTACACCTAATAGATAATATTTCTGTTGCTGATTCCTGTTATAGGCGTTCTTTTTCACGATTCCATTTCAGAATTTCTTCGCTAGATTTCGTTATTATTTTGGGAAAAAGCATTGTAAAACACTTATCTCTGGAGGAGAAATTGATTGCACGAACAATATTTTGTGCGCTGTACAAACCTAAAAAAAATGCTGCAAAAGTTGCATGATAAACCAGTGATGGTCACTATATTCGTTGCTCTGTAGTTTGCGCAAATAAATCGTTAGACTATTGCTGTGTTCACTGCAAAATTTACGTGTTTTTACATTAATTCCTTCTCGATATTCTATTGATATATATCATGTTTTACATCCAGTAGACGTAAACTCCAATTTTTCTGTTACTGATTCATTTTATATGCGCTTTTCTTCACAATTCCATTTCAGAATTGCCCTGCTAGATTTGGTTGTTATCTTGGGAAAAGGCATTGTAAAACACTTATCTCTGGAGAAGAAATTAATTGCACGAACAATATTTTGTGCGCTTTGCGTAAAAATTGTGCCTGTTTTTTACTGCTATCACAGCGGTGTTAAGACGATTTCTCTCGGAAACAATTAAAAAACAATAAGCAAAAAAACGGAAACAATTAAAAAAACAATAAACAAACAAAAAAAATCGAACCAGCGATTGCTATTTGCAAATATACTACAAAAAATAAAGGGTAGTATACGGGCACTGAATACCGAGGGATTAACTACTCTCTTAGTTCATAATGAATACAAAAACGATTGAGCATTAAGAAAAATTCGCCGAGCTTTATTACGATTCACCAGACTTTTTTAAACTAAATTTCTGTCGCATTTACTCTTATTTGAAAACTAGAGAGCAAATATCGGTTAAGAGCAGCAGAAATTTATAATTCAATGCAAAGAGAAATGAAAATCCCTCGCGGAGTAGATCAATAATTTAAGGGAACTGCAACGCTGTTGGAGATTTGGAAGCATTATGAGGATTGTAAATTTAAGAAACATTCATTAACTTTTAATGCGGATTCTCGTTCGGGAAGTAATTGCTTTAAATTGAGTATCGAATTTCAAGTCCATCAGATATTGAGATACAAACATAGATTATTTATTCATTACGATTCCTTTCCAATTTATTTATATGCGATTAAAGCTTAATTTGGGAAGTTTTTATGCCACTTACATATATAAAAAGAATGTATAATTATGCATCAAGGTGTAGTGTAGATTATAAAAAAAAACTTTTTGGAACACTATCGGAATATTGGAAAGATAAATCATTTTTTTTTTACTAAGAAATGAGATATCAAAATAAACAATTTAAAAAATACACAATGCAGTAAAAATTGATTTTTAGCAATTGCACTGAAAAAAAATAGGTACTCAAAATTGAGTAAAAAGTGCTCAATTTTAAATACATCACATACTCAAAATAGCTCCTATCCAAATGTACTCAAAATTGAGAAACACATGTACTCATTTTTGATTCCATGGTTGTGTTCAAATATGAATCGTTATGTAGTGCCCCCTAAACCTAAAAAAAATAAAGTAAAAATGTACTGACATTTATTTCCCATTCAAAGTTATTAACAAGAAACGTTCAATTGATTATTTATTAAGAAAAATAGCAAAATTATTAACAAGATACCCAAATCGAATATTTTTATGACAAGAGCATTATTTCCAAGAACTTTTAAATTATTTTAAAATACTGTGCATAATTTAATATTTACATTAACAAACATCATTTATGCCGCCATAAATGAAATAAACCATTACAGGGTACAAAATTATCATTTTGTTTGGGTTTGACAACATGTGATGTTTCAAAATTGAGAAAGCATAGGTTCATTTTTGATCCAAACATACTCAATTCGATATGAGTAGGGGAGACCGGGGCTAGTAGTGACATTTTCGATATTTTTGATACTAACCGTAAGATTTGAACTGAAGGAAACATTTAGTGTATGGAATCATTAGAGTAAATCTTGCGTAACATATTTATAAAACTACTATTAACATTATTAACGTTTTTTATAACACAAAATGAATTCTAAGTAACCTCGAAATTTGTCACTACTAACCCCGGCTACGGGGCAAGTTGTGACATGCTTGGGGCGCATTGTGACACATACAAATACATTGTAACATATACAAATTATGTAAGAAAGGCGATTAAATGGGATATGTTAAATTAAGAATGAAAAATTTATTCATTTATATTAAAATATCTAGAAGGGGTGAGTTCGCGATTAGCGTGAAGCTAAAGACCCAGTATAAATATAAATAGTTATACCAAAAGTTTTTTCATTAATAATGAAAGATAGAAATTTATTTTCTTACCTTTCTGGTAAAGCAGACATATGCTGGTTTGCTGCATGTGAAAACAAACTATGTATTTTATTTATTTATTGGATGTGAAAAATATCTTCTTAGAATGATGGGAATGCGCTTGTACAGAAAAACTATTTAATGCACGACGAAATCAGGTTACATTGGACGAACACATACACACTAAAAAATAAGGAATAAAATAAAAGAGTTAAGTATGGGTACTATAGAAGTTATAACATTAAAATCCAGTAGGAGATGCAAATCTTCCATTGGACTGAGAGTTAACGCACTAAAAAACCGTGCGTCTTGGCCTCACGAGATCGGGCCTAGAAGTGTAGAAGTAATAGGGGCCCACAAGAGTTAAAACAAAGTAAAACAAACTTGAAACAATACAGTCTGCTTAATAAGCAAAAAGGTTCTATTTAAAATCAGTTTATCAGGAAATGTCTGTGGTGCTGCGATCTATTGACGCCTTTTCGAAACACAAGTCTTTCACACAATCCTTCTTTAGTTTGTGACCTTACGCTGCGATGACTCACGGAAGTGTCGCCATCTTGGAACATATTTCACAACTAAAAGAGACGCGTTGCACGTATCACGAAGAAATCGTCATTTCACAAGCGGAGTGATGTTTGACATAAAATTACTTACACTGTGACGTTTTCCAACACCCCCGCTTTTTATGTCAAACCGACGAGCGTAGAATGTTTAACTTGTTTCTCAAACACTCGAAATGAGGCTTAGGCAACGGCTTGGTGAGCACGTCTGCCAGCATTAACTTCGATGGGCAATAAGTTATTTTGATTATACCATTCTGGCATAGATGTCTGATGTGGTGATACTTTACTTCCACGTGTTTAGTCCTTGTCTGTGCCTTTTCGTTTTCGGTCAATCTTATGGCTGATAAGTTATCTTCGTACAACGTTACGGGTAGTTGTTGACGCAGTTCGAGGTCATTTAATAGGTCTAACAACCACGAAATCTCTTGACCTGCATTAGAGGCAGCGATATATTCAGCCTCCGTGGAGGAGAGTGCTGTGCAACTCTGCTTCCTCGATGACCATGCCAATATATTATTTCCTAATTTGAACAAGTTTCCAGTGGTGGATTTCCTGTCTATTCTGTCGTTTCCCCAATCGGCATCGCTATATGCCGTTAGGATCGGAGGTTTTGTTTTATCTATGACGAATTTAAGATCTTTGGTAGTAAGCAGATATCTAATTAATTTCTCGATAGCTTGCCAATCGACTTCCCTTGGGGATTCATTCCTTCTTCCCAGGATGTTAACGACTGATGCTATGTCGGGTCTAGTTAAAGTTGCAATGTATAGAAGCCCTCCTATAGCCTGTCTAAATTTTACGTTATCTCCCATTAGTTTCGCGTTTGGATCTAGATTAAAGTAGTTAGTATTCATGGGTGTATACGTAGGCTTACCATTTAACAAATTGAATTTTTCTGCGATTTGTATTATTTTGTGTTCCTGGTCTAACTCTAGATTACCGTTTGCTTTTTCCTTTATGTTTATGCCTAAATATTGTGTGACTTGACCCAAATTTTTGATTTCGTATTGCTTTGATAATTCAGTGTATATTTCGTGTGTGTCTGTTTTGTCTCCTGCGACTAAGATGTCATCAACATACACTATTATGTATGCGATTTTTCCATCTTGGACTCTTTTGTACAGACATTTGTCTGACGCGCATTCAACGAAATTTAGTTCTTTTAGAGATTTACTTATTTTTTGGTTCCATGCCCTAGCTGCCTGCTTAAGGCCGTAAATCGCTTTGTTTAAACTACAGACTTTATCTTCTTCCCCTTTTGTTATGTATCCCTCTGGCTGATGCATATAGACCTCCTCTTCTAAATCGCCATGTAAGAAAGCAGTTTTGACATCTAGGTGAGTTATTTTAAGATCTTTGTACACCGCTGCGTTTAAGAATGCTCGTAGGGTGGTATGCGCTACAACGGGTGCGTAGGTCTCGTCGAAATCGCTTCCATATTTTTGAGCATATCCCTTAGCGACCAATCTGGCTTTATATCGCTCTATAGACCCGTTCGCTCCCCTTTTTGCCTTAAACGTCCACCTACAACCTATGACGCGTTTTCCCGGGATAGGTTTTATTAATCTCCAAGTATTATTTTGCTTCAGAGAATCTATTTCCTCACTAGTGGCTTTTAGCCATTTATCTTTAGTTTCCGCGTCATTGATATTTTGTAGGTCTGTCCATGACTTTGGCTCCTGAATTTGACACAGGTTTGCGCTTATTCCATAACGGTTAGGTGGTACACCACGATTTTGTCTCTGCGATCTTCTCGGCTCAAGGGATGTGTCGGTCGGGGTGTTATTCTGATCATCGTCGCGCTCTTCTAGATCAATTTCAATATTATCTGCGGGAGTTTGTTCGATGTTTTGATTTTCTTTGGCGGGTATAATTTCCTCATCTTTTATACCTTCTTCGAAGAATTTTACGGTTCTAGATATTATAATTTTATTTTCACCCGTATATATCCTATAGCCCTTGCTTCTGAAATCATATCCCAACATTATTCCCTCGATGGCTTTCTCATCTAATTTATTTCTTTTAGGTTTGTCGACATAGGCAAATGCCTTACATCCGAATGTTTTGATGTTCGAGAGATCGGGTTTTCTTTTATGCCAAAGTTCATAGGGTGTCATGTTATTTTTGTTAGCCTTTGTTGGTAGACGGTTGATGAGGTAGGTGGCGGACATGACAGCTTCCCCCCAGAATTGCTTAGGTAACTTGGCGTCCGACAACATGGTTCTAGCCATTTCCATTATCGTTCTATTCTTTCTTTCTGAAACACCGTTCTGTGGGCTAGAATAGGGAACACTCAATTGACGCTCTATCCCGTTTTCTATCAGGCAGTTTTCAAATTCGTCACTGATATACTCTTTTGCGTTATCGGACCTGATTGCCTTTATCAACTTGCCAAATTTATTTTTTGTTAGCGCTATGTATTCTTTCAGTTTGATAACGGCTTCCGATTTATGCGCGATTAAGTATGTTATTGTGTACCTGCTATAATCATCCGTGAATGTTATAAAGTACCTTTTCCCTCCTATCGTTTCAGTATTCATGGGGCCACATATATCGGAATGTGCGAGGGTACCGATGTCTTTGCTTCTGTTTGTGGCTACTTTAGGGTAGGGCAGAGCGGAAAGTTTCCATTCAATGCACTTGGTGCATCGCGTGTCATGTTTACATTTGTTAATTGTTATCCCATTGGCTAATTCATGATTAACAAGGTATTTAATATCATCAAAATTTTTGTGTCCGAGTCTTCGGTGCCACAATGAAATACAATTTGTATTGTTACAGAAAGTTTGAGTACTTATAGTATAGCCGTAATCATCTTCAGGGTTTAATACGTAGAGATTATCATTTAATTTAGCTGTCAAGATTATATTATCATCTTTGACAAATAAACATGCATTTTTCTCGAAAATTACCTTTATATTATTTTCAGTGGCTTTCTTAACTGACAATAAATTGCCCTTTAGTTCTGGACAGTACAAGACGTTTCTTAGTGTAATGTAGTGGTTTTTGTCTGTTTTTATTTTTACGTCGCCCATACCTTCCGAATTAAGCCTTTTTCCATTAGCGATTGTTATATTCCCAAAATTCCCGGCTGTGAATGTAGCAAAATTTGTTTTTGCTGATGCAACGTGCCTGGTGCAACCCGAGTCAATGATATATGTGTTTGGATCTGTTGTTTGTGTTTGGTTAATTTTTACTGACTCAATTTCAAAATTGTTTTCCACTGGGAAGAGAGGAATGATCGATTGGTTGACCTCATCCTCTATATTTGATTTGCTGTTAAAGCAAAAATTCGAGGAGTCTGTTTTACTACCATTGTGCTGATTTTTGGGGTTTACCGAATTGGCCTTAAAGTTGGCATGGTTGTTAAATTTATTACTGTTATAATTTTCACTTCTTTGGTAATGGTTTTTCTGTTTGTTTTTTAATTTGTAACACTCTGAACGAGCGTGCCCATCTCGTTGACAGTAGCTGCAATACTTTTTGCTACCTTTATTTACAATTTTATATGCTGTGTCCCTTGGTCGTGTGCTGGTGTTTTTGTATTCGGTTCGATGAGAGTACTCGTCGATGAGTTTGTTCTTCACAAACTCGAGGTCTAGATCCTTTTCGTCTCTAGCCTCCATGCTCGTTATAAGAGGAGCATATGACTGAGGCAAGCTGCAAAGCATAAGAGCCACGATGTGCGAATCATTTATGAGCTCTCCAATGGCAGCGAGTTTGTCGCGGATAGTTAAAATATTGTTGATATGTAGATTTAAGTCTCCGCCCTCATTGAGCCTTTGCGAATATAGTTTCCTCAAAAGGAATAATTTGGATGATAAATTCGCCCTTTGGTGAACACCTTTTAATCTTTCCCAAATTTCTTTGGGAGATGTCAAATGTCTAATATGCACGATTTGTGTATTTTCAATGCACAAACAAATTATGGCTTTCGCCTTAGCCGCGTTTTTAGTATATGTATCATCGGGTGTGGCAGGTGGAGATTCTGTTATATATTTAAATAAATCGTCTTTAATTAACAGATTTTCTAATTTGAAACACCAATGATTGTAATTATTATCATTTAGTTTCTCCACTGCCGTAATTTCTTTTGTGGCAGACATAGCGTGTTATTCAAGTTTTATAAATTCTTTGATAACAAATATATTTACTATAAGAAGTTTGTGACTTTCTTAAAATAATTTCTTAGAATATATTCAAAAATATAAATAAAATGATCAGTTATTCACAATAATCAATCAATATTCGTTCACAATAATACTCTTTTTGCGATATTATATATATCGTTATTTATTCATGCACATTTATTTTTTATTTTCATGTATATAGTTCAATATTTCATATCTCATATGTGCATCTTGTTCATCATTTTATCACAATCAGATAAACAAATTTTTATTACTGGGTTTTTTTTTTTTATTTTTTTTTATTTATTTACTTTCCCCTTCAATTCATCTCTCATAATCTATTAAAATATCTAGAAGGGGTGAGTTCGCGATTAGCGTGAAGCTAAAGACCCAGTATAAATATAAATAGTTATACCAAAAGTTTTTTCATTAATAATGAAAGATAGAAATTTATTTTCTTACCTTTCTGGTAAAGCAGACATATGCTGGTTTGCTGCATGTGAAAACAAACTATGTATTTTATTTATTTATTGGATGTGAAAAATATCTTCTTAGAATGATGGGAATGCGCTTGTACAGAAAAACTATTTAATGCACGACGAAATCAGGTTACATTGGACGAACACATACACACTAAAAAATAAGGAATAAAATAAAAGAGTTAAGTATGGGTACTATAGAAGTTATAACATTAAAATCCAGTAGGAGATGCAAATCTTCCATTGGACTGAGAGTTAACGCACTAAAAAACCGTGCGTCTTGGCCTCACGAGATCGGGCCTAGAAGTGTAGAAGTAATAGGGGCCCACAAGAGTTAAAACAAAGTAAAACAAACTTGAAACAATACAGTCTGCTTAATAAGCAAAAAGGTTCTATTTAAAATCAGTTTATCAGGAAATGTCTGTGGTGCTGCGATCTATTGACGCCTTTTCGAAACACAAGTCTTTCACACAATCCTTCTTTAGTTTGTGACCTTACGCTGCGATGACTCACGGAAGTGTCGCCATCTTGGAACATATTTCACAACTAAAAGAGACGCGTTGCACGTATCACGAAGAAATCGTCATTTCACAAGCGGAGTGATGTTTGACATAAAATTACTTACACTGTGACGTTTTCCAACAATTTATAACGTTCTTAACACAATAAAACACTTTTATGTTTTAATAATATTGTAAATCAAATAAAAATAAAATTGTTAAATTGTTAACACTTCTAAACTCTTAGTCCCTTATAAAGATACTTTTAGGGACACTTAGCAATAAAAGAAAAAAAACTGTCTTAATCATGAAACAAATAAAAAGTAAGCCAACACTAATCTTCGGCTATATTGATCTTTGACTCGATAGCCTACTACAACGTGTAGGCCTATATCCAAAATTTTTAATCACTCATTGTCATCGCTTGTTTCAACGTCTGATTTGCAGTTAATACAAATATAATAAGGTTCATTTTTGGTACATTTGACATGCGCCCATCTTTTACATGTCATGCATTGCACCCAGTCTTCTCCAGGTCTAGAAATTTTGTATTCCTCCAAGCAAACTAGACATAAGCAATTTTCGTCATCTTCAGAGCTATCTAATACATGCTTCTCCTTTTTTTCAATAACCTAGGTTTAATTGTTTTTATGCACTGCTTGGCCTTTCCACACAGTTTCTTTTTTGCTTTTTCTTCTTCAATTTGTTTTTTGCGTTCTTTTGCTTTTTGTTCTGCTCGAATTTTCTCTTTTACAGGTGTGCTTGTTAGAATGGCAGATTTCAAACATTTACGAATAGATCGCTTGCTTTTTCGAGGTCCTGCTTTAGGGAGTGGTCTTATTTCTGTAAGACTTACCACTGACACATTGCTACTATCAATTATAGAATCATCTAATTCAATGAGATTTCTTACTTCTGAAGACGGTTCTGCAATATCACCATCATTGATTAAAGTTATTGCTGAAGTGCTTGGTTCATTAACAGTTTCATATTTACTAATTTTTTTTTCATTGTCATTCTGGTCTTTAACGCTCTCATCTCTGATGGATAACGGTCGATCAGTTACTGAGGAACATAGGAAGTCTTCATCTATAAAAATGTTCCTATTAAATTCCCAAATTCCACTACAACGAAATCCTGCTTGAATATTTTTTGGAGTGGCAGCACTAGGAAGGGCTATTTTGACAATACTTGATATGTCGTAGATCGACACAGTGCTTCCAGGATGCGATTTCAACCATCCACATACAGCCTGATTGTAGAATGTTTTGAACGGCCCGTATACTGACACATCAAGGGGCTGTAATCTGTGACTCGTGTGAGGGGGAAATGATAACACAATCACTCCGTTGTCGGTGCAATAATCCAAAACTTCAATATTTCGATGAGAACTATGGTTATCAAGCAACACTAAGACTGGGGACTCTTTCATGCACTTTACATTTTTAACAAAATGTTTCATGAAAAGTAAAAAGTCAGGTGCTGTAATCCATCCACTTGGGTTTGATGTTCCGCAACAGCCTATGGGACCGTCACAAATAAAATGAGCTTAAAAACTTACGTGGAAATACAAACATCGGTGGAACTGAATTTCCCAGAGCATTAATGGCATTAACCATAGTTACGTTTGTCCCCCTTTCTGCAGAGGTCATCCCCCCAACTCTTTTTTTACTCTTTTCTGCAATTATTTTTACAGGTTTCTGCACTGTTCCTACTCCTGTCTCATCAATATTCCATATGTCATTTGAATTAAACTTATTAGCTTCTAATACAGGCGCTAAGTTATTAAAAAATAGTTCTACATCATGTTTATTAAAACTTGTATTTCTACTCAAACTTGTTGCTTCAGGAACTCGAAAGGAAATTGTAGGATGTCGTTGCATAAACTTAGTCAGCCAATCAGCATCTGCAGTTTTATTTCTTAACCAATTTTCAGGCATGTTTATGTCATTTCTAATGGCAAACTCATACGCTAAATTTCGCAGTTCTGCAGGACTAATTCCATAAAACATATTCGCTGATTGTTTGGCGTATTCACACAACTCCATCTCCTGTTTAGGTGTGAATATCATACGCGGTTTTTTATATCCCATTTCAATATTTTCTTCCTTATTAGTACTCTTCTTTTTATTCATATATCTAAGAAGGGACATTCGGTTTACATTGAACAGTTCTTGGGCTTTCCTTAAACTGCACCTTCCGGATTTTACTTCTATTGCAGCCGTATCATAATCTACTAAAGTAGCTTTAGCTCTTTCAGTACGCCTCTTGTAATTTCGCACTATTTTTCCTGAAATATAAAAAAATTCATTAAAATTATGCTGGGGCAAGTAGTGACACTGTCACAACGTGCCTCTTAGATTTCGCCACAACTGGCCCCGCGTTACGCCATTTTGAACTTTATTCATTAGTTTCTGAAATGTTGGCATGATTAACAAATGAAATACATAGAATAACAGCTCAAAATATAAGCATTTAAATAATGTTAGGGAAGTTTACATACCTCAGTATCGCTAGTGGCAATGACGATTCTAACGTAACTCGTAAAATTTACTTTTACGATAGAAAACAAGATAAATATTTTTATCTCAAAAACAACGCAACGTTATACTTCAAAACATACGCAGTACATTGAGACAATCAACTTCTTCACTCACATGACGCGACAGGTGCTGCAACCTATTGGCTCAGTCAGGAAGCTCGATGGCACAACTTGCCTCTGGCACAACTAACCCGGTCTCCCCTACATCGATTTACTCATTTTTGAAAACTTCATTTTTTTTCAGTGTGCTGTCCATAGCTATATGAAACTTTTGCAATGCAGTGTTCGAGAAAAGTGGGCCGATTGAATCAGAACGAGTTTACCTACCATTTGAAGCAAAAGGTGTAAAGTTGCAGAAGCCAGATATTGCATTGGTTTCTCGATGGATAAAAAATGCACCGGGCCACTAGACCAATGGAGAACATCAATAGGTCAATCCAAAATTATAGCATCAGCAACGAACATGATGTCATACAGAGCGAAAAATTACTTTTAACTGGAAAGGATAACTATATGAAACTGTTGTAATGCAGTGTTCGAGAAAAGTGGACCGATTGAATCAGAACGAGTTTACCATCTGAAGCAAAAGGTGGAAAGTTGTAGAAGCCAGATATTGCATTGGTTTCTCGATGGATAAAAAATGCACCGGGCCACTAGACCAGTGGAAAACATCAACAGGTCAATCCAAAATTATAGCATCAGCAACGAACATGATGTCATACAGAGCGAAGAATTACTTTTAACTAGAAAGGAAAGTGATTTGCACAAATTGCGCGCAGATGAAATCAAGCATGTGTATGATGACTTAAAAAAAATCCCAGCCGTATGGTGTGGTGGCATTTTAACTAAAAATTACGACACGTGATCCAAACAGGGTGTACATTGCGAAAAACTTCAGCAGCAAGAACTCCAGCATTCTCATCCCGATGAAACTAAGTTGAGTAATAAACAGGAGGCATAAAATAAAAAAAAATCCATGGAAACAGTTAAGTTTATTGTGAAGAGATACGTAAAGTGAGGTTGTCTCCTTACACGAGCAATTTCTTCGACTTTACATTTCGAAGGTTAGTAGACAGTTCTGACATTATATATCGTATCGAGCCATCCCAATACACAATCTAAAAAACCGTTAGCTTTCATACAAATAAAATTCAAACATCCAATGACGTCAATCTGGTAATAGGTAACGGATGAAAAATCTTTTATAACAATTGTATGAAATAAGCAATAAATCTTTCGGTAATTTATTTGCTTGTACTTATTTCGATTAAGTAGTGACAGCTGGTTAATTTCTATCATAAACATTTGCAAAGATTAACGAAATGCAAAAGGAAAGTACCTTAGCTAATGTGGTATTACTATTAATGTGCCGTGATATGAAAGGTATAATTAAATTTGAAGTTCTTTTTAGTTACATGCGTTGTGTAATGTTTGCAATAAAACCCTCTGTTCTTTGAGGTCAGCAAAAATAGAAATAAATGAAACTTCTTACTTGGATCGTGTCGTCTGTAAAATAAATGAAGAGGAGACTTTTAAGCATAAATCAATCTTTTATTTCATCTTGAAGAAGAGAAGAAAAGGCTTCCCGTTGGTCACCGTTCATAAATTAATTCTTGCTAATAAAAGCATCTACTCCACTTGAAGATAGATATTTCTTTTAAAAATTAAAGTGCAGCATAAATGAAGAAATTATCAAGAAACAATTTAACCGGAGTTGTTAAAATCGTAGACATCGTTTTCGAAAAACTCTTTACCGGATTCCACATCCATCGGCAGACAGATAGGCCGGAGCCGAAGCTCGCGGCCCGCGATCTTTAAAAACAAGAACTAAGTCATCACAGATCACCAACAAAACAGATTCTGATTTAAAATTAACGGAATTTTTAATTTATAGTAAGAATACGGGGGCTTCAAAAGTTACTGAAAGAAAAGATTTAAATCTATTAGAGAATTTAAAATATTAGGTAATGTCTTAATAAACAAATCCGAAAGAAAACATTTAAAAAGCTTATTTTATATTTGCTCCACGCACGGCGAATAGACACACCTCCGAAAGATTAACATCCATTCAATGCATATGCCGTGAGAGGCTTGCTCCGATGACGTCATCACAATCGTACAAAGTTCAAAGGAGAAGCATCCTATGCCAGGCGCAGCCGAACGTCAGCGAACTTGCCGATCTGAGGTCGAAACGAAATCGCCCGCGCAAAAATAAATATGGATTTAAGCTTAAAGAACATCGATGTATAAGGCCAAAAGAATTAAAACAGTAACATAATTTAAACACTGTGAGATTTCATCTCACAGCTAAAGATTTATTTTTGACAGGAAATAATATTATTATGAAAGAGAGCTTCTTAGATGAGATAATAAAGTTATCTAAACCAGTAACTGAATAGATTTTAAGATTTATGAGAGAACATAATAATTTAAGGAAAAGTAATTTAGGAATAAACAGGATTTTGAGTATATTAATTATCAATATATGATTTCCATCATATATTTCTCCCCTTCGACCAACAATATTTAAACTTACCATGGCTCGACACGGATATTTATGAAACAAACAACACAAATAACAGATTGACTAATTAAAGATATTCTGGGGGCTCACCTGAAGATACAAATACAAAAACATACAACGAATATAATGTAGGTACCCAAAAATAATGTCATATAAATGACAATATAATAATCATTATATAAAATGATAAACTGCAGTATAATTGTTCATCTATTTTCTCTTTTAAACAAAGTCTAGTAAATTTTGTCACTCAAATGGACGAGGACCTGCGTAAAATTGATGTTCACATATAAAGTTTATATCTTGTATATCTAATATTAATAGTAGTACTAGTACAGCAGGTCAAGAGTCTTTTTCTCTTATGCCTATTGGCATTAATTTTCCAATGTTTATAAAATATAAACATTGATATAAATGGGGATTTTAATGAATATACCATAAAAAATAAATATAAAATATAAAATACAGAAATTTGTAAATTGCACTGAAAAATATAATGGACAGTTGAATTTGTATATAAATGTGCAATGTGCTGTATATACATGCAATTATTTTAAAATAGACTCCATAAATGAAATTAAAATAACTAGACAATTAGGTAGTAATTTAAATAATGTGAATGTAAATGCTGTCCAATGCCATCCAGTTTAACTGCAAAAATTAATAACTAAGTGTGTACTATGTATAAAACAATAATTACATGAAATTCACTTAAAAAAAGCAATTGCGAGTGTAAAAATGTCATAAGGCAAAACATAAATGTAGAAAAATTGCCTTGAGTGTAGTTTTGAATAACAGGCAACCCTAAAACTAAAAATCTATCATAAGAACCGAATGCACAATATGGCTGGTGTGTACAAGTGAAAAATGAATAACAAATAACATTCAATTTTAAAATTTAAATTAATATGTAACTATTGAAAACATGGCAATTGAAATCTTCCAACCGATGAAAAACGTAAACAAGGTGTGTGAACCTCAATGACATTAAATAGTAACAATATATATACATATTTTTTTTTAATGAAGGGGGGGGGGGGGGGGTAAGCACATTAGGTACAATAACGATTCAGGAAGTACGTGAGTAAAAATGAACGTTGAAGACCCTCTATATAACATGTGTGTGGTGTAAGAAGTACCTCTGAAAGTCATATGTAACCTGATGACATTACAAATGTGTATATGAAATTTATTAAAAGTGTGAAAACAGATGTCTGACATGTAAAAACGTTTGTTTTCTTGTACATGTTGCAGAACATAGTGAACTTCGAAGTTTGGGGGGAAAAAAATCTAATGTGTGCATGTAAATCTTAAAAGAGCAGTAGAGAATTTAACGTGTAACTATTTAACACAAACCTAAATATTGATCAAAACATAAACAAAGCATACCTGTACCAGGACATATCATCCCAGCAAAGACAGTGAAGGATAAATCTCGCGATTCCATTTAAATTACTCACCAGTTAAGATATTTATCACCTAAAAATTGTGTAATCTACATACCATAAACCAAAATGTAAGTTCAAATCCTTGATGAAAATGATGCGATGAAAACGTGGAAATATCTTATCTAAATGTTATAAAAATACATTTCAGTGCCTGTCTCCACACAATTAAGAGTAACCATAGAAACTAAAATTTAAAATAGTGTAGAATTTTGGAAGACATAGCCTATGTTTAAATTCTTTAGAACATTTCCAAACTTAATACTATAAAGTAGACAATGACAAAAAGAATCTTGAATGAGAACAGCTTAAAAGATAAAGAATTTTCTGTTTAGAATTTAGAAATGAAACATAATCCAACGGTATGTGTGCAAAATTAAACCAACTCCGAAAAAACATTCTGTGAACCAAACCAACCCAAATGTACAACAATTGGTGAAACTTCAGTGAATATTTCATGACAATCGATGTACAAAGTTCTATATGCAGTAGCAAAGAACTGTAACCAGGGATGTAGTGGAGGGTATACGAGGGTATACGCCGTATACCCTCTGGATTTTTTTAAGGAACACCGTATACCCTATGTTTCTCAAGAAAGCTATAGTATATATACAATAGGGTATACTCTCTGCCTTGAGCGTATACCCTCTGCTTAGAACGTATACCCACTGTTTTCTTTACGACTACACCACTGACTGTAACTATACCTTAAAAAAATGACATGTATGAAAATATATATATATATACTGTGAAATACTTCCACAAATAAACTCCAATATATGACAAAGAAAAAAAACTGTCTGTGAATAGAATTTCTTGTAAAACATGAACAAATGTGTAGAATAAAACCTGCTGGGTACGAAAAGACCAGACACCATGAACAATGTGTGAATAAATTGATTGAAACACTATATCACAGAAGACCATTTAAGTGTGAAAATGTAAACAGCACAAAATGAGCAGATTTTTGCATCAAAACCACCAGAAACAAAATTCGAACAGGCCGTGTGTGAAAAGATCGCTGAAAATCGTTGAATATCATCTTGTAAATTGTGTGTGTGTACGAGTGAAAAGCCCGTGTTGAAAACGATTCCGAGACAAAATTGAAAAAAAATCGCTCCAAATTATGCATGTAATAATTGTAAAATTTATAAACTGAAAAAAAATTAACCAAAATCAGAAAGCAAGAATTGTGCTTCTGTGAAATTTAACAACATTGCCAAAACAGAATAAAAATTTCGAACCATAATGTAAAATAAAGTAAATGTGATAGTAAAAACTAAACTGGAAGAGTGCAAGTAATCCATTCCACATCCGACAAGAATAAGCGGCCGTCTCACTCAAATCAGATATGAAATGTAAGCAATTACAGAGCAATTACCGGTAACTAGTCCTATGAAAGAATCTACTCACATTCGCATTACGATATATTAAATGGCAATGGTAACAAAATTGAAAAAAATTCAACAGACCAAAAAAACATGATATCTGCATGTGATGAGCATTATGTAAAAAAATAATACTTACTGCTTAAAAATTTAACTAAGCTTAGAAATGCGAAAAATATGCACTTAAAAAGTTGACCTCTACATACAAATTAAATTAAGGAGACAGTACAGGCAAACAAGGGTTAAATAACTAAAATATGGCAACCATTTCTAAAAAGTAGAAAAATTTAACCCACGAAATTTTTGATACATGAAAATTAGCATCACTGGAATAATTAAAACTTATATTAGATTTAAAGACTGAAATAAATGTTTTTTTTAACTAATTGGATGCATGACAGGCATAACGACATTCACAACCAGGGAGTCATATATCATTTACGCATAAAATAGTAACACTATAAATAATCAAATTCAAACTTTAAAGCAGAAACAAATATTTATGAAACTCTGGCATATCTTTCTTCAATTAAAGAACTTTCATTAGCTTCATAACATACACAAAAACAAATAATATTTCCTAAAATACATCTTATCTAAAAAAATCAAATACACAGTATATAATCTTTATTTTTTTTTATTACAACAATGTCATTTGAATATTTAATAACATTATTATTACTATTTTCTCTTTTTACAAATAGAATGCACAGTTAACAAACTTATGAAAACTGTGTACCTTCGTGAAAAATATAATCACTTATATTATTCTTATATTGTCTATATATTATCTATATATATTATATCTATATACCACCCATAAATGACTGAACTTTAAGAGGGGGGAAAGACAAAATCTGCATCCAGCATCTGTGCATATAAAAAGAAATATGACATATGGAACCAGCCACATGACAAAAAAAAAAGGGTGTGTGGGGGGGGGGAGGGGGCGTGCGCACGACGTACAATTAAAACAATGCAAGATACTACACATAAATCATACATGTATACACCGCGCCAACACACTGCAAACACATCCGATAAAACACCTAAATTTCAAAAGCATAAACTGAATAAAATGCACTTTAAGAAATGACTTTCAATAAATATCATAACTGAAGAAAACAGGTGCATAAATTTTCGTGGCTTACCATGATATCAGGCTGTGCATCTATGTCAAAATTTCATCTAAAAAATAGTTTGCATTGTACACCCAATAGCAGAAAATTCGGCCACTCCAAATGTCTGCGACGGATCTTTGAGGGACTGAAAATAATTTGCAGGTAAAATGTTACAAATGAACCTTTAATTAATTAATCATTTACTTTTAATGTTTTTAAGCATTTTATTCATTTTTATTAATAAAAATCTTAAGTTTTAGTAATAAATAACAAAGAACTAAACGTAATATAAAGTTGGAAAAAGATCCAATGGAAAAAAAAATCTGCAAAAACGAAAAGAAAATCTGCGACGCACGTCACCCGTCAGGAACTTTCTGCTACCGGGATTGCACACAAATGAAAACTGAGAGTAATCTGAATTATAAGTACAACAAACAGTAAAAAAACTGTCATTCAAGTTTTAGTGATCCATACTTTGTTTTCTCCTCAAAAGATAAGCACTAAAGAAATATTCCAACAAATGCAATAATTACGTATGAATCAAAAATCTAGAAAATTCTAAATAGGGTAGATGTCTATCTTTTCAACCTATCAAAACAAAATAATACAAATAAATCACACATAAATATATCTTTAAAAATTGCATCCTTTCATTTTGAAAGGTATACTATCTTTTGCACATTACAAGATAAAAATCTTCAGTAGAATTTTAAATAATGCAATAAATTTAAATTGTTCTGAATTTTCCAGCCTAAATAATACTATAAACAAAATACCTGCATAAAATAATCACAAATAAGAATTTAATCTTTAATATAAGCATATGTAAATAATAAAATAGGAATTAAATGGTGCTGCAACCAAATGCTGCATTATACTACAGCATAAAATATCAAAAATGGAAATATTTCATCATGAGTCAATTTGTCTAGAGCAGAAATTTACCCATAAAACAACTTGAAATCTTATGATTTTTTTTAAAGCAGATATATATATTATAATGTAAAAGTATAAGATTGAAATGCAAGTTTAAAATGAATATGAATAGAAAAATGTTAAGCATACATACCAACAAGAATATTAAACTCATATATAGTGATCTGAAAAGTTTGGCTAGCCTTTGTTAATAAAATTAATAATAATCACAATTTTTTTTAGAATTAACTATATATAATACCGGTATTTTCAACACTCATGAGTATGCACTATTTTTTTTTAATCCAATTCCATGTTTGATCTATTCCATCCACTCTCTTTACCACCGAATTGATTATTTGTCATAATTCCACATGAATACATAATCTGTATTTCAGCTGACCACCCACAAAACTTGTGTTTCTTTGCAAAAATAGCCACACGAAACAAAACATACATTCCCGAATTTTCATTTGGTAAATGCACTGAATGGAAACCAGTTATTACACAGGGAGCGGGTTCCAATTTCTTTATAAAATATGCGTCACGAAACATGCTTTTCACAAAAAGACAATCTGTAGCAAAATTGGATTCACAATACTTGAAGCACAGATTGGTGTATAAAACCAACACTTTCGTTTCGGAAAACACAGCTACTTTCTTGTAGCACAAATTCGGCCCCGAGTTGCACAATATCACGGCGAAGACACCTGACAGTAGTGACAATAACACACCAAGATCGGACGACTTTCAAAATAAAAAGCATCGACGAGCACCGGTGTTGAGTCCATCATTCAACACTGCGCACTTGAATGCCAACCGCCGATGATGGAGAAGTCTATATCTTGCAATTAATTTTCTTTAGAATAATCCGGCATATTGGCATAGACATCAATGATCCGGAAATCAACAGGCTTAGGAGACCACCTCGTTATCTCTTATTTATTTTGTTTTTTTTTAAAGACTTAGTTTCGAAAGCATGGCACCAATATTTGTATGGTGTGGTGGCATTTTAACTAAAAATTACGACACGTGATCCAAACAGGGTGTACATCGCGAAAAACTTCAGCAGCAAGAACTCCAGCATTCTCATCCCGATGAAACTAAGTTGAGTAATAAACAGGAGGCATAAGATTCAAAAATTATCCATGGAAACAGTTAAGTTTATTGTGAAGAGATACGTAAAGTGAGGTGGTCTCCTTACACGAGCAATTTCTTCGACTTTACATTTCGAAGGTTAGTAGAGTAGTTCTGACATTATACATCGTATCGAGCCATCCCAATACACAATCTAAAAAACCGTTAGCTTTCCTACAAATAAAATTCAAACATCCAATGACGTCAATCTGGCAATAGGTAACGGAGGAAAAATCTTTTATAACAATTGTATGAAATAAGCAATAAATCTTTCGGTAATTTATTTGCTTGTACTTATTTCGATTACGTAGTGACAGCTGTTTAATTTCTATCATAAACATTTGCAAAGATTAACGAAATGCAAAAGGAAAGTACCTTAGCTAAAGATTTATTTTTGACAGGAAATAATATTATTATGAAAGAGAGCTTCTTAGATGAGATAATAAAGTTATCTAAACCAGTAACTGAATAGATTTTAAGATTTATGAGAGAACAAATAATTTAACGAAAAGTAATTTAGGAATAAGCATGATTTTGAGTATATTAATTATCAATATATGATTTTCCATCATATGCCGGCTCGACCAGCAGCAGTGGCGTAAGAACGTTGTACAAACAGGGGGAGCTGGGGTATATTGCGGTATGTATTGCGGAAAGCTAGTGGCGCGAATCATTTCGTTCATTTTGGAGGGTTCCTCATAGTGTTGCACGTTTCACAAACAGAAATATAAAATAGAAGCATATCAAAAGATCACCAACTCTTTAATCCAGTTAAAATAATTTTAGTAGATATTACTTGGTACATAGAATCTTAATTTATGTGCGATCCCGAATACAATATTCAAATTTAAGGCTTCTCCCACTTAAATTTACCAAAAATTATAGTGCTTCCTGTTGTTTTGCTTACAAATTCTTTACAAATCTCTTCCAAATCAATTTTAAAGGCCTCTTCTTTATAAATATGTTATCGGTGCAGGTAATTTGTAGTAGACCTATATAAGACCCCCTTTTTTCTGGAAATCAGGAGGGTTGTAAACAATGAGAGAAAAGGTGAAGGCACAAACAAGTGTGCTCACCACCCCCTCTCTTTCTTCTCTTTGTTGTTTATTGTGTGAATTTCCTAGAAAAAGTATACTTTATTTTTTAATTCAGCAATGTATCGTAAACAGGTGTGGTGCGAGAATCTCTCCCGGGAGAGCTGAGTCCGTCTGAAATATTCCAGGTGCAGCCACAGCTCCCCCGGTTCCTACGCCCTTGACCAACAGGCACATGTATATTTCGAAGTTAAGTACTAATTCCACCAACAAAACCTACATTAAGATTAGGGCATTTTGCACATTGGGTCCGATTTTGCACATTAACGAACTTGACCGAGATTTTCTACCCTTGATTTTTATGTATAAGTTTCGAAGAGATTTGTGCAGAATTATGGAAGTTATCGTGTTCATAAAAAAGTGTTACATACAGGGTGGTTCAAAAGGTCATGTCCAAGCGGCACATGTGGATGTGTCAGGTCACGAGGAGCAAGAATTGCATAGGAAATAAGGGTCGTAAACGCGATCGTGACCGTGATGCAAAGAAAAGATAGCAAACGGTGTAAAAAGACCTTTATTTTACAAAAAACTTAATCGAAATATAAGACACAAATGAAAAATGTTACAATTCATAACAAGTGCTCAAAATATGCCCCATTAGCCATGATGTATGTTTCACATCGGCGCTGCATGGAATCGCGAACAAGTTCGAATCGGCCCTGTACCATGGCCACCGCGATCCCCGGACCTAATTCCCCCCCCCCCCCCTGGATTTCTACCTCTGGAGATTTCTGATGTACGAGACATCCGTTTCATTGACCATGGATCTCATGGCACGGATCGCTGAAGCGGCGGCGCCAGGTGTTCAGGAGACTCCTAGTCAGTTGGAACATGTTCGCAATTCCATGCGGCACCGATTCCATCACGGCTAATGGGACACATTTTAAGCTCTTGTTATGAGTTGTAACAGATTTCATTTGTATTTTGTTCTTCAATTAAGTTTTTTGTAAAATAAAGGTCTTTTTACACCGTTTGTTACCTTTTCTTTGCATCACGGTCACGATACAATTGCACCGTCACGATCGCATTTCCAACCCCTATTTCCTATGTATTTCTTGCTCCTCATGACCTGACACATTCAAATGTACCGTTTGGACATGGCCTTCTGAACCACCTTGTATATATATATATATACATATATATATATATATATATATATATATATATATATATATATATATACCGGGTGTCCCAAAAAGGACTGACTGATTTTAAAATTCAATAACTTCCAAACGGTGACAGATATTAAAAAAATTCTTGCAGGAGGGTTATGCATAAAGTCAAAAGTTCTTTTACAGTGATTTTCGGTTTTAGTTCGAATAACAAACAACAGATGGCACTGTAAGCAATAGTCGCTAAATACAGGCTCGATTTTTGGTCCTTTCTGTTGTTCCATGCAGAAAAAGGAGATGGAAATGTATTATCCGGGCCGCGAAGTACCAAAAATCGAGCCTGAATTTAGCCTCTATTGATCGCAGCGCCATCTATTGTATGTAATTCGAACTAAAATCGAAAATCACTGTAAAAAAAACTTTTGACTTTATGCATAACCCTCCTGCAAGAATTTTTTTAATATCTGTCACCGTTTGGAAGTTATTGAATTTTAAAATCAGTCAGTCCTTTTTGGGACACCCGGTATATACAGAAAGATAGATAGGTAGATAAAGTCATCAACTGGCGGTGGTTTTGGGTTCTAGGGCTCATGATCGACGTAGGTCTGGAAATTTTTTTCAAAAATTCCAAGAAATTGGAGAATTTACTAGGTAGTACGAAATCTGCCTAAAAGGCTTTGTTAGAAGACTGACACAGGATCGGAATTTGAACAGTTCCAAGGATTTTATTTTTATCTGGAATTAATTTAATATTTTATGTGTCATTATACATTTATATTTAGTTTCCGAATCTTTCTGGAAAGATTTTTTTTCTTTTCAAAATCAACGTATGCAGAAGTTTCTATTTTTGTGGTTTTATTTTACGCCAAAGTCGATTTATACCAGAGTTTTTGATTCCTTCCCCCCCCCCCCCCAATTTCTCCTCGACCTAGGCAGGGTCATTTTATACGAGGTGCTCTTATACGGGAGTACACAACATACAGCAAGTAATTCGAATGCTACCAGGGCTGCCACAGGCGACTTTTTTTATAATTCTGTTAGCACCAATATTTTTCTAATATAAATTTTTAAGTATATTTCTCTTGCAAAAGTTATTAAAGTGTGTGTTAAGGATTTCTGTATTAAGAAAGTGGCAGTTAGAATTTAAAAAAAAGCCACTTGTGGCAGCCTTATGCTATGCTCATTCTTAATGCATTTTTTAATGGTTCATTATCACAAACCATCACCTTATCGAGTTAACGGCTGAAATTCCATGATTAGTTAAAACTCGAGTCGCATATTAAACTGCAACTGGTCTTCGAAGTCATATATTGGTGGAAAACATCTGCAAATCCGATTTTAGCGGTTGACTAGTAGGTTTACCATTATGTTTTCCTGCTCCCAGTCCTCCATATTTTCATACCTTTGGATACAGGAAAACACAAAGATAAACCTACTGATCAATCACTAAAAGCAGGTGGTTTCCTACAAGATATGACTTGACAGACCAGCTGCATTTTAATATGCTAATTGAATTCTGTCTAATCCTGGAATTTCAGCTGTCAATTCAATGAAGTGATGATCGGTGCAGCAGCCTCCCGGTAATTAAAAATCTGTTTTAAGTTTCCATAAACAAAAAATTAAATAAAACGAAATATATTTTTAAATAAATTCGAAATAAACCGAAACATATTTTGAAAATAAATTTAGCTTCATTTTTTTCTATTTATTTGTGTTTTAAAAATCATTGAAGTGAAATTCAGCACATTTATCCATTATAAAATGTAAGCCGAAACAGATTTCCAGAAAGAAAATATTTATTATGACAAAAAACTTAATTTTTTTAAATATAAAATAAGCAATACAGTTTTATTTGCAGATAAATTCTTAATCATTGGCTGTTTTTTTTTTTTTTTTTTTTTTTTTTTGCTGAAAGAAAATTGCGTTTTTATAGGCAGACTTTTAAATTGGTTTTGACACACAAAACGCCTCGGGAAAATTAAACAATCCTTCAAAATTTTATATTATTCAGCATGTCACTTTTTCTTTTAACAAAATTTGAAAAAAAAGAAAATATTATGACAAACAAAAACTCAAATATTTTTTGTGTTAAGTTTTCAGGAAAGTAGCTTTGTGTTATGATGATTTGGCAATAGACCAAAATTCATTTTTTTCCTATTCTGCTAAATGAGTGTGACAAAAAAGAAAACTTTAAAGCTTTGCAAATTTTGAAAAAAGATCTTTTTTCAGCATTTTTCAAGAGGGATAGATAGATGAAAATTAATTGAAATAGAAAACAATGTAGAAAGATTGATGGTATTATATTAATTCTTCTTTTAAGTGGAATTTGAAAGAAAAAAATAATTGGATTTTTTTCATTTTCAAAAAACTGTAATCAACGTGTCTATAATGCAAGATAACGTTTTCATTAAATACATTCGTTTATGTACTGATTAGTAAAGAAAGCGTTAGTATACGGATGATGATTTTTTTTTTACCATTCAATATGATTGTGTTTGATTTAATAAAGTGTATTTACGTATTCATAGTTTGTTCCTTTAACCTGCGGTTTAGTTACGCTATTTTAGATAACAGACCAGATGCTATTGACAAAATGTTGCCTGAGTGAATTTGGGCGTCTTGGATGTAATACAGCTGGCTCAATTGGTAGAGCATTGGCAATTAAAGCCGGAGGTTTTAGCTTCGACTCCCAGCATGACACTTTGTCACTCGGTTGGAAAAATTACGACCCATATGATATCTTTGGGAATTAGTGTGATTGCATTAAAATAATCAAGAGGATTGCTTTAGTTTGGTCAATCTATACATGCACGAACATGCTCTCTTTTCGCTATTCTATTATTTATAACTAGTTGACCTGCTCGGCATTGCCCGGGCCCACGATAATATTCTTAAATGAACCTTAAATTTGTATGATTTTATATCTTTAACTCAACTTTATCTGAAATACATGCCCGCTGATTATGTGAAAATTCGGTAAAATCTGATATTTAGCGGTGAAAAGACTCGAAATAACTGAAACAGGAAACGTGGAGGGGGGGGGGGGGTAGTAGCTTTCCAACGACTAGATAATTTTCATTCTAAAATATTAATAATCCTGGGTAATAGCCTTAAGTATACATAAAATCAATGTTGAATTCAGACATTTTTCTCCAGAAAAGATTTAGTGTTTTTGTTTTTTCTTGTAACTCCATAGGGGATTAGGCGATTACGATGTGAAACTGCGGCAAAAGCGAAACATTTCCTCCTTGTGTTATTCTAAAGAGTAGCCTTTTTCTTGTGAGGTGTTTAAAAAAGATTTTCTTGAAAACGTAAATGATATAGTAGACAGCACCAGCTTCATACTAATCAGAAACCTTTCACTTGTAAAATGGGTAGTAAAGGATTTTCTCACAAAATTAATTAATGTAATGAACTGTAAATCCATACCACAGAGAAGCCATTCGCATATGATGTGTGTAATCTAAATATGACTATTTAGATATAGTGGTATTCAAAATCTGTAATATTTGACACCTATGCACCCCTAAGACGAGACATATATGATTTATGACTATTTTGTCAAATTAAAATTTTATAAAGCAAAAGCATGTCCATGAATAACATTGACGTCATATTGATGGTAGGAACAACACCAATAACAAATTTTGCTTTTACTGCATTTTTGAAACTTTGAAACATCACATATTTTAAATTTTTACACTGCTGAATTGAAAAAGAAAAAAATGTATTTTCAAATACAATTTGTTTCAAAACTGGACCTCGATTTACTGGCTTTTTATGGTTTTTAAAATAATTTTCAATCATGATTATTTTTAAATCCGCGTGCAACCCAATTACAGAAGATTAACGAAGAATTCAGGATTACACTGACAGGTGCAGACACAGTCAGCAGCACGATTGAAGGCAGCTGTGATGTTCATGAGGGTTTTTGATAAATACTGCGGTTAATTATTTTTAAAAAAAATGAAATATTTGCAACTCAGGTGCATTCGAACCTGTCTTCGTCTATCCTTATAAAAATTTGTAGACCTTTATCTTCTATAGATTTCCCTAGTCACCACCAATAGACAGAAGTTCAGACACGCAAACAAAAAAAAAACTCTTTGATTAACCTAGAATAAGGAACTCCGCTGGCACAAACTAGACTAAATTGGATACGGAAACAATAGAAGGTTGTCAGAAAAAAAACACTATCTCTCCTTAAAATATGCCGTCTGTGAGCAAAAATAAAAACAAAAGGTAATGTTAAGATGAGTGTTTTTGTAGAATTCAAAGAAGTCGTGGATTTAGAAATATTCATTTGAAGTGAGTGGCTTTTTTGTTTAAAAATTACTTGCTTGGATTTGTTTTACTTCCGTGTGGTTTCCTTGAAGGAAGAAGGCTTTTCAGAAGGTGGCAGCGGTTTTTCTTTAGCCAATATCTCCTCGTATATTGACGCATGCAGAATTGTTGTAAATTAGTATGCATTTGTTCAGGACCCCATTAACCTTTGAAGCTATGGGAAACACAGTGTTATTTCGAGGCCATCTTTCATTCGAGAAGAGTTTCTTCAGTTCGACATGCCCGGAAACTCATTAATGCTACAAATATTATTCAAATTAAATACAAATATTATATTATGGAAATTTCTCGATTTTGATTGGTTGGACAACTCTTTTCATTCGAGTAGAGTTTCCTATATTCGATATACCCGGAAACTCACCAATGCTACAAATATTATTAAAATTAAATACAAATATTATATTATTGAATTTTCTCGATTTTGATTGGTTGGACCTCTTTCATTCGAGAAGAGTTTCCTAAATTTGACATACTCGGAAACTCACAATTGCTACAAATATTATTCAAATTACTACAAATATTATATCATTGAATTTTCTCGATTTTGATTGTTTGGACGATAACATTGCTGGATAAATTGACGACTTTGGTTGGTTGGACGAACTGAGGAATTATGATCATGTGATTGAAACTAACTATTGCATGAAAGGTATTTTCATGAAACATTTCGGAAAATATGTATATACATAAATGAGCTAATAATTGGAAAAGAAATTAGAATTTTGGAATGGAATTAACTCAATATAAAATTTGGGGCTCACAGTTTTCTCAATTTCGGCCCCCTACAAAATTTCTGGGAAAGCACACGCGTCTCGTATTTATTTATTATCAGGGCCCGTATTTGTTGTGCATGAAGATCCTTGTCATTGGCAATAGCAATATTGACAGTTGAGGGAATCGCAAAATATTGGTTTGATCCTTCCTTCATTTTAACGGAAATTGTACATTAGTCCCGCATGCCCCTATGGCTGGTCCGTTGGCGTGAATTTTCAGCGTTTTTTAGTGATAAAAAAGGAAAATATCTGAAAATTCATAAAATTGAAAATATCATATGGTTTTGATTTGTAGAGGAATGGAATTTTTACTGTTTCCCTTGTTAGAATAGTATTTTTCAACCCTTTTTATTTTACGGGACTCTACAGTTGAACGTTGTTCTCATACGTGCACCTATAATTTAACTTACAAAGCACATTTGAAATATTTTCAAAAGAGCTGAAAAATGTATACATCTTTTGATTTATATATTAATACAAACAAAATGTTCATTAATGGCCAAACATTAAAATATATATTTGCTATAATTTTCAGTAAAAATGACAGCAAATAACATGCTTTAAAAAAGTATTCACTCTTCTACTTATTACATTTTAACATTAAATAAAGTAGCTGCCCTTCATATCACTGTAGAATATATTTCTTGCAGGATTTCATTGTAGGGTAGGCCTATTTTGCATTTCCCCCAAAGAATTTCAGTGGTGATTGTTTCGTTTTGTATTAAAGTTGCTTTAGTTGGAGAAAGTTTTATTTCACACAAATGTGAGTTGGAAATGGAACAAGCACTTTATAAGGATAACAGTACTTTTTGCGTAATATGTAAAAAACACTGTTCTGAAGTAATGAAAGAAAAATAATTTATTGAGTATCTTAAAAAATCTTCGCGGTGCAACTAAGATCCTTTCGTGGCGCATCAGTGTGTTGTGGCAGAGCGGTTGAAAACACGTGTGTTAAGAGTATGTAGAAAGTGTTTCTAAATACAACTTATAAGACAAAAGGAACATACAAAAATTAATATTTATTGACTTTTACAAAAATAACAAGTTTTACGTAAATAGCTTTTCATATGATGAAGAAAAGCATTTTAAATACAGTAAACTCTGTCTAAGGCGGAATCGTTCGGGATCAAGAAAATTTTCCGTTCTAGCCAATATTCCACCTTAGACAAATTTTACTCTATGTCTATGGATTCGCAGGGACTTGTAAATCTTTCCGTGTTAGACAGATTTCCGTCTTACAGAGAGTCCGCCTTACAGAGAGTTTACTGTATTTTTGCAATTAGAACCATAACCATGCATCTAAAATTAACGGTTTAGAATCATCCGTTGATCAACGATAATAATTGACTCCGTGTATAGAATCAAGTGCAACGTTGCTTGATTACTGAATATTTTCCTTATAATTGTGTATCAGAATTTATTTAAATTTATAAGTTCATACTTTGTTCCTTATTGAACAAAACCTTAGAATAATAATAGTATGCAATATGTTTATCAATAATTTGTCTTATAAATTTATAAATCTATCATTAAAAATGTAAAATGGGTGTTATCTACCATTGTTTTCGCATTTAATATTCCATGGTGCCTTGTAACAAATATCCGGGAATTTAATGTATTTGTTTTTTAATTTCCGGTACAAATGCTGGAAAGAAAATAATTTCTTTTATGATCAATTTACTCTTTTTCTTTGGTGCTATCAATGCTCTCAGAAAGAGTATAAGCATTTAAGGTTCAATTTTGTGCATCCGCCGCAAAGAAACGAAGAGAGTTTATCACTTAGGCAAGATATCGATAAAATCCGAACTAACCAATGAGAGAACTTCTATCAGTGATTACGTCACAGGAGTCGAGTAACTGATGTGTCCTGGCTATTCTGTCAGTTTGGCTTTATTTTCGATACACTTTCAAAAGTGGTGAATGAACAGAAATCCGGCAAAAGCTTAAGGCCTCTAAAAATGAGTTAAGAGACTAATAGTAATTTTGGTATTAGTTTTAAAATAAATATACGTATTTAATAAATTATCTAAATTGGATACCTCAGACAAATTTGAATCCCGAGATTTATTTGTATTCTAAATGACCGCAAAAACGCAAAAAGTGGTTTTGTTATTTTTTCCTTCCTATCTCTCAATTACCAATATTTTCTTTTTTATGCTGTCAGTATTTATTTTATTTTCTAGCATAGTTTCTGAAAGGTCATCATTAATACATTAGTTATGTTACCTGAACATAATTCCCCCCCTTCCTTCTATGTCACAGGTTGTCACACACGAATAATATACCTCTTCTATTGTGACGTCTCATTTTCTGCAACTGTTATTTAAAGCTAATTTTGATTAAAATAACATCGAACTTTATTATATTTTTTGTGCTAGCTATAATCTATTGGAATAAATAATAAATACCATAAAAATGTGAAGATGTGTGTTTTTACTTAAAGTTGTTGCAAGGCAATATATTTGCCAATTTGCTCATGTGTTTGTGATTTCATCTTTATTATATATGTATCTATCAGGGGCGTAGCTACAGATATTTTTTCGGGGGGGAGAGTTCGAAAATTTCCCAACTTGAAACAAATTCCTCCAACATTCAACTAAAGTGATATACACAAAGTGTGTAATAATGATAATGAAGCTTATGCATAAAAAATTCCTTTCCAAAGAAAAATTTTGAAACTAGAAATATAAAAATTCTAATTATTGGTTTGTTTAATAAAAAAACAAACACCCGTTTTACTTTCTTCTGTCTTTACAAGACGAAAGTATTGAATTCGTAAAAAAAATCTACAACTGGTTTTCGACGATTTGATACGTTTTAGAAGGTCCTGAACATGATTTGACTGATTTTAGAAAATGTCTGTCTGTGTGAATGTGACACAAATTTTGTTGGTGCTTTATCTCAAGAACTAATTCGCGGAATTTTATAAAACTTTAGATTCAGTTATACCTTGATAAAAATTAATGCTGATTAGTTTTTGGTGTAAATTACCCAAAAGGTGGCGCTGCTATGCTGTATTTTTCACGATTTACATGATTTTAGCGATAGTTATATCTCAAAAACTGTTGCACAGAATTTGATCAAATTTCATATGCTATTAAACCTTGACATAATTTAGTGCTTATTAGGTTTTTGTATATATCTGTGGCATTGCTGTATTGCAGTTTTCACGATTTTCACGATATATCTGAAAAACTAATGCACGGAAATTTAGTCAAACTTCATATTCGGTTACACTTCCTTATTGGGCTTGGGTGTATACTGTCCAAAGGTATCGCTTTTGAGCTCTTTGGGTTTGGAATTTTGGTTGCAGACATCTAAGAGCATAGGTGTCGAAATTCAATGATTTGTTTGAAAAATGCGGTGCTTCTATCTCCTTTTTAAAGGCACACAATTAAACGAATTATAAATTAAATGCACACAATTAAACCTTTAGAATTCATTATTATGTGCATAGAATTGTTATTTAATTTTAACATTGTGATTGCAAATTTTGAAGTATTAACATGTATGGGATAGAATAAGGTTTTGGGATTGGCACATCCAAATAATTTTCATTTAACATCAATTCTTTTGATCTTCAATCAAGCTAATTCTGATGAAGCTAACCTAACATCGTCCAGTTTAATAAAATCCACTATTTCAATTTCACATTTTAAAAGTATTATGCTGTCAAGTCTGTCAGGCCTCATTGTAGCTTGCAATATATATTTATTAAATTTTTATTTGACTAAAGATTCTTTCATTAGATGCAACGCCATAAAGATAAGCTGCTGTGAATGTTAAGGTATGAGTATATAGTTTGACAGTGTGACCCAAATAGTCTTTGGATTTCATGGCATCAGAAAAGATTTGTTAAGTGAGTTGGGATTTGGTTTATTTCTATTTGACTCTGCAAGTCATGTACATCCGGTTTCTCATATCCAGGGGGAAACATTATTAACTTTTCTCAGTTAGTGATACTCAAATTTGCCTTGCACAATTGCAATTTAAATATGGAATGTATTGGTGCAATATTCTCCTGATATAGGGAACATTGTCATTTAAGCCCATTACTAAACTGCCGAAATTTTCTTGTATTTCTTATAACTCTTCCCTGTAAAACTTATGTCTATCAATGTCCATTGCTATGCTATTATTTTTATCTATTCCATTTGGTGAAACCGTTTTCCCACGGCGCTTTCAGAAGCCAGCTTATTCAATCACATCCTAATATTCATAATTGTTTATGAACTTGTCTATAAGGAAATCTTTATTTCTTCAAAATTTTATTCAAGTGCAACCTATCAGTGTTTATGTCAACCTGTATGTCGATTTTTTTCTTCAGTTGATGGACTGCATTCATGGTCATATTTCTGTTCCAAATTCAAATCATCCACTTTTTTACCTTTTTCATCCTCGAATGGATTTTTAGATTCTCCAAAATCTTGCATGAAAACTCTTTTCCTATTATGAAGGGTTCTTTCGTGCTAAGATTTATAGTCATTTTTTAGAACAGCTTTAAACACACAACACTGGACTTTTGGTTTAAAATTTACTAAACACCTATAAATATAAATGAACAGGACATATATATATACTATTTCCGCATACAAATAAAGGTAAAATGTAGCAAATTTATCTAAACTAACGACTTCTTATATTCATATTTGCTCATATAATGCTTTTGTCATGACAGCGAAGGGTTAACTAATTTTCGGAGCAAAAAAAATCACGAGAATGAGTAAAATATTGTCCAAAAATCGCAAAATTAGTGCAATTTGTGAAAACTCATCAAATCTTCTTGCCCAGCTGTGTTTCAAGTAGGTGACTACATTCCTTTCTGTTGTGCTACAAGTGATCTCCAATTTTCAAAAGAAGCTGCAATCCCTTTGGATTAAAATAGCTGGATTCTCTTTTGGGAGGGTGAACGTGAACATTTTGAGAAAGAAACAAAGTTTTGAAGGAAATAACGGAACTGGATAGTCAGCTATTGGTGGATAGGAGTAGAGAAATTTAGGTCTGGTAGATGTATAATATTTTTGTAGAACTGAAAAATACAATGATAGATTGAGTGTGTCTGATTTCTTTTTTTATTTCTTTTGATAATTTAACTTGCTTACTGTTACAATACTCAGTCAGAAACATAATCTCCAAAACAATAAAAATTTCATAATGTCTCAAAAATCCCGAATTTCCCAACTCTAAGCTCAAATTTCCCAACTTCACAAATATTGGGGGGGAGGCCCCCCCATACCCCCCCCCATGGCGACGCCCCTGGTATCTATATACATATACCCATAATACCCGTGAAGATAAGAAACATCTTAAACGCACACACATAATACTACTATTAATTTCAACTAATTAATGCTATTAATTGCTTTAATTAACTTAATACCATAAAGTTAACTCAATCCTGCAAAGACGAAAGAAATTCTGTTTTAGAAAGGTTTCTGTCTTAAAAGACATCTCATTTGTTATAATTATATTGTATTCCCTTTGCCGACCATGCAAATTTTTCATTTAATGCAGGATTCCGTTAAATGCAAGTTTTGTTTCCAGAAGTTTTATTGCATTTATATACGAAAGTTGTTATTTCTTTGAGAGTAGCTGTCTGAGTTTAATAGTAAAATAATAGTAAACGTAATAGTAGTAGTACTACCACAAAAGATTTGAACATTTCTCCTTTTTAAAGTTATTCAAATGAGGAGGAAGCGAAAGTTCTATTCTCAACTTTTGAAATTATAATTATTCTTTTCCTCTAAGGAATATATTATGAAAAATTTTATGCGTGTTCTCTCTATTGAAAAATTCTTAGTTTCAAAATATGTGTTCGCAGTTCCCTTTAAGTGTATTCGAAAACTTGCATAATTTTCTTACTGCGTGAAATGATTAAAAATTATTGAATGTTCGGATTAAAACAAAACTGTAAAGTATTATGGAATTTTTCTCTCCAAAGAATTGTAAGTTTTGATCGAAAAATTTTCTTGTGAAATCAACGTGTGGATATTTCAAAAGACAGAAAAAAATAATCCATATGTTTATTAAAGGGAAATCTTTAAAAGATATAATTTTTCAAATGTAATATGCAATAATCGATTTCAATTCACTTAATGTAATTTCAATAAAACTCTTTTTGAATGAAAAAAGTTCATAACTTTTTTTCTCTCTTTCATTCCTCTGTGAACATTTTCAAGCAAGAGAAAACTAATTAAATATAAAATGTGATTTCTTATTACATTATTTTATTGCTTTATTTATGTATTTATAAAAACCACAATCTAAATAAATGTTACACACTGGAATTCAAAACTGCTCATCTGAAGGAGATAAACATTGATTATTGCCCACCCTCGTTTCCCCCTGATTGGGTAAAAAACCGCTTTTTTCTAAGATTTTTTATTGCTTTAAGTTACCTGTTCCTACGTTCGGAGAGCTTTTTTTAAAAAAATGTACAATATTGAATAAATACACATACAGTCGAACCTCTATTTAACGAACCTCTATTTTGCGAATTTCTCTATTTTGCGAACTTTTCCTTGGAACCAAGAATATTTTGCGAATTTCTTTGTAAAATAACCTCCAAATAGCGAAGTGCATTCTCTATTTAACGAACTTTTTCTTATGATCAAAATTTTGTTTTCTCCCCATTTCTCAAAATATTTCTGGACATTTCAAACTTATTCTTTCTTTAAACACATTTTATGATGTTCAATGGCCTTGAACTGGTTTTACCAGGTGCCTTCTTTGTCAGCAGTGAGAAAGCGGTAAGTACGGAGGACGAAGACGATAACCCCTTAGAGTAACTTTAAAAAATGTGGATACAGTGAGAAATAAAGAAGAAATTAACCATGATGTGCTGATTGATGATTCTATTTCATTTAATTCTAAAATTGAGACCTCGGAAACACTATCCGAATTGGATGTTTTCGACAGTGTGAAAAATAAAAACAATACAGCAATGAATTATGATGAAGACGAATATGATGATGTTGGAAATGAACATGATGCAGGAATTAACAAAACTTCGTATGATGAAATGCTAAAATCATTTGACATAAAAGAATTCGACGCGGATTATAGTTAGAAGAAAATACGCATGAAGGATTTTTGGTGCATTGCAAAGATGCGAGACGTATTATGAGAGAAAGCACTTTTTAAAAGAAAAAACTCAGGCAAAATTAACAGAGTTTTTCAGAAATTAAATTTAAGGACGCATATGTTAATGTATGGTTAAAATTATTTGTTATAATAATAATAAATACGATAATGTCATTAAAATTCGTTAATTTTAATGTAAAACTATTTACTTTAAACAGAAAATACAGTGTATTCCCGGACAATGTTTCGTTTTCCTTGCAGATTTCAAAGATTTAAACACATAAAAAAATGAATTGATGATGGATATTGGTGGGTAAAATAAATAAAACCAATCGATATAATTTATTAAAAAAATGTGATTAATTACTTTTAGTAAAAATATATAGTGTTTATGAATTTAAAATCTGTTTTATGCAGTTTAAAGTATTTTAAAAGGTGAATCTCTATTTAACGAATTTTCCATATAACGAACTTTTTTCCGGGATTTAGCGACTTCGTTAAATAGAGGTTCGACTGTATTTTTAGTTCAAATGGTAATACAGAATTAAGAAAAAACATAAAATCCTAACAACAAAACCAAATTTCAAACCAAAATTTTAAAACAAATTTCATGTTTTCATTTCAACTAAATATATTTCAATTTCTTTTGTACTACGACTATCACACTTACCTGTGTACTGAACTAGAAGTCTTACAATACCTTCAAAATTAACTGAAATATTTCAAAATATGGCCAAAAAGCATATTTTTTTTATAAAAAATTATCATTTAAAAAAATATTTGAGTATCTATAAAATAATTACATTATCACGTAGAGTTTAGATTCTAGTACACAACATAGTGAATAACATGGCAAGCATTCTGAGAAAATTTCACTTAAATATGTTTAAAACATATTATATGTCGAACATAGAAATAACGGAAAAATTGATTTTTCAAAAATGGAATTTAAAGGTTTCTTATTTGTATTGTTTCTTATCCATAAAATCGATCTAGAAGTTTCAATCAAGACTTATTAGTGTTTTTATGTAAAAAACGTAAGAAAATCATCCATAGAAACACAATTAACATTTTTCCTGACCTTCCTACGCCCGCTTCTGCTATTTAACTCATTACTTCATGCTTATTAACCCCTTGCCTGTGGAACATATTTGAGAAAAAACGTGCCAAAAATGGATTTTTTTTTTCTCTGAATGTTTTGAATGAAATTTGGGAAAAACTGCAAAATTACAAAAATCCGACAAATGGTGCGAAACTGCCGAATTTTTCGCGGGACGGTATCGCCATCTATTGGGAAAATGGTAAATTACATATTATGCATTGGACGAATTGAGTTCGGGCTTCACGGAATGGAATCACCGATTTTTCTCTTACACGAACTCGGGTCATGCATTCCAAAATGGGCGCATTTGCGTTGCCCGAACTGAGTTCGGGCGTCACAAGCAAGGGGTTAATTTGGCCATACCTCATTAATAATCTCATCTTTTAATAATCTTAGGAATAAAATTAAAATAGCTTTGGAATCTTAAAAGATTATTCTTTCAAATAGAACAATAAAAAAATTTCGAAATTTTGTCTCAAAACAGCTATTTTAATCTAGGCAGATACTTTAATATAATAAGAGGATAGTTCAAAACCATTTTTTAAAATTAAAAACTCCTAAAATACTTTTTGCATTTAATACATATTTTTAGATTGCCCAGTAACAACACTAAAAGCATCTGTATATGAAAAATACCAGTAATCCATTCAAATAAAGTTTTGAAATTTATCAAAGGCACTATTGTCTTATTAGCCGCATGCCAGAGGTTAATTAGCAAAAGAAATTTGAAAGACTTCGATATTTACAGCAGCCTTTTTTATACTGAGTATTTTCAGTGTTTAAGCACGTAGTTCGATTACATGTATGTTAAATTTGTGTTTTATGTATATTATTTTATTTATTCACTAGCTAACCCACCCGGCGTTGCATAGACTCTTGATGATAACTTCAAGTATACCTAAAATCGATGTTGAATGATTTTATATATGTAACCGAAAATGTTTCAAAGCGATCCTAATTCAGTTGGGTCCCACTGCTTTAATTTATTTTACACCCGCTGTTTTGTATGATTTTTTATTTTCAAATGAAAGTCTATCCAAACAAACTTGAGTTTGGGGGCCCTATTGCCCGTATTTTGTACGTTTTGTTTGCAGGGGTTTAACAAAAATAGCAAAAAGAAAAAGCCAATCTCGCACTTTGTGTTTTCTTTGCTTGCGGGCTTTTGAAAGTTGAGTATGCGCGGGCGTGCTCGTCGATTTTCAGAAAAAAGAGTGCGTTTTCGATAAGTTTTTTAATTAATAACTCGGCTAATTATAACAACAAAATAAAAAGCTGAGCCTCAAGTGCAACAGGACCTGTCTTGGACTACCCACACCCAAATTTTCGGACTTGCACGTTTGGTAGATTCGGTAGTACCTTCGGCTAACCATGGCAGACAGACACACAGACAGAGCGAAACTTTCTTTCATTAGTATAGATTTATTTATTGATGAAGTGTTAATTTTGCTGTGAACTATTAGCCGGAAACAAAAGCTAAATTATTTACATTGTTTTAAGTGCAAACGGGCTAATCTTTCTCAATCGAGCTACACGCCAAACGGTAGATTTTTTAAAAAATTCATGCTTGAAAATTGTTTTAAAAACACAAATAGTCAGTAAATTGAGATTCAGTTTTAAACAAATTCCATTTCAAAGTACATCCATAAAATTTGCGTCACATACAAATAGGCACACAAACACACGGACAGACACTTTACCAAAAACAGCCAAATCGTATTCAGGACCTTCTAAAACGTATAAATCCGTTGAAACCAGAAGTAAAAAATTTTCACGAATCCAGTAGGATAAAGTGCCCATATTTCGTCCCCCCCCCCCCCTCCCGGTCACTTTTAGGACCTAAATGTCGTAATTTTCAATGAAAACCTACCAAATTTGGGTTTTACATATACTAACTACCCACGTCAGTGTTCTGGCTGCCGCTCGCCTTTGCGCCAAATCGCGACAAAATTCTTCATTTGGCGAGTAAATCAACAGTCAAATTCGCCAAATTGCGAGTGCTCAGTTTGTGTGTTTGTGTATGTGGTGTGCTAATAGATTCGAGATTCTTAGAAGTGTTACTGAACGATTGATGTCGCTTTACATGTTCAATCGCTCCGTGCCATTTACATTGCTCTATATATAGCGATTCTGACACAACACCAATTTAGTTTAACAACAGGCAAAGACACAGAAAGGATTTTGCGATAGGTATTTCCCTATTGTCAGTTAATCATTATCTATGTTCCAGCGTCGCGGCAGTAAAAACAAAATTACTCGCATTAAGCGCTAAATAGAGAAAATTTTTGCTGGAATGTGGTTTTGAAAATAGCCATTTACCATACTATTTATTAAATGTATGGAAAGTATCATTGGCAGGTGAAATTGTTACAATCGGTTTAGAGTTGAAATCTCATAGACATGTTTAGTGTATATTTTCACAATGGTAAATCAAAGATTGCTGTATTTAATTTTTATTTAGACAGCTAAAAGAATGTCTGAAACATTTACAAATTTAGGAGACATTTAGAATGTCTGAAACATTTACAAATTTAGGAGACATTTAGAATGTACTTATTTTTAATAGTTTCGGTAGCGGATATTCGAATTTCTATTATATAAGCAATTACAAAAACTTAGGTTATTTTAAAACATATTGAAAAAAAGGGATACAATAAATGATTAAGATAGATTTTTTAATGTTTCAAGCCGAATCTATTTTGCTAACATTTTTGTTCATTTGGGTACTGTTTTTAATTTCTTATTCGCCAAATCGCTAATGTTGGTCAAAAGCCAGCGAGAACACTGACCCACGTACATATAAACATAGCAAATATCGCACAAAAAGATTTTAACAATGCGAAAAATTGTTTTTTTTGGAAAGTATCTAAAAAATACAAAAGAAAAAAATGGTTCCAATTTCGTACCCCCAAAAGATACGCCGAAGTTTAACTTGTATCTGAATCAAAATTTATTTCCAAATGAGTAAGCAATTTAATTTACATTAAAGGCACAAAGAAATGTACTAATTATCAGTGGAAGAATAACATAACGAAACATTAGCCATCCAAACATGTGAAAAAATTGTCATGAAAAAGCATTCCTAATTTCCTCCCCGGGACGAAAATAAGAACTGCAAGGGGGACGAAATTGGGACCACGCTACTTCCCAATATGGCGGAGCTTCAGTTCCCTTAAGATGAACTGAGTGTCCTAAAACTCACTGCTGTCTGTATCTGCAATGCTACTGTCTGCATCTTACCTACGTAAAATACATGCAATGAATAAGAAATAAATACTTACAGTAAATAACGTCAACAAACGACGTAATAAAAACTCAGATGTTCTAAAAATAGGAAATTCGCTGTATTTAATTTATGTATGCATCTTGGCGAACGAAATTTTCAATACTGACCTCTTTTAACTTCCGTTCCATGTGCCTTGCGTCATAAGTGGTACCACTTTCACAGAAGCGAAGAAGTTAAGGGGGACGAAATTAGGAAAGGGGATGAAATATGGGCACGTTACCCTACTTTTTTTCTTGCTAAGGATAGAAGAAAAAAAAAACTATTCTAAACCTCTGGAATTATATTTGCTCCTTTTCCCCTAAAATCATATTTTACCGTTTTATGTGTTTCTATCTATTGAAATGTGCTTCTGTCTCTAGCTTAGAGTTAAAATATCTACTCCCTGTTCTCTTTATGAGGATTGAGATCTTGCGAAATTTTCTTACTGCACGAAATTATTGAAAATTACAAAAGAATGCGCGCATCAAAATATTTATAAAGTTTATCGGAATTTTTCATACAGAATTTTTTTTTTCTGGTGACATAGACGAAAGATTCAAAGAAGATGATTATAGTAAAACATCAAAAATTGTTCAATATTTCGCCCTTATATGGCTATATGTAGTGTAATTATAAAAAAAAAATACCTTTATGTAAGAGATTGAGCGAATATTCGGTTTCGGCTCAAAATCTGAGTTTCGGCGAAAATGCCGCCGAAAATTTGGTGGAAACTATCTGTATTCCGAAAATCTCGTTTCTTCCTTCGGAAATTTTCAACATTACTCATTGATTTGAGCTGTAGAACAGTTGCTGAACAGTTGAGCTGTTGCTGATCAGAAACTGTATAAATTAGAGACTTGAAATTTTGCATACTTAAACTTATACCGGAATACCTCCGACGACAAATCATAAAATTTGTAAAAGTCTTATATTATTTTAATTAAATGAATTACTTGTAATTTAATGACATACGACCATTTTTGCAATGTAGATTTTGAAACAAAACCTTAATTTCAGTATCTTTCGCGTGGGATAGATGGCTCCTTGGTAAAACATATTTGCCTGGCAACAAAAGATTGCTGCTTTGAATCTAGCCGATGGAATTCGAAATTTTTTCCGCGGAATAAGTTTTATTATTTAATAGATTCCATTTTACAGAATTTTTGTAACTTTTTTTTGTCATTTTAAGGACAAAAGTTATTGTAAAACATTTTATCAATTATTTTTTCTAATTCAAAAATTCCTTTATTTGAGAAATTGCGAAATTTTAAATTGACTACATTCCATTGTCTGATGGATTTACTTAAGGCTGTTCTTAACTGCCCTGCTAAACACGCGCAAAACGTTTTGACACAGTTACAAATTCCTTTTTTAACGGAAAACTATAAAATTGGAAAACCTGGCCATGGAAGCGATTCCGAATCGAACTGTTTTTTCCCTTTTTGGATTCATTAATTACCTATGGAGTTATAAGCATTTTTGATCACGTGACAAACACGTTTTTCGCCCGCTCTTGATTGCTTATTCACCATTCGCGCGGAAACTCTGTTCAAAACGTCCACTTTGACGCTATTTTCTGAACGATCTATTGCATTTGCAAAAAAAATGGAAAAAACAGCTCGATGGCATAGTTTCTGAACGACACCACCAGCTAGTTTCATGCATTTTCGAACAAAAATAAATTAAAACTTATGTCAGAAAGTTGCCCTTTTGGATTTGAGAACTCTCTTAAAAGAAATTTCGTTTTTTTTTTTTTTGGCATTTAAAGTTTTTTTTTTTTTTTTTTTTTACTAGAATTAAATCATGTAATTAAATATGTGCTACGGCCCACGAGGGAAAAAACTTTGAATATAACCGTTTTAGAGGTATAGTTCCAATTGTAAAAATATGTCAAATGTTACTCCTTATCGTATGAAAAGCCAATTACTCGTATGTCAAAATAGATGCATTTTTTAAAGTTAAGAGTTAATGTTTATACGGTTTCCTGGTTCCTATAAGTTATATTTAGACAAACTTTCTCCATGACCTAACAATTTAAACAGTGAAATTTTCCATCTTCTACGACCAAGATTTATCGAGTTATGGTACATTAAATTTTATGAATTTTCAGCGTTTTCTGACACTAATTATGCGCTTTTCCGATTTTTAGTACTAGAATGGCAGAAATGATAGGGAAAAAACGATGAAATTTATCAATACAAAATATATTTACAAAATATTTTCTCTTTATTTTCTATTTACATTTTGCATTTATATTTATAAAATATTTTGTAAATATAAAGGCAAAAGTTCAAAAGTTATTTAAAGAAAAAAGAAACACCCTTGTTGAATTTATTATAGCGCGGCATGTGATACAGTCCGACACGGTTAAGGTGCTCACGCTTAATACGCGGGTTTTTTTTCCGATCCTTTGAACATCGCCCATAAGGCTATAATGGAAAAATATCAAGTTTAATATGGGAATGGTTATTACGCGATCCCGCTTAATACGCGATAAATTTCCAGTCCTTTTTGAGGCAAAAAACCTCGCTTAAGACTCAAACTCATTGATCGAAATCAGAATTCTTCCTCTCTTCTCCAATGTTTCAAATTTAGGGAATTTTTTTTATTCCGATAAAATAATTATTTCCAAACAGTAATATTTGTTTTATTTAATAAAAAATTATTTAAGGAGAAAATTATAATTTGTAAAAAGTGGTAGATATTTGAATAAAAAAAAACCCGCTAAATTAGCAACACTGCAATTTTCCCATTGAATTCATTGTCCCTCTCTTGGTGTATGCGTTTAATACATGTATGTTGTAGAGAGAGATAGACGAATTCTGGATGCTCAGATAGGTCATAAAAATTATGATTAAAAGTGATTATACCTATTGTTTTAGTGAGGTTTTAAATGTACAGTCGTAGAAAAAAAAAAAAAAAAAGTAAACACCCCCTACTAACTCCTCAACAAATTATCGTAGAAGAAAGTTACTGGTACCGAACGATTGGAAACAAAGTCTATTTTTAAGTGATGTATATAAATTTGCTTAGGGGGCCATATGCATATTAAAATGAACCATACATTTGTTTTTTTTCAATAGCATTACACAGTTCTGATAGCATAAATGTCTACACACTTCAATTAGTCTAAAAACAAATTTTTATACAATTCGTACCATAAGTTTCCGAGAAATTAATTATTTTAAAACAAGCGTATTTTAAGGACTGTATCCAAATTGAAGTTCGGTACTTGATTGTTAACTGAGAGAGCTCCCTTCTTGATCAAGGCACCTTAAGCAGTCATTTAAGCCTGTTAGATTACAGGATAGCATAAGAATTCAAAATATTTAGTCACTTCTATCATAGACGGCCCCTTAAAACATCATTTTGCCGTTTTTAAGCATAATTTGAAAACTATTTGGAAGAAAAATGTGAAATTTTGGATTTCTATAAAGCAGGACTTAATAAATCTGAATCTGTCAAAAAACCTGTAGTTTGCAATTAATAATTTTTTTGAATATTAATTTCATAATTCATAATTTATATCATAAAATTATAAAAATTGCAAATTCATTGTATTTATGTTTGGGTGTTTTAGTATTATTGCTACACAAAAAATTAGTTCATTAAAAAGTAAAATTTCAGGAGATATTGATGAAAATTTGAAAATGTAATTTAACATTAGAAGCACTAAATTTTGAATATTTATAATTAAAAAACTTATCATTCAAATGACTTGAAATTCGGTGTCTAGGCATAGTTTGAACCAAAGATTTGAAATATCTCATTAAAATTGGGTATTGCCATTGAAAAAAAGGAAGTTTGGATTCGTTTTAATATGTAGATCCCCCCCCCCCCCCTAAGCAAATTTTATATACATCATTTAAAAGTGGACTTTATTTCCAATCGTGCGGTACCAGTAACTTTCGTCTACGATTATTTGTTGAGGAGTTAGTAGGGGGTGTTTACTTCTTTTTTTCCCCCACGACTGTACACTATATCAGTATATTATGTTTTATATTGCATGCTATAAGGAAAAAATGAAACTCGCGAAGATTAAACAATACGACTGCGGTTGTATGATATGTTTTCTATGTTTTGTATACTTTTTGCTATGCCAACAATCATGGAAGACGGTAGTATTCCGAGTGACGCAGCCTTAAGCCTAAAATCGTATCGTATCGTATCGTATCATAGAATTCGTAGATGGCGGAACTCATATATACAGCTAACTCGACATCAAAGAAAACGCGAAAAGCCGCCTTTTAATAACTCAGCAGATATATGTCTTATTGTTCTGAATTTTCTAGAACAGTCTTATATCTGCAGTCTAATCGTATACTGAAATTTTTACATTTCTACGTGCAGTATATTTTGAGATCTAAATAGCCATTTTTAAAGTGAAAACGTTGGTATCATATCGAGGAAGTTCCTAATTTGAAAATCTCGAAAACGGTTCTAACGATTATTTTTAAATTGATACATAATATAAATGTGATTAAGGCGAGGTGAATAACACTTTTCTTTTTTCTGGGAAAACTCTCGTTCGTTAAATAATTCGATTTTTTTTTCTCTCGAAAATGACACGGGCGATTTTTTAAAAATCAAATAAATATGTTTCAGATGAACCAAATAACAATTTACTTGTTTCCATCAAGACTCTTGTTCGTTTTATAATGCGCATGAAAAATCGGACTATATTTCTTCGCCATTCTATGGAAATTTCACCGAAAATGGATGACACTGTATTCATACACATGCTTTCTTTTTAACCACTTTTGGGGAGAAAAATTTTTTCTTCCCACTGGCTGAGTGGCTAAGGGACATCGTTTACTGATCATACGATAGGCAGTTCGATACTCCTTGAAACGTGTTTTCACATGTGAGGCAGTTCGATACTCCTTGAAACGTGTTTTCACATGTGAGTGTTTTTTTTTTTTTTAAGTCTGCTAGTTGACCATTATTCACAGTTCCTTTGTAATTTTTTTAATTGCTATTAAGTTAAATAAAATTACAATTATAATGACGCCAATTTGATGATGATTATTTCTTGGCAATTTTTCAACAATAAAAATATTACCATAAATTTTATAAATATATTTAATTTCAATCACTTTACAAAAAATATACATTAATAATTATTATTTGAATATAAATCACACGATCAGAAACGTAAAAAAACAATTCATTTCAGCTCTTCTTTTTATAATATCATTTTTTATTATTATGACGGTCAATCAATATATAATCACTGACATCCATAATATTATTATTATTATAATTATTATTTTCCTTGCATAAAAGCTATTGTGATGTAATAATTCTTTTATAATAAATAATTTAGTTGAAATGTTTTATTTATAAATATCAATGAAGCTTGATTACAGTTTACATAATAAGCATATCAGACTTCTGGTGTCGCCATCTTTTGACGCAATTGCGTAGTATTATAGAGAAATGTTTGATAAAAACGTCTATCCATCTATGTAACTATCCATCTATGAAACACCATCTATGTAAGGATTTAATAATTATAAATTAACATTTTGGATTTATTAATTTAAGGATAAAGTGTTTTTAAAGGAATATCAAATGAAACCCTCTGTGCGATCTGCGATTATACTTACCCAGTTGTTTTTATATACAAACTGCTATAAGGAAAATTGTAATAAAATAGTAAAAATTAAATCTGCATTAAATTCCATAAGTATCTTTTTTTTTAATCATTTTATCACTAACCTCAAAAAAGTAATGATATCAATGCAAAAACCCTTGACGGGTTAAAAGTTTCTGACGCAGCACTTTATCTTATGCTCTAAGAATTTTAAATATGGAACTTAAAAATACTGATATCAAATTTTGAGTGACGTTATGCTATTTCTTAAAAAATATATTTGTATTTATTTCATCATTTTATTTTTGTTTTATTTATAATCGCATGTGCAAAAGTTATGTTCTACATGAAAAGCTGCATAAAATTTTATTCGCTGTTGCTTTATCATTTACATCTCTCATAAATTCAAAATATGAGTTTTAAAAGATATGATATAAAATTTAAGTGACGCCTTGATGTGACTTTAAAAGGTTTGTTTTAAAATTCAATTTAAATTATTTTTGACTTGGTTAAAATAATTTTTTACATCTACACAATACTTTTAATTTTCCAATTCACTGTTAAATATATCACTTTCATTGAATCTATACTATGCATTGAAATGTATTTATTTCAATAAATTGATTTATCTTTTGTGTCACGCTATTCAAAATTGTGAGTAAGATTTATGTAAATGGTTTATTTGCGTCATTGTGTCCAAAATACATGAAATGTATGAAAAAGGATAGTTTGACGCAAATAAACCATTTACATAAATCTTACTCACAATTTTGAATAGCGTGACACAAAAGATAAATCAATTTATTGAAATAAATACATTTCAATGCATAGTATAGATTCAATGAAAGTGATATATTTAACAGTGAATTGGAAAATTAAAAGTATTGTGTAGATGTAAAAAATTATTTTAACCAAGTCAAAAATAATTTAAATTGAATTTTAAAACAAACCTTTTAAAGTCACATCAAGGCGTCACTTAAATTTTATATCATATCTTTTAAAACTCATATTTTGAATTTATGAGAGATGTAAATGATAAAGCAACAGCGAATAAAATTTTATGCAGCTTTTCATGTTGAACATAACTTTTGCACATGCGATTATAAATAAAACAAAAATAAAATGATGAAATAAATACAAATATATTTTTTAAGAAATAGCATAACGTCACTCAAAATTTGATATCAGTATTTTTAAGTTCCATACTTAAAATTCTTAGAGCATAAGATAAAGTGCTGCGTCAGAAACTTTTAACCAGTCAAGGGTTTTTGCATTGATATTTTTTACAGAGAGATTAATAAGGATGTCTTTTTCTTATATTAAAAATGAAGGACAGATTATAATGGCACTTATTATCCCACGTAGTAAATATGGTTTTAATAGCTGGATTGTATACTTCAAAATTTTAATACATTTTCTTTGTGTTAAAAAAATTAGTCTGGCAAAAAAATCATAATTTTGTTTAGTTATTTATTGTAGCGTATTAATCGACCATAAAGCCATGTTTGAATCCATATTTATTTTCAGTTATTATTCTAGTCGGTCTATATAAAAGGAAACAATTAGTTAAAGTTAAATTTTAATATAAATATACATAAACGACATAATTTTCGACTGTAAATACATAAATGAAGGCTCTAAAATTCATTTAGAGGATTGGATATATGCAAATGAGCCCAGTTTCTGCAACATTATATAAATTACGTTTAATACGCGATTCCACTTAATAAGCGATTTTGGTTCATTCCCTTGAAACGAGTCTTAACTGGGTTTGACTGTATTTAAAAAAAAAAAAAGAATAATGCATTATAGTCAGCTTATTGAATATTTTTATAATGTCACAAATACGAAAAGTACTACTATTTTCATACAATTGTTTAAAGGCAAAAATTTACGCTGCAATATTTTTTATAGATACTTTACATAAAAAGTCAATAATTTTGTCTTCGTAAGAGAAAAATTGTTAGTGTTTGCTAAAAACTAATGAAGAACACCAGTATTTTATAAAGAAAAATTAAAAAAAAAAATGAAAGTGTCAAAATCAGCAAATTCATGAACATTCAGTTTCTCAATGTTGGAAAAAAATAGAAAAGTTCTTTAGAACATACTTCTAAAGCATTTTATTAAAAATTATCACTCTTCCCATAAAAAATAGTGCATTAATTAGCAAAAACTTTTAAAATAAGTCATTTAATTAATAAAAACTTGTTAAATCCTGTAATTTTTGCAAGCGATCCTTAATTAGCTGTTATATCTTTAGCAGTTAATAGGGTGAATAAAATTTCATTTTAAGATGAAAACGTTCAGGATTTTTTTAAAAGGCTCCTTAATCTAGTTTTGCTCTTAACTAATTCAAAAAAGGAGAAAGTTGTCAGTTTGACTTAAATGTATATTGTGGAAAAATGTAATTTGAGACGGGTGTTTTTTTGTTGAGAAAGTATGTTTTTCAAACTATTACATGTTAATTTTATTATGGTTTGATAAAAGTTTTCCTGGTTAGTCACTAAACGTAAATCTTTCACAAAAAAATTTCAAATTGTGCCGAAATTTAATATAGTCGAGATAGAAAATAGCATTGGTAAATAGAGAATATAGAATGGGCATTATCAGCGTTATGTACAGTTCGTTTCAAAAAAAGAAAAGAAAAAAAATACACCCTTCTTTATCTTCGGACTGTTTACAATAAAAGCACAACAGAAGTATCATTAGAATCGTTAGGTACTACAGATAAAAAAGGTATATTTTATAATAATATGATTGTAGATTTTAAAATAGTATTCTATTAAATATTAAAAATTGTATCAACATTAATTTTCCAGCTGACAACAGCCACTTTTGTACACTATATTGGAGCTCCTGGAATCAAATCAGCCTGGAAAAGCATACAGTCGTGGAAAAAAAGTAAACACCCTTTACTAACCCTGCAACAAATTATAGTAGAAGAAAGTTACTGTTACCAAACGATTGGAAATAAAGTCTACTTTTAAATTATGTGTATAATATTTGCTTAGGGGACCATCTACAAATCAAAACGAGACCAAAATTTGTTTTTTTCAATGGCCACACCCAATTTTGACACTATATTTTAAATCTGCGGTTCAAACTATGCCTAGATACTATATTTCAAGTCATTTGTATGATAAGTTTTTTGAATTATAAACATTCAAAATTTAGAGCTTCTAATGTCCAATTACATTTTCATATTTTTATTAATATCTCCTGAAATTATAACCATGATGTGATAGTTTTTGTATGCTTATAATATTACAAAACCCAAACATAAATAGGTTGAATTTGTAATTTTAAAAGTTTTATAATATGAGTTATGAAATTAATATAAAAAATATATGAATGATAAAAATGATAAAAGTCTTCTTTGTTAGTCATTGAACGTAAATCTTTCACAAAAAAAAAATTCAAATTGTGCCGAAATTTAATATGATGTCGAGATAGAAAATAGCATTGGTAAATAGAGAATATAGAATTGGCATTATCAGCCTTATGTACAGTTCGTTTCAAAAAAAAAAAAAAAAAAAAAAAAAAGAAAGAAAGAAAGAAAGAAAAGAAAAGGAATTAGAGAACAGGAATTCTGCTTTTTCAGAATTTAGTGTCGCCCCCGACATCTCCATTACTTCATTTTCTTCTGATGGACTGGTGGCTTCTATTATTATGAAACAGTCATTATAAATGAAGCGTTTAGGTGAAGATGAAAGAGCAGTCGTAAAAAGTTAGAACTCTGATATTCTTGCCAGAATGGGGAGAAATAATGGCCATAATTTTTATTTTATTTATTTATTTATTTATTTATTTATTTTTTGTGGCTGTTTCATAATAATAGAAGCCACCAGTCCATCAGAAGGAAATAACTCGCTTAACCTACAATTATTCGATAGATTTATATTTGTTATCTCCAGCTTTATGCGAATTCAGAAGTTCCTTCCAAGAAGTTATCAAATTATGCTTAACACATTCACGCCGGATCCAACATTCATATTTTTCGCTGTGAGGCGGCGCTCGAATTCATGTTTTGCTTCATCTGGCGGCACAGTACTTTCGCTTTTTCAGATACTGTATGTAATGACACGCCCCTCTCATATTTATTAAACTGAACTCGAATATAACAAGCAGAGTTGATTGTGAATGTCTGAAAGTTCGCAAGGAATAAGCAAATTATTTAGAGACATGATTTTATTGAGTACATATGTACAAATTTAATATAAAAGGTCTTACAATCTAAAGAAATATGGACAACATGATATAAATGAATTTTCTGTAAAGTAGAAGCCACGCCCTTAGTCAATGATATTTTTCGATTGAAAACGAGAATTCTCGTTTCCCGTCGTGAATGTATTGAGTTTATAATATTGAATTGTTTTTATTACTGAATTTTCGAATATTCAAGTGTGACCCACCTGTAGTGCACGCCGTATATGGCATAGTCGAGATTGACCCACTTGCAGTGCGTGCCTTCTATTTAACAGTGGAGTGTGACCCACCGGTGATGCACGCCGGCTGATGCGGCAGTCAAGCATGACCCACCGGTGATGCACGCCGCCCGATGGGACAGTCAAGCGTGACCCACCGGTGATGCACGCCGGCGTGAACGTGTTAAACAACGTCAAAATGATTGTTTAAGGGGTCTTCTATGATGTGCAGAAAAGCATAATTTGTAAATAATATATATATATTACTCATTTTATTGAAACATTTGGACTGACAATACTCGAAGTGAAATATATTAAGCGAGTGAAATGATCATATTGGTAAGAAATAATACATTAATAGGAGTGACTTAGTCTTTCTTTAGCATTTCAACAATCGAGTACCGAACTTCAATTTGAATACAGCCCGTAAAATAGGCTCATTTTAAAATAATTACTTTCTCGGAAAGTAATCGTAAGAATTTTATGAAAATTTGTATTTAGGCTAATTGAAAGGTGCAGAATTTATTTATTATGTCAAACTTGGGTATTGCTATTGAAAAAGACAAAGTTTGTGTTTGTATTGATATGTAGATGGCCCCCTAAGCAAATTTTATATGTATAATTGGAAAGTAGATTTTATTTCCTATCGTTTGGTATCAGTAGATTTCTTCTACAATAGTAATTTGTTGCAGAGTTAGTAAAACCCAAATTGTATATGTAATTTGGGGTGCTTACTTTTTTTGGCCACGACTGTAACATAGTTTGTACATAGGTATATATAAATATTAAACAGACATACATACAATAAATACAATAATCCTAACTGGAATGAAAAATTAGCCAGAACCAGCAATCGAACCCGGGACCACAGCATTCCAGGCTGTAGCTCTAACCACTGCATTGTACGCACGAGCATTGTACTTAAATGTTTGGTAACGGTGAGGCATACAAAATAGTTTAAAATCGTGAAATAGTACAATTCTTTCGGAAAAAATTGAAATATTTTGGTTCGAAATCTTCACGTTAGTAAACAACATGGACCCAAACATTGATTAGAGTAATTTTATATCCTAAAAATCAGAAAAACGATTCTGATATGTACGCAGTATTTAATTAAAAGAAAAACATGGAAAACCACTATATTGTAATTATTTTACATTGAGCGTTTTTCCTTTCCCTTATTTTATGTAAATTATTTTACAGTATTTTCCACATTTATTTCACTGATAAATAAATATTTCTTAGAGAAATTTCTTTCCTAAAATGAATAAAAATCAATCCGATAGGTAAATATAATTTACTTTACGGAATAGCTTTATGTTTTCTAAAAATAAAATAAGAGCAATTTCAATTCTCAGAGGAATTTTATTTATTAAAAAGAGAAAAAATCAATTCTGAAACATATATATTGTTTAAAATATTGAATATTATTATCACTTTTTGAGTGTCTTTTTCAGTTAGTATTAATAAAAATAGAAAAAAGACTTCTTATCCAGTTTGTAATACAAACTAACTCAAACTTATTCTTGTTTTATTTTTTTTTTACATTTAAATTCTTTTCACATTATAATTTTTTGCATTTTCCAACACATAAACTTTTTCAGAACAGTTTTCAAAACATTTCAAAATAGGACAGATTTTGATGTAACAATATTATATAATTTATGCGTTGGATTTCTTAAACATATTCAAACAAAATTAATAGCAATATCGGAAGTGAACCACTTTCAAGAGAAACATTCTTTGTAACTATCCACAAACATTTGAAAACGATATCAAAAACACAAACACTATTCACTTTTTCAATAGATGGAATTTTGAATTACACTTTTAATACTTAATTTAAATTCTTTCACAATGAGTTTTTGAACTTTTCTTTACAGTTAAATAAACATTTCTTAGAAACTAGTTTCATTCTACTCCTTTTAAAGATATACTTTTTCATTGTTTACGAGTAATTACATTTTCCAATTACTTGGAAACTTCAAAATTGTTATTCTCTGCATGTCCTCTATGTCTGAAGTCAGGGGCTCGAAATGGAAAAATCCACGAACAGGAACGCAATTTCAAAATTATTTTTGACTAATTTTTCTTTTTTGAAAGTACAGTAAAGTCCCGATTATCCGAGTTCCGCTTAACCAAGTTTCCGCTTTAACCGAGTTATTTTTTTCTGATGGACTGATTGATGGCTTCCATTATTATGAAACAGCCATTATAAATGAAGTGTTAGGTGAAGATGAAAGAGCAGTCGTAAAAAGTTAGAACTCTGATTTTCTGGTCAGAATGGGAAAAAAAATGGCCATAATTTTTTCAGAAAATCAGACTTCTAACTCTATACGACTGCTCTTTCATCTTCACCTAACACTTCATTTATAATGGCTGTTTCATAATAATGGAAGCCATCAATCATCAGAAGAAAATGATCCATTCCAAAGGCATAAGGTCGATTGAAAAAAAAACTATTGAATACTTTAAACAGAAAGAAGAGCCTACACCTGCAATTTTCATGACACTAATAGAATCAGATAGCTGCTAATGTGTACGGTTTTGTTACCTCTAAAATTGAATACAAATATTTGCCCTATTTAATCGTTGACAATTGTTAGATTTCGGCGAGTGAATTAGGCAAAATTTACTGGTAAGTTTTAGAGGCTAGAAAAAAATCTTAAAAATTGGTAGCTATGCAGTAGTAATACTGCAGCAAAATTTGATATTCAACAAACAAAAAACTATCAAGGGCTTTTTCAAATAAACAATTACGTTCCCCGTTTTTCTTAAAAGTAACGGAAATGTACATCAAAGAAATGTTGCTAGTACCATAAAGATTAATGGTTTAAGTGAGAATTTATACTTCATCTCCTTAAATGGTGACGATTTGTGTAAATCCGGTTTATCCGAGTTTTTTGCTTATCCGAGGTGAGCTTGGTCCATATTAACTCGGATGATCGGGACTCTACTGTCGGGACTCACTTTTTCAATAGATGGAATTTTATATTGCACTTTTAATATTTAATTTAAATTCTTTCACAATGAGTTTTTGAACTTTTCTTTACAGTTAAATAAACATTTCTTAGAAACTAGTTTCATTGTATTCCTTTTAAAGATATACTTTTTCATTGTTTACGAGTAATTACATTTTCCAATGAACTTGGAAACCTCAAAATTGTTATTCTCTGCAAGTCCTGTATGCCTGAAGCTACTCTTTGTACCAGAGTGTGTTAACAACTGAAAACACTAAGAAATTCTGGCGCGTTGCCAGACTTATTTTCCGTTATTTTACTCTAGTTATATACGTGCATGTAATAAAGGAAGAGTAATTACGAAGACTTTAAAATTTTAAATAGTGTAAAAGAATGTTTCGGGTTCAGTTTGTGAATTTAAAAATATTGAGAAATCTTTAAGTAGCCTTTTTTATTGCCCTCTTTATATTGGTTGTTTTGCTTTAAAATTTTGTAAGAAATGTACAAGAAAATGAAAAATAATCTTAAACAAATCGCATAAGTTATGTTTAGAAAATTGTTATTTGTTTATTATTATTACTTTAACAGTTTGTTTATTTTTATTTTTTGTATTTTTGAAATTTTTTGAGTTACCGTTAATTTTTAATTCAGTAAAAGAAAAATTTAAACGCTTATTTTATCTAGAGAATGATCATTATTATAAAATAATATTTGACAGTAGTTTACATCTTTACAGCACTTTACAATACTTTGCATCACAATAATTTTTAAATAGCATTTAAAGAAAATAATAACATGTTAAGGGGCTTCGTTTCATGTTACTGTTAAAATGTTATTACTTTCAAACTTCAATGGAAGAAAGCATTGTAATCGAATTTATTTTCGACTTCCTGTTTTCGACGGATTTACACGTTTTAGGGGTCATAGATTCCCCTAAAAATGTTTATACAAAATATCTGTCTGTTTGTCTGCCCATGTGTCATGTTTCGCCAATGTACCATCGAAAAGTGTATGAAGTTATGCATAGAATTGAACCGAATTTTTTGTGTATGTTTTTGGCTATGGCAAGCAAGTCTTCTCTCAATTTAGAAAACATCCGCCCGAAGGGGGCGCTGTAATAGCGATGTTTGGTCCATTTTTAGTATTGTATCATCGAAAAGTGCATGAAGTTATGCATAGAATTGAACCAAATTTTTGTTTATGTTTTTGGCGATAGAAAGCAGGTCCTCCGTGAATTTGGAAAATTTTCGCCGGAAGGGGCCGCTGTAATAGTGTTTTTAATACAAATTTTCATAGTTCTATTGTCCACCGCAGGCTCGTGCACCGGGTGAAACTTCGCATCTTGCTAAGCCGGCTATTCGCAAACAACTGATGTACAACAGAATAACGAAAAACTATTGATGTTATGATAAATGTCATGAACATGATGAACAATATGATGATTTAGCGTGAAACCCTCAGTTATAGACGCCTGGCCAGTAACTACTGACAATTAAGCAAATAAGTATTTTCTTGTAAAATTCTGGAAAATAATGTCATCTATTGCTAACTTAAACACTTGGAGTCAATTTATTCATCAGCAGTAGGCCCAGAACCTATTCAATGAGAAAGAAACTTTTGAGAACACAAAAGTGCCATTTTGAGGTAACCCTCTTCTTTTTAGGTAGATTTCGTATGAAATACTACCTATTACATTCTCCCCTATGTTTGAATTTCTGAAAAGTTTTTGCAGATCTACACCGATCATGACCCCTAGAACCCAAAACCACCCTCAGTAAAAAAAATTATCTCTCTCTCTCTCTCTCTATATATATATATATCACTTTCTTCTGACACGATAACTTCCACAATTCGGCAATTCTCTTCCAATTCTCTTCCACAATTCTCTTCCAAACTGATACATAAAATCAAAGGGCATAAAATCTCGGTCAAGTTCGTTAATTGGCAAAATCGGACCAAGGGGATGGAAATAGGGAGGGGTTTTGTGAAAACCGAAAAAATCCCATAACTTCTTAATTTTTGTACATATCAAATCAGTTTAAAGTTTTTATTACTTCTAAAAATAGGGCCAAAATTTTATGTATCACAGATTTTTGATAAAATTAACTAGTTGGATGTGCCAATCCCAAAACTTTCTTCTATCTTATACATCTTAATATTTTAAAAAGTAGTTACACATGTTAATACTTCAATATTATTAGTTCAATGCTATACCAACTTTCATTTTCTTCTTAAATTTCTGCTTCAGTCAATTAAACGGACTAAAAACGAGTTAATCTATATCATGATATTTGTTAAAATTAATAGTCTTTCCTTATTCTGTTGATATCAGCTGTTTGCGAATAGCTGGCTTCGCAGGAAGCGAATTCCCGCCGCTGCGCGAGCCGCCGATGGACAATAGAACTACGAAAAATCAAGAAAAGTATACAAAAATCGCTATCACAGAGCCCCTTTACCGCGCAATATTTCCAAATTCAAGGACGACCTGTTGGCCATATCCAAAATTATGCACAAAAAATTTGGTTCAATAGTATGCATAATTTTTACACTTTTAAATGGTACAATAAAGAAAATGGCACAAACATCGCTATTATAGCGCCCACCTTCCGGCAGATTTTTTTCAAATTCAGGGAGGACTTGCTTGCCATAGCAAGAAACATACACAAAATATTTGGTTCAATTCTATGCATAACTTCATACATCTTATTGATGGTACAATAATAAAAATGGCGCAGACATCGCAATTAAATAGCGCCCCCTTCTGACGGAATTTTTTCAAGTTCAGGGAGGACCTACCGACCATAGCCTTACACATACACAAAAAATTTGGTTCAATTCTATGCATAATTTTATACAGTTTTCGATGGTACAATAAGGAAAATGGCACAGACGTTGCTATTACAGCGCCCCCTTCCGACAGATTTTTTTCAAATTCAGGGAGGACTTGCTTGCCACAGCCAGACACATGCACAAAAAATTTGGTTCAATTATATGCATAACTTCATACACTTTTCGATGGTATAATAATGAAAATCGTACAGATATCGAAATTATAGTGCCCTCTTCTGGCGGAATTTTCCCAAATTCAGGGAGGGCCTTCGTGCCATGACCAAAAACGAACACAAAAAATTTGGATCAATTCTATGCATAACTTCATACACTTTTCGATGGTACAATATTCAAAATCGCACAAAAATCGCTATTACAGCGCCCCCTACCGGCGAATTTTTTCCAAATTCCGGGAGGACCTGCTTGCTATAGCCAAAAACTTAAAATAAAAATTTAGTTCAATTCTATGCATAACTTCATACACTTTTTGATGGTACAATGGCGACGGACGCATGGACAGACGGACACACGGACGGACCGACACACGGACAGACAGACATTTTCTATAAACAAGTTTTTTGCGATCTCTGACCCCTAAAACGTGTAAATCCGTCGAATACCGGAAGTCGAAAAAAATTTCGATTACAAAAATGGGCTCAAGGGGCGCAAAAAATAGGGTTTTGGGGAGAAAAAAAGCATAACTTTGTCAATTCTCAAGATATCAAATCCAATTAATTTTATTATAAATCTCCTTAATATTATCTACAACTTTTGTATTCACAAATTTTTGATAGGACCAATTCGTACTGCAAAAAAACAAAAAAAATATTAAAACGAAAACAAAAAGGGGGAGTTGAAGAAGAAATAAATCCATAACTCCGTCAGTTCACAAGATATAAAATCCCCATGAATTTGTCATATATCTTCTTAATATTGTCTACAACATTTATATCGACAAGTTTCAGATAGGACCAATTCTTACAGCAAAAACAAATTAAAAATACATAGAGGTTGAAGAAAAAAATCATATTATTAAGGGTGTATTCAAATCCAAACTGCTTATTTTCTTACTCATTTTTAAATTCATTTTTGCTCTCAAACGCATCCAATTGGTAGATTCTCTTATTCAGAAACTATATAATGTACCGTAATGATCGATTTTTTGATAGAGTCAGAATATATTTTTAAAAAATGATGTCAAAGTGGGCATTTTTAACAGAATTTCCCGAAGCGAATGTGTTAGAAACGAAAAATATTGTCGTACTGAGAAAATAATGGTTTATAAGACAAGTTTTAAATAAAGGTATATATAAATATTATACAGACATACAAACAATAAATACAATAAACCCAACTGGAGTGAAAAATTAGCCAGAGCCAGGAATCGAACCCGGGACCACAGTATACAAGACTGGTACTCTAACCACTTCGAACCCGGGACCACAGTATACAAGACTGCTACTCTAACCACCTAGTGGTTAGAGTAGCAGTCTTGTATACTGTGGTACCGGGTTCGATTCCTGGCTCTGGCTAATTTTTCACTCCAGTTGGGTTTATTGTATTTATTGTTTGTATGTCTGTATAATATTTATATATACAGGGTGTCCAGCGAATAAGACCCTGATTTCAAAATTAAATAACACAAAAACAAAGATCAATAGAATTATGCGGTAAACGGTTTGTTTATTAGCTAAGCTGTAAAAATGTTATACAGAAGTTTCAAACTTTAGTTGCAAAAATCGTTAACAGATGGCGATGTAATCGCAATACTTGTAAATAGCTTCGAAGTACAGAGTACTAGCGTCTCATTCCTAGATTTGCTCCCTACGGAAAAACGAATATTGTGAAAGTCCATTTTTTCATTGGGGTGATGTGCAGAAGTGGAAACATCTGGTCACAGAATTATTGCATCAGCTTTAATTTTAGAAAATTTCAATTAATAGAATTTTCAATAAAAAGTTTAGAAATCTTTATAAGAACTTATTAAATATTTTATTAAATTCAATCTTTAATGCCATATAATTATTTAAATCAAAATGCATGTATTTAGAAATTTTGTACTTTAATTTTTTTTTTTAATATTTTTAAATCACGGCATAATATTTTGGTATTATTGCTTATACCTGAATTATTAAAAATAAAAAAGTAATTTTTCACTTTTAATTTATTTTTAAATCACGGCATAATACATTGGTTTTAGCACAACACATATATTTCTTTTCTTTGTAAACAAAGTTTTAGAAACAGAAATTATGCATTAAATTTTTTTTTTTTAAGGAATTGATGATAAGTCTTATCATCAACGTCAAAGCAAAAGTATTTTGGATGCTACATTCCTTTCCAACACTTCGAATCCTATCGCTAGAAGCTGCACCATATTTCTGTGCTCAATTTAAAAAAAATGAAATTGAGTTTTTAAAATTAAAATTACTTTTTTTAACTTAATTAAGTTTTTAAAAATAGAAACTTTGTATTTTTCATTCAAACTATTCTCTACAATTAAAAAAAATGATTTATGACTCATTATTATAAATGCTCAATGATTTTTAAAAAGGGGTTTCTTTTAGCTTAATTAAATTTTAAAACCAGAAACTTTGGATTTTTTTTATTCAAACTTTTTCACAGTTTAAATAAATATTAAGAAGTAAAGATTTCCATTTTTTTCAAGTCCTCCTCTACTTGGATTCGATTCCACGATCTACCAATTACGAGAGAAAAGACATACCACAGAGATACTGGTATCCGGAACGAAGTAGCTTATAACAAAACTCTATTCTGTCAACACATGGCTCCGCTTCTGCACATTACCTAAATAAAATATTTTAATAAGTTCTTATATAATGATTGCTAAACTTTTTATTGAAAATTCTATTAATTGAAATTCTCTAAAATTGAAGGTGGTGCAATAATTCTGTGACCAGATGTCTCCACTTCTGCACATCACACCAACGAAAAAGCGGTCTTTCCAAATTTTCGTTCTTCCATTGGAAGCCATCTAGGAATGAGACGCTAGTGCTCCCGACTTCAAAACACAATGTATAGGAATTGCGCCATCTGTTAGCGGTTTTTGCAACTAAATTTTGAAACTTCCGTATAACATTTTTACAGCTTAGCTAATAAACAAACCGTTTACCGCATAATTCTATTGATCTTTGTTTTTTTTTCCTTCGCCGTACTTAGGTGCAAACCGCCTAAGCAACATTTTCTTCTGCTTCTTTTGCCGCCCTCTGCTTTCCTCTAGCTCAACTAGGGGCTCCACCAAGAGGGGCAGCGTGGGGCATATTTATACTCTTGTGCTTCTTGTACTATCTTTCATCTTATTCAACAAAAATTGACTATTATTTATTATTAGACTTATTCTTTATTGTTTGCCCCACCTTTCGTCCCCCCACCCTATCTATAAATTTTGCAACTTTGTTGCAAGTTGAGCTAGAGACTTCGTTCTTCTTTTAAATTATTACTATTAACATTATAAATTTGTCCCACTTTAAATTTTTCTCAAATTTCTCATATCTTTTACATTTTCTTTAACTTTTGACACTTTCTTGTTTATCATGCAATTTTCACGTAACTTTTACTTAGACAACTACACTGTCCCACTTTGATACTTGTATTTATCTTTTTCATTTAACCTTCATAGCTTAACAATTGCATATTCATTACTTGGATTTTTGAGTCTTGTACAGAAACTTATATCAACATGTCATTTCATTGTCCCAAGCAGTATTCTAGATTTTACCATTTTTCCCTAACTTTTGTCTTTTTTTTTTTTTTTTTTTTTTTTTAAATAATTATGCTAACGTTCTGATTCTTTTAATATTCTTAAATCATTGAATGCTCAGGTGATTCCACTATAGTCTTGCAGGTTTAATCATCAATTTGCCAATCTTTTGATTAATTTTTTTAATAATTTAGATAGGGTACTGTTTCCTTTTACAATCCTTTTCTTACTACTTGCTTAGGCGGTCCCATTGCAGTATTTCAAGTTTATAACAACATAAGTTTATCATTTGTTACATTTTTTTAAAGTACTTTAGGATCTGATCCTATTTACATTCTGTAACCCACTGTTATATTAGATGGTCCCAATGCATTTTTCTAGGTTTTTACATATTTCAACTTAACTTTTGGTTCTTTTATTATTATTATTATTATTATTATTATTATTATTATTATTATTATTAAATTAGCTAGGAAACTGAACCTTTCTAAAATTATCAACCATTTGACTGCTTAGAATGTCCCAGTTTCATTTTTCACTTTATCTCGTACATCACTGTTACTGTTACTTTTATATCATCCATACAATTGTGGACTCATCTACAATGTTCTCGTATATAACTAATCTATTAGGGTAGTATTCATTACCATAAATAGATTATGGTAACGCGTAGTAAATATTTGCCCATCTTAATAAATTCTTTCTTAGGCTAGCGCGGCGGGACCTCTTTATTTTATGTTTAGTAAGTAGTGTATATTTTCATTACTTTTCTTAATCATAATATCATGTATTAAATCAGTCCGGCAGTGGTTTCATTTTGCTTTACACACAGTTATTGTAGGTTTCTTCAGTGTTTCCTCAACCACCGGCCTCTCGCATCTTTTTAGGGAAGTGGAATAGAATTCTAACTTGTTACTGTAAATACTGTCATTTGTTATATCCTGTACATACTCTGTTTATATCTATAATCATCTTAATCTGTTTTACTTCATTTTATATTGTTATTGATTAGAGTACTTCTTGGTTGACTGTTCCGTATTTATAGTCGAATAAGAGTTATGCTATAATATACTGTCTGTTAATGTTACACAATCTTTTTGCCTGCGTTTTCCCATCTGCTGAATAATAATCGTTTCGTGATATTTGATTTTTCTTATCCTTTGTGAAATGTGGTTGGAATAATGGAGTGTAAATATTGCTATTATCTGTCATATTGCTTTTTTTTAATCTAGAATTTTTTGTATATAATTACATCACTTTGTAAAGTGATGTATATTCAGTGGATGTGGATTTTTGACAGGTATCCAGCAGCACCAAATATTGGAAGTTCATTATGCACGGGAAGTTTTAGCAACATATTCCATTTTTCATTTATTTTGGCATTATCTTTCTATCATTTATTCTTATTATTTTTCTTTTATTTTTCGAAAAATGACCCCACTGTTCCAAATTTATTTTTCTTAGTCATTTTCAATAGTTTCGACTATTGGTTTTTGCTTTTTTCTTTCTATATACCTTTCTTTCAAAGATATATAGTGGGGGGCCTAGTGATCCCCTATCCTTTATCCTGCATATAAATACTTATTATCTTGCATTTAAAGAAACTTAAAAATCTTGAAAAATAATAACAACCTAAATAGCGTCAAACCCAGTCGCTGAGAAAAAGTAGCTGTGGTTAAAAGGAATACCGAAAAATCTAAAATAACTAAAATTAGTGAAGTAAAAACACTAAAATCACTAGTAAAATACTAAAAAGAAAATTCTAAAAATCCAGTAAAAAATTCCATTCAAACTACTAGAAGTAGAAAAACTGAAAATAACTGTTACATCTAGGAACAAACGCTGATAAAGTATTTGACTCCATACAAAAACTGATAAAGAAAAGTAAAGGACAAAAGCACACAAAATGAGTTCATCATCAGAAAAAGAGGAAGATACTCCAAGAACAACGAATTTAAAGACCAGAAGGAAAAATTACTCAAGGTTATCAAAGTCATGTGACAACTTATCACTAGAAGATATAGAAATAATCAAAACTCCGTCACAATACTCAACCAAGAAAAAAAATAAACATTCAAGTCGTCCACCTCCTCCACTACAAGGGGAAAAATTAATGGATTTAAAAGAAGCAATAGCCGAAAATTTGAACATAATGGAACAATTAGAAATGATGTTCAGGTTGCTAAGAAAACGTGAAGCAAAACACGACCAGGAAGCAACAAATTTCATGAATAATATCAAAGCAGAAATTCGAATACTTCAAGATTCAGAAAAAGAAAAAAGTCAAATAATACTGGCACTAAAGGAGCAAAATAAGAAGACTCAAGAAAATCTAGAAGAAAATGAACAAAACCATGAAGAAACAATAGAAGCAATAAATAAAGAAATGGATCGGCTAATGGAAGAGAATGAAAAAATGAAAAAACTGATTCAAAAGAAAGAACAAAAGTTAAAACTATCATTACAGTTTCCAGAGGAAAAGGATTTAAAAAGTACTAAATTGGGAGAAATTAAGGAAATCTACGGGAAATTGAGGGCCTCACACCAAAAATTACAACAAGAAGTAGAAATCAAAAATGAACAACAAGAGCAAAACAATCAAGCATTGAAAACAATGACAAAACTATATGGAAAGCTGGAAGAAAGGCTAGAAAACATAATAAAGCTCGCAGACCAAGTAAAAGAACCAGAACAAAGTAATTCGTTAAAACAAACTGAATTAAATAAAGAATTCACATATGCCTCAGTAACGTCAGCATCAGCACCGATCTACTCTAAATCAGCATTACTGCTAACGAGAAAAATAAATACAAGGCTTTCAATGTTTAGCATAAGGGAAGCACTCAATACAGAAATTAACTTAAAGACAAACAAAATCAAAATATTCAGCACGCTCTCGAAGGATAAAAACACACTCATAGTGAGGTCAGAAACAAATGAAGATGTCGACAAACTGTCAGATCTGATTGAGGAAAGTGAGAAAATAAACTCACTGGTCTCATTAAAATACGCAGCAGAAAGGAGAAGGAAGATATTAATAATGGGAATTCCAAAAACTGTAACACCAGAAGAAATTAAACTCAAAATAAAAGAAGAATATGCGGAAGACGTATTCGAAAATTTACATAAAGAAATTTCAAGGGAAAAAGCAAAATCATATCAATTAATGATAGACTTGGATGACGCAATGGAAATTAGGTTACTCAAAAAAGGTAGAATTTTGGTTGGCTTTTTGTCATGTCAAATTAGACCCTACTCACCAATCATAAGATGCAGCAACTGTCAATACTATGGGCATACCACCGAAAAATGTAGAAGAAACTCAACATGTGCGTATTGTGCTAAAAATCACGAATCTAAAAATTGCCCAATTCAAAAAGAAACAAGAAAACAGAAATGCATAAACTGCACAAACACAGTATTCCCAGATGGAAGAGCGTATGACTATAATCATGCAGCAAACTCGTCAAGATGTCAAGTGTATCAAAATATAATGCAACAAAGAAACCTTATAATAAATCAAGTTCAAGCAAATTCCCGTCGATAATCTTAAACAAAGAAAACTCCTCTAAAAATTCGAAAACAACAACTTCTTCGCTAGAAATCACAAATAGTTTGAAAGAAATAAAAATTGCTCAACTGAACCTACAAAAAATACGTTCTGCGACAGCTTCACTGTTCGCCTTTTTACTTAGAAATAATTACACAGCTGCATGTATACAGGACTGTTCTATAACAGCTAATAGGCCACATGGGATTCCAAAAAACAACACCGTGCTACTCATCTCTGTCAAAAAATTGTTTCATCGTAATACTAGACTCGAGAGTACAACATCTACAAGTCCAACAAAATGATCACTCAGTATTTGTAAATATTTTAACAACAGCGGGCTATATAACATTGGGTACACAGTATATGGCACCATCACAGGACATAAAAGAAGATTTACAGGCCTGGTCAAGTAGAAGGGGAATGTCCAATAAATTCTTGTTGTTGGGTGATCTAAATGCCCATAGTCAGCTTTGGGGATATGGAAATGACGATGATAGAGGCCATCATGTCATCAGTCAAATGAGTACACAGCGTCTACTAGTTGTGAATAACCCGCACAGCATGCCGACCTTTGAAGTTAAACACTTGAAAGGATGGCCGGATTTAGCGCTATCATCGTTTCAACTCTTTCAATATATAAAAGGTTGGGAAGTTGAAGAAAGCATGGATTATGGAGAACACAGATTGGCAACAACGAGTCTTTCCCTACAAATACCAGATTTACCGAAACGTAGATACAGAACAAAAGGAATATCACTAACAGAATTTAATAATGCAATTAAGAAAAACATAGAAGAAAGAAACTTAAATTTCAAAGGTATAAGTACACCGGAAGAGTTTGAAGAAAGATATGCATTGTTCATATCACTGGTAAAAGAAAATTGTGAAACTCACTTCAAGAAAAGGAAAAGCACGTTCAAACCATCAATCTCGTGGTGGAATGAAAATTTGAGAAAACAAAGGAACTATGTTAGAGCTCTGAGAAAAGTTACGAAAACTCCGGAAGCAGTACCAGATAACTACATAAAATTCAAATCTGAAAGAGCGAAATACAGAAAATTGATTCAAGAAGCAAAATCTGAAGCTTTGAAAAGTTTTTGTCGAAACACAAAAGAGCCTTACGGCAAGTTGAAAAAGATCGCTTTTCAGGACTTCTATAGGCAGGAGACTTACGCACTTTCAAACTCAACCCATCAAACTCAAACAAGACAAACATTTTTTCAAGATATAACAAATGAAATATTTGGACCATCAAAGGAAACCCAACCTTATATATTCAAACCAAACTCCACAGTACCAAAAATTTTATTACAGGAAATAAAACAAGCAATCTATGCTTTTAACAAAAACAAACCTGGTCCAGATGAAATAGACCACGTAATACTCAGAAATCTATTCAAGACGCAGCCAGAATTAATACAAGAAATGCACAACACATTATTAACTCTGAATTATTTTCCTGATGATTGGAAAGTCGGTGAAGCTGTTTTCTTTCTAAAACCAGGCAAACCAGCAAATGAAGCGGAATCTTATAGACCGATAACCCTACTTTCAGTATTTGGAAAGGTCTACGAAAAAATACTTCTAAAAAGAATAAATTACTATCTGCATACAACAAATAAAACCTTTACTTCCCAGCATGGCTTAAAGGAAAATAGATCAACGGAAACAGCAATAAGAGACCTTTTCTCACAAATAGATTTACTTAAGCAAGAAGATGTATATATTTCCCTCCTATCTATAGACTTTAAGAATGCATTCGACAACTTGCCGTGGGATATTACAATACAACAATTAGAAGAGTTACAAATAGAAGAAGCATATGTCAACACCATAAGGTCCTATTTATCGAAGAGGGGCATTTATCCAAATTGGCTACTAAAAATCCTGCATTGGCTCTCTAAGGGCTGCCCTCAGGGTTCCTGTTTAGGATCTTTCCTGTGGAGAGTGTTTATACAGAAGTTAATAAATTTACTAAGAAGAAGAGGATTTCGAGTGATAGCGTTTGCAGACGATATATTGTTGGTGGTGTATGGAAGAACAAGAAAAATACTAGAAGAGATGGCCAGGGAGGCTTTGCAAATAGTGAGTGACTGGGCAGACTTAAATCAAATGAACATCTCATATGGAAAATGTAAGGCATTAAATCTCAGAAAACCTAAATATCTAAAAAGAGCTCCAATCTTTAAAATAAATAATTACAGATTGAAATCCGAAAATACGCTCCTATACCTTGGTTTAACCCTAGATAAAACACTGTCATTTTTGCCTCACCTAAGAAATAAAAGAACAGAGCTGAATTCAATAATCCAGAATCTACTAAAACTTACATCAAAAAAAGGAGGAATAAATAAAAATATCTTAAAAATCTGGTATATAACAATCTTAGAAAAGAAGATAACGTATGGAGCAGCTGTTTGGTACGACCACCTACAGAAATCTCATGGGCTTCGCTTACTGTCCTCAATACAGGCCCAGTGCCTTCTTTTTGTGTTGGGCGCATATAGAAAAACGGCCAGCCTTGCACTTTGTGCCTTAACAGGAATCCCTCCACTGCATCTCAGGCTAGCTCAGATTGCTACATCGGGGAAAGTACTAAGATTGGGGACACCAGTAGAAGAATTTAGACAAGAATTCTATCAAGGTAAATCCCCAAATTCATCAGTATGTCCTTACAAAAATTACCTACACAAGGCAAATGAAAACCTCCAAATGGAAGTACAAATCTACACAGACGGCTCCAAAATGGAAGAAGGGACGGGGTTAGCGTTCTGTGCATGCGAAAACTCAATCTTGTGCCATACTTTTCAAACAAAATTAAGGATAGAAAACACCGTATACCAGGCGGAAATGCTAGCGGTGCTTCGAGCAGGGGAATGGATGGAAAAAAGCAAGTACGGAAGTGCAATAATATATTCAGATAGCCTCTCGAGCATACAAGCCATTGAAGACAGCACAACAAAAATAGCACTGGTCCAGAACATAATCCAATTACTACAGAATACAAATAAAAAGATAATACTAAAATGGATAAAAGGACACTCCGGAATAGCAGGAAACGAGGCAGCAGATCAAAAGGCAAAAGAAGCAATCATAAATCCTAACTTACCAGAAGTATTTCTACCTTTCCCACCATTTCATCTCAAACGACAACTAAAATTACAAATACAACAGGAATGGCAGAGAATTTGGGACTCTGATCATAGAGGAAGGTTTACATATTCACTTCTACCTATTGTCTCAGAGGAGACATTACTATCACACAGAAACCTCTTCTTGTTTGCAACAAATCACGGGCCTTTTCCAGATTATCTTGTAAAGTTCGAAAAAGCCGACTCGGGCTACTGCACGTGTGGAAAACGAGGAACCTCGCTGCACTACGTAACGGAATGCATACTAACATCCATATACCACCTCAGAATCTCCAGAACGATAAGTCTCTCTTCATGGTTCAAAATAATCAGAAAACAACCAGCACTATTACAAAAAATTATAAACTGCATAACACTGATTGAAAACAATCAAGGACTTTTCCAAATGCCTCCACAGGACCTATTATATGATAATGATGATCAGCTATTGAACTAATCAAACTTTTACTTTAACAATAACACTAATTCTATAACTGTTTTAAAGAAACATTATATGTTATACGTCTGTAAAGCGCTCAACTCGGCTATCTTACTATTGTTACCTATACTTATTTCATTATCTCAATTATTTGTTATTACCTACCATTATTTTATTACTCAATAATTGCTCTGTAATTTTTTTTTAAAATAAACATTGCTGGGTGGGGCTAGTTGAGCTCAAACCAATTGGTAGGCCTCCCCGCCTGGCTGAATCTGAATCTGATCTTTGTTTTTGAGATATTTAATTTTGAAATCAGGGTCTTATTCGCTGGACACCCTGTACCTTTAACTGTTGAATGCAGGCGTTATTTATGTATGTATGTGTGTTTTAATGTATATTGTAGTATGTGTGTCTTAATATTAAGTTTTAATTAATTGAACGAAAAATAAAAACACAGGTCGCTTATAAATCGCTTCATAAATCACGTCAGCAAGTTTCATATTTTTTCTATTCAAAATGAATCAGAAAATGTGCCGGAAAATTTCGAGTTCTTGAGCATTGAAAATTATTTTTTTTTTAATACAGCCTTAACATGATTCTGATAAAACCAGCTATTATATAAAAATGAAATAAAAACTCGCCAAAAGCGGACAGATAAAATTGTTAAAGTGGGTTTATCTCTAATCATGATTTAGTTTTTGTTGGTGAAACTAGTATATTTAACTTCGAAATCTACCTCCGCTTGTAGGCCGGTTCCGGCAGGGATTTTTTTAAATTAACGTAGTGTTTCTTTTAATCTATTTGTAAAGCAACCATCCTAAATCTTTTCTTACAGTTGTACATCTAGAAATTAGTTAAGAAATATCTGTTATACATTAGTGCCACGATTTATAGCTTATAGTTATTTAATTAATCTAAATGGAGTTGGTTGGTTGGTTGAATTTATGACGGCCAATTATCATCACGAGGGATATAGGCCATAAGGCTCTAAATATGCCCTCCGTGGGGGTCTTTCTAAGGGAACCTAACACGTATTTACGCTTGGAAAACCAAGGTTCGAAGAAAACTCCGAAAGATTAGGCCGACGGGCGCGATTGGGATCGAACCTAGCACCTCCCGTCTACCAGTTTCGAGAGCAGAACTTCTCGACCACTGGTGGGGCCTAAATGGAGCTGGGGTGGGAAATCAGTTATTTGTACCAGGAATTTCATTTCATCAGTCTCCGACAGAGGCGTCAGTTTTATTAAAGAAAGTTGAAGTCTATAATTTGAATTGTTTAAAAAACATAATAATAAATTAAAGTTATCTTGTAGTTAAACTTCATTAAAGTTAAAGATTGTTCTACGAGTGTCTGAACCATTTGTCAGTTACTGAATATCTGTCTGCATTACTGTAGTTGAAAAAAAATATTTGTGGGAACTCACCTTTTCAGAAAATAGATGTTGATGCTACCGGATTTTTGCTAAGCCAAAAGCCAATTTAAAATATTTAGCCATATGCCAACTGTTTCATATTAACAGTTATAATCTAATTTTTATAGTATTGGATTTGTATAGCATCCATCTAAAAACAATATTTAATCAATCTCATAATGACATTTTCCACTATGAATCAAAATAAATTGAAATAACAGAAATTAAATCCATATATTACTAATTACTGGCACGTCTATCCTAGAAGTTTCCAAAAGAACGATGATTAGAGGTCTTTTCTGAGCCCTCTGTTTTACGACAAGCTGTTTCGTCTGCTAATTTTCTTCCTGATCACTACCAAGATTTCTCATATGGTTCAGGACAAAAATTTTCAAAGGGAGGTCCTACACAGCTTATGAATATAAATGAAATGAATCTTCTTTAAAACTAGCATAAATTATCGTTTCGCTTGAAACATTTTTTTTTGCTTGTACGCGATATTTTTTTTTTACAGTAACAAACAAAATATTTCTGGGAACGGCTTTCCCATGCGTTCCCACCCAACTACACCACTGTTAATAAATATTTAAAACATGACAAAAGGAACAAATGCTTCTGTAGTATATCATTTATAAATAAGGTTTCAGTATTTTGTTGTTATAATAAAGTTGAAAGTACTTTTAAAGCATAAATTTCTTCAAATAAAAAAAAACTTTTTTTTTTCTTCCTTTGCAAATAAAGTGTCAGACACTCAGGCCGTGACTATCGCACGAGCACCCGGACCCATGCTTTGGGTACGCAATTTCTGAGGAGCACAAAATTTTTCATAATTTCATCTAAATTTCCATTAAAAAATAAAATAATTTTGCAAAAAATGTGGATATTTGAGATATTAATACTATGAAATGACAAAAATGTATCACAATTTATGATTAAAAACCCATTTCAATGAAATAAATAATAGAGAAAATATTTTATTTTTAATCCTGGAACCGTTTTTCAATTTTCTGGAATACTTAATTTTTTGAGCTGACTCTTTTCAAATAAGTGTATAACAGGTTAAATAAATAAATAAATAAATAAAAATAAAATAAAATAAACTAGTGTTAGTAAATCAACCAATCTAAGGGGGCACGAAAATTTGAAAGTTCTGAGCACAGAAACTTGCTAGTCGGGCCTTGCAGACGCTGGGTCACTTTGTGTCAGTAAACCTTTCAAAAGTAAACATAAGTATAAAATGGCTTTAAATTTTTGTAGTAGTGATTTTAACAAGAAAGAATCCCTATAAGGTGTTAGTTATTGTGGTTTCTCCCTATATGTTGAATCAAGCTATGCTAATACAGCAGAGCACCGATTATTGGAACTCCAATTAACCGAACTTTCAATTATCCGAACAGCCTATTTCTCTCAAAATTTTTATTAAACCAAACGTCCAATTATCCAATCACCCCAGTTTCTCTCATTTTTCCCCCTTCAGATTTAGCATGCGAAATCGAATCATCGATAGGGTATCGCTGGGAACAATAACAATGAAAAAGAAATTGAAGAAAATGAAAACGAATGCTCTCAAAACGACTCAGGTCCATCGCATAACGAAGCCTTTGAATGTTTGGAAACAGATTTGAAATGGCTCGAACGGCAGAAGAACGCTGATCCTATTCAACTAACGTATTTAAGAAGAATTCGACATATGACAGCATTGGAAAGAATGTTTTCTTTGAAGCAAGCAACAATCGAAAGATTTTTTGCTTAAGTTATAATCTCTGGGGTTCAGAAAATGGGTAAAAAAAATAAAATAAATAAATAACATGCTAGCGCTAACTGGTGCTGACAGTCGTAAGCCTAGATAATGTGTAAAGGTTTTAGTATAGTCAACTACATCCATTAAATTGTCTGTCCATTTATGCGAGCTTTTTCTTATCCGAACGAGGGTCGGTCCCGACTTGTTTGATAATCGACGCTCTACTGTCCTATAAAAAAGAAACTTTTGTTTGTTTGTATAAAGTAATCTCAGAAACTACCGAACTGATTTTAAAAGTTCTTTTACCTTATAGAACGGAGATCCAAGATAGAATACATTTTATCAATTTTTTAAATAAGTTGAAATGAAGATTATTTTCGTTTAATTTGTTTAATTAATATTCTTATTGTTCACGTTTATTTTATTTCGATAGAAAAATGATATTTCGCCAGAACGTAACTTAATTTGTAATACTTAAATTATCATTATCAGTACAATTTTCACCTCATGTTAGCAGATGCACAAATACTACTTGGCGCATTTAAAAAACAAAGTGCATAGAGCCTCCAGCTTTGCTTGTAATTTATACGTCGCAATTTTAAACTAAAATATATATATATATATATATAGTAGATAAAGAAACTCTGTTCGTTATGTATAGTTTAAAAATTATTCATGGTCACGTTTTATTCTCAAATTCTCAGCTGCTCTTTTCTCTTTATATATTTTCTTGTGTTCTTTTGAGGTTGGGAAGTGGGATTGGATAGGCGGAAATAAAGCTACTAGTATTTGAATTTCACATTTAAACATTTTTCACCTGCATTTTAGCATTTTTCAGCCATTTTCTTGTTTTGAAAAAGTACTTTTCAAGTATATTTAGCTTTGATACTAGAACAACTTAAATCATAAGGAAGTAGGTGTAATAAGGAGCAAATATTTTCGTCTTACACATTTGTGAACTGTTTTTTAGAATACTTCTTCTTTTGTCTTTTTTGTTCAATTTATATACAAGAGTTTAAAAAACAAATTCTTGATGTATGCGAGTAGTAAATATTTGGATGAAACGGACAAATACAGATCATTGGAAACGTACAAAACGGTGTCACAGAGTATTTATTAACAGATTATTATAATTACAATCGAAAATATGTTATAATAGAAACGTGGTATGGCATAATCTTAGAATACATGTAAATATTTAAGGAGTCTCAGGACTCTTAAAACTTTAAAATTTTCGAAATTTAAATTTTTTTATATGTTAAAATTCTATCTTTCCTTAACATTTTGATATAATTTTTTCCTTGAAATTCCCATTAGAAGAGAAGTTGTGGCTTTTAGCATTATACCCGCTCAATAACTGAATTTCTAAAACTTTTAAGTCTCCAAATGACGTTTTGGGGCATAACTTGCACGATATCTCAAAAACTTCTGAATATTTTTTCATGAAATTTTCAAAACATATGTTTCATGTTAGTCTGTAAAAACTAAACTTAAAATTTCCTTTTTATTGTTATTTTTTTAAGTGGTTGTACTATTGACATTTTCTAAATTTTGAATTAGCCAAATACAACTTTGTATTAAAAAATGTAAAAATGCTTTAAATACAAATTTATTTAGGTTTAGGGTAGGTATTAAAATCTGAAGTATAAGTAGGCACCAAAATTTTCATTCTAGTTGCAAAATTTATTTTGTAATCGTGCGCGTAATCTGTATGCCGATTTTCTGCTCATCAAATGTCTGACAGTTTGGAGCCCCCTGAAAATGCTAATTCTGCATCTTGTAATTTTTTAAATATTTAAAATGAAAGAACATAATTATATCTTTCATTCCCAATTGAAATTGTGTCTTAAAATCAAATACATTTTAAGATATTAAATGTTGAAAATGCTTTTTTTTTTCTTTTTTTTCAATTGTAAGAATCCTGAGACCCTTAGAATAGTAAAAAATATTTATTTGCATCAAAATTAATGTGTTCGCAGATCCTGTCAATTCATGCCCGTGAACTGTTACAGCCCTGGTATTTACATCGGCATTTCATCAACCGCGCTAACTCGTGCAATTCAGGTGCCACGAAAATTGAAAGTTAAGTACATAAATTGCAAAAAGTAAATGTTTATGAACTTTTTTTACTTCTCCGTCCACCACTTAAGATAAAGAACATCTGTAGCCAAACAATGTTATTTAACGCTAATAATGCATATTCGGAATGTCACGTTAGTTGCTGTTAATTATGTCTCTGGATGTACCTTTTTTTTTTTTTTTTTTTTTTTTGTATGTTTATGTATGTGGATTAGCCAGTTTAATTTTTGTAATGGAGGATAAAAGGTAACCCTTATCAGTCCTCTGTCCTCTCTCACGTGACATCGGTGGTACTTTGTCCTATCGGTCTTATGGTGTGCGTGATGTGACAAGATTAACCTGTTTGTGACCAGTCTCTCTGACATGAATTTTATTCGGTTGACATTACTTTTTTTCAAGACCCATTTTCACTTTTACTTTGACAACAGTGCTGAACAGTACATCAGCTTTGTGGGGCTTCCTAGTTGAATACAACACACGTGCAAGAGAAACATATTTTAACATTTATTTTTAAAATATAGTGGTGCGAGTAAAATATAACAAGTAATATAAAAATTTTGTTTCTAAAGTCAATTCCTACATAGGTCATCAAAGAAAAATTTAATATAATCCCTTAAGCTAATATTAGTTTTGTTGCATTAAAATATCTCAATTTGTTGATTTTCTATAAGCAAGTAGGTTTACAATGGAAGTCTATGGGAATTTGGCGAAATATTAGAGATATCGCCAAGTTGGCGTAACTTTTGGTGACTCATTTTGGTCGCCAAATTTGGCGATATATCCCCAAGTTGGCGACAGAACAGGGTCCCCCCCTATGGTAACCCCCTTATAGTATGAAGATGCATTAAATGCTCCAATAACTAATGGCCGCCATTTTGTCTCTCATATAAAACTAAAATTAATTAATTAAAATTTAATTAATGAATTAATATTTGAAAAATCTGTATTAACATTAATTGTCATCCAGTACAAGTTTAAAAAATTTATTTCAACTTGATAGGATGAAAAAATAGTATTTTATTAACGATGGAAAATTTGAACAAGATATATAAATAAATAAATAAATGTAGGGAGAGTGTGAACTAATAGTAGGAATTGAAATATAGTCGTCTGTGGCAGCTCTGCAAAAATTCACTGAATACAATTACAACCTAGGGGCGAATCATCTATAAAAAGCTAGCGTCCGATAAGGGTCCGATTAGGGGTTTTACGATTTCGCGGTTTTCCGTTAAAATTTTGGAAATGTATAAAGTTTTGGATTTTCTGCCTACGGAACGAAATGCCTGTGAAGTATTTTCAGAATTACAAGATACTGCCATGAATGCCATGAAATAAAGTGTGCATTAATTGCCCGATTTCAGACTCTATCTAAAAACAAATAAACAATGGCGATGCAGTGCCCCCTTCCCCTAAATAAAAATGTTTGGTTATGGATCGTGTATCTGTATGATATCCACGCTTCTATTCGAAACAGTTAAAAAATGTTTCGTTGAAATTTAATCTAGGTTACACAAAACCGAAGAAACATCAGGAGTTTGTTTTCACCACATACAAGATGGGACATTTCCATAGAGCGTAATGGTAATGCGATTGCGATCGTAGCGCCTTTAGTGACAATGGGGAAGAAACTCCCCATCCTTGTAAAATGTTTATCATTGAGCATCTATTGTAATCTTTCTTTTTTTAATGTTTCATGTTTACATTTTCAATAGAATCTTACACCGATACATGAACATAGAATAGATATTCTATTTTATATATCTAATATCTATTTTATGTTCATGTACAATATATGTTTTTTTTTTTTTTTTTTTTTTTTTTTTTACATGATGAGTGAATGATATAAGTGCAACGAAAAACAGGGTAAAAATTTCGTCTTGAATGCTATATATGACGTAATTATGATATAATTGGATTTAAAGCTACATAAAGAAATGATGTAATATAAAAATATACGAAGTATTGCGCTCTACAAATCCCAGAAAATTTCATAAATATTCCCTTTCGGTAGGAAATTTTTTATAGTTGATGTTTTATTAATTTATGAAGTTTAACGTATTAATCGTTTACAATAATCTTTTAAAAATTACGCATTTTCACTTTCTTACAGATAAAATAAAAAGATTATTTTTAATGTAAATAAAGTACAATCAATTCAATAATATTTATAATATTAATATATCAGAAATAATAATAAAACTACAGATGGGAAAAATTCATTTCGACAAATTTTTAGAATTATATAAATCTAGAAGTTAAAAATAAATAGAGATACTGACATTGCACTCAATAAAGTTTTATTCGATATGAATAAATTAATACAATACCTGAATTTGATTTTTTTACAATTTAATCTCATAAACTTGCATATTTACGTTATTAACAGAATTTTCTAGCGTTTTCTTTTATATTATTGCTCTAATTATCATTTTGTAAGTTAAAGGTGAACACTACAAGTACGGTAAAAAAAAAAAAAAAAAAAAAGCTTAATAAATAAAGCAAGCATGAATAGAATATCGTCTGACACCTGCTTCGTTTTAGGAAAGAATAGATATTCAAAAAATAGAGGGTAAATATATTTCTTAAACATAGGTAAATTTCGGAGACTTGTTAACTCTTCTCCCTTGTCGGTAGTGACGCTAGTACTGTTGCCATTACAGATTTTGCCGTAAATGTCCCATCTTGGTCCTTAATCTATGGTTTTCACAACACGATTATCCATTATTGGCGATAAATTACGCTGTTTGGCGACAGATTATTTTCATGGAAATTAGACGACGAGAAAGTAAACAAGCACGAAATTTATTAACTCTTAAATATTTGCATGCACAAGCAGTTTTAAATTTTTATCATAAATCACTCAAATCTTAGATATTAAATAATTGAAAGCTGTGTACTTTGTTTCGATTAACGTCAATTATGCATAATCTAAACAAACTTTACATGATACCGAGTCATTTTGATCTAGTATTTAATAGCGCTCAGTAAGGAAATTCAATTAGCTTAAGTTCATTTTAATGCGAATTATTTAGTTAAAATACAACATAATTTTACCCAATTAAAAGAAAAGCTTAATTCATGAAATAAAGTATACATGAACTTAACATGTTCAACACAAAACATTATAACCTAATATGCTTCCTTTCGCCCATTCAGTGTATTTAATCGCATTACATAACATATTAATGAAACCTGATTAAAATGCTTTTGAAACAATACGTTATTCTTGGCTGTATTTTAAAAGTGGTTGTATGCGAATTGTGTATTTGTGACAGGTAACAGTACAAAAAGATGTTTTCGTATGTAAAATTCACTGCAAAAATTGGTTATAATGAGTTTGGAATAAATAGTTGTTGTGTACTTAATATGGAGAGGCCCGGATATGATTATGAAAATGTTTCTTATTAATAAAAATTAAAAATTATTCTATTTTTTATTATATTTATTCAATACACTATGTAATATTGGGGCCCGTTATAATTATTTATTTTCTAGTTTCCAAACTTACATTTTTAATGTTTATTTTTTTTATTATTATTATTTTATAACGTGTCTTTTACACAGCGGGAACAAAGGTTTCTTCGCTTACAAGATAATTAAAATTCCTTATATTTTATTTTTATATATTTATTTTATACATTTTTACATATTTATAATAAATTATACCGCTTTATAATAAAATATTTATATTTCTGTAGTGTCCGCAAATAAATTATTTTTACTCTTGTATCAATTCCTGTCCAGTCATTTTCAATACACATTATATATTATGTCCATTATATAGCTTTTCTAAAATAATTTTAATTGCATATATTTAATTAATAATTGTTTAATGATAAATTTTAAAATGAACATGAGTGTCGCAGGGCTCACTTTTACAGCCTGGTAGAGCGACCCTGCTTTTATGAAATCTTAAGAAACATTTTTAAAGGGAAATGTATCGTTATAAACATGAAACGAATGCCGATGACTGACCCTTTTTGTTTACTTTTTTTTGCAATGTTTTTCAAATTTCGGACAACTTTGTAGATTTACAGGAATTTGAAATTGTTCAAAATTTTTATTTTATGTTTTCTGACTTTTACAAATGTAATTATTTATGAGTTGTATTCTCAAAATGAAAAACGTAAAATTAAACTTTCCTGTAAGTGAAAACGAACTGTTGAAACGAACTTGTTGAATTCGCTTCTCGTAACATTATTGAAAACATTTTTTGTAGCAAAGTGGCATTCATTAACATTACACTGTATTTTCTTTTTGAAATAATGCAGAAAGCAATTCCAGAATCATTGTTCTTCTGCTTCTCCAACATTCCAAAATATAACTAAACAATTTTCTTTGTTGGCTGCTTTTGAGAAGATCTGCGATGAAAGGTGAATTGTGTGTTGTTACGCGTGTTTAATTAACTTTACTAGTTATTATACCAAGCATTTTGGCGTGTTTGTGTATTTAAACACTATTGAATACAATGTAATATCGAACGACACATTTAATAAGCACACAGACGAATACAAACGGTAAACATACTTCACAACTAAAGTTACAGTTAACAACCGGTTAAATAGTTCTAAAGGTTAAATGCAGAGTTCGGACTTAACACTATCGTTCATAGTTCAGGATAATGCCACATCTCCCCCTTTTAGAGATTTAGACGATTTGGAGGTTTAACAGTTCTTCCACTTCGAGTTACAACAGGTTAGTTGATTCTAGGGTTAAGCTGATCATTTCTCTTAGTTGAGTCTGAAGGGTTTGGTATTCCATTTTCAGGTACTTCACTTTTAGAAATTTCTGTAGAGAGAGAGCTTCCTCGATGTCATCATCTGTCGGACGTGGTTGCAGTTTCGCACTCGGAATTAGATGTTTTCTGTTTCGTCTCAGGATATGATGTCCTTCTTTTACGAAATATGATCTTGGTGCATCTGCATGTTTCTGTACTGTACCAACAGCCTTTCTATTGGTTATCCACACTTTCTCCCCTGGATTTATTGACTTGAGTTCATGGGAGTTGCGTCTTTGATTATAGTACCTTTCTTGCGTTTTTATTCGATTTTCCTCTATTTCTTCTAATTTCTCCTTCTGTATGAGTTTTGGTTGAAGTGCTGTTAGTGGTATGGGTAACGTTGTTTGTAGTCTCCTACCCATCAATAACTCAGCTGGACTATATCCATTCTTTAAAGGCGAAGCTCTGTAACTGGGTAATGCTAAATAAGGATCTTTGGATTTTTTCAATCTGAGCTTGATTATTTTAACAGCAGCTTCTACAAAGCCATTGCTCTGTGGGTATCTTGGACTAGACGTGATATGTTTAAACCCATATGTTTTTGTAAATTGATAGAATTCAGCTGTTCTCGTTACTTCAAATTGTTTTCCATTGTCAGATCTAACAATATCAGGTATTCCATGTCTGGCGAAAATTGACTTGCAATGTAGAATCACTTCTCAAGATGTAAGCCTGTCTAATTTAGCAATTTCTGGATAACGTGAATAGTAATCCGTAACTAACAAATACCAGACTGAATGAAGTTTGAACAGATCCATAGCTACTATTTCCCAAGCTCTTTGAGGAAATCTTGTGGGTTTCAACGGTTCCGAAGGATTTTTAGCTTCTTGTATACATGAAGTACACTCTCGCACCAACTTCTCTATGTCTTTACTGATACCTGGCCAATATACTGCAGATCTCGCCAAATCTCTACATTTACCTATCCCCATATGGCCTTCGTGTATTTTCTCTAAAATTTCATGTCTTAGCTTACGTGGAATGATTATTCGAGTTACTCGCATAAGTAATCCATTCTGCAAGGATATTTCGTATCTCAAAGGCCAATAAGGTAGACATCCTGGTTCTAATTTATTTTTTTCCGGTCATCCTTGTAAAGCATAGGCTGTTAACATTTTACATGTTGAATCTTGCTCTTGTTCCAATTTTACCTGTGTGAGTATTTGCAGAGCTACAGGAATGGATTCTGTTAAAAGATTGACATAAGCTTCAACTTCGTCTTCTAATTCGAAATCTGGAACTTCCTCCTGGAGAGGTGATCTAGATAATGCATCTGCTGCACATAAATTTTTTCCCGGGGTGTGGAAAACACCGAAAGAATATCTCATCAATCGCATTTTTAATCTTTGAAGACGAGGAGTTAAATCATCTAAGGATTTTCTTGTCACTATAGGGACAAGAGGTTTGTGATCTGTCTCTAGAAGAAACCTGGTGCCTATCAAGTAATTACAAAATTTTTCACGTGCCCATGTTAGTGCAAGTGCTTCCTTTTCTATTTGTGCGTAACGTCGCTCAGTTGGCGTCAGTGTGCGAGATGCGTATGCAGTTACCTTCAATGTAGAGTCACTCTGTCTTTGACACAACGTCGCCACCAGACCATATGATGAGGCATCTGCTGTCACAATAGATTCCTTGCCAGGATCAAAAATTGCCTGCATCGGTTCGGACGACAAAATCTTTTTAAGTTTTTTCAGTGCTTCATCTTGCGGTGAATCACAAATGAATTCGTTCTTCGTGGATAATAAAGAATTCAGAGGTGCTAAAGTTTCAGAAAATCTTGGGATGAATCGTTGCGAGGTAATTAGACATACCAAGAAGTTGTTTAAGCTCCGTCTTATTTGTTGGAATTTTGAAGTTGCGTATAGCTGCAATCTTTTCTTAGTCGGGATGTATTCCTAACTCGTCGATGATATGAACCAAAAATTTTATGGTCTTGACATTAAAAACGCATTTTTGTTTATTTAGGGCAATTCCCGTTTGTTGAAGCCGTTTTAGGGTCATTTTTAACCGTTCGTCGTGTTATCCTGACTAGATCCCCAAACAAGGATATCGTCCATGTTGCAGATAATCCCGTGAAGTCCTTCTAAGGCCTGCGACATTCTTCGCTGGAAATGCTCAGGAGCCGACGAAATTCCGAATGGTAGACGTAAAAAACGAAATCTGCCAAAGGGTGTTATGAACGTTGTCAGGTAGGATGATTCTTCGTCAAGAGGTATTTGCCAGAACCCGGAATTGGCATCCAATTTCGAAAATATTTTTGCCCCTGCCAAGAGAGATAAATTGTGTTCGGTGGTTGGCAGTGGGTGCCATTCCCTACGAATGCTTCTATTCAGTATTGTCAAATCTACGCAAATCCTGACATTTCCATCTTTTTTTCTGACAACAACGGCAGGAGAACACCAATCAGTTGTTTTTTCCACTGGCTGAATTACATTAAATTCCTGTATTCTTCTAATTTCTGACTTTGTTTTTTCTAATAATGGCACAGGTATTCGCCGTGGAGAAGTAAGAGCATAAGGCTTAACGTCATCGATAAGTTCTATGTGGTAGTCACCTTTCAGTAAACCAAGTCCTTGAAATAGAGAAGGAAATTCATTAACATGATCGAAACTACTAATACTACGCACACAATGGCCTAGTATATTAGGACCTAGCCCAAACATTTTTATGGCTGGTTTCCCCAACAAACATGTCTGGAGACCTTTTATAACATATATTTCTACCAAACAATTTTTTCCGTTATACTCTATATTTTCAACAATCTTCCCCTTAAGTTTTAAAGGTGATCTATCAGGACCCAAAATTACTTTATTTGTTCTTTTAATTTGAACATTTTTCAACGCTGTTTGTGCAACATGAGCAGGAATAACAGTGTGGTCAGCACCACTATCAATTTTAAATTTGATAAATTTTCCTAATATCTTAATTTGTATAATCCAATCATCTTCATTTTCGACATTTCCACTAAGCCTATAAAACCTGCTTCAAATTTAACTTCGTTAATTCTTTCAGTGGATAATAAACAAACTTTATCCCAGTGCCCTTTCTTCCTACATTTTCTGCAAAAAGAGTCCTTGGCGGGACACTTCTTTTTATCGTGCGGCGAATATCTACACCTTTTACACTTTGAAATGCTTACATTAACTTTATTATCATGAAAATTCTTTCTATTTGAAAATTGTACAGATTTCTTTTTATGAATTATTGCATTAACTGATGAATTATTTACTAAAACAGACTGTTGCTTTTTGATCGATTCGGATAAACGAACTTTGTCTATCGCTGTTTGCAAAGTAAGATTAGGATCTAGTTGTAACTTTTCACTTAAAGCCAGATCAGTAATACCAACAACTGTTCGATCCCTCAATAATTCATCATGTAATGCACCATAACTACATTTATCTGCAAGTGCATATAAATCAGTAATGAAATCATTAACGCACTCACCTTCTCTCTGTAGCCGTCTGTTGAACTGTGCACGTTCGAAAATTACGTTTCTTTTTACAATAAAATGATCATCGAATTTACTCAATACAACCTGGAAGTTTTTCTTCTCAGCATCTGTTAAAGTGAAAGCGAGAAAAATATCTTTTCGCCCTTGAAATATATCAGAGCATCAACTTGTTCCTCTTGTGTCTTCGTATTCAAACCAGAAGCAGTTCGAAATCGAAGAAATCTCTGTTTCCATTTGGGCCACTCCGTTGGAGTCGAAAATTGAAATAAATCCGGTGATGTTATATGATATGCCGACGCAGTTGCCATAACTGTTCGCAGAACGAAACTAGAAGTTGATTCTGAACTTCGAACAACGTAGAATATGCTAAGTTACTTCTTTACTTTTTAACCGCTGCCGCCATGTGTTGTTATGCGTGTTTAATTAACTTTACTAGTTATTATACCGAGCATTTTGGCGTGTTTGTGTATTTAAACACTATTGAATACAACGTAATATCGAACGACACATTTAATAAGCACACAGACGAATACAAACGGTAAACATACTTCACAACTAAAGTTACAGTTAACAACCGGTTAAATAGTTCTAAAGGTTAAATGCAGAGTTCGGACTTAACACTATCGTTCATAGTTCAGGATAATGCCACAAATTGTATTAAAGTTTTGGATATTCCATGTAACAACATAACACATACATTTATTATTTATAAAAAATGAGATAATCATTGATTTTTAACCACCAGAATTTTTCCCCCTAAGATGTTTTGATTGTTTCGATGAAATTTAGGGTTTATATTTGCTGATTCTATCATTCATTTTTGTTGAATGATTTTTTAAATATGTTGAACAGGATCTAAAACACAGGTTGTTTAAAAATTTTACTGTATTTTGACATTTTAAAAACTCTTTATTTTTTTTCTACAAGAAGAGCTCATAACCGCCGTAGATTTTACATATGTTAATATTTGAATAATGAAGTAAAATATACTAAAATTGGCCTGTTATAATAAGCATTTCTAATCCGAAAAATTAGAAATGATATAAAAAGGTCGGAATATATTAAAATTTGCTAAATAAAACTATGTTTCTCATCTTATATAACACATTGAAAGAAACAAAGCTAAAAAATGATATAATACCTTTTAAGATTTAGATTAAGAGGCTACTTCAGTCAAATGAAAAGACGCATTCGCTAATGCTAATCCTATGAAAGAAATTTATAAAGATATCTCGGTCGCATTTCAATATTTTTAAATGATTTCTTTTGCATTCAATAGTTGAGATCGATCTGTATGCAGGCCTTTTTTTACTTTTCGATTTTGATTGATACTTTTTTATAAGGATGCTTTTACTTTCGAAACCGGTTCTTAAAATGAAAGTATTCTCATAAGAAATACCTGTAAACCAAATCGAAAAAGTAAACAACGGCCTTTGTACAGACCGATCTCAACTATTGAATGCAAAAGAAATAATTGAGAAATATTGAAATGCGACCGAGATATCTTTATAAATTTCTTCCATAGGATTAGCAGCGAACGGGTCTTTTCGTTTGACTGAAGTAGCCTCTTAATGCTCTTTTCATCGCACAAACGGCGACATTTTCAAAATCATTCTTGATAGAAGTATTTTTGCAAACAAATTTTAAAAACAATAACTTGGTAAATAATGTCATGAGACTTCGTGCATAATGAAAGTCCGTGCAAAACGTAAAATAAAAAGGAAATGGATATTTGTGTGTTATAAAGTTTCTGCATTTAGACATTCCATTCAAAGAGCTTTCGTAGTCTACACTCCCGAGCAGTTAAATAACTAACTAAATAAAATATATGATATTGCCAGAAACAATGGATACAAAGAAAGCACCACAGAAAAATTAATTAGAAGCTTGAAGAATAAGAAGAAAAGAAATTTCAATCCACAAAATTCCATATTATCCACTTTATAATATTTTCCTGGTTTCTTCGAACGTTGAAAACATAAACTAAATAAATTCAATATATCCCTTGTTACAAAACCTTCCATGAAATTAAAAAATATAGTATGCAAGAAAATAGATCCAATTGAATCAAAGTAGTTATCAGGAGTATATGAAATGCCTTTCACCAAAGAAGATGGAGCAAAACAGTTTTATAAAGCAGTTTTATATTGGTATGACAAGCAGAAAACTTAAAACTAGAATCAAGGAACATATAACAGACATCTGGCCAGATTATGCAGCAAAGAACCTATACAGATTGGTTTTAACAATAGCGAATAATTTATCCGTCAAGATTTTATTTACCATCCATTATCCGGGAATCAATAGAGATATTTTTACGCAACGAGAATATTTGCAATGATTCAGTGTCCCTTGAGTTACCTAAAATTTGGAAAGAGATGCTGTGCAATTTTAGCAACAATAGCAAAAATTAATCCACGCTCACAAATATCCATTTTCATTTTATTTTACGTTTTGAACGGATTTTCATTATGCATGAAATCTCGTGACATTATTTACCAATTTATTGTTTTTAAAATTTGTTTACAAAAATATTTCTATCATGAATGATTTTGAAAATGTCGCTGTTTGTGCGATGAAACGTTCGTCAATCTAAATAAAGGTATTATATCACTTTTTATAGCATTTTTTAGCTTTATTTCATTATAAGTGATTAGCATACATACTTTTATAAGATTGAAATAATTTAAAGAAAACATTAATTATAGATACATGAATATGGAGGCATAAATCGTAAATTATATTAAAAGAACCAAAATATATTACAAAAACAATGAGAAAAGTATTACAGTTCTGTTTTTTTTTTTTCAAATTTTGGTTGTTTGAAGTGCCTATCTAGGTGTAAAATATTTCGCATGAAATTGGGACTTATAATGACTCGGGCTTACACAAATAAATTTGGGCTTATGTAAATTGAAAAAAGTTATAGCTGATTTAAATTTCAGTATTTTTTTTTTTGTGTGTGTGTGTGTGGGGGGGGGGGTGTTATACGGCATATCGTTTTCACTGAAATCACCTTCTCGGTTGTGTTAAAAAGTATCACTCCACTTTATTTATTTCTGCGTTCTTCATAGCATGCACGCCTCACAATTTTAAATAGTACGAACGTAATGGTTAATGTGGTTCTCAAAACCCCGGCTCAACAACGCGAAGCTTTCTGGCGCATTTTCTGTCTAATTTTTAAACATAAAGTAATATAACTTGCAGACCTGACTACTCAAGTGATTTCGAATCGAAATGATTTTTTAATTTTTTTTAATATAAATAAATTATTTATCGAGTTATAGACAATTGAAGAGCTGAGTGGAAGAACATGTTATGCTACATTTTCTTAAAAATTATTTTATCTTTTGTACGAAGGCGTTATCAGGTATTCTATCACATGGTAAAGCTAAAATACCAAAATTCTATTCAGCCTTGAAGATTTAAGACATTATTCATTAATATTTAATATTTTATTATTTAATAATGTAAATAATATTAATATTTTTTAATATTTAAGAATTAAATATGAATAAGTTTTTTTGATAGAGTTCAGTACCACACCTGTTAATATTTTAAACGCATGGTATCAAACAGAAAATAAATCATTAAAATTGACAACAAAAACTTTCACATCAAATTTCTTCAAATGTAATTTTTGTTACTTAACATGTTCTTCTACTTAGTTCTTCAATTGTGACGAGTATTTTTTCTCCTTTGTCGCTGTGCCGCTATCGGAAATTTGGTGTAAAACACCAGACCGGGAGCCGGCAGCACAGACAACCACCTCATCGAGTCGGAGGCTGAAATTCAGACTTAGCTAAAACTAGATTCCCATATTAAAACGCAATCGGTCTGCCAAGGCCTATCTTGGTGGAAAATACCTAAAAACGCGATTTTAGCGGTCGACTCGTAGGTTTACCATTGCGTTTTCCTGCGTCCAAAGGTATGAAAACATGGCGGACTGGGAGCAGGAAATCACAATGGTAAACCTACGAGTTAACCGGTAAAATCGGGTTTTTAGGTGTTTTCCACGAAGATATGACTTGGCAGACCGATTGCGTTTTAGGTAGATTTCGTATGAAATACTACCTATTGGGATCGTTCCTATGTTGGAATTTCTGAAAAATTTTTGCAGATCTACACCGATCATGACCCCTAGAACCCAAAACCACCCTCAGTAAAAAACTTTATCTATCTATCTATCTATCTATCTGTCTATCTATATATATCACTTTCTTCTGGACACGATAACTTTTGTAATTCTGCACCAATCTTTTCCATACTGATACATAAAATCAATGGGCATAAAATCTCGGTCAAGTTCGTTAATGGGCAAAATCGGACAAGGGGAGGGAAATAGGGAGGGGTTTTGTGAAAACAGAAAACCGAAAACCCCCCATAACTTCTTAATTTGTGTACATATCAAATCAGTTTAAAGTTTTTATTACTTTTAAAAATAGGGCCAAAATTTATGTATCACAGATTTTTGATAAAGTTAAAAATGGGCTCAAGGGGTGCAAAAAATAGGGTTTTGGGGAGAAAAAAATTCATAACTTCGTCAATTCTCAAGATATCAATTCAAAATTAATTTTATTATAAATCTCCTTAATATTATCTACAACTTTTATATTCACAAGTTTTTGATAGGACCAATTCGTACCGCAAAAAAAATTAAAAACGAAAACAAAAAGAGGGTTTGAAGAAGTAAAAAATCCATAACTCCGTCAATTCAAAAGATATGAAATCCCCATGAATTTATCATATATCTTCTTAATATTGTCTACAACATCTATATAGACAAGTTTTGGATAGGACCAATTCTTACAGCAAAAACAAATTAAAAATACATAGCGGTTGAAGAAAAAAATCTAAATAAAGGTGTATTCAAATCCAAACTGCTTATTTTCTGACTCATTTTACAAATCATTTTTGCTCTCAAAGGCTTCCAATTGGTACGTTTTCTTACTCAGAAACTATATAATGTACCGTAACGGTCAATTTTCTGATAGAGGCAGAATATATTTTAAAAAATGCTGTTAAAGTGGGCATTTTGAACCGAATTTCTCGAAGTGATTGTGTTGGAAAAATCATTGCATTAAGGATGCACTCAAATCCAAACTGCTTATTTTCTGACTCATTTTTAAATTCATTTTTGCTCTCAAACGCATTTAATTGGTAGATTCGCTTATTCAGAAACTATATAATGCACCGCAATGACCGATTTTTTGATAAAGGCAGAATATATTTCAAAAAATGATGTCAATGTGGGCATTTTGAACAGAATTTCCCGAAGCAATTGTGTTAGAAACGAAAAATATTGCCCTACTGAGAAAATAATTGTTTATTAATCAAGTTTTAATTAATTGAAAGAAAAATAAAAACACAGGTCGCTTATAAAGCTTTTAAAAAATCACGTCAGCATGTTTCATATTTTTTTATTATTATTATTAAAAATGAATCTGAAAATGTGCCAGAAAATTTCGAGTTGTTGAGCATGGAAAAGTATACATTTTTTTTTTAATACCGCCTTAACATGATTCTGATAACACCAGATATTATATAAAAAGGAAATAAAAACTCGTCAAAACCAGACAGACAAAACTGTTAAAATGGATTTTTATCTAATAATGATTTAGTTTTAATTGGTGAAATTAGTATACTTAACTTCGAAATCTACCTCTGCCTGTAGGCCGGGCCAGCAGGGATTTTTAATATGGGAATCGAGTTTTAGCTAATTCTGAAATTTCAGCCTCCAGCTCGATGAGGTGGTTGTCTCATGGTTCGTACGCCTCCTTGAATTTTGCAGGCCAGAAAATCTTTCGGCACCAGTATTATCTTATAGAAAATATCTTCTTAAAAGAAGGCGAAATTTTGCGCGTTTAACCTAGATTTCTTTTTCTATAAAAAATATACTGGTAGTTTTCCTGGAGAAATAATGGTATCCGTACGAACCATGTGTCTGTGCTGCCGGCTCCCAATCTACCAACTTCGTCAATATTTCTGAAAGTTCTTTTGCGTTAACCAAAAATTACAAAACGTTTTTCGATTACATAATTTCTGAATAATAACACCTGCCCATTTCATGGGTTTCCGAACAAAAATGAATTAAAAAAATTTGTCATAAGTAGTTAGTCATAGTAGTAAGTCTTTGGATTTGAGAAACAGCCTTAACGTGTTCAAAATAGAATAACACATTTCCAATCTTAATGAGAGCAATTATAAGAGGAAAAAAAAATAACAAAAACGTACGTGGCGCTACTAGTATCATATGTAGGTATTTCAGGTGCTTTGAATATAGTTAAACCCAAGACGTCTATGAGTATTTCTTTTTCAGTTTGTCGAACACAGGGCTCGCAGCGTTCCTAAATGTTTCTAGCTTTTCTACCACTATTTTAAATCGAAAATCTAGATTCCTTTAACTGGAAGATTCCTTTAACATCCTCAATTCATGTCTACAATAAAGGTAACGTTTTAAAATAGTGGTACCGTCAAGCGGAGCTACTTTGGTCCATCCTATAAAAAAGGTTTTATTCTGTGTATTGAACAAACAATACAAGATAATTTGGAGTTTTTGCCCTTGAAAAATATTTTATACCCTACTATGGGGTATTTGAATAGTTTGGGGGCAATTTAAAATTTTTTAGTGGCAACACTGGATGTGTTTGTAGACAACTGTTTTCGTGTATAAATTTTAACTCTCCAAACTTTCTATAGTGAAACAATCTGGATAAGAGCTGCAAATAATGTAAGAGTCAAAATATTACCTTTAGTAACCTGTAACCCATGTGTGATCATAGTTTTTCCTTTAACTATTTATTTTCAAAGGAAATGTTAACGTTTTCATAAAGCTAGCTTGAAAACTAGTATTTCGGGGCTTCTTTGTGCCAGGCCTTTTTTGGTCCGAACCGAAAATAGCCTCAATTACTTAGAAATGCCTTTTATACAATCAAATCTCTTAAAATATGTTTTAAGTAACATATTTTTTCAAATGTTACTGTAGGAAAATGTTACATTAATTGTTTTTGTTCCAGTTGCTGAGGATAGCATGACGAAAACTGTTTCTCGTTTCTTTAATATTAACAATTGGTTTATTGTGTTTAAATATTAAGAAAATAAAACATTTGTTTATCAAGTTTGCAGTGTCAATTTATTAGCAAATGCTATTGCAAGGGGGTTTCAATAAAAATGTATTCATTTACAAATAAAATGTGTTCATTTTATATGAAACTAAGGGAATGGACCAAAGAAGACCCCAGCAGGTCTTTGTTTCAAAACTTTAAAAATAGTTAAAAAATAAAAAATAAATAAAAAATTCCCTCTTTAAAACCATACAGTTTGCTTCATTGTTTCATGTTAATTGTTTACAACTCCATCACAATGTTGAAAATCATATATAATTTTTTTTAATAATGGAAATGTGAGTGGAACCAGGAAAAAGTGACCCAAAGTAGCCTCTGTTGACCATAGAAGAATTGGAAAATTTTAGGAACGCCTGTTCTCATGTTCACTGCTCAACAAGCCCGAAACTTTTTGACACAATAACAGACTCGTTTTTACACGTAAAGCTATAAAATTGTCAGGCCTGACTATGGAAGCGATTTGGGATCGAAATGATTTTTCCATTTTTTTTTAATAAATAAATTACCTATCGAGTTATAAGCGAATTTGATCACCTGACAACACGTTTTTCTCCCTTCGCTGACTTTTTTTTTTTTTTTTTTTTTTTTTTTTTTGCTTCCGTCCAGAAATACGGCTCAAAACACCCACTTTGACAGTATTTTCTGAAAGATCTATTGCGTTTACAAAAAAAAAAAAAAAAACTAAATAAGTTTCGATTACAGTAGAACGCCTATTATCGGAACTCCATTTAACTGAACTTCCAATTATCCGAACAGCCTATTTCCCTCAAAATTTTCTTAACCGAACTTCCAATTATCCAAACATCTTATTTCTCTTATTTTTTCCCCTTTCAGATTTAGCATTCGAAATCGAATCCCGGATTAGCGTTTCGTTGGGAACAGCAACAAAAGAATAATAGGCTTGGGGAAAGGGGGTGAAATTGAAGAAAATTAAAACGAACGCTCTGAAAATGAACCAGGTCCGTCACATTCACATAACGAAGCCTTTGAATGTTTGGCAACAGCTATGAAATGACTTGAACGGCCAAAGATCGCTGATCCTATTCAACTAACGTATTTAAGAAGAATTCGAGATTTGGTAGCATTGAAAAGAATGTCTTCTTTGAAGCAAGCAACAATCGAAAGTTTTTGCTTAAATTATAATCTCTGGAGTTCAGAAAATTATAAAAAGAAAAAGGAAATTTTAAATTATAAAAAAGTAAAAAAAAAAATCAATTTTTAAGCTACCACTGGCAGCATCACTAACTAAGTTGCCAGTCCTAAGCCTGGATAAAGTGTGAAGGTTTTAGTACATTCAGGAACGTTCCTTAAATTGTCTGTCCGTTTATACGAGCTTTTGCTTATCCGAATTAGGGTTGGTCTCGACGTGTTCGGATAATCGCGCTCTACTGTACATAGTTTCTGAATAACAACGCGTGTCAGTTTCATGCGTTTCCGAACAAAAGTGAACTAAAATTTATGTAATAAAGTTGCCGCCTCAAGAACGTCTCATTTTTCTGCCGTTCTTCCCTTTTTGAAAAATGCACCCATAGCTTAAACAATAAATTAATACGATGTGCAAATAACTTTCACACAATTTCATGAGAAATTCATATTCCTCCTTTATCCAGTGCATGAAATGACTTCCTTCCTTAATACTATACGATTCCGAATAGTATCAAATATACATTTCTCGTTTCCGAATTATAAATAGCAACTCAATTTTCTCTGGACAGCACACTACGTAGGAATATGATTGAAGATTGAATGTTATGCTGCATGATTAATTTTAATGCCACTGTTCCAACATTCACAATGACCAGAAGAGTAACAGTTTGTTCTCTGTAATATTATCACAACAGTCTCTTTTCCGAGTCATTTGATCTCCTTGACCCGATATGCATCGCCCGTCATTCACGTCACATCTCCAATATGAGGTGCCCTCCAGTAAATGATAAATCTTGACACGTACTGTGAAGTGTGTCACCTTATTACCTGAGGAATACATGTTTAAGAATAGATGAAAACACTGTAGCTTTTTAGAAGATTCGCATGTTTGATTTAGAAATATACTAAGCTAATAAATAATGTAAAATGTAAATATTTTTTTAACTATTATTATTAAAATCATCGACGGCTTTAAAATAATCAGGGGCGCGCCGACCCAGTGTGCAAAGTGTGCACCGCACACAGGCGCCAGAATAGTTTAGGCGAAGCTGAAAAATTTGAAAAACTTTTATCCAATTTAAATTTATTAAAGCGGTATTTAAAATCGAAAGTGTGTCATTTCTGATGACACATTTACGAGTTCATTTTTATTTTTAAGATATATGAAATTTGCAGATGCTCATCAGCGGCGTAGCTTTAGGGTAAGCGGGGGGGGGGGGGAGTCTCAACCGAAAGGCGCCATGGAGTCGAAAGGTCACGGTCGTAAGGCGCCACGGAAGGCTTCAGGGTGCCGTCATGCGCCTAAAATAAATTTTTAAAAAGCGCGAGACGCATAAAAAAAATCGGAAGGGCGACCGCGAATGGCCCTTTTGACATCCCTGCTCTAGATCAGACCTGTCCAGTCCAACTTTTCAGAAAACAGGGCGCACTACAGCAGGGGATAAACATGGAAGGCTCCATTATTCAAATAATTGAAAATATATAATTCTTCTATCTTACTGTACTGTAGTAGAGGAGAAGGTCCAAATACCGGCTACTAGGTGTTCTGAGAACTGAGCGCAGCGCAGTCTAGCGGTAATAGGCAGAGTTTGTAACTTTAATTGAGAGAAGAAAGTTACGAAAAGTACGTCGCTGAAGTCTGTGTCATTTACAAATAGTAAATGCAGAAGTGTCGAATCTACGTAATCTGGTACATCAAAAGTTTTTCAGATATGTGTTTCTCATTTTTTAAAAATATACTGATCGTATATTTGCTTGAATTGTTGATTAAGTTATTTTCTAGACATATTTAGCTCTCAATTGCCACGCGCACAGTATTGGTATTTTATTATATGAATGAGTAATACCGATTTTAACTTAAACATAGCAGTGGTCCGAATACCGGCTACCTAGAGTGGTCTAAATACCGGTTATCCGGTATTTGGACCTCTCTGGGTTGCTATGCTTGAAGGGTAGGAAAATAAATTAATTTAAATAGTTCTATAAGTAATAAATTAATTTAAATGGTTCATAAATAGTCCCCGTCCCATTTCGCAATATGAAAAAAGCAACCATGGCCGTAATTCTTCAGGACCGACACTGGTTATCGGATCACTTTCCAAAAAAGAGCTGTTGGACACTATAAAATTGCCTGTAATAAATGTGAAGAGAGAGAAAAAAAATGACGTAGTAAACCAGGCGAAAGAGGCAGAAATTTTATTTTAACCTTCTCTCTGCTCAACCCGAGATTTCCTTGATCATCGTAAAAGAAGCAAAATTTGCGCAACCCGAGATTTCCTCGGGGATGCATTTTTCCGCCTAATTAACCCTCCTTGATTATTCCCACCAGTTATTAAAAGACGCTCGTCGTGAAGGGGTTAAATACGCAATTTTTGAAGCTATTTTGATAAAACAATTACGCAGCGAGAGGACTAAAAAAGTGAAAAGGAAAATCCCAACACAGGAAGATGATAAATTTGTGTCTTCTGCATGGGTACTTTCTCTGTGGATAAGAATGGGGGAGGGGATTCCGGGTTTAATGTTAAGAATGCGATATGTGGGCTGATAGGGACTATACCGACGCAGAGAGTGATATTATGATTTTGATTTTTTAATTCTCATTTCAAGCAGCAAGCTTTTTTTTTTTTTTTTTTTTTTACACTTTAAAAAACAAAATTAGAAACATAATGGGAAGAAGACTGTGAGAGATAGTCGTAAAGAATTTTAGAAATTTGACAAATACTTATTTATTAAAAATTGCTTATTTTTTCTGTACAAAAGAAATGTTATTAATCAATACAATTTATTAAAATAATATTCTTATTGCTTAATAATTGTCATTAGCTCTATTTGTGTGATCTTTTGGAAAAAAAAAACTTAGGTAGCCGGTATTTAGACCCCCTTTTAAAAACTCAAAATTTGAAGACTTTCAGAATTTTGCTTCTTATAAACATAAAACGCCTTTTAAACTGATTTTTTTTTTCTCTAAACAGGTGTAAGACGTGCCAAAGTACCCTGCTGTCACTTTTTATTTTATTAATTTTGAAAATTGTATGATCTAGATTAAAAACAAAAGTGGTAGCCCGTATTTGGACCTTTTCCTCTGTTGGTAGTGATACACATACTGACGACATAAAAACGAGTAGTATATTAAATGACACAATGGTAAAGCAGCATAAGCCCCAGGTTATGCACGGTTCCCATGTAAAAGTAAATTACCGAAAAAAGCAGAAATCAATCACAGCAATCGGCTACATTATATAACAAAAACAATAAATAAATAAAACAGGATGGAGCTCAAAATGCAATGCATTAAAAAAAAAAAAAAAAAAAGAAATGAAAACCGCCATTCGATTCCAACCCAATTTAATAGCCATGCCTAACATTGTATGCTTTTACGCATAAAAACGAGCCCATGAGCATGTAAGTTTCATGTCATTTACAGTAGGGAAACATGTTTTTGAGAACAACCTCAAAATGAATTACGTTTTATTGAAATTTTAATTGAATATTTTATAGATTTGCTTCGAACAAATTATAATAGATCAAGCGCTAGTTTCACTCGCGTACAGAGAGTTCATACAATAAATTTATTAATTTCTAACTACAATCTTACAAAATATAGTTGTTAAACGAATAAGACTTTGCAAATAACTCGGAATTATTTTATTAAATATTTTTCAATAATTGCCTTCAATAATTGAATTCAATTGGAATGAAAAACGCTGACTATTTATCATTGTGATCCGTCTTACCTAAAACAAAGGCCTTGTACAAAGTTTAATATTGCCATTGTGCCAAGTACGCTTTGAAAGGAAATTACAAAGTTGCATGATCACTTTGGTCTGTGCCACGTTTTTTTAGATAGGTTTTTAATTAACATCTCAGCTAATTACCGACAATTCTTTTGGAAAATCATTATCGGCAGTCCTTGGATGATTTCGCGTCGATAGGTATCTCGAACTCTCCCCAACTCCTCCGCTGAGCGCCAGCAAGATGAAGTTTATGTATAAAGGAAAACTGCGATTTTCTGAAAATTTGTATGACCAAGATAATCTCTATAGTTTTCATGAAAGGTTTAAATAAATTCCTACTACTTCTAAGTTTTTCAGTAGATTTGGAAAAAGTAGGGGAGACATAATTTTGCCATGCATTTTCGACGAATTTCTGAAAATATAATTGTATCTATTATTGTATATATTTTTGAGTTCTGCGTTACGAGATTTTTCGAACGATCCGCCCCCCCCCCCCCCCATTTTGTCTTAAATACGTACCCGTTCATTGTGTGAAAATGAGGGAAAAGCTGCTAATTGTTGAGATTTGTTATGTAAATGTTTTTCATTTTTAGAGAATTGTATGGGGTAGTAATGAACAATTAAGTAATTAAAACTTTAAAATAACCTCTACTGATTAAAAAAAAAAAAAAAAAAGATGAGTTAAGAGGAGAGGAGTGAGTGCTTACTTAGTAATATCCAGGCCAAAATCTTTAAAACAATGTGTCACATGAAAAAATTAATTTTCTCCCCCACGAGGGGAATACCACCTAATAGTCTGGGGTAAAGTCCTGCATCGGGTCGGGTTATCCGCTTTTACCCGAACCCGACCCGACCCGCACTCGGCACTATATTTTCGCGTTGCGGGTCGGGTCGGGTCGGGTCATTATATTTTATATCGGGTCGGTCATTATATTTTTATCGTATTTTAAAAATACAATACGCAGCAAAACGCTAAATGGTCCTTCCTGTCTATCACAGAGTAGTTGTCAAAGTTAGAAGTATCAAGACTTATAGAACATTAGCAATCGCAATCTGTTTTGCAATGATTAAAAATGAATTTAACATTTGGAGATTCAAATTTTAAATCTCCACAATTCCTAAACTACTTGACTTAATGCCTTTCCTTTCTGTTCAGTTTTCTTAAGTGAAATTTAATGACAAAGCCAAATATGATGTAAAAATTATTGCGTTTGTATTGAAAATTTCAGAGCTCGGTACAATTTTAGAAGTATGAAGATGAGCCTTAAGATATTTTTTTTTATATAACTTGAATTAATACATAATTTCCTATCAAATGTTTATTTAATTGTTTTCAGAAAAAATTTGGTGAATAAAATGCATGAGGTCATTATTTCATTTGACCGACTGCACCTTAAAAGCGTCAGATACAAATGATATTTAATCATGAAATTGGCCATCATATGAAATTAGAGAGCACTCATCTTAGACTCATGCAGTTATATGCAGAGAAAAAGAGTATCAGGGAAAGAAAAGTCTTCTGAGGAAAAAATAGAGAATGTGTCTCCTTTAATGGAGAACTACCATCGTAATATAGTATTACCGTGGTAGTGCTTGAAGTGACGTATGTAGTACTAATATACATTAGTTGAATCAGTATTGCACATATATTAAGTGCACCTGTTACACAAATTTAATTAAAATTGTTTTTTTAATAAAATTCTTCTGAATTAATACATTATTTTTTTTTACACTCTTCATTATAATTAAAAAAAAAGATATTTAAATTCAATATTTCAATATAAAATGTTGAATTTCTTTAAAATTTAAGAGTTGTAGGAAGTCTAAAGTTCTAAATTTTCATTCCTTTTCAGCAATCCAACATAAATATTTTCACAGCTATATTTAACTGAAAAATAAATACCCAGAAAAATACCAAAAGTGGTTATTTTACATCACTGGGTGCATCAGGACAGGCTTTTTCGACTATCCTCACAAAAATTTTGAGCGTTGTACGTGCCGTAGATTCTGCTAGCCATCGCACACAGACAGAGCAAAACCTTGTTTTATTAGTATTTTTAATTTAGGACTTGGATTCATTGTACGAAAATTGGAAATTCGAAAAATAAAAAAATTTGACAGAGAAGGAAGAGTTAAGAGTGTGACAAGGTAAAGATAGGCTTAGCTTCTTAGCAATGTAAATGTCAAAATGAATATGCATTTTTCATAACAATTGTTATATAGCCAGCATAGGGGTTCTGTATTTGCTAATATAAAATCAAATGTTCCGGAACTGGAACATTTTCGAATGCACCCCTGATTATAATCGACGTGTGGTAATTGTTTAAGGCGCATCTTAATTGATGTTACATTATTTTAAAAGAAATAAAAGTACTATAAAAAGCTCCGATGTAATACGGACACCATTCATTTGAGAAAATATTTTTCTACTTTTATGTGTATTTACCGGATTACGAGCACTCCTTTCTTTGTGTCATAGTGCTACCATTGATTAATTCAACACAGCTATATTTCCAAATCAAAGTTTATTTGAACTGTTTTAAGTTTTAAGTATAAATATAAATAAAGATCAGATCTTAAAAATTCAGAGAGTAATGGCGGTAGAAGAAGCTGATTTATGTAGGAGGTATGCCATTTGTGGGGAGGGGGAGCAAACAGCTGAAGCACCCACTTTTTAGGGATGTCCGTTATTTGTATAGCTGCCAACATTCCTTATTTTTAAAGTCAAACAACAATATTTTAAACCAGAAATTTAATTTAATAAATGAACTAAAAAAGAACCCTGTAGAAACAAGACACATTTCATTAAATAAATTTTCTGGTTCGAATTCTTTGATTTGATCTGGAGAAAACCACCGGAAGGTTGGCTTGGCAGCTATGCATTTACACTCATTGAAAAAATATTATACATATAATTCTTTTTTGGGGGGTGGGGGGTGTTTAGGAATATGGGGCGCCAATTGATGTTCTGCACACAAGCGCTGGATACTTCTGACGCGCCCCTGAAAATAATCATACACAATTGAGTGGGGGTTTGGGGGATGATAGATGATACTTATACCTGTTATGACAGGTTAAACAGAACCTTTAAACAAAATTGAAAATTGTAAAAATTGTGAAATTATATGTATATGGGGCTTCCTTCTAATAATATTGTTGCTGTCGCGCATGATATTATGAATGTTATTTTAGTTTTATAGCCGCTATATATTCCATCATTTTTAATGGTACTCTATTTATCAAAGTAAATTTTGCTTGATATCCACCATTGCTCAGTTTTAGCTGCTCATTCTTTTAATTTACTTTTAATTCTCTTAATATAGAATTTATAGTTCCATTTGCGCATTTTTTTCTGCATTAATATCCCATTAATCTTCGATTTGTTTGCATCTTGTTGATTATGTTCCATTACTGCTATCGCATTCACTCGAAATCTACAAGTGTTTTACTCTCTAATGTTATATGTAATTTTTCATTTTAATATGGGTTTCATGCATATATATGTTTCCCTTTCTAAATATTTATCTCTTTTTCTCCCCCCCCCCCTTTAAATATTCTATATAAGCTATTCATAGCTTCTTATTTTTGCATTCCTAATTTCCTGTGTTAATTTTTTAAATGATCATTCCCATTTATTTTTTTTCATTCGTTGTTTCTATTTAATGGTTTAATTTTTAGATTATCTTTTCCTAGCAATAAAATTTTTTTATTGGGAAATTTTATTTACTTGCCAGATTGGTTAAATATTTTTTTTTAATTGAAAGACTGTATGTGTCTGAATGGGTTGTGTCAATTCTTATATACGTCCTTTCCTTATACATATGCATTCAAACATGCATCTTACGTACTTACATCCTCTTAGATACTTATACATACTTTATGCATTTGCATACAGTTTATAACATACATACCTACATACAACAACTTCCAATGCATACAAATGATATAACAACTCTATTTTCGACAAATGAAATGTGGACTTTTTCATAATTCTTATTCAACTAGAATTTAATAAATCCATTAGTTTAATGCAAAAGTTGGTCGCACTTAGTTTTTGTATGAGTTAAATAACATACAGAAATAAACCAGTCATAGATTCTACTCCAGAGCACGAAAATCACTACAAAAATTATTCTATCCATGATCAGGGTGATTTTAATCAACTGCATGAGAAATTCATATGCCGCCCTTATTCAGTGTATGAATTTACTTTCTTCCTTAACATTATTCTGTTCTGAATAGCATCAAATATACATTTATCGTTTCCGAATTATAAATAGCAACTCAATTTGCCCTGGACACAAGCACGCTACGTAGGAGTATGATTGAAGATTGAATGTTATGTCGAATGATTAATTTTAATGCCACTGTTCCGACATCCATAATGATCAGAAGAGTAACGGTTTGTTCTCTGTAACATTATCACAACAGTCTCTTTTCCGAGTCATTTGTTCTGCTCGGCCCGATATACCTCGCCCATGATTCACGTCACAATTCCAATATGAGATGCCTTCCAGTAAATGATAAATCTTGACACGTATTATGAAGTGTGTCAGCTCATACTTAGTACCTGAGAAATACACACTTAAGAATGAACGAATATATACTAGTTTGTGGAATTTAGGATCTCTCCTGTGTTAAAGTAGAAGTGTATTAAATGCAAAGTTCTCGGTAAATAATATTAACGTTTGGAAATCTTTTAGAAATATATATATTAGTTTAAAAGAAAGATAAAATTTAAAAAAAAAACTGTTTTGTTGGAATATTTTATTTCCATGTCAGAGTGGTTAAGATGACTAATTGAGGGCAATTTTTAAATTAACCTCATGCCGAACTTCATAGTTAATATATTATTTGCATACTTAGATATATGAATATGTTTTCCAATAAACTGTAAAAAAAAAAAGACAGACGTTTCTTAAACTAGCAAACTGTAATATCACCACAAAGGAAAATTAACAATAACCCCTTCCAAGTTACCCACTTTTCCGAAAAGCGTGCTTTAACTTTAGAAATATCAGAAACCAAAATATCGAGATTTAAAGAAACATTTAAAAGAAAAAGTTTCTCTTACTGCCATTCATTTTCGGAAACTTTCCAGACTAGTTTTTATTGTACAGGTGTAGCACGAATGAATGATTGGATTTTAAAAATTTATATTATCAAAAACTATTACAGATATTATAATAAGCGATATATGAAAATACAGAAGAACATTCCAAGATTTTTTCAGTTGCAAGTGTTCGATGTGCGAACTTTTCATCACACGACAAACACCTAATCTGTAATCAAGCTTGTTCCACACATTTAGCAGTTTTGCTTAGTCATCGAATCTTAATGAAGCACTGATGCAGGGTTACCAAGTTTGGACTCCAATTTTAATCGGAAATTTTAAATTGACAACGGAAATTTCGAAAGAAGAATTTTTTCTTTATGTGAACAGTGAACAGTAGGAAGTGCCAGGGGCTAACCGGTTGGACGTCAACCCCACACGCCCTCTATACGAGTAATAGTATAAGCACATCATAAAAAAAGGAATGTTAGTATAACTTTAGGGCAAAGCTGCAACTAAAATAAAGTATAATGATAGGAAAAGAAAAATAGTTGTGTAAAAAAATAACGAGTGTCAACAATTCTCAAAGTAGTCGAAGAGAGAATGAGAAGAAATTGAGAGAAAAGGTCTATTTAAGGATGTTTTCAAATCCAAAAGGGCAACTTTCTGACATAAGTTTTAATTAGTTTTTATTCGAAAATGCATGAAACTAGCTGGTGTTGCTGTTCAGAAACTATGTCATTGAGCTGTTTTTTCCATTTCTTTTGCAAATGCAATAGATGTTTCAGAAAACAGTGTCAAAGTGGGCATTTTGAACCGAATTTCCGCGCGAAGGAAGAAAGATACCCAAGAGCGGGCGAAAAACTTGTTTGTCACGTGATCAAAATTCCTTATAACTCAATAAGTAACTGATTGATCAAAAAATGGAAAAACAGTTCAATTCCAAAGCGATTCCATGGCCAGGCTTTCTAATTTTATATCTTTCCGTTAAAAAATGAATTTGTAAATGTGTCAAAACGTTTTGCAGTTGTTGAGCAGAGCAGTTAAGAACAGCCTTAAGCAGGTGGCTGTACAGACAGCCAATGCGAAATAGGGAGGGCGTGGCTTTAGAGGGCGTGGAGGGAGTGGCGTGTGAAGCACGCGGTCTAGGGACTGAGAAAAAAAAATTAGAAAGGTAAAAAAAAGTTAGGTTCACATGTTCGAACAGTCAAAAAATTGAAGGAAAGCCGAAACAATTAACAAAAAAGACACCTTTCAGACTACCCATCCATCTTAAAATTACAAGTAGAGAATTTTGAGTAAAGGGTAGGAGCCGTAAGAGAACTTACGACTCGCTACTAAGAGGAAATTTTACTGGATTCTGCCATCCTTTCACTGAAGGCCAGAAGTTTAGAAAGAGGGTTTTTTTTTTACTTTCAATTTTTTCGACGACACTGCTGAGTTTGAGTGGAATTCCAGAAGAAGAACTAACATTCAGTTCTTTGATTTTAAGTACAAATATGTCTCTCATTAAAATAAAGCATAAAATACTATTCTTTATTTCTGGTGTCAACTCGAAATTACTAAATAAAAGTGGAGGTCAAAATGGCCACCCTTCACTGATGCATTAACCCCTTCGGGACGGGAGCCTTTTACGAAATTTTTAATCTTTTGTCACCGTTTTTTAAAAACAGAAATTTGTGTCTTTTTGAATCGAGAAAATGCGCTGATTAAATAAGGCAAATTTTACAGTAAAATTTTACTGGTGAGGAAAAACAAAGATTATGAGCGCTTCATGCGGCACGTATACGTGCCGCTCGTCCCCAAAAAGTTAAAACACTGAATAATGCAGCACTGATTACACGGTGTGTGTCTTGTGTATATGCATAGAAAAAGGAATGTTGATACAAAGAATTTGGAAATTGCACGTCACATGTGGCAAATGTGGTGCGTTCGTACTATAACTAGTTTTATAGATATTTTTTGCACCGCATATTGTACTGAATGTATATTTTAGTGCACTTCATAAGTGCATATTCATTTCATTCTGTTCGAAAGGCTGTAATATCATTAAAATATACTTGGAATATTTTTTCACATTGGCCGTAATGTAACGGAAAACTTTTGACTGTCCCTGTCATTAAACTAGACATTCGATTATCATAAAATTTGAAATAACTCGACAAAATTTTGCAACAATTATATATTTAAAATTTCAGACCATTCGGTTGCTTAGTTTTTGCTCTGTTATATGCGGACGGACGGACAGACAGACAGACCGAACGACGACTATAGGTGCTACGTACTATTTATATAATTACGAACGCACCTAAAATAATGTATGGTTTTCGAAAAAAAAAATGCAAAAGAAAAAATGTGGCATCATACACTGCGAAGGCAAAAAATGGGCTTTATTGGAAAAATGATCACATATGTTTACACGGGCATGATGTTCGAAATACCTTCTGCATATATTTAAGTATGGTAGAATTAAGATCCCCTTATCGTAATAACATATGATAGGGGGTTATTGTGATAAGGTTATTATGATAAGAGGGTCTTGAGTAGAATATTTCCTTGAAAGGTAAACAAAATTTGATCGAACAGAAATGCATGTATGGACTATCGCGGACGCTACAATGATGGATTATATTCATTCGTTTATGCTACGGTGCGTTCAAACATTCCTGTATATGCGTGATGGTTATTTTCGGCATCTCGTGCGAACATTGTATGATACATTGATTATATATCCATATAATGAATACAGAGTTATAGGTTATATTCATTTCTTCCTTATTTATAATGAAGTTTATTTTATGTGCATTTAAAACTATGACGTGAGAATTTTTCAAAATTAGTTATCGTAAAGGTATTGTTTGTTCTTTACATAGTTTTTATGTACTTAGAGTGAGGATTCTCTCTCTGCACAATTTATGCAGTTTTGACAGAACACAAAGTAATTGGGGACACATACCGGATGTCCCAAAAAAGTGTCCCTTTTTGAAATGAAATACTTTGTAAACAGTTAACGATAGAAATGTCCCGTTATTTGCATCTTTATGGAAAAGCTATAAACTTCTAACAAGGAATGTCTCCTGACCGGGCATACTTAGAATATTTTGAAAAAAAAAGTACTAACTAAACTCTACCTATGTATGTAATAAAAGATCAGTCAAATTTAGAGGCGGAATTACAGTAGAACGTCTGTAAAAAAAATAAATACTTTCAAGTATTATCGCGAAAAGACGAAAGTGTCACGCGATTTGGCGAGCAGTACTTTTTCTCGCCAAAAGCAAACGATTTTAATGCATCTGAAAATTGCTTGTTAATTTATTTTTAGAATGCCTGTAAATAGTATTTAATGAATTTAAACTTAAATAATGAGAGAGTTTAATAAATACATTTTTTGTATTACATATTTATGTTGCTTGTTATTTAATTTTATTACTTTAGAAACAATTCCATATATAAAAAATATTTTCATATATTTAAGCGTATTCCAAAATAAAGGCAAGATGAAGGATGCTGCAGTTATTCATTTCAATATCAAATAAGTCGTTGTTTCCATAGCAACAAAATTGAATCGACAGTGCTCAATTGGACTTAATTTTGAGATTGAAACAATTTTAATTAATTTAAATTTTGTTTTAATCCATAAAATTTGATAGTTAACTTTCATTATAAATATATACATGGTGATTCATAAATATCGAAACAATAGGCTATTTTCTTAAATATTGCCCCTAGACCCATACTTCCAATTGCAAAGTTTCATAAAAAAAAGGTGAAAATTTTAATGACATAAGTTTCAACTCCATGGGAGGTCTATTTGAGAAAATACAAAAACTAAATTTTTATACGGCCCCCGTAGAGTAAAATTCCCAATTAGAAATTTTTTCCTTATCCATTCCTGAAATAAACACAAAAAAATTCATCTCGATATCTTCAAAATTCGCAGAGATATCAAAATCCAAAATTCGTGACTTACACCATTTATCTATGCCTCTGAGCGACGAGTTTTTGACTCATTTTGAATGCAAGATAGGAATCATCCACAAATTGTACACCATTAAAAGTCGATTTAAGACAGTGCCTCTCCTTTAGATATAAAATAGGCAGCGTATAGATTTTACGTTAAACCTGCTTTCAAAATATGCTGGTGGTCTGCACTAGAGGTCTGCACGGGTCGAAATATCTAGGTTCGGTCCCGAACCGAACCATAGGAAAAAAAGATCGGCCCTACCTGGAAAAAAGTTCAAATCGTAGCCTGGCCCGTCCTGACTGAATTTCTACATAGTTTTCTACATCGATATGGTTAAAAGGTGTTTCGTATGGAGGAGTTCTGACCAAAAATACTTATTATAGCTTTTCTTTTTTCATGTTTATAATTATTATTTTTAAAGAAGTGTCAAAAGCTGTGATTATTTGTTTTATTAATGAATCTCTATTGATGTGTAAATGAGTCACTTCTCCTTTAATATCGTTAATCCATATTCCATGTGTTGGAGACATTGAAAAATGCTATAAAGTAAAATCTTTTTAGACGGAATCATATAGGAAAGAAAAAAAAAAGCGTTATAGACAAGTTCCCTTCTTAGGAGTTGTAAATGTAGTCTATTTTTTCTCAGGTATTATTTATTATATTCATTTTCCATGGATCAACAGATTTTTCCGTTTCAGAAAGGATTCCGTCATAGGCAGATTTTTTTCGCTAGTTTTACTATATTTTAATTTTTTTGCCTTAAAATCTACTATCCTTTAAAAATATTAATTTTAAAGTTTTATTGTAAAATAATGGCCATTTAAAAATATATGCATTTGTCTTAAAAGTTTTTGTGCTGAGCCAAATTTTACTTTTTTTTGCACGGATTAGGTCAGTCAGAGACAATGATTTTAATACGGGTTGTCTCGAGACCGCGACTGAAAATTTCGTCCCGTGGAGACCTAGGAATAAGGAAGCCAGTCCGGGGTCTGGCCCGGCCCAGCCCTAGAATACAGACTTTTTTTAACGGCCTCACCGGGACGATAAAAAGCCTGAAGTTTTGAGGGCTAAAATTAGGAAAAACTCTTAATCGGCATGTTAGAAAAAGCATTATTTCAAATTACGCGTTTAACATTTATTTATGGAGATTTAAATAGTACAAAAAGGAGGGGGAAACGGCAAAAGTTAAACTGAATCGGAAGTTTAAGCTACAGAAAGAAGTTACTTTGACGCATGCAATTTTTAAAAAAGCATTTAAACATTTTATTAGGAGCCAATCTATGTTTAAAACTTTAAATGCGTTTTTCTGTATGATTTTTTTTACCATTTCTTGTCTTTAAATTCTTATAAGTCAAGAATCGTAAATAAAAAAGGTGCAAACTTGGAACATGCCTTTTTTGATTAGTTTACATTAATTTTGTTTCGGCAAATTTGAAAAAAAAAATTACTTTTGAAAATATGATTTTTTTTTTAAATAAGTTACTTTTGAAAATATGATTTTTTTAAAAATAAGTTACATAATTTTTTAAATAAATATTTTTAATATTTTTAAAATTAATATTTAAAATAAATCCTGAAACAAAACTAAAATTATACTTTCCTCTTTAATGAAATGAAAAAAAATTGCAATCCGATGAATAATGTTTGAGTTATAAAGATTTTAAATTAAATCCGCTTAAAAAAATACTAATCATTTAAATTTTTTAAAAAACTTTATGAGAAATGTTAGGATGTGATTTTGTTTGCAAATTATATGGTTAACCATTACAAAAAAACAAATCAAAATTCTAACTCAAGAAATAAATTTTTGCATGTTTCCTAGAACTCTTAAAGTAACATTGTTTCTTGGATTGCACGCATTTCAATTTGTGTCTAATCCGGTAAAACCTGATGAATTATTTAAACGGCCATAACTTTGCGAGTTTTGCAGATATGAAAGTGCAGTTTTTTGTGTTTAATTCAGGAATGGATAGGGAAAGTTTTCCTAATTGGAATTTTTACCCGACGGGGACCGTATAAAAATTTAATTTGCGTATTTTTTCAAATAGACCCCCCATGGAGTCGCAACTTATGTCATTAAATTTTGAACCTTTTTTTAGGAAACTTTCCAATTGGAAGTATGGGTCTAGGGGCACAATTTAAGGAAATAGCCTATTGTTTCGATATTTATGAATCACCCTGTATATGACAAAACTATAGTTAAATCAAACTAAAACTGACAAAATTAAAGTTACTTACATTAAATTTATTTAAACAAGTTCAATATGCAACATTTTTATCTTAAAGAGCATTTGATATTAAAAAAAAGTACTTTTGGAAATTTTATTCCATCGCCAACCGGTGATAAATCGCCAAATATCGAAATTTTCAATATTTTTTTTCGGACACTCTACAGAGTTTCCGCCGAAATTTTCTTATAAACATATCTATCCTCGTTAGTAAAACATTCTATAATTTTTTTCCGATTTTTCAGAGTATGCCGGTATGGAGACCTTCAATGCAAGACGGTTCTCAAATTCCCTGCTTAACAACGCGAAGTTTTCTGATACATTTTTAAAAGTAAAAGGCATAAAATTGGCATGTCTGACTATTGTACCGATTTGGAATCAAACAGAGTTTCCCATTTTTTGATAAATAAGTTACTTATTGAGTTATAAGAGATTCTTATCACTTGTCAACAAGTTTTTCCTGTGATGGCTATAGTTGTCCAAAATTAAGAACCCACCCCCTGCGAACAGGTTCAAATTAAATTCATAAGTCTACTGTGGTTTCAATAAAATGGTTTCTTTTAGTACAAACACAGGGTGTTTCAAAATTCATGGTACATACATTAGCGGATGTTAAAACTAAACAAGCACAAATCACCCTAGAATGTATGGTCATAATTAGCAATGAAGCGCTGGGAGATTTCAAAATTTCTGATTGTACGGAGAGACCTGTTTACAGGGTTGCCACAGGCGATTATTTTTATATTCTATTCGCAACACTATTTTTTTAAAAGTACATTTTGTAATATATTTCCTTTGCAAATGTTGTCAAAGCGTATATAAATTTTATTGTTTTGATAATGTGGTGTAAAATAGAATTAAAAAATAGTCGCCTGTGCCAGTCCTGTGTTTACTACACACACTATCTAGTAAGTGATTATTGATTTTGTTTAACGGTTCTCAGGACACTTAAAATTGGAAAAAATGGAAAAAAAAGACCATTTTCCACATTTAATATCTTAAAATGTATATGATTTTAAAACACAATTTTTGCTGCAAATGAAAGACATAACTATGTTCTTTCATTTCCTGTATTTTAAAAAATAAAAGATGCAGAACTAGGATTTATAGGGGACTCCAAAGTGTCAGACATTTGACAAGCAGGAAATTGGTACAACAGTTTACGCGCATAGTTACAAATTAAATTTTGAAACTAGAAAGAAAATTTTATTGCATACTTATACTTCAGACTGTAATAATTACCCTGAACCTAAACAGATTTGTATTTAAAGCATTTTTATATTTGTAATACAAAGCTGTATTTAGCTATTACGAAATTTTGAAAATTTTAACAGTATAATCACCTAAAACATATATTTGTTTGAACAGTAAAAAAGAAATTTTAGGTTCAGTTTATACAGACTAACATGAAACATATGTTTTGAAAATTTCATGAAAAAATATTCAGACGTTTTTGAGATATCGTGCGATTTATGGCCAGAAACGTCATTTAGAGAAAAATGACTTCAAAGTTTCGGAAACGCCGCTTTAGCTGTTGAACGGGTATAATTCTAAAAGCCATAACTTCTGTTCTAATGAGAATTTCAACTCAAGAATTATATAAAAATGTTCAGAAAAGATAGGAGTTTAACATCTGAAATTTCGAAAATTTTGAAGCATTAAGAGCCCTGAAACCCCTTAAAAAGCCTATGAAGGAAAGAAAAGAAAAACAAGAAAATGGGAAGACCGACAAATATGTGATTTTACATTTTTATAATTCTGAAGCAGAACCATCTGAAGAAAGAGACCTTTCCAACTAGAAAAAAAGTATGAAAATCAGACCTCCAATTTAAAAGTTATGCATACGCATGTATAGAAAAAAACAACAACAACATATAAACGAATTGTGTGATCTCCTTCATTTGAAGTCAATTGAAAAACATATAAGAAACATCGCGTGCTTTGAACAAACAACTTCATCGTAGGAATATGTAATAATTTTAGCAATATAATTTATTCAATATAATTTTGTAATAACAGATGTGTAAATACTTATTTTTCAAATTATTTTATCTACTTGTTTCCCATTTTCTATTTTCTTTTCATTTACAAATACAAGAATCTCCAATTTTCTGATCATATTTTTTAATATGTGTGCGAACAAAAAAAATTCACTTGGATGGAGAGGAAAAAGAAAAAGAATATTTTCTTTCCAACTTGAGAGGTACTTAAAGGTAACTAGAAACTTGTTTGAGGTTTTAGAAAATTTTTGCATTTTGATGGGTTTTTTTTTTTCTTTTGCAAAGTTATCTTAACAGTTAAAGTGAGGAAAGAGCATGCTTTTATCAGATACGGTTTCAAAAGCATTTGTAGAGTGGAGGTACTTATCCTTAGGAAAATGATAATTTCAATGCGATGCTCCATTATTTTAAAAATGAATTTCAGCGCTCAGCATGCTACTTTATGATTATGGTGATTATAAAGCAATTAAAGAAATAATTGTAATTAAACTTGCAGTTGAACTGGAAAAACGGTAGTGGGGTATGGGATGATAATCTTCGCCGTGTAAGTTACAAAATTATTCAAACTAAGTAAGTTTAAAGTAAGTTCAAACTTGAATAAATTTCTTTTATCCTCAAATATGTGCAATAGAACGATGAATTTAGAGGTTGGGCCGGGAATGACATCCCCCTCGGAACATTAAAATGACCCCCCCCCCCTCCGAAAGGTTTGAAATTTTATGCCTTTTAATGGACAAAAATGCAATTTTCCCTTTGGATCTCTATAATATCCCCCCCCCCCCCCCCGGAGCCGCAGAAATCCCTCCCGGAGAAAAACTTCTGAATTCAACACTATATTCATTAAAAATTGAGATTATATCTATTTAATATTCCTTTTTAAATCCTCTTAATGTTAAAATTAAACACGATCGTATATAGTATTTAAGAATAAAATTACAATTGGAGGTGTTACATAATTGTAAAACATTCAGTCCACATAAAAATTTTGAATTATCGAATATACAACTTAAATAAAAGTAATAGCGTAATCTTGAAAAGACCAGTACAATACTATTCCTTCAGTGTTTTTCTCTGTTATTTTTTCGTTGATAGAAGAGAATTTTAGAGGGAAAAAAATACTTTTACCGAAAACTGTCAATTACGGAAATAAAGTACATTGAAAATAAATAAATTAATTATTATACATTTAAAAAATCTGATTCTTTTTGTTATATACCAACAGGGTTTGTACGGGTCCTTGAATTTCCAGACGAAAAAATTCTTCGGTACCAGAATTTTCTTATAGAAAATCTCTCCTTAATCTCTTCGTTACTAAGTATTAATGCAATATTATTGATTACTACTGAATTATTTCTTATCCCATTTGACTTCAGATCGAGATTTTAAATTTATTTGCATTAGTTCGAACCTTAGATTTCAAAACATATTATTCTGGTATCGAAATTGTAATTATGTTCGAGTATCATTAACCCATTGTGGTGCGTAAACGCACCATTTCAATTGATATTTTTTTATTAACACTGTGACGAATATTTTTCACTAATTTTATTTTTCTGCTATTTTTAAGGGTTCTGGAGACATCTATAAAATATCAGTAATTCAATGGGAGCAAACACTTTCTGTTGAGAAATTTTCAAAATACGCTACTTTTTTTAAAATTGGAGCAGTTATTGACGACTCTTTGAAAATATATAATTATTCCATTTGAGATTAATCATATGTTTTTATAATGGAGTAAAGTTGAAAGTTCTGCAAATAAAATAATAATAAGACAAATGCCTTAAAAAAAATTATTAATTTTAAATTTAAGGGTGTTCTCAAATCCAAAAGGGCAACTTTTTGACATAAGTTTTAATTTATTTTTGTTCGAAAATGCATGAAACTAGATGGTGTTGTTGTTCAGAAACTATGTCATCGAGCTGTTTTTTCCATTTTTTGCAAACGCAATAGATCTTTCAGAAAAGAGTGTCAAAGTAGGCGTTTTGAACCGAATTTTCGCGCGGAGGAAGAAAAAGCACTCAAGAGCGGGCGAAAAACGGGTTTGTCACGTGATCCAAAACGCTTCTAACTCAATAGGTAATGGATTGATCAAAAAATGGAAAAAACAGTTCAATTCTAGATCGCTTCCATGGCCAGGCTTTCCAATTTTATATCTTTCCGTTGAAAAATGAATTTGTAAATGTGTAAAAACGTTTTGCGCTGGTTGAGCAGAGCAGTTAAGAACAGCCTTAATGATGCATTAGCGCACCATTGACCGAGTGTATGAAAATATCGAATGCATGAAAATACCGAATGCATTTTATTTCTCAAGTGAAATATTATTTTTCATGCACGAAACTTTTTTTTTTGTCTTAATGAATGTAATTTAAGCATATCTCAGTGAAAATAATACCACATTTTTAAAAATTTCTATGCTTGGCCTAAAATGGATGAATAAAACGGGGCAAAATGGAAGTCCACATACGAAAAGAGGTTAAATAAGGCGAAATTTCGCGCGTTTAAACTAAATTTATTTTTCTATAGCGAAATACTGATATTTTGCCTTGAAAATAACGGTACCCGTACGAACCCTGATCAAATATAACACAAAGAACTAACTCCTTGGGAATTATTGGTTTAGTTCGATCCCCGAAAGCCCATACAGCTCTATGCCTCACAATGGAGTATTCGAAGCAAAATCATGGCCAAACTTATTTTTCGTGTGTTTTACAGTTAAAATCATTGTTGTCGACTTACTATTAGTAAATACACTTAATTCATGTTATGTACACATAAAAGTATGCATTTACTTAATAAAAATAAAAATACAATGCAAATTTTACTCAATTTTTACTCTTTATAAGAGGAACGTATTCGTTGATAAAGTTGTTTTACTTAAGTAATGTTTAATTAAATGTAGTTGATTTTACTATATGTAATATTTTAATTATTTATATAAACCAATGTATTAATGTATATATTATTTGCATTTAGTATTTAGCAAAATTGAGTCTCTATAGTTGAGTTGTAGTATAGATATTCTGGTTTTTGAGTATTATTAAGAGATTACCGAAACAATTTATATTTAAAAATGCAACGATATGCGGAAGATTTCGTTTAAAAATTGCCATTCAAAATTATAAGCAATTACGACTATACTTCAAAAAAGGACCAGGAAACCCCGGGACACCTTTAAAAAGTTACAGATCTAAATCCATATATCTAAATTAGAGCTTAAAAGACTTAAAAATAGCGCATTTTTAATTTTAATTTTCTTTTATTATATAAAAAATTAAGCTATTGTGTTCAACAATTCATGAAGCCAAAAAAAATATACATTTAAACAAACGTAACAATAAAGCACGTCTTCTCGCAAAGAAGCCTCCTCTTCAACTGAGGTTAGGAGTCGCCGGATATGACTCCTGCTCCTGAAATAGACGTAGATCGATGTACCAGTTAGTTAGCTATTATAAAATATGTGATTTATAGTTGTTGAGAAAATTTTAATTTTTGCATTTTTTGTGAGATTTTTGCCTGAAACGCTTCCGTGTGCGCCTATGATATTAATATATGTTAATTCAAACAAATTTTGTAATAGGAAACCAGACATAGAATTCATGCGTTCAGTCCGAAATGCAGAATGTCTCACTCTAATTCTAACTCAGAGTTGTTTTTTGCACAAATTTAGCAGAAATGAAGCTATTTTAAGCATATTTTCAAGAGACCTTCTTTGCTTTCAGAGAAATCTGATGTCATCACAATGCTGATAATTATCACCATCTATTTCCAAATAACACTGAGCAAGACGCTCCATAACTTAGAAAGTAGTTAACAAGTTATACGGGTCAAACTAGAGGTCCCTTCCAGAATTTACTATAATGTCATCACAATTCAAACAAGACAAAAATATATTTAAGCACATAAATTAACGTCTGAATTCCATATTTATTTATTAAAGGTACACATATATTAAGACAGACTATAAATACAATTAATTACAATAAACCCAACTGGAGTGAAAAATTAGCCGGGGCCAGGAATCGAACCTGGGTCGACAGCGTAACGTGCTGTTGCTCTACCGTTAAGCTACCCCTGGCCGATGTCCTAGCCCGGAAATTTCTCACTAATAAACCAAGTTGGGGAACGTCACCGTCCATCTATCAGATAGCACTGGATGACGTGACAACGATGAATAAATTTCTTTTTTCCATCGATCCGCAATATATATTTAAGCACATAAATTAACGTCTGTATGTGCTGTATGTATTGTAATTAATTGTATTTATAGTCTGTCTTAATATATGTGTACCTTTAATAAATAAATATGGAATTCAGACGTTAATTTATGTGCTTAAATATATATTGCGGATCGATGGAAAAAAGAAATTTATTCATCGTTGTCACGTCATCCAGTGCTATCTGATAGATGGACGGTGACGTTCCCCAACTTGGTTTATTAGTGAGAAATTTCCGGGCTAGGACATCGGCCAGGGGTAGCTTAACGGTAGAGCAACAGCACGTTACGCTGTCGACCCAGGTTCGATTCCTGGCCCCGGCTAATTTTTCACTCCAGTTGGGTTTATTGTAATTAATTGTATTTATAGTCTGTCTTAATATATGTGTACCTTAAATAAATATGGAATTCAGACGTTAATTTATGTGCTTAAATATATATTGCGGATCGATGGAAAAAAGAAATTTATTCATCGTTGTCACGTCATCCAGTGCTATCTGATAGATGGACGGTGACGTTCCCCAACTTGGTTTATTAGTGAGAAATTTCCGGGCTAGGACATCGGCCAGGGGTAGCTTAACGGTAGAGCAACAGCACGTTACGCTGTCGACCCAGGTTCGATTCCTGGCCCCGGCTAATTTTTCACTCCAGTTGGGTTTATTGTAATTAATTGTATTTATAGTCTGTCTTAATATATGTGTACCTTTAATAAATAAATATGGAATTCAGACGTTAATTTATGTGCTTAAATATATATTGCGGATCGATGGAAAAAAGAAATTTATTCATCGTTGTCACGTCATCCAGTGCTATCTGATAGATGGACGGTGACGTTCCCCAACTTGGTTTATTAGTGAGAAATTTCCGGGCTAGGACATCGGCCAGGGGTAGCTTAACGGTAGAGCAACAGCACGTTACGCTGTCGACCCAGGTTCGATTCCTGGCCCCGGCTAATTTTTCACTCCAGTTGGGTTTATTGTAATTAATTGTATTTATAGTCTGTCTTAATATATGTGTACCTTTAATAAATAAAAGACAAAAATAGTTTGTTAAACGTTTTGATAATATATCTTTTGTTGTTGAAACATTGTTTGCTTGTTGCTGTTGAAATTATGAACGGAAATCCAGTTTTGGATTGCAAGGAAGCATATTGTATTCTTGACTAAATAAATGTGCTCTGACCGTTGCCTTCTATATAAAACTTGCTTACTTGGGTGTATTATTACGCATTGAAGTTGTGACCTCATTCCTAAATTTTTAGGTGCGTTCGTAATTATAAACATACGTAGCATCTATAATCGTCGTCTGTTCGTCTGTCGCAAAAACTACCCAACCGAATGGTTTGTAATTCAATATATAGAATCGTTGCAGAATTTTGTCGAGTCATTTCAAATTTTATGAAAATCGAAACAAAACTTAAAAAGATATTAACAAAAGTTTTCTTCATTCTATTAAATCTTGTCACACATAATTAACTCAGTGATATTCCATGATAGGTAATGATTCTAGGTTGCTATGGTTATTACGTCCTGTATAAGATGGAGTCGTATTATTTCCGTATTACTGAATTTAATATATAGAATTGTAAAAAAGTTTTGTATTCATGCATTTTTGCATAAGAGTCGCAACAGCTATTGCACCAAGATCTGAATATTTGTAAAACTAGTTATAGTACTAGTTATAGAAGTATAGTCATTTGCCACATTTGACGTACAATTTCCGACTTGTTGTTATAATGAACATGTACGTTTTTCATGCGTCAGTTTATTTATATATTAGCATTATGTATCTGGGGCATTCTCTCAATCTTTTGACTTTCGGGAATAAAAATCTGGTGAAATTAAACTTGCTAAAATAACATTTTAATCTGATAGGCGAATGCCTTAATGATTCGAAAGAAAGAAAAAATGGTCAGCAGCAAAATTTTTTTTATTTAATTGAGGTTTAAGTTAAACTTGCGAGTTTAATTTTCCTTACCGTTTTACCACTGTAACTTTCTATTTTCTTCTAAATTTTTACTTATAATTAATTTGCATAATACCCACAGGACATTCAAATAAGAAATAATCACAATGTAGTACTTTTAGTAAAAAATTTTAGTATAACATTGTCTTAAAGGGGTGTTAAAGAAGGGACGGAAGTAAAAAAAAGACATGGTATAGGAAAAAAGGGACTGTAATGGAAAAAAAAGGACGGTAAGGATGGGACGGTAAGGAAAATTACCACTATTTTTAGGCAAATCATGCTAAGACTAAGTGATAGCCACAATATTCATTGATTTTTAGAAACAGTTATTTACATTGGATTAAATTAAAAAAAATAATTAAATTTACCTCGAAAAGTGCAAGAATAAACCTTGGGGACGGTAAGACTACCAATAAAGCCACGATGCTTGAAAATGATATTTAAATGTTGCTTTAAATGCTGCAGTAAATTTCCTGTCAAAGAATTTTAGACTTTATTTCTCTAGCATACTTCTGCATGAGAAAAAACTTGAAAAAAATTCTGTGGCTGCATCTGAAGTGATTTTCTGTATAATTTTAGAAGAGGGACGGTAAAGAATCTAAAACCCAGGGACAGAGTTTTAAAAATAATAACAACCCTAAAAATGTGTGCAGGTTAATTTTTTGCTACATATTTATATAGAACAATTATTCCAGTTTTGGAAAAAAATTACGCAGAATTACCTTTATTGAAATAATTTATACAGACTGCTCCAAACTTAAAAATCAGCATCAGGGACACGGGACGGTATAGGAGTTTTCCTGGATATTTGGACCCCCAACATCGTCCAAAACTTTTTTATCTCGTTAATATTGTTATGCAATCATTCAATGGGATGTTCCCCAGTATATGAAAAAAAATAACAACACAAGAATATGTACTAAAATAAAAATTATTATTCAAGGACATAAAAGTCAAAAGATTTTCAGAATGCCCCATATATGTAATATTTTACTCCGTTCCATTTTACAAATTAAAGAATCTGCAATTTTCTGCTAGTATTTCTTTTTAATAAGTCTGACAGCAAAAAACAGTTTACTCGGATGGCGATGAAAAAGAAAAAGAATATTTTTCTTTCAAATCCAGAGGTACTTAAACGCAACTCGAAACTTGTTTGAAGTTTTGGAAAATAAATAAATAAATAAAAATAAGAGAAACATTCCATGTTTTGATGAACATTTTTTTTTTCAAAGTTATCATAACTAAAGTAAGGAATAAAGGGAATGCTTTTATCAGCTACGTTTTCAAAACATTTGTAGAGTGGAGGTACTTATCCCCGAGGAAACCATAAATTTCAATGCCGAGTCCCATTATTTTTTAAATAAATTTCAGCGCCCAGGATCTCACTTTATGATTATGATTAGAAAATAGGGCAGTCAGTATAACTGTATATATACAGGGTGTTTTTAAATAAATTGCTTTTAGAAAATCAAAGAACTGATAATACTCATCAAAATGAACAAATTTTGTATAGGAAATCAGGGTCGCAATAGACGCTTTCAGTGTGACGTTAGTCATAACGTTTTGTTAGGAAACTGACTCCAAACAAACAGTTGCCATGTTTAATTTCTTATTAAACATAAGTCGTAGAAAGTGTTACCACTGCATATATTGTTTTATCACACTTTGCTATGAGATAAAGCTATAAGATACAATTATAATATACAAACAAAATAGAAAATACAGCGCAGCAACCGTTTGTTTGGAGTCAGTTTCCCACCAAAACGTCACGACTGAAAGCGTCTATTCACTTATTGAGCCAAAAATACAGCGTGTACCAACTCAAGTCAAACCCAAATTTTCGTTCATAACTTTAACAATAATGAAAACATTTTAACGAATTTTTCAGCACTAAATTTGCTTTGTTTGAACTGGGATGACATCCTGAGAAGTGCACTGTAATTAAGTCACCGTATGTAATATGAAGTACATCTGAAACATGGAACATCTAGTTCAGTGCTGTTTAGGTACGGCTAGCGGCCATTTCTATAATTTATCGTGACATCGTTTCATTTTACACAAAAGAGGACCTTTTGAAAATTCTATTAAAATATAGCGAAACAGCACCGAAAACTGGCGATTTGAAGTAATTAAAATAATAAAACTTTGTAAAAAATCACCATAAAATAAAACAATACACAGGACGCGTTTCGAGCTAAAAACATAACAGCTCGTCATCAACTACAACAAACACGTGTCCGTAAGCGAACAAGGTCACTTGCGGACCTTGTTCGATTGCGGACACATGTTTGTTGTAGCTGATGACGAGCTTGTTCGATTACGGACACGTGTTTGTTGTAGCTGATGACGAGCTGTTATGTTTTTAGCTCGAAACGCGTCCTGTGTATTGTTTTATTTTATGGTGATTTTTTACAAAGTTTTATTATTTTAATTATTTCTATTAAAATAGCTTGATTATCGTTAACGTCATGCACGAAAATCTCAGTTCGCGCTGTGCTTTTGACTGATTAAATGAACTGAGAATAGCCTTGAGTCTTCAAAACAAGAACTTTTGTAAGTAATTCGTAAATAAGCTTTCATTTGCTTTTGAACTTCTTGTTGTGTCCAAATTTTCAGTTTTTCGCACTTGATAAAACGAATCTTTCCAACATAATAATGGAATCATATTTTTGTCTGCACAGAAATACCCTGTAAAAGGTAAATTTATGCACTCAAATTGCAAGCATTTCTTGCTGTAAATTAACAGCAAAATATGCTCTAAATATCCTTATTTTGGATTAATTAACGGAAAAAAATGCTGTAATCAACCCCATTTTATTAAAAAATGTACGCAATTATGTTACATGTTACAGCAAAAAATGCTGCCAATTTCAATACATAACACTGCACTTAATTTTGCTGTAATAGAAATTTTTCTATTAGATACACTACTTAAATTCTGTGAAGAAAACTTTAGATTAAAAAAAAATAAAAGTAATTTTCAAATAAAAACGAACTGTTTTATTAGTTTATTTTTACTTACAGTTTCAAGAAAATGTTGTAACCAATAACGGTGTGATTGCGAAAATGTTTCGAATTTTTCCTTATTCCCTTCATGATAAAAACAAAACTTTTCTATCCAAAATACTTAGAAACAAAACAACTGTATTTAAAGGAAAAAACAATGTACTAATATAATGGGTTCCAAAAGAATTTTTCTGGTATTTTAAGGTGATTTCTTCAAAGTACGAGCCACAAAAATACAATAAAAAAGAAATGAAAACATTAAAGGTATAGATGAAACTAAGAAGATGCTTCAAAACATAAGAATGTATTGATTAAAGAGAAACCGATACACGCATTTTTGTTCTATTACAAATAGTTTTATTTTGTTCAATTAAAAATTTTTTTCAGGTGGACACAAAAAAAATATATTTTTTAAATGAATGTTGTTTACTCAGTTTATTTCTTGAAATGTATAATTATACATATATACAGGGAGTTAAGAAGTCTCTTTATCCTGCGATAATTTTTAAGCGAATAAACCTGAAATTGTGGATGAGGTTATCATGCATGATAGGTATGGAAAAACCTTAAAATACACCAGAAAAGTTCAAAGAGACTTTTGCATTCTTCAAAAAGAAAAAAAAAACACAAGAAACATCGAAAGTGGTCCTAAAAATTGAAAGGGAAAAAAGTTTGTTCATTAGCACAAATTTTCAGTATATCAATTAATTTGCCCCAAAAGGCAATAATAAAAAAAAGCAATTTAACAAATTACAACGACCATTTGGAAAATGATTTTTTCAAAGACTAAAATTTAAGACATAAAAAATCGCACGGAGTTGATCATAGATTAAGTAAGCCATGAATTAAACATTAATAGTGTTATTACACGTAAAAATTGCAAGCGACAAAAATCGTCTGCGACTCCCCAGATTTCCCGAAACTTGCGTATTATCCACCTGAAACTTACGTATTATCCAAGCATTTCACTGGCTGTTCGGGAAAAGGCTTTTCCATCGTCAGATTTCAGATACATTTTAAATGAAATTTCATTCTTAAACTTCTAAACATCCCACAATATTACTCTTTACACCGTCGTATAGATAAAAAAATGTACTTTTAAATGCAATTTGTTTGAAAGCTGTATCTTAATTTGTTTCTGAGTTATTATTTTTTTTTTGTAGTTTTTATTACTTTTTTGTCATAGTGGCAACAGAAGTATCCATCTCTGTTGAAAGTAAAGGGAAATACAGATTACTGTATAGACCAACCAGAAAACGAATAAAATGCGGATTCAACCAATCAAAAGCTTCAGATATGTTTTTGATTTCCTACCCTGACGAGGACAATAACCATTTTTCCAAATGGTTAATAAATCACACGAAATGTATTTTCCTAACTGAGTAAAAAAGTTTCCACGGCATGATTCGAACTAGGGACCTTCTGGTTTAAGCTGCCAATGCTGTGCCAACTGAGCTATCCTGGACAAATCTGGCGGACTCAATTCACCCAGAGAACTTTGTTGGTTATGACATCTGGTCTGATATCTGAATCAGCTAAACAGAATAAATAGCAGGTAATGGAACTCCAAGAAAACGTTGGATACGTAATTAAACTCCATTAATTTTAATACAAGTATGGTGTCACGATTTATTTACTTATATTAAAGATATTTTGCTGGTTAGATTAGGTTAAGTAAAGGCCGTTGATCTGTAATGAGGAAATAATGAGTAAATTGCGTTTGATGAACAAAAACTTCGATCCGTTTCCAGTAAATAAAGTACCGAGGATACAGATATATTGAAGACACATAAAATCCATGGGAATTCTTTTATTTGATGACAACAAGACATTGTGAGGTGATCCCCTTACACGAGCAAGATTTTTCGACTTTACACTTCTACGGCTGGTTGCCACGTCCCCGAGTAAAAATATTTGCCGACCCACGAAAAAGTTAACTCAAAAAATCCGTTAGCTTGCTACATATAAAATTCAAAATCTAACGGAGTCACTCAGGCGATAAATCATGGATGAAAAATACTTTTTATAATAATTAAAGAAATGAGCATTTACTCCTTTAAGTTATTTATTTAAACCTGTGCTAGATTACAATTTTATCAGTCATTCGTCAACGTATAATTATTTTGTTTATATATTTACTGACAGATGTTTAGTTTCTCTCATAAAATTTATACTAAGATTAGCGAAAACAAAGGCACATTTAACTTACGAAAAGGTTTATTTTAGCCAGGAAACAAATAATATTATTATTAGATCTAAATTATTAATAACGTCAATTGTAGCAAGATATATTTACTTTTATTTAGAAAGATAGTTTTTTAGATGAGATAAGAAATCAAGTTATATTAAACAGCTAACGAATAAACTTTAAGATTTATGAGTGGATAAATAAGTTAACGGAATGTAATTTAGGAACAACTTGATTTTGAGTACATTATTATATCACTATATGATTCTACATCATAAGTATTTAATTGGTAATTAAATAACACAAAATGTAATTAAAAAAATTAATTAAAAAGTGTCCAGGCCAGGATTCGAACGAGCTTAAGCTGGCAAAGCCCAAGATAGCTCATTGGCAGCTTAAACCAAAATAGCCACTAATGGCAGCTTAAGCCAAGAATCGATCCAGAGAACCTTGACCTCGACACTTTTTCACTCAACTGAAAAAATTACATTTCGAAGGAAAATGCTGAGGTAATGATAAAAACGTGATTATTGATTTATTTTTTATTTTGAGGTTCCTTCAATCCATTGTATTTAGGGCTGCCACAGGTGGCTATTTTTATATTCTATTCGCACCACTATATGAAAAGAATACATTGTGTGGTATATTCCTCTTGCAGATGTTGTCAAAGTATATGTCAAAATGTTTTGTTTTATAAAAGTGGTGCCAGATAGAATTAAAAAATAGTCGCCTGTGGCAGCCCTATATCGGCATTCGACTGCGGTAGCAAAGATTATTGAAAAGATAACTATAGCTCGTAAAACAATTTAATCAAAATAGTTTTAATCTGTTTTAAAAATAGATATTTTGCCATTGTTTTTCAGCAACATGCAATACTTAAATTTCCCGTATTTTTATCAAATTTATAAAACTCGCTCTAACTTATTTTCTTTGCCTTCTAAGGGGGGAAAAATCTTTTACTAAATCAAGGCGCATTTTATTGAAATATACGACTATTGTATCAAAGTAACATGAGCGTGGACAATAAAAATATTTAACTGAATAATTAGCTATAAAAATATAATAGTTATTTGAAAAATACATCAATTTGAAAATGAATAATTATTTCAATAGCTGCATAAAAACCTTTAACTGTTCTAAATGACTGAGAAACATTGCATTATCATTAGTAATAATTTTTATTGCTTTGAAAAATTGTCGTTGATTGTTTTAACTGTATAACAATGCAATTATCATTAGTAATCATTTTTATTGCTTTAAAAATTTGTCAGTAATTGTTTTAACTATATATGTATTTTTTCTTTTACAGGTAAGTCTCTATTATTTTATAAATGGACTGACTTGGATGAACTAAAGGGAATATAACACAATGAATAAATATGCAATGATTTAACGACATGGTAAGAAGGAAGGAAAATTTTCACAGGTATAATTTATTTACTTTTTTTAACGACGATCTCCATAAAGAATAATCGGGAAAACATGCTATTTAAAGCTAACGCCACTTTGACCGATCTGAAATTTCGATTTCTTTTTCGTCGCTTAAATAGTCTAAATTCGTCTTTATAGGGGGCATTCTCACAATCTTTTGACTTTTATGTCCCTGAATAATAATTTTTATTTTAGTCCATATTCTTGTGCTTTTTATTTCATATACTGGGGAACATACCATTGCATGATTGCATAACAATATTAACGAGATAAATAAGTTTTGGACGATGTTGGGGGTCCAAATACCAGGAAAACTCATCTACCGTCTCGTGTCCTTGATGCTAATTTTTAAGTTTGGAGCTGTCTGTATAAAATTGTTTCAATAAAAATAATTCGATGTAATTTTTTTACGAATCTAGAACTATTGTTTTATATAAATATGCAGCAAAAAATTAACCTGCACACATTTTTAGGGTTGTTATTATTTTTTAAACTCTGTCGCTGGGCTTTAGATTCCTTATCGTCCCTCTTCTAAAATTATACAGAAAATCACTTCAGATGCAGTCACAGAATTTTTTTCAAGTTTTTTCCTCATGCAGAAGTATGCTAGAGAAATAAAGTCTAAAATTCTTTGACAGTAAATTTACTGCAGAATTTAAATCAGCATTTAAATATCAATTTCAAGCATCGTGGCTTTATTGGTATGTCTTACCGTCCCCAAGGTTATTCCTGCACTTTTCGAGGTGTTTTTTTTTTTTTTTTAATCCAATGTAAATAACTGTTTCTAAAAATCAACGAACATTGTGGCTACCACTTAGTCTTAACATGATTTGCCTAAAATAGGTGGTAATTTTCCTTACCGTCCCTTTTTTTCCCATTTCGTCCCTTTTTTCCTATACTATCCCTTTTTTTCCTTCCGTCTCTTCTTTAACACCCTTTAAAACAATGTTATACCAAAATTTTGTACTAAAAATACTACATTGTCATTATTTCTTATTTGAATGTCCTGTGGGTACTATGCAAATTCATTATAAGTATAAATTTAGAAGAAAATAGAAAGTCATAGTGGTAAAATGGTAAGGAAAATTAAACTCGCAATTTCAACTTAAACCTCAGTTAAATAAAAAAATTTTCGCTGCTGACTATTTTTTCTTTATTTTGAATCATTAAGGCATTCGTCTATCTGATTAAAATGTCCTTTTAGCAAGTTTAATTTCACCAGATTTTTATTCCCGAAAGTCCAAAGATTGTGAGAATGCCCCATATAACACCCATCGAATATTTTATTAATTAGAAATCGTTATCGAAAGTGAAAAGGGATACCGCAGCGAGTAAACAGCAACAAAAACTTTTAGAACGTTTTTTAACACTTTCCAAAATAGTTCCAACATAGTGGATGATTTTCCAACATTGAAAAATGTTTATGAATTTGGTTTGTACCTCTGTCTGTCCGTGCTCTAATTCGCGCAAATATAGTCAAATGCCATAAAATTGATATGCGTTGTTGGTCTTTACTGTGGAATCTTCGATATTGAAAATGAAGTGCATAGCATTAACGGTTCATTTACAGGGACACTCAAAAAAATTCCGTTACATTACGGCCTATGGGAAAATATCGTTTGCGGTGTATTTTAATGATATTGCACTATTTTAAATATATTGAAATTTGCATATACCACTGAGGGGTACTAGAAAACCCTTACTGTAGATTCTCATGTGTGTATAAGTTAACATTTATTAACAGAACACACTAAAATATTTGGCTACAGTACTGTCTACGAAGAATAATTGATCAAAATGCGTTTTCAGTTGAGATACGCGTTTTAAAATTTAACTATTTTTTGCGCATTACTTGGTCTGTTATAATTCTGTAGATCATATAAAGGGCTACACAAAAGATCTCGGTTGCATTTCCGTTTATTGATGGAAATTGTTGAACGGGAAATTTCAAATGTGCTATGCGTTTCATTGAACTAACGTTTAGCATACTAATTATGTAATATAACAGGGCCGAAACTAGCCATTTTCGCACACGGGGCAAACATGTATTTTGGTGCCCCCCCCCCCCCTTCCTCTTCCTCAAAGTATATTTACAAAGAGAATTTTAACCGAGTCATTTTCTTCTGATGCACTGATGGCTTCCATTATTCTGAAACAGCCGTTATAAATGAAGTGTTAGGTGAAGATCAAAGAGCAGCCGTAAAAAGTTAGAACTCTGATTTTCTGGTCAAAATGAGAAAAAAAAATGGATTTTTTTTTTCCTACCGAGGTACTACTATTCAAGGTATTATCGATACACAGATTTATTTGTAACAGAGTTATAAGTGATTTAAATGTAAAATCGAGAAAATATCTCAAAAATTAAGACGCGTGGAGCATTTTAAAATTTCGTTTTAGAATTTAATTTTTTTTTACAAATTCTTAAAATTATAATAAGATTGGAAATTTCTTTTAAAGCGTTCTGTATGCTTATGGTGAAATGTATATTCACACAAAATTTCATATGTGTATGATGAAAAAAAAAATGTTTTAACCTCAACCGTTCCTTTAAACAATGCAGTTTTGTTATATTATTCTGAATATGCTGGAATGTTTTTCATAATCTATGCCTGATCAATTTTCTTGTGTTTTCTTGCGTAATCTATTTTCTTGTTGCTTGTATAATATAGGTATTTTTTTCTGCAATAGAAATTAATTTAATACGAGTTGGAACCAGTCGAAATTCGACGAACGAAAATGTTTAGATAGGAACTGTTAGATAAAATTTATAATAAACCTACAAAAATAATTTCAATTAAAAATTCATCTAACATTGGTTGTCTAACTCTTAAAACAAATAATATTTTTAACCTAAAGTTACCAAAATACTATTTCCACAAACTTCAACTGTTCAAATTATTGAAAAATTAAACTGTATTAGAAGAATACGTAATCAAGATGAGTAATTATGATGACATGCAGAAATTTGTCTTTTAGACGCATTTATGGTCAAATATTTAGTTTTATCAAAGAAAATGACCGTTTTGTTTTAAATATGACATGATTTTCACTCACTGAATCATTTCGCCTAGCGCCTCAAACTCCGTATCAGTGCAATGAAAAATATTGAAATGTAAAGGATTTATGAGGGAGAATGTGTGTGTTTTTTTAAGGCCGGCGTTATTTTCTATTCAAAAATTTTAAAAAAGTTACTTTCATTTGTAATGCGAAAATGGCATCAGTAAAGATATAATCAATAAAAACAAAAAATTCCTCATTATTTCTCATTTCTCTGAAACAAGACTCCCTTATCATATATCATGTTATATGATAAGGGAGTCTTGCTCTGAAACAATGAAAGTAACCCAATTGTCACCATTTTAAAGAAATTTCACAAAAAACTTTTAAAATTAAAATTAAAATACAAAAATGAAAATAAATTAAAAAATAGCTAGTACGGGCGGCACATCTACAAATGAAGAGCTTTCATTAAAAAAAGATAATTATCAAAATCGGTTCAGTAGAAATCTCAGGGCTGATGAGTACAAAAACAGCCTGGTCTTTTAAATATATAGATTGTACTTTTCGAAGGCTTTTCCAGATGAAAGTACACAAAATGACAATTTAAATATCTGCCCCGCGAAAGAATAAAATAATTAATTGCTCGCTTCAACCCCTGAAAAAAAATTACATTTGGACTACTGCCAGGATATGAATATGATAGCGTGAAATCTGATTCCACTTTTAAAAAAATTCAGAAAACATGCAGTTAGCATTTCCCGGTAATTACCCACTTTCTACAAAAGGATACGAATTACGGGGACACTTAGATAGTGTTTTTCGGTGACAGTTAATTTATTTTAAAGAAGCAGTTTGAACAAACATGTGATTGTTAAAGAAAAGAATTGTTATTACCAGTGACCATATGATTGCTATTATAAGTGACCATGACAAGACTAGTGTGTTAAGCAGAGAATGATTTATGTAAATAAAATAAATAGAGATAAATTATATATTTTTTTCATCCCGTTTCAGTTTAAAATATTTTAATTTTTGAATAAATATTTTTTAGCAACTTCAATAAAAGGAGCTTCTGTTCTAGGTCATTATGTGTGTGTGTTCGCTTTTTTTTTTTTTTTTTTCTAATCAACCACTGAACGAATTTGAATCCAACTTTTTATACCACAATTCAACAACAAGTAGGGTTTAAAACTAAAAACAGTCACAATATTATGCGTAGGGATTTTTTTTTTTGTGTGTGTGGGTGAGTTTTGTGTTTTTTTGTGTGGGAGTTGTCAAAATGTTTAATATATTATTGTCTGTTGCGTGTCAAACGTGAACCCATTTACAGTGTCTTTATAAATAAGGGAGTGGCAACATACGAACAATAAAATTTTATTGGTTCTGAGGATTTTGGAGTCGAAACGCCAAGTTAATGCTTGTTAACTTGTGTTACTCGTTTAACCAAACTTGCTTTAAGCGAGAAATGTCAAGTTCTAGAATCTTGCTTAGACAAAATCTGAACATATGCCCTGCATCAATGCCGTAGTCTCTTATTTATAAAGGCACTCTAATAGTAACAATCTTATTTAAAATAAATTTAATAACAACAAAAGTTCGTCACAAAACGCTTTCTTTTGTGACAAACCACTCTGACTAAAAGGCGCGAATCAGCACGCAATACATAAACAATAATGAAAAAAATAGGTAATATTAAAAACGTTAGCTGACCCGACATTGGTCCCTGTATTGCCCAGGTCCGTGATAATAACTTTAAACATACCTAAAATCAGTGAGTGTTGAATTATTTTATATTTTAAACGAAAATCTGCCCAACCGAACCTAGAGTTGGGGCGAACTGCCTTCGGCAACGTACACTGGGTTTACTATGCACGTTCAGATTTGTATTCTTTTATATTTTTGAATGAAAATCTTTCCAAACGAAGCTAATGTTTGATGCCCCACTTTACCTACACGGGTAGCGTACACGGGAGTGCTACACATGTTCCGGTATGTTTTGATTATAGATTTTTAAATCAAAATCTTTGCAAACGAACCTAATGCCGGAGGCCCCACAGCTTAGGTTAGAGAGGTATGAACTTAATGCTTCATACAAACGGCATGTCAAATATCCTAATAATGAGGACTATAAAAAGAAATATGCCTTGAATCGTAATAAGTACAAGAAGCTTGCCCATCCAGAATCATAATGGCGAAATTTTTGCAGCAATACTTCTAATGTTGTTGGAAATCTCTTTAAATTTGTCACGGGCAAGACTTTGTGGCATTATGATATGATTTTCACAGCAATTGGAAATTCTTCAATATTTGTTCTTTTGATGATTTGATGATGTCGCAGCTGAACATGTTCAGATATTAAATGTCCCACCCAATATTTTTAACTACCGATCTAATCAGAGTTACTATGGGGACTAAGGCTTTAATTAAAAATTTAATTAACTTAATTTTCTTTTTCTATAAGGATTTTGAACAAAAAGATAAAATAAAATGTGCTCTTCACAAGCGACTTATAATAATTAAACAAAACCTTCCGGTTCAGACGAAAAAGTAAGTTTATTTCTTTCCCTTTTTTTAAAGGTTACATACATCAGCTTTAATACAAATTAAACAAACTTGTCTTACCCCCGTTAAACTCAGTTTTAAAATGCATAATTTAGCAAGAAAATGGCAATTTGACGATAATATAATCATGACACAAGGCTATAACATATAGTAATACTAAGCTATAATAATATTTCGGACGCCTAAACGAAGTTCGAATCCAAGCCATTTTATGAATATGAACGAAATTTTTCAGTATGTCTCTCATACCGAAGAAAAATTCCTTAAAAGTTTTATTATAGTCGATGAAATTTAACTTGCATTAATAAAAAACTGAAAATATTGCTTCGTTGACTATAATATTATTTATATTTTTAAGGCGACGTTATTTTTGAACAAATTACCCCACTTTCTTGATTAACGAACCCATCCAAGCTATTTTACCTTAAAAAGCAGAAAACAAAAAATATATACATCAAAGAAATCAACTTATACTTCCGAATGAGCCGGAAGGACTTGTACAATGCAACACTATTAAAATGCAACGAGTTTTTCACAAAGACCATAATGTAACGGAATTCTTCTGTGTGCGTGTGCCCTCGTATATACTTGATAAACGAACGTTCTTGTGATTACAAACTTTGGGTTATATATATAAGACTTAATTTTTAGAGAAATTAACCTAACATTAAGAGAAAAAAGAACTGAGTTCTTTTCTTCAGGAGATATATCTCCCCCCCCCCCCCCCCCCGCCCCCAATTCGTGTAGAAATCAATATTTAGTTCTGTTTTACGCCTTGCATTCACTTGTTTAAAAAAAAAAAATATCTTAATTGGAGGATTCCAAGCTCTGGTCAATAAAAAAAAAAAGAAAGAAAACTGTTTCAAAGTTTCACTGTTCAAGAAAACTGTTTCTTTTTTTGTTTTTTTGTTTTTTTTATGCCGTTGGAAAACTTACTCTTGTACTCTTCTACTTTACATTTTATTATTTGTAACATTGGTACATTACAATATTGCTTATTTTGTACTGCTTTGTTTAAAAATAGTCTTGCACGGGACTTTAATAAAAAAAAATTCAGTTTAACGGTTTTCAAATTGTGCTCTTCATTTTAAAAAATGCGGCACCTATGCTGCAAACCTCGGGTACTTTCTATTTGAAGATCGTGCCCCTCCCTAGATTTCCCATGATACTTCTCGATGTCTTTTATTATATGAAAGCTTCCAAAATGACAATTTAAATATGTATAATATAAATGCTTTAAGAAAGAAGGAAATTACATATTGCCTTTTCTTCCCACAAAAATTGTTTTACTATTGGACCACAGCCAGGATATGATTGCTCAAAATCTGGTTTCAGTTTGGTAAAATACCGAAAGCATACAGTTAGCATTTCTCTGTAATTGATCCTTTTCTGTAAAGACACGAATTACGGTGACACTAAATAGTATTTTTCATACCACTCGGTGACAGTTAATTTATTTCAGAAACGCAATTTAGACAAGGATGGGATTGTTATATGTATGAATTGTTATTATCACAAAAATGGTCATGAGAAGCATTGTGTGCAAAGCATAAAACGACTTACGTGAATAAAATGAATAGAGATAAAATAAAAATATATAAAAGAAGCAGAATCTGATGTAAAATATTTAATTTTTTTGTTGTTTGTTAAATTTTTCTAATGACTTTATTTGTAACAGAGTAGGCAACCAAAAATTAGGCAAAAATTCTTTTTTTACAGGAAAATGAGAATTTTTAACTCACTTATGCCCGACTTTTTGTTTTCTCAAATTTACTGGTAACATCGCATTAAAATATTTCAAAATCAACTGGAAAAACACAAGAACAAATTCCGCTATTTTTTTTAAATTAATTAATTAATTAATTAATTAATTTTTTTTTTGTATTTATTTGGTAAAATCTAAACGCCCTAAATGTAGGATATGTATAATATTTATAATAGTTTAACATGCAAACTTATATGTTTTGCCTAGATTTGTGTAAAATGGGCTTTTAAATTGTATATTGTAGGCTATAATTAGTATTTTTATGTATTGCTAAAAAGATATACATAGAATAATAACATTATTATTATTATTAAGCAGAGAATAACTGTATTTAAGGCTTAAAAATAATTTATTTAATAATTATTCTGAAAAGAACTTTACATAAATAACTTTTTCCTAAATGGCTAATAAAGTATGTACCCATTCGTACTTAGCGTCCTATATTTGGGACAATACAAAAATACATAAGAGATATGCTAGAAAACATAATTTTCAAAAAAAAAAAAAAAAAAAAAAAATTCTATTTCAGAGAAGTCCATGAGCTAATGTTATAACTTATTTATTTAGATCTAATGATAGAAAAAATAAATTACATTTCGACATCTTGAATATTGAAAACTCTATGAACATTGAAATAAAGTCTTCATTTAAGCAAATAAATATCCATATTGTACTTTCTTCTCTCGGTAACGGATAAAGACATTTATAGATAACTAGCTAAAGTACCCGGCGTTGCCCGGAATTTTAAGAATGTTTGTTTTGAAAAATCAATTTCAAGATTAAGCGTACAGTATAAAACAAACATTAAAAAAAAAAAGCAGTAAAGCCATCTTTATTTCAGTTCTTCACTAAGAATGAGCTCTGGGGATCTAAACCTTTATGGAAATTCTAATATACACACATACTCACACGTATATATATGGAATAGATATAAAAATGACGAAAACAAATTCAGAGAACCTCCAAAATGTTAAAATATGCCAATATTTCCATAATCGGGGTTTTATAATGTTTCTTTCAATACGCTTTTTTTTTTCAAACTGATACAACTTTATATATTGACCTGCTGACGTCTATTATATTTCCAATATGACGTAATATTAATTTTTTTTAAATTCGTCAAACTATTTATTTCCTTTTCATTTTTAACATGGAAATCTTGCAACAGGAAAATTATGACGTAATAGTCACTTTTTTTTTAATTCGTCAAACTATTTATTTCATTTTCATTTTTCACGTGGAAATCGTGCAATAGAAAAGTACATGTTGTGGTAAGAATTTAATTGTAGATTTTTAATTGTTGGCAACAGCTGTAACGAAAAATGTTTAAATTTGATAGGAAATTCCTGTTAAATTGGTGGTTTTTTACTAATTAAAAATTAACTACAAATTATTTCGATTCCCGATTACTTCGGTTGACTCGGTCGTGTTTTAATACACATGTACGTAACATTTCACAATTCTGACTTCCGACCTGTGGATTTGTATAGAAGACAGACAAATTTTCATTTTTATATATTAGATTATTTCATTCAATTTTCATATTACAGGGAAAAATTATACAAATTTATTAAAATTCGAAACGTCCTAACTATGGTACGCTAGGTATAAATAAGTTTTAATTAAATATAGCAGCTAGCACGTTGTTGTAATATTGAAGCATGCTACCACTACCTAAGTAAATTTAGTTACAACATATAGTAATTTTATTTTCATAAAGATACGTTGTTTTAAAAGTATAATTGAACTCCAAATTTTATATAAGAAGACATTTGGAACAGACAGTTCCTGTTGCTAAGCAAACGGGCTATTAGACTGAAAGAACAAAACCGATGAAAGTATGATAATAATTATACCTTTCATAGATGAGAGATATAATTATTATTGCTCTATGGCAGCGCTTCCCAATCATTTTTCTTCCACGTACACGTTTCTTGGGCTCTTCATTTCGGAGTACAGTAGAGTCCCGATTATCCGAGTTAAAAAACTTGGATAAACCGGATTTACACAAATCGTCACCAACTAAGAAGATGAAATATAAATTTTCACTTAATTCATTGATTTTTAGGGTAACATTTCTTTGATGTTACATTTCCGTTACCTTTAAGAAAAATGGTATTAAATTATTTATTTGAAAAAGCCCTTGATAGTTTTTTGTTTATTGGATGCCATATTTGTTGCAGTTTTTTTTTTTTTTTTTTTTGCTGCAGTATTACTCTACTGCATATCTACCAATTTCTAAGATTTTTTTTCTTACCACCAAAACTTACCAGTAAATTTTGCTTAATTCAATCGCTGTAATCTAATAATTGTAAACGATTAAGTATGGCAAAAAATTTTATTACATTTTAGAGGTGACAAAACCGTACAAATTTGGCAGCTATGTGATTCTATTAGTGTCATGAAAATTGCAGGTGTAGCCTCTTCTTTCTGCTCAAAGTATTAAATACTCTTTTTTAATCGAACTTATACCTTTGGAATGGATCATTTTCTTCTAATATACTGATGGATTCCATTATTATGAAACAGCCACTATAAAAGAAGGGTTAGGGGAAGAAGAAAGAGCAGTCGTAAAAAGTTAGAACTCGGATTTTCTGGTCAGAATGGGGAAAAAAAGGGCCATAATTTTTTTTTTCTACATTTATAATGTCTGTTTCATAATAATGGAATCCATCAGTCCGTCAGAAGAAAATAACTCGGTTAAAGCAGAAACTCGGTTAAGCGGGACTCGGATAATCGGGACTCTACTGTACCCACCATTTCTCATAAATACGTCCCCTCCACCCAACTAGGTAACGCAAACATGCTTTTTTCAATGAATAATCTTCTTATCACAAGCATATAATAAATCGATACTAATTATATTGCCATTTCTAACATTTTTGTGACTTTACTAACATTTTTTGTGATTTTCACTATTACCAATATTATTTTCACGTACCCTTAGCAGACCCGGCCACGCACGTGTACGTGTACCCCAGGTTGGGAACCGCTGCTCTATGGATACCTCTCAGAACCTGAAATATAGCAATAGTCTAAGAGCTAGGAACGTTTTCGTCACCTGATTTTATCAAGGCTCATTTTTCTATATGTTCTTCCCTTTTATGGTGTAGTACTTTTCCGGGCGGTCTGGCAATCGGGAGACGTTGCGTTTACTTGTGACAGAAGGGGTTATGCAGATCAAAAAACTTCAAAATTACGTCATTTTATCAAGGCTCATTTTTCTATATGGTCTTCCCTTTTATAGTATACGTTTGCGAGCAGTCTGGCTGTCGGGAGACGTTGCGTTTACCTGTGGGAGAAAGGGTTATGGAGGTAAAAATACTTCAAAATTACGTCATTTTATCAAGACTCATTTTTCTATATGTTCTTCCCTTTTATAGTGTAGTGCGATTGCGAACGGTCTGGCAGCCAGGAGACGTTGCGTTTACCTGCGGGAGAAGGGGCTATGCAAGTGAAAAAACATAAAAAACACGTCATTTTAGCATGATTTTTGTTTATAACATTTATTGCTACTAATTATTTGTGATATTAATCCATTATTGCCAGACGTTGCCAATGTTGCTAAGACCCTGCCAGATCAATATTTATAGGTAACATATTACTTTTTGGCTGTCAGACAATCTATAATTAATTTGCAAGACACAATTTCCGTTGCAAAGCTAATGCCAGACGGCATTAAGTATGGCAAAAAAATTGCGTGTTTCAAGAGAGGTTTATAGTTTAAAAATTATAAGTCATCTTTACGTCATTTTATCAAGCTTAAAAATTACGAGATATTACTCTTTGCCTATCAGACAACCTATAATTAATTTGCCAGTCACAAATTCGGTTGAAAAGTTAATGCCAGGCGGCTTTAAATATGGCAACGAAAGTGCCTCTTTAACTTTCGCATATTAAACTTTTAAAGATGGCAAATTAATTATGGGTTGTCTGATAGCCAAAGAGCATCTTGCTATTTTTAAGCTTGATAAAATGACGTAACGATGACTTAAACCTCTCTTGAAACAGGCACTTTCGTTCGCCGTCTGGCATTAAATTTGCAACCTAATTAGTGTCTGGCAAATTAATTATAGGTTGTCTGTTAGCCACAGAGTAATATCTTGTTATTTATAAGCTTGATAAAATGACGTAAAGATGATTTATAATTTTTAAACTATAAACCTCTCTTGAAACAGGCACTTTCGTTGCCATATTTCAAACCGTCTGGCACTAACTTCGCAACTGAATTTGTGTCTGGCAAGTTAAATATAGGTTGTCTGTTAGCCTATAGGTTGTCTATTAGTCTGTTATAGGTTGTCTTGTTATTTTTAAGCTTGTTAAAATGACGTCAAGATGAATATATGTCTTATAATTTTTAATGTGTATGTTTATAATTTTTAAACTGTAAAGCACTTTTGAAACAGGCACTTTCGCTGCCATATTTAATGCCGTCTGACATTAACTTTGCAACCGAAATTATGTCTTGCAAATTATTTATAAACTGTCTGATAGCCAAAGAGTAATATGTTATCTATAAATGTGAATCTGGCAGGGTCTTAGCGACACTGGTAACGTCTGGTAATAATGGATTAATATCACAAATAGTTAGTAGAAACAGATGTTATAAACAAAACTCATGCTAAAAGAACGTAATTTTGAAGTTTTTTGATCTGCATAACCCCTTCTCCCGCAGGTAAACGCAACGTCTCCCGCCAGCCAGACCTGCCGCAAACGTACTACACCATAAAACGGAAGAACATATAGAGAAATGAGCCTTGATAAAATGACGTAATTTTGAAGTTTATTGACCTGCATAACACCTTCTCCCGCAGATAAATGCAACGTCTCCTGACAGCCAGTCCACCCGCAAACGTACTACGCCATAAAACGGAAGAGCATATAGAAAAATGAGCGTTGATAAAATGACGTAATTTGAAGTTTTTCGACCGGCATACCTCTTCTCTCGCAGGTAAACCCAACGCCTCCCGACAGCCAGACCGTCCGCAAACGTATTCAACCCTAATACGGAAGAACATATAGAAAAATGAGCCTTTGTAAAATGACGTAATTTTGAAATCTTTATCCGGGATAATCTCTTCTCCCGCAGGTAAACGCAACGTCTCCCAACAGCCAGACCGCCCGCAAACGTACTACCCCATAAAAGGGAAGAGCATATAGAAAAATGAGCCTTGATAAAATGACGCAATTTTGAAGTTTTTTGACCTGCATAACCCCTTCTCCCATAGGTAAACGCAACGTCTCCCGACAGCCAGACCGCCCGCAAACGTACTACACCACAAAAGGGAAGAACATATAGAAAATGCCTTGATAAAATGATGTAATTTTGAAGTTTTTTGACCTGCATAACCCCTTCTCCGGCAGGTAAACGCAACATCCCCCGACTGCCAGGCCGTTCGCTAATGTAACTACACCATAAAACGGAAGAACATATAGAAAAATGAGCCTTGATAAAATGGCGTGTTTTTTGACGTTGCTAGCTCTTAGACTAGAATGAAAATGTTTGTAATAGGAAGGAATGTGTTTAGTCAAAGGCTTTATCACGACCTGTAGAACATTTAGCGCGCTAATGATCGTTGTCGTCTGGTACAGTTTGAAACCTTTTATCCGAAATATATACTTCGAAAATTATTGAAAAAGTTGAAAATGAAAACAGAATGCTTTAATTTTTAGACGGACAGTTGGTAGATCGTCGAAAGATGCTAAATATTTTAAATGAGTCTCCAATTAAACTACTCCTTCTAAAACATGTCTCCTACTAAACTATGACTGTCTCCTGCTAAACAGTCATATTAGAAGGGGATCATGGAATTCAACATTTTAAGGCTCCCTATACTTCCAAGAACTTAATCCTATTACAGTTAAGTGATTATCAGTAAAAATAACTCTTTCTAAAGCAGATTAAACCATTATCATGAAATGAAAACTCACTGTTGTGGATTTAAGGGGCGATATGTCTCGTTACCTTTAGGGGTCTTTTTTTTCGTCGGTGCGAAAAGACTACAAGAGAGGGTATCTCAGAAAGGTGCAAAGATTTAAAAAAAAAGTTATTTACATTGGTGTAGTCGTAAAAAAAAAGCATTGAACATACGCTCTAAGCAAGGGTATACGCTCAAGGCAGAGGGTATACCCTAGAGTGTATATACTTAGCTTTTTTGAGAAACAGAGGGTATACGGTGTTCTTTAAAAAAATCCAGAAGATATACGGCGTAAGCCACCGTATACCATCCACTACATCCCTGGTTATATATTTTGTATATTAGAGTTTTTTTAATGAAATTATCTAAGCTTTGTTGCGCAATACATGTTTTCTTAATAAGGTTATGTTAATTATATTTTGCCCGCATTTGCTCCCTTTTGTAAAATAAAGTATCAAGGGAAATTTTATCGCTCTTCGTGTATTTCGTGAAAGTTAAATACTGAGTATCTTGCTAATCCGGACTAATTGGGACAGTTACCTGTTCCGATTAGCAAAATTTTGGATTATCTGAAGTTTCGATATAGAGGTGTACAAGGATAGATAAATGTGGTTCCCCCTGTAACAGAATTCTTGCAGCCTATAGATAAACGTGTGCTACAAAAAAGCGTAATAGGCAGTTACAGGAAAATGCTTCACATAAATCTTATTCAGAAAGATACACTTATCCTTTAATTAATTAAATAAATCATTTCAAAAACTACGTAAGTCCATTTTTATTTCGAAATGTACTTTTTGTTGAAAACGAGTCTCTTAAGGTTAGGCTCATATGTGTCAATGAAAATTACATAGATTACATAGGATTTTTTTATTCCGTTGCCACGAAAAAATTGGCTTTGGCTGCAAAAGTAACACTAATGAATAGCAATACTAAGATATACAAAGAGTGTCCAGAGAGTAAGTTTTATTGGTTAAAGGGCTCTCAGGACTTTTAAAATTGGAAAAAAAAGGTCATTTTCAACATTTAATGTCTTAAAATGTATGTAATTTAAAAAGAAAATTTTTATTGGAATGAAAGATATAAGTATGTTCTTTCATTTCATGTATTTAAGAAATTGCAAGATGTAGAATTAGTATTTGTAGGGCACTCCAAACTGTCAGACATTTGTCGAGCAGAAAATTGGTATAACACCTTTCGCGCAGGATTGCAAAATAAATTTTGCAACTGGAGTGAATTTTTTTGTGCCTAATTGTGCTAATTACATCAGATTATAATAATTACCCTGAACCTAAAAAAATCTGTATTTACAGCATTTTATATTTTTAATACAATGTTGTATTTAGCTAATACAAAATTTTGAAAATTTCAAGAGCATAATCACCTAAAAAAAATATTTTTTTGAACAATAAAAAGGAAATTTTAGGTTAAGCTTATACAGACTAACATGAAACATAAATTTCGAAAATTTCTTGAAAAAATATTCAGAATTTATTTAGATATCCTGCGCGTTATGCATGCCCGAAAACGTCATTTGGAGAAAATTGACTTCAAAGTTTTGGAAACGCCACTCCAGCTATTGATCGGGTATAATTCTGAAAGCTATAACATCTGTTATAATGGGTATTTTAAAGAAACTATTATATAAAAATGTTCAGAAAAGATAGGAGTTCAAAATTTAAAAAGATTAAAAATTTCGAAATTTTTGAAGCTTTAAGAGTCCTGAGACCCCTTAAAGGGAAATCATAATTTGTATCTCCATATAGAAAAACGATGCCGCCTTTGATGTTACAAAACTGGCTAACAGATTGTCTGACAGTGTCGTCAAATTGAAATCTCTGGTCAGCAACAAAAGCTCTCAAATATGCTATTAAAGGTTCTTTTCTTCCATGGCATGAATCGATTGTTACCAGAGAGTTAGAGATTGTCATTGTCGACAAGAGCAGTCATCATAAAGGAGACTTTTCCACTATTAAATAAACTGTCTCACACACCTTCGCACCATTATGTCTTTCATGATTTTTTCACTAAAAGTACGACAGGGATGACAGGAATGACCGCCCCGGGAACCCAACTTTCGCTTTAGAGTATAAGTGCAATCCCAAAGGGGGGGGGGGGACTAAAAGTACGACGGTGATCCAAAAAGTAACGCTCGTTTGGCTGTAGAAACTTTAAAAACAGATATTTCTTGAAAAGAAAAATCATTTCCTTAGATAAGCGAAGCTCACTTTATTTCTCCCCATAATCACCGCTACATTTAGGCATTTATCATATCTGTTCGTGAAGCCCAGTGGTGCAGTGGGTAGGGCATCTGACTGCCGCACCGCAGGTCGAGAATTCGACTCCCGACTGGGCAAGGTTCACTCAGCCTTTCATCCCTTTGGGGTCGATAAAATGAGTACTAAGCTTGCTTGGGAACTAAACATCAAGGGTCTGGCATTAAGGCGTTCAACTAAACATCAAGGCATCAACTGGCATCAACTAAACATCAAGGCGTTAGGCTGACCACCTGGCCGGGACGCAAGCTGTATAGCACCTCGGGGCCAGGGTCAAGAAAACAGAGATGGGAGCTGTCGGACAGATCCTTCATGGATTGCATAGCCACAGAGTTTAGTTTTTTAGTTACACATCTGTTCAGGAGCTTTACAATCTCCATGTTATACTCGGCTGTCTCCAGTCCCGTATTAAGACAGTTGTTTACTGCAGTCTTCAACTCCTCACCATTTCCCATCGCGCACAAATTTTATTGTAGCCAAAATGCTCTGACACAGTTTCATCAGGCAAAGAACATTAAATGCGTGGGAAAGCGACGTGCAACTCGTCGAGTGAAATTGCGTCAGACCATCTTGGCTACAGTAAGTGCACGACGGGAAATGATGATGAGTTGAAGACTGCAATGAACAAATGACTTAATACGGGACGGGCGGAAGCCGAGTATAACGTGAAGATTGTAAAGATCCTGAAAAGTTATGACAAATGCCTAAATGTAGTGCATGATTATAGGGAGAAGTAAAATAAGCTAGCGAAATATTTTTTTTTTTTTTTTTTTTTTAAGCCAAACTGTCGTTACTTTGTGCATTACCCTCGTACTGGTCGCTTGGCAAATCGCTTCTCAGCCATCGCATCCTGACTACTATTGGATCAATTTTGAAACTTTTGTCGATTAATTTTCGATCATTTGGTCACTTCGTAAACTTTTGCCGCGCACATAGCAGTATTATGTGATCTATTGCCGATTAATTTGTGTTATCATATAGGAAAATTTATAAGACGCAAAAATAGTATTTAAAGTTTTTTCAATTCAAAGAATAGATTTTGCTAATCGGGGAAATTTATTCCTATAAGGTGCAAAACTATTTACATATCTGTTATATAATTAAAACGTAAAAAATTTCGTTGTAGTTTAAAGTCTAAATTTTGTTGAAAAATGAATTTGCAATGAAATTCAGAATTAATTACAATTACAATTTAAATTATAATTAATTTTCCATTGTATGATACAAATAACATTATCTTTTAAGTTAAAATTTACGTTTTTACTTAAATTACTTATACTACTGATGAGTAAACCTTTTTGACCGTACAAAGAAAAAATCATTTTCATTTAAATTGAAATTGCATTTAATTATATTCTTTATTGTAAAATCATTTAGCAGCAATATTTAAACTTTAATCAAGATAAAATTCCTTATATTTTAATTAGTTACACCCTCGGTATGTACATATTTCTGAATTTTATAGTGGAAGATATTATCATTTAACAATAGTTAGTATTTGAATTAAAACAAACTTTCATACATTTTAATTAATTACACAATTTTTGCATCTTACAGTAAAAAACATTCTCATTTAACATTTCTTCCTAGCGGTGAAAATCATACTCTTTAACACTTCACATTATACTGTGATTATGTATAAAAAATAGCGGGTTTTTTTCTTTTAATATTTAAATAATTATTTTAATGAATTCTTTGTTCAGTCATTTTTTTAATGTTTGAAAATGCATAAAATTAAATTTCTCACTATCTGGGGAAAAAAAGAATCTACTTCTGCATAAGACAATTTGCATATTACATCATAAAATTCTCAAAAACTTTACCAATTTTTTTTGTGTGTGTCATCGTTCGTTTATTTACAGTTCTAACGTTGTATTTTCGTAATTTATAAATTTTTACCTGAACAATTTCCAAAGAAATTGCTTTTCTAACTCAGAAATTTCTAGCTCATAATTTGAAAATTGCCTTTAGTGCAAACATTTTCTTACTGTAATATTCTAAATTTCAGATATTTTCTTATATTGTGTATTTTTACTTTATCAACTTACTAAATCAGCAAAACATATATTGTTCTATATTTTCCATTTATTTATCTAAATCAAAAAACAGCAAGTCTTTCTAACCACTTATTACAAATAAATCAGTTTAATAATTATGTTCCTTTTATCAAATGACTACACGTAATTATTAAAACAATTAAATTTAAAAAATCAAAAAACCCGACTGCGTAAAAAGCGAACTAATTAATTATTTCTCATCAATGTGAAACTATTTTTTTTCAATTCCTAATATTAGCTCACACTCTCGCTATATATATCTTGTTCAAATTTTCAATCGTTAATAAAATACTTATTATTCATCCAATCAAGCTCAAATAATTTTTTTAAACTTCTAGTGGATTACACTTGAGTTAATCCAATTTTTTTTAAATATTAATTCATTAATTAAATTAAATTCATTAATTTTCAATAATCGAGAGAGCCCCCTTCTTGATCAAGGTTTTTTAAGACCGAGAGAGCCCTCTTCTTGATCAAGGCCTTTTAAGCGCCACTCAAAAGTACAGAAGAATAAGAGAAAAAATTCTCTTACTGACCTAAGCAGGAATTGACTTAAAAAATATATTTATTTTTATATTACTTGTTTATATTACTTACCTATTTTTTTTATTTACTTGTGTTGATGACTTTTAAGTTGTGTCTAACTGTTAGTTCCTATCTATAAACACTGTTTTGATAAGGTCTATCGATGTCTATGATGGTTAGAGTCGCAGTAAAGCTAGAGATCCACAATACATACACAACTTCCAGATTGTATAATATTTTAACGGAGCTTCTGACTGTAAAATAGTCAATGAAACATCGTCTTCATTTTGAAAGAGCTATCCTATGATATGCCACTCAAAAGGTTGCGTAAATTTTTTTTTCGTCTCTACCGCCATTTTGTATTTTGCAGCCGCCATTTTGAATTTATCAAAACAAAACCTAGCTTATAACCATCGGGCCGTTAAGACGAATCGATAGAGACCTCATTCATTAAAATCCATCCAGCCATCGGATGTTTCGAGGGTATAAAGAAATCCACATACACAGATACGCGTGAAACACATAACCCTTCTTTTCAGTCGGGTAAAAAAGGGAAACTCTTTTAAATTGTTAGTTTTCTTTTACGCTACTTATCGTGTTATCTGTAAATTTTTAAGAGATTAAGGTTTACAATGGATCCCACAAAGCAATTTAATATAACGAATAAACTTTCCTTCAGATGTATTTTTGCTTTGTACTTCCTTCGCCTGTCCGTTTAAATTTAAAAGTAAGTCTGTCCTTGAAACGTGAAAAGAGCATTTTGAGGTATTGCAAGAAAAGATCATGAAAGGTTTATGTCACATGACACATTTCATTGCATCAGGAATTACCGAGCAGACAAATAATACGTTCCCACTAAACAGAAGTTTTGTCATTTCGGGGTACCGCGGGCGATCTCATACCTGGGGTATGTGTCGACTAATTTAATGCTAACATTAATCTGATTTCCTGTCGACGCGATGCTTGCCCTTGAAAATAGAACTAGAGAAATTGATAGTTATTGTCGTGACGATATCGTGTCAATTTCCCTATACGACTGCTGTTCATTTACCGACAATGACGAAATTAAGACGATGTCTTTTGCTGTTGGGGACTCTTAAAAAAATTGGCGTTCATTTTAGGCTGGATATTCATATCAATCTGCATATTCAACAACCGTATAAGCGCTTTCGAATGGGGTGGGTATTACTACATTTGGGAACATTACCATAACTCACTTCCAAGCATCTGTAACACTGCCATTTCTGAATTGCCAGCGGGTCCAACTACTTGTTACGCATGCGCATTCTCATTCTTGCAATTACAGATCAGCTGCACTAAAAATTGCAAACAGAACTTATTTTCTGGATGCCCAGTGTGTTACACTGGCCAACAACGAAACAAGAAAAATGAGATCAAGCACAGCGATGAATATGACTATGTATCTCAGTAAATAGTTGCATAAGTTTACGAAATGTGAATACTATTAAAACAAAATGATAATATTTGGTTCATTTCATCGCAAAATTCTGCGGTACATTAAGGCTAATACGAGGGTCACTCTGAAATTTTTGAGATACAACTAGGTTTTTAAAGTTATACTTACAAAATTTTAGGTGCGTTCAAAGTAGTCTCCTCCAGCACCAATGCACTTTTGTTGACGAATTTTTCACAGATTAAATTCCTCAAGCCATTCATTTCTTGGAATAGATGAAAAAATGCATTTAGAGCTACATCAATTTCTAATTCTGAATGAAAACGACGTCCACGTAAGTTCTTTTTTAGATTAAAGAATAACCAAAAGTCACATATAGCTAGATCAGGTGAACAAGGTGGATGTTCTATCACTTTAATTCGTTTTTGTTTAAGAAACTCAACTGTTAGTCCGGCTGCATGTGAAGATGCATTGTCATAGTGAAGCATTAATCCCCTAACATTCACTTCTTGTAGAATTTCTGGAAGACATTTAGTTGTATACCAGTTTGCTGTTACTGTCTTCTGTCCTTCCAACTGGATGGCTTTGCCCAATCCCGTACTTCCGAAGAAAACGGCATACATCACTTTTTTCAGTGCGCGTTGTGTTTTCACCATTGTCGGCGTGGGATCATCTTCAAAGACCCATACTTCGCTTTCTTGACGTGTTGGAACGTCAAAAAAACGGTATGTACGTTTCATCACCCGTTACAATTTTAGAAATGATGCGGTGGCCACCATCATTTAGCAATTTAAGAGTTTCTTTACTGATTCTGACACGCTCCTCTTTTTGGTGCTCAGTTAGATTATGGGGAACCCAAGGGCAAACTACTTTTTTTGTATGCAATTCTTCATGAATAATTTTGTGTATGGCTGCGGATCCAATGTTAAGTTCCTTCTGTATCATTTGATAGGTACAGCGATTATCATCCATTAACATTTTTCGTATGGCAGACACATTATCCGGGATTACTGCCGACGGCGGCCTTCCTGTGTGTTCTTCATCCTGAAGAAAATTGCGACCTCTGCTAAATTCTTTAAACCATCTGAATACAGTAGCACGAGCTGGAGATTCATCACCAAATGCTAATTTCAACTGTTGAACGCATTCTTCTTGATTTAATCCTGCTTTAAAATCGTAGAAAATCATAGCGCGAAAATGTTCTCGCGTCAACTCAATTCTCTCTTTAAAATTAATTCTACGCTAAACAAGTTGAAGTAAGTCAGTAAAAAATCGTCTGCTGAGTTAAAATACTTTGTATTTTAAAATTAAACCGTTATTTTTATTTTGTAAATTCTCGTCTGCGCGTATCTCAATAATTTCAGAGTAACCCTCGTATTACTATTCGGAAACAGATATTCAAAATCTGTAATATTTAGATAAAAATTCAGTTTCGTGGCAGTGGTTATATTTTAAGAACTCACTGTGGGAATAAAAAAATGGATGCACGCATTTTTAATAAAGGCCTTTTAAGTAATAAAAGAAAAAAATTGAGAAAATATTTTTTAATTTAGAGCACACGGAGAATTTGAAAAAAAAAATAATAATAATTAGAAGGCTTTAATTTTTTGAAATTTGCAACCTTTTTTTTTCAAATAGGTTCTATGAATATTGGTAAGAATAATGAAAAATGCATTTTTTATTATTTATTGCCTTATTTATTTGAATCACTAATGTCCAAATTTACCTTTATTTCATAATAATTGAAATAATTGAAAAATTGTAAAACTCTAATCCTTAGAGTTTAATTATTATTACGATAAACAGAGCTGCGGTCGAAAACTACTAATAAACAAAATTATATTTTCCTTGTATCTTTGAAGAAACTAGGTCTTTACATTTTATTTCATGTCTTCCAAAATCAAATAAAACATGAATTATTCTTTATTGTATCACTGATGAAGTTTTCCTCCAGGATGTCAAACCGAGGATAAAAAGAAAATACACATTTTTATTTTTTATTTTACATGCATCGTTTTACATTCATTCATTCATTCTTTTTCTTGCGGGGGCGAGGGGTGTGTGAAAATCAGTCATTTATTTAGAGATGTAGAAGATAATTAGAGAAAAGAAAACAGGTATTGAATAGCAAACTCGCAAAGAATTCTTTTATTATCTCACTTCCATGTCCTCCGTGTAAAAATTTCTCCTTTTTTGAAAATAGAGACGACTTGTACTGCAACAGAAATTGAAATTAAAATAAAATTAATTAGTTTAATTTTGATATAGTTATTAAAAAAAGGGAGTATTTAAAGTCTTTTGTTTTGTTTCTATAAACAAGCCATCACTGAATACAAAATAAGGAATGTCCAATATTTAACATTGTTAATTTTATTTTTTTTTTTTTCATTAAAGAGAGGATTAAAAGAAAATAGGCATCGAATTTTTTTTTTCACATGCATCTTCTTGTGTAGGGTGATACTGGGAGCACCAATTAGTGGTGCCAGGTTCTTCGTCACAAAAAGCGGGAGAGTTAGACAAAAAAAAAAAAAAAAAAAAAAAAAGGCGGGACAGAGGTTTTTAAATTGAGACATAAAAACACAGTAATTCCTATGAAAACAAAACCTGTCTATAACAAAGTCCTGTCTGAAACGTAAAAATTCCATTGTCCATACGGTAGGAATAGCATACAATTGTACCTAATAAGACGAAAGCCTGTTTTCAGCGGAATTTTTCCCCTGTCACTTTACAATTTCGTAGGTTGTGTTATACTCAATACAACAATCTTATACAGTAAATCCTATAAAAGCGGAACCGCTTGGGACTGAAACAAAATTCCATTTTAACAGGCATAATTGGACAGTATTCCTATCATAGGGACAATGATTTTTTTTTTTTTACTTTTAAAGCCAGTGGCGCATCCAGGATTATGCTTTGGAGGAGGCTAGCATATTTTAGAAGTCTTCATGTGCCCAGATCTGGCCCGTTCAGTGGTCGAGCTCTGTCTTATTTTCTTTTATTTGAGGTGATGGGACGTGCCGGTTCGGGTTCTGACTTACATATTTTTTCTATTGGCTTAGCGGAGTGTTAACCAGCCAGAGGAAGTTCGGAAAAGTTTTGGTGGGGCTAATTCTGAATGCTTTTAACGATTTTAATAAAATAGTGTACTTAAAATATGTCTTAGTTTTTGCCATTTTTTGGTGTGTTTCTGTATTTAAATAGTTTTAAAGTATGTTTGCAATGAAACGATTTAAAGTCTTATAATTGAAATATTATGAAGTTTAGAGGGGGAGCAAGAGGTTACACGGGGGCTTAATTTTTTTAATTAGTAAATATTAAACATGCTAATATTTTTAATTTCATAATAAAATTTATAACAGAGAAAACATTATGGGACAAAATCAATATTTTTTCAAAAATTCCGATTTTTTTACCGAATTGTTAAAAATAATAATAGTAACATTCTTTGATAATTTTTTTAAACTTTAAGTATAATTAGTCTAGTCTCGGTGTCTGGGAGGGGCTTCAGCCTCCTTAGCTCCCTCCGTGGTTGCGCCAATGTTTAAAACTAAATTCCGTTATAAACAGGTTTCGTTTACACAGGGTTTACTGAATAAAGTATAATAAAACATGTGAAAACAGAAATGCTATAGGAACCTCAAAAATTTCCATTTCAACCAGTTTTCCGTCTAGGCGGGTGGATTTAGAAGATATTCTTTTGGTAGGAATTGTAAATATTTTTCGTTATACATAGGTCTGTCTTCATAGGTTTTAATTTATTAAGTTCCACGCCATGTAAAGTAATGCAAATATTACTTACTAAAAGAAATTGTGCATCATGAAAAATCGGGACTTTTGTATCTCGCGAAGTGGGATTAGGTGTTTGAGCCCCTTAAAACGGGATATGCCGCGTAAATCGGAACACCTGGCAACACTAACCCCAATAGATTAGTAACTACATTGTAAAAGATCAAAGTGTTTATGAATATATTAAAACTTTACGAAAATATAATACAAGGTGGTTCAGAACTACATGTCAAAAATGAAAAGGCAGGTAGAGGGGACCTAAATAAGCAGATTTCGTATAAGAATGTGGGTGCGGAAATGCAGCGTTGAGGCAGTAAAGAGCTTTGTTGAGTTAGCGGATGAAAGCGCTTCGCTGACTTGAATCGTCATTCTCCGCTCGGATTTTGAGCAACATGCGTCGTGCTTGCCGTCATTCATTTCATGTATGGGTCTGCACAAGGAAATGGAGCCGTTGCTCAAAGGATGTACATGGAGCGCTTCCAGGGTAGAAATGTGCTGGATCTGCAAACATTTGAGCGTCTTCATCGGGAATTGTGCGCAATTGGATCATTTTATCAGTAGAGGATAGTCCTTCGACAAGCTGGAGAACTGTTGGACGTGCGTTGGGTGTGAGCAATTTTCCTTGCGCAGCCCCATACAGGAAATGCATGTCAGCAAGCTCCAACGATGCATGTTGCTCGAAATCTGTGCGGGAAATGACGATTCAAGTCAGCGAAGCGCTTTCATCCACTTATCTCAACAGCGCCCTCTACTGCCTCAACGCTACATTTCCGCACCCACATTCCTATACGGAATCTGCTTATTAAGATCACCTCTACCTGCTTTTACATTTTTGACATATAGTTCTGAGCCACGCTGTATAAATTCTTTCGAGTATTCCACGATTCTGAAAAATTATTCCTTTATTTTCTGAACTTTCCGAAACCAGTTCATATCCTAGTGTTAAACCCTCCTTTCTGAAACTAAAATTCCTTTTGCTGTCCGCTTCAAAAAAGAAAAACCGAAACGTTTTCCAATAGTTTGTACTCGGCATTAATCGGTTTTCATTATATAAAATATCTGCTTTTTGGGTTCTATCAATTTTCAAGTGATCAAGTCAAGTTTATGTTAAACAGACAGACATGCAAAATTAACAGCATTAATACTAATATTAAAAGTAGAGATAGACCAAAAATTCGGTTTCGTTTTCGGTCCAAAATCTGAGTTTCGCCGGAAATTCGTTTTAGGCGAAAAGGCTGCCAAAAATTCGGCGGGATCGAAACTTGACCGAAACTATCTGTATTCCAAAAATCTGGTTTCTTACTTCGGAAAATTTTAACATCACTCATTGATTTCAGCTGTATCGGTTTAAATGAGACACAGTTTGTCTGTTGCTATAAACTCCATTGTTTATAATTATCAGACGCGACTGACTCAAGACGTGAATGCAAATTATAAAACAAGTAATGCATGTATTACTAAACTATGAAGACGCTTTTCACGTACTCATTAAAAGCTACTGACTTAACAATAATAGAAAATTAAGTGTTTTGAATACTTTTCGAGAAAGTTCTAGTATAACAGATGACCATTTAAAATAAATTATGATAAAAGATAAATCGAGATATGTATATCTAAAACATTTTTTAATTGGATGAAATTCGTTTAATTAGAAAATCATTCTGTGTCTTAGATGAGTTAATTACACTTTATTTTATATGAAGACAAAAAGTTTTGGTCAGAGGCACAGGGAGGCAATTTAGGCCACATGTATAATTAATTAATTATTCTGTATATTTACGTATGTATTGGTTACTTACATTTTTTTTTTGTTTTTGATATTTTCGTTTACGTCCTAAATTAGGAAGATTACCGAAATTCGGTTTCAGCCTAAAAAGCCTATTTCAGTCGATCCTTATTTAAAAGTAACATTATTTTTTTTTACTCTTGCATATATAAATTTTGTTAAGCAGCTGAAAATATCTATTTGAGAATTGATAGCGATCGAAAAACCGATATTTCGTAATCAGAAAACTGATTGACGCACACTAAAAATTGAAAAGTACCGAGAAACCTTTCGTTTTTTTCTTTCTTTGTTTATTTATTATTTTATTTATTTGAAACAGGCAGCAAAATAAATTTTGTTTTAGAAGTGCAATTTTAAATCTTGGAAATTCCATGAAGTTTCTGGAGATAAAGGAACGATTTTCAGAATCGTAGAGAACTCAGAAAAGGTTAGTTTATATTTTCGTAAAAGTTTTGCTAGACCCAGACACATTTCTCCTTGTTTAATGTTTAGTGTAGAGCGAAGAAGAAAACACAGTGTTGTGTAAGAAACATAGAAATTCCAATGAAAACTATTAATTGGATTTTGAAATAGAGATGAAACAAAGGGGTTATTTGAATTCTTCAACTATGTAGGTAGATCTAGAAATTAGAGGGGATAAAATCTGCTATTGGATTTTAGCTTGAGAAAGTTTTTTGTTTTGTTTTGTTTAATCTTCCTTTTATGTTCTCAGTGTAATAATGTCACCTTTTCGAAAAAAGGGAAAACATGTTGTGCAAAAACACTTCAACTTCTAATTAAATTAATTAAATTGACTTCATGTTTTTCAGTAAATGTGCATTCATAAACTTTAGTCACGGGGACAATTAAGGGGCCAGCAATAAATTTAATAATAAAACAATGTTTCAGATCACCCATGTAACAGAAAAGGCTCAAAATGGCCTGTCAATGTAGCAAATGACTGTTTAACATTTGTTTGCGTTTGTGTAAGCATAGCACGCATATTCGTGAAAGTGTCAACGTTTCTGTAAAAAATTCAAATGTTTTTCCTTTAGAAAATACTGATTTTTCAACCAAATTTAATATCACTTTTCGAAAACTTGAAAACGAGCAGTAGAAATAGCATACTGTAGTTAAAACGTTCATATATTGAATATTTTATGAGATATGGGCATTCGTATGAAATTTTTTAAACTGTGCGCGTGAAAGATTCCAAAATTTTTATTTCATAATTTGTCAGTCAGCTACTTAGGGCAACATATAAAAAGGCCAGTGAAATATCGCGAACATTCAGAAAGATAGGGGCGAGATAGTGAGTTGCTCTCTAAAAGTATCTTTATTATAAGAGATTTTTCATAATTTGTCAATCAGCTCACTGTATCTTTCTGAGTTTTCACAATATTTGACTGGGCTTTTCATACAAGTTGTCCTAATTATTCGACAAACCGTGCACAATCCAAAGCATCCAATCACTGCAGGGGTGCAGAAAATGTTTCTACTCGCAACATTTCCCCCAATCCACATGAAAATTTCCCCAAAATCTTACGTATGTTATAGGTAAATGCTGTATAGAAATTAGGTATAGAAAATTTATTTTTCCAATATATCTCAACTTATGCACGAGTATATAATGGAAGGGGTGATTCTGAGGGGAAAAAAATTCTGAAATGAACAGCAAATTTTCTGAAAGGTTACAGCAGCAGAGGGGGGAAGGGGGAAATCCACTCCCAGCACTAATGATGTTTTTTTCACGGGCCTTTGCCGAAATTCGCGTTTTTTCGCGATCTTTTGACGAAATTTGCGGTTACTTCGCCTTCCTTTTCACGAGTTTTGTAGTTATTTCGCCTTCCTCTTGACGAAATTCTCCGGTATTTCGCCCTCTTTTGACGAAATTCACGGTTGTTTTGCCATCTTTTGACGAAATTCGCGGTTGTTTTGCGATCGTTTGACGAAATTCACGGTCGTTTTGCGATCATTTGACGAAATTTGCGGTTCTTTTGTGATCTTTTGACGAAATTTGCGAGGTTTTTGCGATCTTTTAACGAAATTTGCGGTTGTTTCGTCCGTTTTGGCGAAATTTGCGGTTGTTTTGCGATCTTTTGACGAAATTTGTGTTCATTTCGCGATCTTTTGACGAAATTTGCGTTGATTTCGCGATCTTTTGATGAAATTTGAGAGTATTCGCGGTCGTACCGCGATCTTTTGACGAAATTCGCGGTGGTTTTGCAATCTTTCGACGAAATTTGCGGTTGTTTCGGACCTTTAAGCGAAATTTGTGGTTGTTTCGCGATATTTTGTCAAAATTTGCGGTTGTTTCGCGATATTTTGTCAAAATTTGCGGTTGTTTCGCGATATTTTAACGAAATTTACGGTTTTTCGCGATATTTTGGCGAAATGCGCGTTTATTTCGCGATCTTTTGACAAAATTTGCGTTTATTTCCCGCTCTTTTGATGAAACTTGCTGCTCTTTCGCCGAAATTTGCGGTTTTTTTTTGCAATCTTTAGACGAAACATGCGGTTCTTTCGCGATCTTTTAACGAAATTTGCAGTTATTTTGTGATCTTTTGAGGAAACTTGCGGTTCTTTTGCGATATTTTGACGAAATTTGTGGTTATTTTGCGATCTTGTGACGAAAAGCGCGTTTTTTCCGTACTTGTTTGACAAAATTCGCGGTATTTTTATGCCTGAATTTTCAGATTGATGATCTTTTCTTTAATTTTCGGAATCGAATGCCTTAAATTTTCGGCAAATTGGGAACAGAATCACCCCTGACATACGGTACATGTTATTCCGAGATCGATTTTGTGAAGATTGCCATACGGATCTTTTGATTTGTAGTGAAATTTTTCTATCTCAGGGAATTATGGAATTTGTTGTTAAAATCGAAATCAATTGTCTATGTTTCTGCACAATTTCCCCAGGTGGTTAAAATTGCCCCCGATCCTAGATCGCCGGATCGGACATATCTGCACCCCTGACTCACTGTACCTTAACTTTTGGAAGCCAGTGTACGTTTTATCGCGAAATTGTCTATTGGGAATTGTGTCGTCTTTTGATTCATACTTAAAACGTAAGTAAGCGGCTGTACCTGTATAACGTTATCAACATTTTGGTAATTTTGGACTCCCTCCCCCACCCTTCCCCCACCGTAATGATATCGTTATCAATGTCTAAAAATTCTTTCCATTTTTGGAATTTTTTTTGTTTGTTTAGAGTGATATACAAGTATGTTTATATTTATTTTTCGCACACTTCATTGATTCAAAAGAGAAGTCATTGAAGAGAAGTCAATAAAATATGACTTTATATCAAACAATACTTAAAAAAATAGTTACTATTTAAAAATAGCTTTTTGTTACATAATGCATTGAACAGTAATAATGTCTTCTTGCACTTGCCCTCACACGGGGAAGGGGGGGGGGATGGTGAGTGGCAGCTGGCAGACAGAACTTCTTAGAAACAAAATAGGGGGACAACATTTATACTCATTTATCTACTAGTAAACATCAGTATCATTTCAAACAAACTTCGGATATGGTTTCTCGAACAGTGGATTATATATGCATAAACATATGACAGAATAAATAGAAATGCAAAACGTTGGAGCATTCCACATTGTGGAATTAAATAATTTTATAATCATTGAATGATTTTAATAATAACTTTGTATTTCCATAAAAATAGGTAGCAGACTAATAAAAGATAACACACTATTTTGATGTAAAGACCAAGTTACAAATAAAAGAGAAAATTTTGGTTGAATCAAAACTGATAACGATATCAAAAGACCACCCTCCTCCCCCTAGAGATATCTAACGATATCATGTGCCAGACACCCCCCACCCCGCCCTAAAATGATAGCGTTATATATTCACAGCCCCTAACGGCTATTTCCATAATGAAACACAGTAGACTCCCTTAAATCCGCGAACGCCCAAAATCCGCGTATTTTTTTCAGGTGCAAACAATGAAATTTACAGTTAAGTTGCAGGAACAAAATTCAAGATGATGTCGAAATCAGCGACTACCGCAATGTTTTTTTTACTAAATTTTTTGTTAATTATTCTCTTTTGGTTATTACAGCTGGTTTATTGCTAAATAAATTTATATTGCTTTTGATTTTGATATAAATTATGTATCTATATGATGACGTATCGATCTTACTATCACTTTACCACTAGATGGCAGCATAGGAATTTTGGAATCGAATTTAATCGATTTAATATTTTTCTAAATTTTTCTATTTTTCTGTAATAATTTAATATTTTTCTAAATTTTTATTTTACATAATTATTTTAATAATTACTTACGTTTAAACTAATAAATTATTTTAAAATTTTAATTATTTTAATGTTTCACTTTATTGTAAGCATTCATTATAATTTCCCTTGCTTAATTACCAATCAAATTAATGTTTCAAAAATGTAAACAAATCAATGACCAGAAATCCGCAAAATTCTAAAATCCGCACAACCTCTGATCCCAAGCTGTGCGGATTTGAGGGAGTGTACTGTATTAACAAAATTTAAAATTTTCTTTACTAACACTCAGTTTTGATTTCGTGTTTCAATTCTAGAACAAATTTTAATTACGGATATCAAATGAGAAGCTGTTCGGCCAAGAAGCTTAGAAATTACAAATAGGGTGACCCAGCCAGTAGTTGATTAAATAAAGTCAGTGCTGGTTTTTATTATATTTCCTTCCTTTTACGTTTTATAAGTAAACTAACATGATTGTTACAACCCTAATGAATGTCTTATAACGGACAACAATAAAATCTGCTGAAATTTAATAGCAACAAAATTATAAATAAATAGTTTTTTTAATTGCCCTTTTCCCAGTAGTTGATCAAGTGAAAGAAATCAATCGAAAATCTAAAAATTAATCTTTAAAATATCATCCTTGGGCTGTGATTAACAATAATTCTTATAAAAATGTTAGTAGCCTAGTGGTAGGGGTGGGAAAAAAGGCCGAATTCGGAATTAAGTAGGGGAAAGCTGGAAATTGTTTTAATCCATTTAGTTTAGGTCTAGAATGAATATGCCAAGCTTTCCCCCTCGTAGTAGGTGAGCTTTAGAAAATGAGTACAGATTTATAGTCAAAAAAGACGTTTTTTTAAATACCATAACAATATCTCAAAACAGCTAACTCTGTCAGAAACATTGTCAGTGCAAATGTTGTAGAGCTTAAAATTCTGAGTAAAATGAGTACCTATACTTAATATTTTTGTTGAACATTTAGGTCACAATTCTACTTTAAAGTTTTAGACTCGTGGTCAGGGTCAGGGGTTGAACGTAGAATTAATTAGGAGCAAACTGTAAATTATTTTAATCCCTAAAGTTTACGTCTAAAATGAACGTACTATGTTTTCTTTCTCGTACTTGGATGAATGTTGGAAAATATGTACATATTTATTTTCGAAAAACACGTTTTTTATAATTACCTTAACAATATCTTAAAACAGCTATAAATAACATTGTCAATACAAATGTTGTAGAGCTTAAAGTTCTGAATAAAATGAGTACCATCATTAATCATTTTGTTCAACATTAAGGTCGCAATTCTATTTCAAAAATTTTCAAATCAAGTGCTTGAAGCCAGGAGAAACCAAGTTAACTTAACAATATCTCAAAACTACGATCTTAATATTGAACAAAAATATGAAGTGTAGGCACTCATTTTATTCAGAATTCTAGGCTCTACAACTTTTGTACTGGAAACGTTTTTGATAGAGTTAGCTGTTTTGAGATATTGTTAACTTGGTCTCTCCTGGCTTCAAGCTCTTGATTTGAAAAATTTTGAAATAGAATTGCGACCTTAATGTTGAACAAAAATATTTGTGATGGTACTCATTTTATTCAGTATTTTAAGCTCTACAACATTTGTACTGACAATATTTTTTATAGAGTAGCTGTTTTGAGATATTATTGTTAAGGTAATTAAAAAAGAATGTGTTTTTCGAAAATAAATATGTACATATTTTTTAACATTCACCCAAGTACGAAGAAGAAAACATAGTACGTTCCTTTTAGACCTAAACTGAAGGGATTTAAACAATTTTCAGTTTTCTCCAAATTAATTTTGAGTTCAACCCCCTGAGCACCGGTCTAAAACTTTAAAGTAGAATTGTGACTTTAACGTTCAACAAAAATATTAAGTGTAGCGTACTCATTTTACTCAGAATTTTAAGTTCTACAACATTTGCATTGACAATGTTTTTGACAGAGTTAGCTGTTTTGAGATATTGTTATGGTATGCAAAAAAACGTGTTTTTTTTACTATAAATCTATACATATTTCCTAACTTTCACCTAGTAGGAGGAGGGAAACATAGCATATTCATTCTGGACCTAAACAGAAGGGATTAAAACAATTTCCAGCTTTCCCCTAATTAAACTCCCTAACCACTGGCCTATAGTTTAAATAAGCAAGAAGGAGTTAGGTTATTTTAACTTACCGTAATTGTCTCCTACTAATCAAAAACTAAATTTTTACACTTTCTAATAAAAGATTTCATGAAATGGCTTCTCTTACGGCAGACAGCCGACAATAGTGTGACAACTGGTGCTCCAACATTTAAACAAAAATATTATGTCTGCCACGTATAAAACTCATTTCCGCCTGAAATGGCGCAATATTTCAAAAAATTGATCAACTACTGGCTGGGTCACTCTATATACAGTTTTAATATCTTAATATTAAATACATTTATAATCTTTTCATTCATATGTTTTGTAATAACGTATGCTGATTTTTTTCTCCTGTTATCCATCCCACAGTTATGTGATGTCCATACAGTTAAATAAGTATATATATTTGAAATATGAATTAAGAAATTAATATTCGAAATAATTTCGAATTGCAACCCATAATAATAATAATAATAATAATAATAATTGATTTCCAGTGCCTTTTAATATGCATACACAAAATTACATCTCAATCGGATAAGCAGTTTTGAATTATGCTGTTTGAAGAGCCATAAAAAAATCACAAAAAATAGAAAAAAAACTAACAATGATCCACGAAAATTTAAAAGACTACGGCCCCCTACGAGCTACGCTCGTCAACCCCCGTTCAAACACCGCAAACTCTAAAAGCACGCTAATTTGATCGGCTTTAAAAAAAATTCGGAAGACTGAATTATAATAATAAAAAAAACAGTGTCGATCTCCCTGTTAACGGGCTGTTTTCGTCCTTGATTAAATCAGATCAGTGAAACATTTGAAAATAAGCAAATATAAAATTAAGGGCCTTCTTCAGTCACGCGAAAAGACCCGTTCGCTAATGCTATTCGTATGGAAGAAGTTTATAAAGATATCTCGGCCGCATTTCAATATTTTTACATGATTTTCTTTTGCAGTGGCTAGCTGTGGTCGATATGTAAAAAGGTCGTTTTTTACTATTTCGATTTTCATTGGGGATTTTTTTCATGAGGATGCTTTAATTTTAGGAACCGGTTCTAAAAATGAAAGTGTCCTGATTAAAAATACTTGTAAACGAAATTGAAAAAGTAGAAAGCGTCCTGCATTCAGATAGACCTCACCTAGACACTGAAAAAAAAAATCATCTAAAAATATCGAAATGCGGCCGAGATGTATTTATAAATTTCTTCCATAGGAATAGCATTATCTAACGGGTCTTTTCGCGTGACTGAAAAAGCCCTTAATTAAGTAAACAGAGTCTTTGTCGCCCGGTATTTTTTAACAACGCTATAAAAAAGTTCTTTTAAGTAAGGCATTTTAAATGTGTCGTTTTAAATCTGACGTAATTTTCACCAGAGCTTTCTTTCACATTTTAATATTCACGTGAAAATACTTTTGTTGTTAGAAAGGAAATATTATTTCCGCTTTCTTAGAATTCACAATAATAGTTTAAAAGACTATCTCAAAATATGAAATAAATGTCTCGCGCAAATATATTTTTAAATTTAAATTGTTTGGCCATTTTAAATATGATGTAATTTCCTCCATTTACGAATTTAACGCTTATTAATGACTTTATTATTTTACAATTTTCTTTCTCTTTTGAAATTCACATGTAAATATATTTTTTACGATTATATTTTATTATAACTATATTTTATCATAAATATAGTTCTTTATAGTTTATATTTCCAATATTTTCCTGCTTTTAATACATAATCATTTAATTCTCATTTCGAAATTGTTTTCGTTTATAATGGTCACGTGTAAATAAATTTTTAATTTGAAGGAAATATTATTCTTTTCGCTGTTTTAAAAATTGGCAACAATTTAAAATAATACCCTTTTCTAAAGATGTAAAAAATGTGTATCGAAATGCTGAAAATTTGAATTTAAAATGGAAATAAATCCTCAAAAAATGAGTCAAATTAAAAAAATAAATGCAGTCTGCACACCGGGAACGTCTCATGCATATCCCCAGAAAAAAGTATTACATTCCTATGTATAGTTTTTGCTCCTATAAAACTTTTTTAATGGGACGATTTTGACCAACTTTAACATTAAAATAATTGTTCGATTTAAAAACTGTCTGCATCAGCGTCTTTATCAAACATTTCTCTATAATGCCACCGATTTTCATATATTCGCATGCAGTAGTTTTCTTAATATTAACGAAGTAAACCCAAAGTCGCAAAAAATTCAAAACCGGCGGCGTTGACAGTGTTGGTTACTTTTTTCAGAATAGATTTATTTACCGTTTTTTTCTTCTGATAAACCCCACAAAAATTATCTCAATTTTAAATATTGAGTATCTCAAAAACAAATCATATAAACTTCGAAAAAATATACATCGAGGTAATTTTTTAGTTTGCATTCGTATTCTGTTCTCAAAATTAGATATTTCCAGTGACAATTGTAAATTTAACTGCTTTTCGAGACTCCTAAACTTATTTAACTTTATTTATTTTATTTTTTTAGCATAACGAAGAAATAATTGTCAATCGGAGGGATATTTCACATCTTATTCTGCAACAGTTTGGCGACGTAATTTTTTTCAGATTTCTTATTCCATTTTAGAAGGTTTTATTGCATATATAGAACTAGTCAACTAAACATGATATTTAAGTAAAAAATATCAAGAAATTGGCGTCAATTAATATAGAAGGTGGCCATAATTAACCTGACAGAGCTTAAGAGTGTTCTGTAGAGGGTAGTTCTGGAGAGAGTGTTCTGTAGAGATCTAATTGAGAGAATGACGCCAAATTTTGTAAGAAGATTAAACAAGACGGGGGACGAAGGAAAAAAATAGTTCCAAAAATCACCGCTAGGGGAACATGTGGCGCTGTGTAACGGAAAAGAGAGTATTATTGCCGTATTGAATTTGAATTAAATCGTTAAATGTGCTAAATAAGAGGTAATTTTATTTCGGTATTGATTCCGCCTTTTTTTAATCTCTGTTTTCTGTTACACAGCGCCACATATTTCCCTAGCGGTGACTTTTGGAACTAATTTTTTTTTCTCGAAATCTTTCGTCCTCCGTCTTGTTTAATCTTCTTACAAAATTTGGCGTCATTCTCTCAATTAGATGGCGCTACAGAACACTCTAAGCTCTGTCAGGTTAATTATGGCCACCTTGTATGTATTAAGAACTTCAATAAAACTCGAATTGTACAAAATTGTTCAAAGGTCTGTTAGTAATTTTATCGAAAATTTAAAGCGAGAAAAAAAAAACTTAAAAAATATGTGGAAAATTACAGATTTAGGTTTCTATTGTTTATATTAACGTTTTTCCTAGCGTCTTTAAAAGTAAATATATGCTTTATCAGTATGTAATAATTGTGTGGTTTTCAGAAGTCTGAGCCCCGGAGATTAATTACGATTACGATGAACAGAGCCGCGAGCGAAATATAGTAATAAATAAATTTATATTTTCTAGATCTTTGTAGAAACAAGGTCTTTATATTTTATTTCATCTTCCGAAACCAAATAGAACGCGAAACATTCTTTATTGTACCTCTAATGAAGTTTTCCCCCGAGACATCTGAGCCAGGATCAGAAGAAAATACACATCGATTTTTTTATCTTCACTTGCATCATTTTGATTTTCTTTCTTTCTTTTTTTTTTGAGGGGGGGGGGGGAGCGATGGGGACATGGGAATCAGTCGTCTAGTTAGAGATGTGGAAAGTAGTTAAAGGGGAAAAAAGCGGGCACTGAATGGCAATTTCTGAAAGAGCTCTTTTATTATCTCCCGTTCGTGTCCTCAGTGTATTAATTTCTTATTTTTAAAAAGAAAGAAGATATATTAGGTAACAAAATTTTAAATTAAAATAAAATTAATTAGTTGCATTTTCAATATAATGATAAAACAAAAGGAATATTTAAAGTCTTTTGTTTGTTTTGATAATAATTATTCATCGCTGGATGTAAAGTAAGGAACTATCGATTTTTTTCCCTAGTTCAATTTCTTTTTAGGTGCGTTCGTAATTATATAAGCAGAATGGTTTGAAATTTAATTTATATAATCGTTGCAGAAATTTCTGGAGTCATTTCTAATTTTATGCAAATCGAAACAAAATTTAAAAAGATATTAATAAAAGTTTTCTTTTTTCTCCATTCTGATCAGAAAATCAAAGTTCTAAATTTTACGACTGCTCTTTCATTTTCACCTAATACTTAATTTATAATGGCTGCTTCATAATAATAGAATCCATCAGTCCATCAGAAGAAAATAACTCGGTTAAAGCGAAAACTCGGTTAAGCGGGTCGGATAATCGGGACTCTACTGTATTATTATTATTATTTTTTTTTTTACTTTCTTACTTTATTTACTACTATATATATATATTTTAAATGTACCATTTTTACTTTACAATAACAATCATTTTACAGAAATCTAAACCCTCATACGGTTAAATGGGGATTTTAATGAACGGAACTGCGGGTGAAAGCTAGTAATAAATAAATTTATTTTTTCCTGTATCTCTGAAGAAACAAGGTCTTTACATTTTATTTCATGTCTCCCGAAACCAAATAAAACATGAAGTATTTGTTATTTATTGTATCATTGATGAAGTTTTTCCCCGGGACATCAAAGCCTCGATGAAAAGAAAATACACATTGATTTGCTATTTCACATGCATCTCTTTACTTTTTTTAATAAGGGTTTGGATCAGTCCTCTAGTTAGAGGTTTTGAAGGTAGAGAAAAAAGCGGGTATTGGTGTATTTTGGGAAGGATTCTTTTATTATCTCCCTTTCATGTCCTCGGTGTAATAATGTCACATTTTGAAAAGAGAAAAGATATATTACGCAACAGAAAATTAAACTGAAATAAAATTAATGGAATGAATTTTGAAATAATGATAAAACAAGAGGAATTATTAAAGTACTTTGTTGCGTTTCGATGATGTAATGACCGATTTTGCATTCCTCGTGCTTTTTTTTTCTCCTTGGTTTGAATATTGCGTGGAAAACAATCGGTTTTCTAAGTGAAATTATTTCATATTTCAAAGTGATTTAAGTGATTTTATAAAATCTTTAACTCGGATTGTCAAAATCAGGGTTGTTAAAGGTATTTTTTGGATCATAACGGCAACAAAGAACAACAAACAAAAGCTTCGTTACATCATGCGCTTAATATTTATGAAAGATTTTTACTAAAAAGTCACCGATAGAAGACACTGTATATCTTATGAAACCCAATTTTCTAGTCACATTTCATAAAGTCAAACGATCTTATGAAAGAATCCGATTCCAAAATCCTACTTTAGCCTGTACAAAAATTCGCAAACTAATGTTTATAAAAAAGGGATGCTTTTTGCAAATTTCTCGTTTGCATTTTAACGTCATTAAATGATTCTTTTTGTATAGGATATCTGATTTCGTCTAATATTTGTCAAAATATTTCTAAAATTACCGTTAATTTAACATTTTATGAATTGAAATCGTCTAGATGTGAGTTAGATTTTAACAATACGAATAAAATTAAGCATTATATTTTAGAAATATTTTAACATCTAAAAAAAAAAAAAGTCCTTCCGGTCAGTGCCGGGAGGAAGAGGTAGCTTTCATATTCCTTATTTTAAAAAAGCCAACTTATATCATTCAAACACGCGAAGATCAATTTAGTGGAAACCAAATATAGGAGATTCAATACTAATTTTCATCAATATAATGAATGAGAATTTCGCGAAATTAGTCAGCTTTATCCAAGCTGCTTTTCTTTAAAGTAACTTATTTTGGCTGCCAAATTCGGCGACTAATTTTCATCAATATAATGAATGAGAATTTCGCGAAATTAGTCAGCTTTATCCAAGCTGCTTTTCTTTAAAGTAACTTATTTTGGCTGCCAAATTCGGCGATCTCTTAAAGTGCCTGCCATTTTAAGACAACATGGTGGATGAGGCTAACCAGTGAACTTGGTCGAGACCTTAGTAATTGCTGTGCCATGCTCACTCATATCGGAATCGGTTGATATATACGAGTGCTGTCGCATGCAAAAAATCAGATTTTTCAAAATGTCACCCACAATAGAAATTCAAACTGCTATATCTGAGCCATTTTTTAAGGTAAAGACAAACAAAAAATGCTCCTGAATCCTTATATCAAGGTCAAATACTTAAGAAAGGAACCTTTTTCAATTTATAATTTTTTTGCACCTCATTTTAAATATATATATATTTTTTAATTTAATGGCCGCCATTTTGAAACAAGATGGCTGATGAATCTGGCCAGCGAACTTGGTCGAGGTATTGATGTATACTATCCACATGCCTTCTTACATCGAAATAGGCGAATACGTGTGTTATCGCGTGACAAATACAAGATCGTTTTAAAATGTTAGCCATGCTAGAAATTCAAAGTGCTATAATTCAACCATTTTTTGAGATATAAACAAAAGAACAAATTTTCAGAAACAAAAACTGCTCCGGAATCTTTGTATCAAGGACAAACACATAAAAAAAATCTTTTTCATTTTCCAATTTTTTAATACCTCATTTTAAATTTTAAATTTAATTTTTTTTTTAATGGCAACCCTTTTTGAAACAAGATGGCGAATGAAGCTGGCCACCGAACTCGGTCGAGACATTGGTATGTACTATGTACAGACCAAGTTACATCCAAATCGGTTCATAAATACGTCTGTTATCGCGTGACAAAAATCAGGTCGTTTTAAAATGTCAGCCACAATAGAAATTCAAAATGCTATTACTCAGCCATTTTTTTAGATATAGACGAAACAAAAACTGTTCCTGAATCTTTATATTAAGATCAAACACATACGAAAAAAATCTTTTTCATTTTCCAATTTCTTGGTATCTCATTTTAATTTTTTTTATTTTTTAAATTATTTTAAATGGCCGCCATTTTGAAACGAGATGGCGGATGAAGCTGGCCAACGAACTCGGTCGAGATATTTGTATGTACACACCAAGGTACATCCAAATCTGTTCATAAATACGCCTGTTATTACGTGACAAAAACAGGACGTTTCAAAATGTCAGCCACGCTAGAAATTCAAAATGCTATAACTCAGCCATTTTTTAAGATATAGACGAAACAAAAACTGCTCCGGAATCTTTGTATAAAGGTGAAATACATCAGAAAAAAATATCTTTCTATTTTTTATTTTTTGGTACCACATTTCAAATTTTAAAATTTTTTAAAAATTTTAAATGGCCGCCATTTTGAAACAAAACGGCGGATGAAGCTGGCCAACGAACTCGGTCGAGGCATTGGTATGTACTATGTACACACCGAATTACATCGAAATCGGTTCATAATTACGAGAGTTACAGTGTGACATAGGTCAGATATATATATATATATATAAATTTTGAAAGGAGGGTGGTTTCGGGGTCTGGGGGTCATGATTGATGAAAATATACCAAAATTTTTTGAAATCGCTTTCCTCCGAACGGCTGCAATAGCTTTTTGTAATGAAAGCTACCTAAAAAAGTGGCATCTTTTAAGATAAAAGAAATAAAAAATATTAATTTCCTGAGGAGATATTTAAAAAATAAGAACATATAACACTCCCCTAAATTTAACATTAGCGAGGGGGATTTGAGATCTGACTGACCAACCCCCTTAAATCACCCCGCGGAAAAACATATTTTAAAGGGTACTAAGTTTTCCTCATGAATTGATCTTAATTTACCCCTCTGTGTTTAATACACATTTTTTTTTTAAATATATAAAGCAAAAATGATTAAAATACTGATTTTCTCAAATGGATTATTATATAAAAACAACTTTCATTCATAAAATAAATTATTTTTATGCAATTTCTTCTGAATTTTTGTAATTTTCAGGACAGAGTAATAGTTGATACTTCCCAAAACTGATTTGGCGACCAAACCAATGATAGTTTATAACGTTCTCCCCATAAGACTGTTGTCAAATCTAAGAGGGCAACTTTATGACATAAGTTTTGATTTATTTTTGTTCGAAAATGCATGAAACTAGCATGTGTTGTTGTTCAGAAACTATGTCATCGAGCTGTTTTTTCCGTTTTTTTGCAAACGCAATATATCTTTTAGAAAAATGTGTCAAATGGGCGTTTTGAACCGAATTTCCGCACGAAAGTAGAATAACCACTCAAGAAAGGACGAAAAAAGTGTTTGTCACGTGATCAAAATAGCTTATAACTCAGTAGGTAATTTATTGATCAAAAAATGGAAAACACAGTTCGATTTCAAACCGCTTCCATGGTCAGACTTTCCAATTTTATATCTTTCCGTTAAAAAATGAATTTGTAAATGTGTCAAAACGTTTTTCGCTTGTTGAGCAGAGCATTTGAGAACAACCTTAAACACACAATTTTGAGTTACTAACAATGTAATGAACAACAATCCGAACCATAAAATGAAAACTTCCAGTAATAGACCCATTCAGATCATCACTTTGGTGATTTTTCATCTATTTTATGGGTATTAATTTATAAAAATAGCTGTAAAATTTCAGGAGAATCTTAGAAAATTTAACATATAGTTCATTACATCCACAACGTAACAGAAATTGTAGGCGATCTTTTTTATATAAATGTATGAGATGTAATTTTCCAAATGAGAGAAAAAATGTTCAGACCAGAATTTGAACACTGGACCTTTTGGCTTAAGCTACCAATGCTCTGCCAACTGAGCTACCCTGGACAAATCTGGTGGAAGCAATTTACTCAGGCAACCTTTTTGATAAGGGAATCTGCTCTTTTATTTAAAACAGCTCAATAAAATAAATCACGGCTAATGAAATTCCTACGCAATTACACTTCATTAACACCATATTTGTGTCCAGGATAGCTCAGTTGGCAGAGCATTGGCAGGTAAGCCAAAATGTCCCTGGTTCAAATCCTTGTCTGGACAATTTTCACTCAGTTGGAAAGTTACATTTTACATAATTTATTTACCAATTAAAATAATTGTGTTAAAATTATTTAAGTGTAATTATTTATCCAGCGTTTACTTAGAGTTCCATTACCTGTAATTTATTCTGTTGAGCTTATGAAATAGATATTTTGTTCTTGTTCGTGAATTCTTATCGATCAGATATATTGGATGTAAAACTTTGATGTTTACTATGAATAGTTAATTTTTAAACAGCTGTGGCCGTGAAAGTTGGTGATCATAAAGCACTGAGGCATCATAAGATTAATCTCTTTATTGAACAAGTTGGAAATTGCACGTCAAACGTGCCAAATGAGGTACGTTCGTACTATAACTAGTTTTATAAATATTTTTTTGCACCGTATATTGTACAGAATGTACATTTTAGTGCACTTCATAAGTGCATATCAATTTCATTCTGTTCGAAAGGCTGTAGCATCGTTAAAATGTGCTTGAAATAAAATTTTCCCATTGGCCGTAATGTAACGCAAAGCTTTTGAGTGTCCGTTTAATTAAACTATACATCCGATTTTCATAAAATTTGTAATGACTCGACAACATTTTGCAACAATTATATATTTGCATTTTCAGACCATTCGGTTTGGTACTTTTTGCTCTGTTATATGCGGACGGACAGACAGAAGGATCGAATGACGACTATAGGTGCTACGTATTTATATAATTACGAACACAACTCAAAAACAACACAACCTAGATTCATACACAAAGTTATATCGACAATGCTGTGGAGGAGTTAACATTTGTTAATTACAACATACTTATGCGGGAATACAATCAAAAGTGTGAGATCAACACTGTTATTATTAGCAACAAGGGTTTATCCAATCAAGCCACAGTGAGTTAAAAAACGCCAAAAAAAAAAAAAAAATACGTTACATAAAAGTAAATGGGATAATTTGAATTTTATAGATTCCCATTAGGCGCAATTTAGTGCCATGGCAAACCTAAAGACATCAAATCAAATAAATGGTGCCAGATAGGAAATCATAAATAGTATATTAATCATAGTTAATGACCTGATTTGATTTTATTTAAGCGAATGTTTAAATCAGTGAGAGTAAATAATATGTAATTATCGATCGAACTAAGGTTTATAGACGGGAGAGATCAAAACTCCATGGTATTAGGACACGAGGTTCTATACGATAACGATGATGATGATGATGATGATGACAATATTCTACACAATCTTCAAAGTTCAGAAAGTTTAATTTCTTGCTCTAACTTGCGTAAATATATTCAGATGGTAATGTAATTAATATATGGTATTGTGGTTTACTATAGCATGTTACTTATTGAAAATAAAGTGTGTAGCATTTATAATTCTTTACAGGGGCAGTCAGAAGAGTTCCATTATATTGTGGACTATGAGGAAAAATTGTTTGAAGTGTATTTTAATGATATTACACTATTTCAAACATATTGAAATTGATATACATTACTAAGATGCTTATTGTCAAATAGGGATAGCATTTATCGTTCACATGTAAGGGGCACAAAAGAATGCAAATACAGTTCTGTCTATAAGCGAAAATTTCTTGAAGGGCGTTTTCAGTTATGCTATGCGCTTTTAAGTTTAACTAATTTTTTTGTATATTACTTGGTGTGTATAAATTTTACGGATAATATACAGTGCTGCAAAAAAGAATTCGAGTGTATTTCAATTTATTGAGGGAAATTGCTGAAAAAGAATTTAAACCTCAACTGAAATTTTTTTTTTACTTGACAGCTCTGTCAAAATTTTATCTTAATAATTATAATTGCCGTGTTGATTTTGAGAGTGCTAAGATTATTTTTCCAGACATGAAAATTTAATTACAATGTAATAGAAATTTGATTAAAAAACGTTATAAGAATGTAATGATAATGTGTCATACAATATTCCGAGACTTTGGTTAAATGTCCTAAGAAACATTTAATTTTGAGTTATGTAATTCACTACTATTGTCACATATAGATGGAGACAAGAGTCTTTTATAAGACTTTTGTTATCATCATATTTCAACAGACGGCACCAGTGAAATCTGCAATTTCCCCTGTTTTCAGGTTCATTAGTTGATTTTTTCCCCAATTGCATGATTTTCTGTCAGGCGAGATTTTGACATTGTTGATCCAAATGTTCTTTTACATTCCTGAGGATGACCACGAATGTGAACCGAAAGTGTAGCGATTTTAAGGCTTTTAGCCTGTATTAAATGTTGTACACCAACATAGCAAAGGATTTGTGGTTTACTCACATCTCATTTACTTAAAAAGGAATTTTCAACTGTGTTGTGCGTTTAATAAATTTTAACATATTATCTGGCATAAATACAAATCTCCGGTTCATATAAAGGGCTGCACAAAAGAACAGTTACTTTTCTGATTATAGATGGTAATTGCTTAAATTGTGTTTTTAAATATGTTATGCGTTTTCCGTTCTAGATTATTTACTTAGCCATCTTTCACATTATTAACCCATTTATGCCTAGCGTCCGATTTTTGGGACGCTTCGAATTTCAAAAAATTTGTATAATTTTCTTGTTCGTTATAACATGAGAATTGTATGAAATGATTATCTATAAATGTCTTTATCTGTTACCGAAAGGTAGTAGCATAAGATGGATATTTATTTGCTTAAAATGAAGCCTTTTTTCAGAGTGAGTTTTCATTTACAAGTAAGTTTATTTTTGTTTTTTCTACCAATTATCTAAATAAATAAATCATAATTGTAGCTTTGTCTTTGAAATAAGTACTTTTTTTAAATTGTGAAATTATGTGTTCAAGCCTATTTTTTATGCATTTTCGTAACGGTCAAAACATAGGGCGCTAAGCACGAATGGGTACATATTTTTATTAGCCATTTAGGGGGCAGTTATTTACAAGGGCGCCCATATGATTAATTTTAGGGGGGGAGGGTGAGAAAAATCTCTACTTCCTCCAAAGCTATCATACATTTTAGAAAATATTTAAGGTACTTTGAGTTTTTTCGCGATCTTTTGAAGAAATTTGCATTTTTTCCACGATTCTTTGACGAAATTCGCGTTCCCTTTTGATTGTTGAGCGAAATTCGCGTTTTTGCGATTCTTTGACGAAATTTGCGTTTTTTCGTGATCTTTTGACGAAATTTCAGTGTTTTCATACGACCATTCGAAGAAATTTGAGTTTTTTTTTATCGCGATCCTTTGAAGAAATTTGTGTTTTTTTTCACGATCCTTTGACGAAATTTACGTTTTTTCCATCATTCTGTGACGGAATTTGCGTTTTTTCCGCTATTCTTTAACGAAATTCGCGTTTTCCCCGTGATTGTTGAACGAAATTTGCGTTTTTTTCCATGATTCTTTGACGAAATTTGCGTTTTTTCCGCTATCCTTTTACAAAATTCTCGTTTTTCCCGTGATTATTAAACGAAATTCCAGTCTTTTACGATCCTTTGACGAAATTTGCGATTCTTTGACTAAATTTGCGTTTTCCCCGTGATCATTGAACGAAATTCGCTTTTTTTTGCAATCCTTTGACGAAATTTGCTTTTATTTCGCGATCTTTTTACAAAATTCCTTCCTTTTCCGCGATCCTTTGACGAAATTGATAATTTTTTCTGCAAACTATTGACGAAATGGATTTTTTTCGGCGACCATTTGTCAAAATTCGCGATATTCTTCTGTGATATTTTTTATGTTCGAATTTTTGGATTGATAACCGATTATTGTTAAATCTGTCTCTAATTTCTGAGCGTTTTGTTTACGCAGAATCAATTTTACTTGTGAAAATGGATCCTGTCTACAACGAAATCCTTCCTTATGCAGAAAAACTGTTATTGTCTTGTGGGAAAAAAACAAACACAGTAGCACCTGCTAAGCTAAAAATTGTCTAAAATGGAATTTGTTTTCTACCTTGGGCTTTTCCTTTTTGTAAGAAGCAGCCTATTCGAAAGCACTAATTAAAAACTCATGAAAACAGAACCTGTCTAAAACAGAATCCAGCTTAAAAAAAAAAAAAAATCATGGTATGACAAAATGAATTCCCAACAATTATATCTGCTAAGACGGAAACCCGTCTGAAACGGAAAATTGTTCCGGTGTCTTTTTATCTTGTCGATGCAGATTTTATTTTGCTTTGTCTTTACAAGATAAAGTTAAAATTTTCATATCTTGCAACTGATTTATAAAAAAAAGTTTGACGAAACCAAAATCTAGGGGTGGAGGGAGCTCAAGCCCCTCCTTGCCCCCCCCCCATATGGGCACCCTTGGTTATTTATGTAAAATCCTTATCAAGATGATTGTGAAACAAATTGTTTTTAAGCCTCAAGTACAATTATTCTTAGTTTATTTCTACTGATGCTTTATAACGATATTAGTTTCTGCAAAGAAATATCTATATTTTTTTAGTAATTCATAAAAATACAAATTATAGTATGTAATATACAATTTAAAAGTTTATGTTATATAAATACAGGCAAAGCATATAATTATGCATATTATATTATTACCAATATTATGCATATTCCCATATTTAGTACGTTTACACTTTATCAAATAAATACAAAAATTTTGTAGGGTAATTTTTTTTTTTAGTATTTTTAAAGTTCATTATGCAACATTTTAAAGAGATTTTGCCAACAAATTTGAGAAAATGAAAATTCAAGCACAAGCGGGTTAAAAGGTGAAGTTTCGTTAGAGTATGTGTATGCTCAATACGTTGGAAAGTGTTTCACAATTTATGCTTCACGTATGATGTTTGTTTACTGTTTATGCATTACACCGCTAAAACAAATTTAGTTTTTATGCTTTAAAGATGTGCTATTCAGTATTGAAAATTCAAAATGTTCCCTAAAGTAAAGAGCTTTAAAATGTCTCACTGAGACTAATCAACGATGTCTTCTTAGTTCTACTTTTTTTAGCAAGATGTCTGCTGAATTTTTTATACATTTCAAAATAAGATTTCTTTTGCAAAGAAGTTTATCTCTCTTTCACGAGGGAAAGAAGGAGAAGGGGGACAAATGCGCTCCTTCGCTAATGCTTCTTCAGCTATCTACTTTTAGTTCATTTCTTTTTCTGTTTATGTTACATTTTTCTGAATTATTGATACAAATTCAATATTTTTTTTAACCAACATCATACACTGCAGAAAAGACAAATCTTTCTTAACATACGAAAGTATACTATAACCACGTACGAAAACATACAATAACCTTTTTCGAGTTATCCTCCATTCCGAAATCCGTTCTTTATCTTTAGAAACATCGGTAATCAATATCTTTTCAAGGTTTAATAGTCCAGGCAATAGGGAATTTTACCTAGCAAAATTAATGGTAGTTCTGGAAATCGGCTTACTTTATGTTTTTTGGGTCGCTGAATTCGAATTTTTAACTTCCCACCAAAATTTTCCCCGGCAACCCCCCCCCCCCCAAATTTTGGTAAAAGTCCCCCCCCCCCAAAAAAAAGTTTTTATTAAAAAAAATCAATTTTTTATTGTTTTAGGGAAAAAGTATCTAAAAATTCAGGAAGTAGATAAAATTTGCAACAAATTAGATGTATGACATTATGACTTAGGATGAAGGGGAACGAGGGATCTGCCTCGGAACATGCGCGCGGTGCTGCATGAACTAAGTTGCGCAATTCCGCTTAACCACTCACACGTTTACATTCGCCCTCCCATATCCCCTTCGAACTTTCTCTATAAGGTTTACTTTAAGTTTTTTGGGTCGCTGAATCCGAATTTTTAACTTACCCCCCAAAATCCCTCCCCCCCCCCGAACCCCCCCCCCCAAAAAAAAAAAATAGTTGTTTTTAACTTAAATTTCTTATTGTTTTAGGGGAAAAGCATTACGAAATTCAGAAACTATACAAAATTTGCAATAAATAGGATATATGATATTATGACGTAGGATAAACGGGCAGAGAGGGGGCTGCTTCGGAACATTCCCCGCGCGCTTTTCTCAAAAACCAAATTTTTTCGAAAAATCAATTTTTGGGGGGGTTGCCAGGTGAAATTTTGGTGGGAAGTTACAAATTCGAATTCAGCGACCCAAAAAACATAAAGTGAGTCGAAATCCAGAACTAGTATTAATTTTGCCAGGCAAAATTCCCTATTGCCTGGACTTCATAATTTAGTGCACGTAGCGCCGCAATGCATGTTCAGAGGCAGCCCCCCCCCCCTCCCTTTCATCCTACGTCATAATGTCATACATCCTATTTGTTGCAAATTTTGTCTAGTTTCTGAATTACGTAATGCTTTTCCTTTAAAACAATAAGAAATTTAAGTTAAAAACAACTATTTGGGGGGAGGGGTTCAGGGGGGGGGGGGGGAATTTAAAAATTTGGATTCAGCGACCCAAAAGACTTAAAGTAAACCTTATAGAGAAAGTTCGGAGGGGAGATGGGAGGGCGAATGTAAACGTGTGAGTGGTTAAGCGGAATTGCGCAACTTAGTTCACGCAGCACCGCGCGCATGTTCCGAGGCAGATCCCCCTACCCCTTCATCCTAAGTCATAATGTCATGTATCTAATTTGTTGCAAATTTTGACTACTTTCTGAATTTCTAGATACTTTTTCCCTAAAACAATAAAAAAAAAATTGATTTTTTTAATTAAAAACCTTTTTTGGGAGGCATTTTACCAAAATCTGGGGGGGTTGCCGGGGGAAATTTTGGTGGGAAATTAAAAATTCGGATTCAGCGACCCAAAAAACATATAGTAAGCCTTTCTCCAGAACTACCATGAATTTTGCTAGGTAGAGCCCCTATACGGTCTCTATTGCCTGGACTATAAGCGGTCTCAGGATTCTTAAAGTTAAAAAAGAAAGAAAAAAAAAAGACAATTTTTAACATTATCTTAGAATGTATATAATTTTTAAACACAATCATTATTGGGATGAAAGATATAAGTATGTTCTTTCATTTCATGTATTTAAAAAACTGCAAGATGCAGAATTAGCATTTATAGGGGGCTCCAAACTGTCAGACATTTGACGAGCAGAAAATTGGTATAACAGCTTACGCGCACGATTACAAAATAAATTTTGGAACTAGAATGAAAATTTTGGTACCTACCTATACTTCAGATTGTAATAATTACCCTGAACCTGAATAAATTTGTATTTAATCCCTTTTTATATTTTTAATACAAAGTTGTATTTAGATAATGCAAAATTTTGAAAATTTCAACAGTATATCTAAAAAAATATTTTTTTTGAAAAATAAAAAGAAACTTTTAGTTTCAGTCAATACAGACTATCATGAAACATGTTTTGAAAATTTTATGAAAAAATATTCAGAAATTTTATCGTGCGAGTATGCCCAAAAAATATCGTGCGAGTTATGCCCAAAAACGTCATTTGGAAAAAAATGACTTTAAAATTTCGGAAACGCCGCTTCAGTTATTCAGCGAGTATTATTCCGAAATCCATAACTTCTGTTCTAATGAGAATTTTAAGAAAACAATTATATCAAAATGTTCAGAAAAGATGGAAGTTTAACATAATATATATATATATATATACTAGCAAACCCCGCGGCTTTGCTCGCGTAATATTTGATATATGCCAAGTGATATTTATGTCTAATTTTTATTAAAAGGTACTAGCTAAATTTTTATTTTATTAAAAGGTAATATTTTATTTTATTAAAAGGTACTTATTACTTTTAGGAATAATTCAAAAATTACTATTTAAAACACAGTTTGATTAAACATCATTATTACACAGCATTAGGCAGAAATGAGACTTAAATTAATAAAATGAAATAAAACTAAATAAATGATAATTTAGAAAATATTTTGAAACTTTTATGCTCAATTAATACGCTCATTTCAGTATTTATTTGAAGTTTTGATTTTTTTAGAAACCATCTTCTTACATCTTAAAATTAACCATCATGTCAAATTCCAAGTCCTACCAAGTCTCTCAACATAAAGGGCTATGTTGAAATAGGAACTGTCACCATTAATTTGCTAATATTAATTTTGAAATCGGTTTATTATTTCCCAATATTCCACAGAAACGTAATTTAGAAAGCTTTTGAAGGCCTTTTTTAGAACGTTTGTTGTTCCTGTGAACCCCAGGTGGTAGAATCATCGGCATAAAATATAGCCTGTGCAGGATCAGAGACTGTTACCATTGATTCGCAACTATTACTTTTATAATCGGTTTATATTCCCTGAAATTGCATAGAATCGTAATTTAGAACTTTTTTAGAATGCTTTTCGCACCCCCCCCCCCCTTCGCTTCACCCCTTTTTAATTCGAATTTATTTTCGACGTTCCTTCGAGGGCATTTATATTTTATAAGTAACTACCATGTCATATTTAAAGTTTCTAGCCTTTTCAGTATCACAGAAATCGCAATTTAGAAAGTTTTTAGCTCCTGCAACCCTCTGGTGGTAGTGGAACAGACATAAAATATAGCTTATGTTTGAGCAGGTTCTATCACCAAAATTTGTCATCATTATTTTTTTAATCGGTTTGGTAATTTTTAAGTTTGCTTAAAAATTGTAATTTATAACGCTTTTCACTCACTTCATTTTTTTTTAATTTGGAATTTTATTTCGACTGTTCTTAGAAAGCATTTGCATCTTGTAAGTAAATACCATGCCATACTTCAAAGTGTTAGACCCCTCAGTTGTGCAAAAAATGCAAATTAGAACATGTTTTGCTTTTGCAACCCTCAGATGGTAGTGACAGCAACATAAAATATAACCTATGTTATAGCAGGGACTGCCACCATTGATTTGCAATCATTACTTTTGAAATAGCTTTGGTATTTCCGTAGATTGAGTAGAAATCGCAATTTAGAACGTTTTTAGGACTCTTTTCGCGCATTTTCACCCCTTTTTAAATTTCCAATTTTTTCGAAACAGTTCTTAAAGATAATTTATATCTAATAAATATGTACCTTGCCTAATTTTAAGTTGCTAACCCCTACCGATCACAAAAATCGAAATTTAGAACGCTTTTTTTGCTCCTGCAACGTCTTGGTGATAGTGATACCGACATAAAATAGCGTCTATGTTAGAGCAGAGGCTGTCCGCATCAATTTCCTACCATTACGTTTGAAATCATATCCATTCTTCTTGAGATATTGCCGACAAATCGGCATTTAGAACGTTTTTAGAACGTTTTTTGCGCATTTTGCTCCTGCATCTCCTCTGGGGTAGTGGAAGATATAAGATATAGCCTATTTTGGAGCAAGATCTGTCACCATCATTTTTACACCATTATATTTGAAATCGGTTCAGTACTTCCTAAGATTGCATAGAAATCGCAATTTAGAAAGTTTTTTACAACGCTTTTTGCGCATTTTGACCCCCTTTTAAATTTCGATTTTTTTACGAAATATCCTTAGAGATCATTGATATCTTATAACTAACTACCATTCCAAATTTCACGATTCTAGGCCCTTACGTAACGCAAAAGCCGCAATTTAGAACGTTTTTCTCCTGCACCCCTTTTGGGTTAGTCGCACCGACATAAAGCATCGCCTATGTTGGAGCAAGGGTTGACACCATCATTTTGACGCCATTATTTTTTAGATCTGTTAGGTATTTCCTGAGATTGTGTAGAAACCACCATTAGAACGTTTTTTTAGAACGCTTTTCGCGCATTTTCACCCCTTTTAAATTTCGAATTGTTTAAGAACCGTTCTTAGAAATCCTTTATATCTAATAAGTAGCTAATATTTCAAATTTCATATTTCTAGGCCCTTCAGTAACACATAAATCGCATATTTAGAACGTTTTTTGCTCCTGCAAACCCCTTTGGGGTAGTGACACCGATATAAAACATAGCCTATCTTGGAGCGAGCGTTGTCACCATCATTTTGACACCAATATTTTTTTAATCGGTTTGGTATTTCCTGAGATTGTCTAGAAACCACCATTTAGAACGTTTTTTAGAACGCTTTTTGTGCATTTTCACCCCTTTTAAATTTCGAATTGTTTAAGAACTGTTCTTAGACATAATTTATATCTTATAAGTAACTAATATTCAAAATTTCATATTTCTAAGCCTTTCAGTAACGCTAAAATCGAATTTTGCTCCTACGTTTTTTGCTCCTACACCCCCTTTGGGGTAGTGGCACCGACATAAGATATAGCCTATGTTCTAAGTTGGACTAACACCATCATTTTGATGCCATTACTTTTAGAATCGGTTCGGTAGTTCCAGAGCTTATCTCCGACAAATAAACAATTTTTTCCTCTTTATAATAGGAGTATAGATATATATTTCGAAATTATTCGATTGGCTTCGAATTTGGTATACCGATTTATTAGCTCACAGGCTATCAAAGCCTGAGAACTAATTTGCCCGCAGGTTCTGTATGTATTTACGTATGTATGTATGTACGTAAGACGATAACTCTTGATAGAAATATCCGATTTGGTTCAAATTTTCGATATAGGATTATTCGGATAAGGCGCTTCCCTGCTTAGTTTTGGGGGTTCATTGGCTAAGTATAAAGGGGGGATGGCGAACTAATCCCCCCTTAATTTAGATAAATGGAACTCAACTGTAAGCGCTGGATTTTTCATGCAGAATTATCCGATTTGCTTCAATTTTGGTATGCCGCTTTATTCTAATAAGGCGCTTCCCTGATTAGGTTTGGAAATTCATCGGTTAAGAATAAAGGGGGGGATGGGGAAGCTAATTCCTCCCTTAATTTAGATAAATGGGTTTTTCATGCAGAATTATCCGATTTGCTTCAAATTTGGTATACCGGTTTATTTTGATAAGGCGCTTCCCTGATTAGGTTTGGAGGTTCATTGGTTAAGTATAAAGAGGGGAAATGGGGAAGCTGATCCCCCCTTAATTTAGCTAAATGGTTTTTCCTGTCGATTTCTTTATTTTTCTAGAGGCGTTATTCTTTTGAATAAGAGTATAATGTACAATTAGCATGAATAACCTGTGAACTCAATACCATCAGTTTAAGTGGACGATTTTCTTTTTCTTTTTTAATGTACAATATATTGCAGCACAGAATGATGAAAAAAAAAAAACATAAAATCCTAACAATATCTTCATAACATTTTAAAAAATTGGTGGATTTTGCTATTTTTTTTAAAATTAAAATTTCATGCTTACACCATAGGCAGCGGCCACTCAATTCCTCTAAATATATTTCAATTTTCCTTGTCCTACATAGTATCATAGAGGAGTTTCACAATATCTTCAAAATTAATTGAAATATTCCAAAATGTACATTTTTTTTAAAATTAACCTTTTTTTAAATATTTGAGTACTTATAAAATAATTACATTATCACATAGCGCTTAGATTCTAGTTCAGAACATAGTGTGCAATATGGAAAGCATCCTGACAAAATTTCACGGAAATAGTATGTTTAAAACATTTTATGTAATGAAGTTTATCGTACATACAAATAACGGGAAAATTGATTTTCTAGTAACAGCATTTAAAGATTTCTTATGTATATTGTTTCTTATGTATAAAATTAATCTAGAAGTGTCAATTAAGGTTTGTTAGTGTTTGTATATAATAAAATAAAAAAACGTAAAACAATCATGCATAGAAACATCGTTTACATTTTTCCCAGCCCAATATCGGAAGTGGGCCATAACAATTGTTATGGCCCACTTCCGATATTTGACTCATTACTTCCGGTTTATTAAATTGGCCATAACTTCCCTTTTAGTAATCGTAGGAATAAAATTAAAACAGACTTCGAATAGTAAAAGATTGCTCTTTCAAAAAGAAGTTGTCTGTCAAAAAGAAGTTGTCAAAAAGAAGTTGTTTGTCTTAGAACGGGAGGCGGCAGCACAGACAATCACCTCATCGAGTTCAAGGCTGAAATTCCAGAATTAGTTAAATCTCGATTCGCATATTAAAACGCAATCGGTCTGCCAAATCACATCTTGATGGAAAACACCTTAAAACCCGATTTTAGCGGTTGACTGGTAGGTTTACTATTGTGCTTTCCTGCACCCAAAGGTGTAAAAACATGGAGGACTGGGAACAGGAAAACACAATAGTAAACCTATGAGTCAACCGCTAAAATCGGGTTTTCAGGTGTTTTCCATCAAGATAGGACTTGGCAGACCGATTGCGTTTTAATATGCGAATCAAGTTTTAACTAATTCTGGAATTTCAGCTGTGAACTCGATGAGGTGATTGTCTGTTCTGCCGCCTCCCGTTCTATCTGTAGTATATGCTTGTTGAATATTAAAATGTTTACGGGAGGATTGATACCATCCGAAAAGCCTATAATTTGGGTTGAGAAAACTGATTAATGCACTATAAAAAACCACTTCGAAAACGTTTCGAAAATCAGTGGCAGTGAAAGAAACTTTGCTCTTATATATTCTTCTTTAAAGGAGTAGGATTTTTTTTTTTTTTTTTTTTTTTTTTTTTGAAGAATATGCAAAAAAAAAACGCATTAAAAAATTTCCATTAGTTTACTAATTATGGCAGTTTTATTAACACTACACATTAAGACTACATACGATAATTAAACTTTGCATTGTGTTTATTCAAAACGATGAATTTTGATACTGCGCGCAGTGTTACTAAAAAATATGCATGACAATCAAAAGAAATTTTCACCACATATTTACTTCTGTATTATCTAAAACTTAAAACCAGAAAAAGGTAAGATTCATTTATTTTTTTGTTTTTGTACTTTGAAAATATTTTTTTTAAGTGAATTTTTTTAATTTTTTGTAAATTTTTTAATTTAGTTAATATTTTTTACAAATATTCTGGTTTTAGTATAAAGGTAACACTATTCTGTATTTATTTTCCCCAAAATTACCTCTTTTTATGCATATTTTCAGATTTTATCGAGAGCGCAAGATTTTTTTCTCTTATTATCGTATATTTTTAAACTTATCATTTCATTATTTATTTACGAATTTAGAAGTATATATATGTGGAATTGGTGGGGTTGACTGTAGCTGAACTTTGGTGATGAATACTTCTGATTAAACACTCGCTAGTATAGAAACAATAAAAGTTTAATGATGTCTTGATTAAAGCATGGATTCTATTTACAGATATGTACAAGGTTTAGGAGGATGAGAGGGAATCTCTTACGGCATCTTGACAGGTGTGCGGCCCTGCACACGTGAGAGCAACCGCAGCAAGAAAAGGGCAAATTAAGATTTATCTAAAAAAAAAACACTAACAAAAATTTTCGAAATTTCTAAAGTTAAAATAAAGAAAGAAAAAAAGTTTATCTTTTAAAAAAAAATTTAGAGGCCAAAAGGGCTGAAGAAGCCAACTGACGAAGCACAAACAACAAAACAAAAAAAAATTAATTCAAATTTAGGCCTTTCCCATTACAATGCATAGGCTGATCTGCACTACACTACGTGAAGAAAAAAAAACGTCTTCGAAGAAAAAAAATGAAAGTTAAAAAACGTCGTTGTGTGTCATGTGTAACATGACGTTTCGTCTTTAAGATCTTTCGTCTTTAAGATCTTTCGTCTTTTGATCTTTCGTCTTTAAGAAGATCCTATGGAACTTCACGTCTTTAAAATACTTTATCCTCAGATTTATTCGTCTTAAAAAATCTAAGCATAAGAAAGAAAAAAAATTCGTCTTAAGTAGTGGAAGCAGTCAGTTGCTATACAGCGAAAGATAAAAAAAAATCCAATGCAGGCGTTAGGGAAGGGGGGGGGGGGTACATACTAATATTTTAAACAATTATTTGAATCAAACATTTCAAAATATATCAAAGAAATTACTAAATATATACAAATAAAACACATTATACCGAAGGATGTTAAAATAAATAGTTTCTTGAAGTAGTGTGTGAAAAAAAAAGGAAAACAAAATATCTTCAAAAATCCGGGCATATCTCACACTCATGGAATAGTAAAAAAAAGCACTTATTCCATCTGAATTTTGAAAGCTGTAGGTTGTTTATTCTAAGAGAAAAAAAAAGATCATCTCATCGGACAAAGTAAAGTAATAGTCAGTTGTTTATCACAAGTAAGTTCTTGACACTGGTAAAAAGAAGGGAAAAAATACTGAGTCTAATCGCGGTTGATACTTGGTCAGTCATTGATGAGGAAATACAGTCTGAATCATGGAATCCAGATAAATAAAAAATACAAATATACGTACTGGAAATGCAGTCTTGATAAGGTGTTTATAGATACGCGAACTTTTGTGAGATAATAAAAAAAAATATGCACACTGATGTAGGAGGAGTAATTAGCTGTTTGACATCACACACAAAAAAAATTAACACCCCCTACGGCGAAACAAAAAAAAACACACTTTCGCAGCGCGGATGCTTATTTGAAACAATAGTAGGGCACGGTGAAAACAACACTAAAAGAAGCACACTTAAAAAAAAACACTTTTCTTCTCTGTCTTTTTTGTAGCTATATTGTGCGTGAACGAATTTTGTTTCGTTTCCATTTTCGGTGACGTGTTTTTACTTTCCTAGTATTGGGAAGAGCCGGCACTAGTGAGCTGTAAAAATATTCCGTGATACACAGTGAAAAATATGCCTCGAGAAAATGGATGAAAGTTCCCATATCAGAAGCACAGGTACGCGATGCACTTGCGGAATGTAACATGACGAGTAAGAAGCATAGTACGTACACAAGGGAATTTGGAGCAACGAACGTCTTTTGTACAGGTGCGTGGTGACGAGAGCAATTAGGAGATGGTAGGATCTGAGAAGGTACGTCCTCGCAAAGTTCTGGGATACTTGAAACTAAGCTCTGTAACACGACATTCTCTTATTTGTGGTCTACGTCTACGTTGTGTACCTTCACAGACGGTGATACAATTGACAGATATTTCGGGTGGAGGTGGTTTTTGGAGTGAGATGCCGTTCTGATCACAAGTGAGTATTCCCTGGGAAATTATGTCTCTTCCGATGATGAGAGGAATGTTCATGCGAGAAAAGTCTATGACATAAGCTGTGGTTGTATACGCATTATCATCTACAGAGATGGTTGTGCTGAACGACCCGATTGGTGTGACACTGCTGTTCGATTCGCATATTAAAACGTAATCGGTCTGCCAAGTCATATCTTGATGGAAAACACCTGAAAACCTGATTTTAGCGGTTGACTCGTATGTTTACCATTGTGTTTCCTGCCCCCAGTCCTCCATCATGTTTTCACACCTTTGGGTGCAGAAAAGCAGAGGTGCAAAACTCGATGAGGTGATTGTCTGTGCTTCTGCCTCCCGGTTTACAATTTATGTTTAGTGATTTTTTATCTTATATTTTCAATATTCTTTTTAGGAAGAAGTAATTGCGTTTTCCACTTATGTTATCTACTTACCCCCATTTACGTCAATAGCGTGCATTTTAGGAATTCAGAAATTCCTAGTTCCTATGAGAAATTCTAAATAGTGATTGTTTGTTTTATTTAATGACATGCATTTCGGTGTTTGCATAAAGTAACAATCCTTTCCGATATGTATTTGTAATTTCTCAGTAAATAAGAAATTCCTGAGCTGATAGTCCAAGAGCCAAAAGCACAAAAACCTATGTTATCAAGCGCAAGAAAAAACCTTTTTATGGGAGAGTAGAAGTACGGGAATCTAATGATCCATGTCTGCCGGAAGTGAAGTGGTGCGTAAGCCAAAAATTAATGCCACCAGAGGTTGACTCGTAGGTTTATCATTGTGTTTGCCCTACAAACAAAGATATGAAAACATGGAAGACTGGGAGCAGGAAAACACAATGATCAACCTACGAGTCAACCACTGGTGATATTAATTTTTGGCTTATGCACCACTTCACTTCCGACAGACATGGATCATTAGATTCCCCTACTTCTTCTATAAAATAAAGGGTTTTTTTCTTGTGCTTGATAACATAGATTTTTGCGTTGCCGGCTCTTGGATTATGAATGTATATATGTGCTAAAGATGCAAAATGGTTAATTGTCAAAACTTTGGAAGGAAACCCTTTCTTAATTGAATAAAAATGCTTGTGAATATAATGTAATTTTTGGTTTAATTTTCGATTTATTGAGACATTTCAAGTAAGTAATTAGGTTTAATTTTTAAGAGAATAGAGACGAACAGACAGGGAAATGGGATTGATCGGGAGGACTTTGCGCAAGATCAATCTTGATCTATGCTACTGTCACCAAGACAATATTTGGAAGTTGAGTTTTAAAAAGTAATATTCTTTCGTAACGTCTATCATCAAATTCCAAAATTTGGGTTGTCATAATTTGATCAAAACATCCAATCTGCGCATGCGTTCTGTCCGTATGTCCCTACTCTTTTATAATGGTACTCTGATTCTTTACGTAATAACAATTACTGAAAACGTTAAAAAAATATCTTTCCATTTTTAGAGACAGAAAATTTATAAAATTCAAAATATCATAACACGGTTTGCATTTCCCGTAGAAAAGTGGAATTTTTACTGTTTTACTTGTTATGAGTATGGACAAAGTTTTTCTCTAGATAGTATAAGACCAAGGGACAGTACACTGTATAAAAATTAAAATATCCTGACATAAACTGGTATGTTGTGGCCATCACAAAACTTTCTTCTATGTAAATCACGCATCAATTAAATCATATAAATAGTACAAGAAATTAGAACAATTTAGCATCAATTCATATCAAAGTATATCTGAATTTGAAGTATGAGGAAAATTTATACATTAATTCTTGAAATAGAACTATAGCGGAAATTCTGAAAAATGCAGCATAGCAGCGCTACCTGTTGAGCAATTTACACCAAAACATAAACAGCACTAAATTATATCAAGGTACACCTGAATCTGAAGCTTGATGAAAATTCGTACATTAGTTATTGAAATAGACCTATAACGTAAATTCTGAAAAATGCAGCATAGCAGGACCACCTGTTGAGCGATTTACACCAAAATGCATAAAACGTCAATTCATGCCAAGGGTTAACTGAATCTGAAGTTTGATGAAAATCCGTGCATTAGTTTTGGAGATTGAGCTATTGTGGAAATCGTGAAAAATGCTGCGTAGCAGCGTACCTGTTGAGCGATTCACACCAAAAACTAATCAGCACCAATTTATATCTGGAACTAACTGAATATAAATTTTTATTAACTTTCGTGCATTAGTTCTTGAGATAGAGCGCCCACGAAATTTGTGCCACATACATACAGACAGGACAGACTGACCGTCAGACATTTTGTAAAAACATATTTTTCGGAATCTCTGAAACTTAAAACGTGTAAATCCGTCAAAAACCGAAAGTCGAAAATTTTCACGAAACCACCCAGCAGAGAGGAAATTGCTGGTAGCGATGGAGTAATGCTGGCTGATGGTTTACCACTGCATGACCACTGCTGGACAGCTTCAGTAAACTTTGCTGTTGGAAATCACCAGATAAAATTCTGGTGGGCATCCATTTTATCTCATGCGCTGGCCCACCACTACATGGAAGTGCACGAACTTTTGCAGTATTATTGCTGGGAACCCTTACGCTAGGTGGCGCTGCGAATATCGAAGACATTGAGTATTTGAACACAAATCTGAAATGAATAAACACAATTTAAGCCGTGAAGCTAATTTCTCTTGAATCTGTAAAAAATATAGCACCACTGCCACCAACAGAATAAATAAGTAAATGAATAAATAAATTCTTTATTTCAATGCACTTTTTTTCTCTCCTTAAATCTGGTTTTACTAGGTTACAAAGGATTTCAGTTTTCATAATTTACACAGTTCAGATGTTCAGAATCAATAATGAAAAAAAGCGTATAAAATAAATAGGATTTCTATACAATTGAATAATTTCTATACCAGTTTAATGATTGGGAACGTAAATCACAAAAGAAACAAACTTGAATTAGTGTAATGAGAGTTTGAAAACTACGAACAGTCGAAGCGTGCGCTGAAAGTACTTGTTTATGTCCGATCACGAAAACCAAACAGCATCGAGCGCGGTTAGTACTTGGGAGGGTGACCACATGGATACCGCTGAAAGTTCAAGTATTTCTATTATAGACGCTTCTACAGATATTTCTTTAGCTCTTGGTGAAACTAGCTTATAGAAAAAAAGCCATAATTATATAATACTTTTTTTATGTAGAATTCTATAAGAAATTTTTGTAAGGAAAAGTGCTGGGCCAGCAAAGGAATAGCAGTGGGATATGTGCTAGTACTGCAGGAAAAGTGCCGGATTCAAGTAATGTGATGGCATAGCAATGCTGGCCTGCTGTTGGCCATCACTGATGGGCCAGCTGCATTCGGTTCGGACACTTTTGTACTGGTTTAAGTAATGGCACCATTGCACTTTACCGCTGATGGCAGTGCTGGCTGCCATCTTTTTTCCAGCTGATGGCCCACTGTTTCTTTCTTTGCTGGGCAATACATTCTTCTTGTAAAGACAGAAGAAAGTAAGAAAACTATACTAATGTAAATTAATTTAATATGATGTAAAACAACATTTGAGACATTCTTGTAATTGGAACTATACCGCTAAATCTAACGGTTCAGGAATTTTTATTGGTCTACAAATAAGAAGGGATACCATGCATATGAGCAATGCATTAAAATAATAGATGTGATCATTCACATGTTGACCTGCGTTGGTGGAGAAAAAAAATTAATGATCTTCAATGAAAGCGAAGTAAGCAAATTTAAGCTTTTTATTTATGTCCAACAGTCTTTGATTACATTCTGTTATGAATAGCTTCTTAATCTCTATAACAAAAATTCTTTTTCTTTTTGATTTTCCTTAACATAATTTTTCAGGAAAAAAAGGTGGGATTTCAGCAATAGATATGAGTTCTTCGTGGAATGTTACTTTTTTAAACTTTGATAGATAAAGAAAACAACTATATGATGGATCATATGGGTTCATTCCGGAAAAGAATTTATATTTCAAGAATTTCTTCTCGGGGATATCTCGGGGCAGATTCCAGGAGGAAATCTTCAGAAAGGAAATAAATAAATATTATTTGCAATATAAATATACAGAAATACTTTTTTAAAGGAAACTGAATACTTTTCTGTTGCAATTTTAGTTTTTCACTGATATATATATCGTAGAAGGTTTATTTAAATTTCATATAGGAATGCTTTCAGTAATTTTATCTCATATAATACGGAAATGTTTTTATTATCAACACAGTTGAAATAAAATCCAAAAATAATTCATTTAAAGTACTCCGCTTTTCATTTGAAAAGTATATTTTAGCAGTAATTTTGAAGAAGGAAAAATTTGAATCCATTTATGAAAAAAATATATATATTACAGATATTTAAAACATAATATATATATATTCCGCATATGTTGATACATATTTATGTTAAAATATATAATCCTAATTTCATCCTTTAAACATGTGTGTGCATATGTTAAACTTTGATGGGATAACTTCTCTAACTTCAACACTATAGAAAGGCGCTTGCGCAAGTTTTGCGATGAATAAGAGTTTTGGCTGATAATAAAATATTTGTCATCTAAGTAAAATGTAATCTTCATAACAATCTTTCTATGATGGTGAAGTTGGAGAAATTATCCCATCAAAGTTTAACATATGCACACACATGTTTAAAGGATGATCTATATTTCAAGGTAAGTTTATGTTGAACATGAAGAATTCACTGGGTATATAAGATCGTCATGTTACGGATTTGTTTATGCATAAATTCTGCAGAGAGATAACTTCTAGATTCAAAAATTACACTTTGATTTCTCCTTCAATTATACAGATTTTTGTCGTAATGTTAGAAAGGTATTTTGATATAAAAATTTAAGGAAACGTCACCTACATAAAAGCCATAATGTTGTGTTTATATAGACATAATCAAGGCATTAGAAAAATGAATGTGAAAACGATTCACATGTTTAACTCGTCTCTTTCTTGCAGATTCAATAAAAATGAACTAATTGTGAGCAATTTTAACCTTTTTATGTCCAACAGAATTTGATGATATTCTATTATGAGTAGCTTTTTAATCTCTAAACCCCAAATTCTTTTTTTATTTTATATATTTCTAATTTTTCATAACATATTTTTTCAGGAGAAAAAAAAAAGTGGATGGTGGCGGAATTTCAGTAATAGATGAGTTCTTTGTGTAATGTTATTTTCTTTAACACGTTCACGCTGGCGCGGTGGGTCACACTCGACTGTCTCAGAGCTGCCAAGTCTCCGGCTTTTTGAATACCAGTATTTTAATACAGAAAATGTTGTTTTATTTAATTAAAACAATTGGGCGATTTAAAAGAACAACATTTTCTCGAAAATAACAGTGGTGTGCAAAAAGCCGGAGACTTGACAACTCTGAGACAATCGAGTGTGACCCACCGCGCCGGCATGAACATTTAAACTTTGGTTGATTTAAAAAAAAAAAAAAAAAAAAAAAAAACTATATTTCATTCTAAAGAAGAATTTTTATTTCAATAATTTCTTCTCAGAATATGATTAAATATTAAATATTTATTATAATAATTGAATATTATTTACAGAATAGAAATATTTTTTTTTAAAGGAAACTGAATATTTTTCTGTCACAATTTTAGTTTTCACAAATATGTACTATCTTAGAAGCTTTATTTAAATTATATTTTTCTGCAATCTTTTGACGAAATTCGCGTTGTTTTTGCGATCCTTTGACAAAATTAGCATTTTTTTCGCGGTTCTTTGATAAAATCAACGATTTTTTTTTACCAAATTTGCGGGGTTTTTTTTTTCGTGATTCTTTGACGAAATTCGCATTTTTACCGCGATCCTCTGACGAAATTCCGTTTTTTCGCGATTCTTTGACGAAATTTTCTGTGGTTTTTTCTCGATACTTTGTCGAAATTGGCGATTTTTTCTCCGAACGATTGACGAAATTGATTTTTTCGGCGAACATTTGTCGAAATTCGCGATATTTTTTTATGTCCAAATTTTCGGAGCCTAGTGCTTTAAATTTTCGTAAAATTCGAAACAGAATCATCCCTGTGATAAGATTTTTTTTAAGATAATTTTTCTTGTGTGTTAAAACAAGTGTTTGAATAGTATTTTGATTTTTATAGTGCAAAATAATAATACTCACACATTCTCCATTTTTTTTACATGTAATCTTGTAGGGCAAAATGAAAATAAGAAATATTGAAATATTGTTTTCCTAATATTCTCCACTACCGTGATCGCTTAGCTTTTGCGTTTTTTTTTTTTTTTTTTTTTTTTTTTTTTTTTTTTTTTATCCTGTATTTTGCCCAACTTTATATTCTGAACTGTACATAGCTTAAAATTTATATTACACTTAATTTATATCCAAATTAAAAAAAAAATGATTAAATTAAATGTACACATTTGATATATTTAATCTATGTTTTGTTGTACATGGTTATACATTAAACAAATTATTTTTTACTTTGAATTCCTGGGTTTTTTCCCATATAAACGTTATTGCTTTTATGCAGTTTTTCACAATGTGGCGACTGGATTTTGGGGGTTTAGGAACCACTGGCTCCTTAAAAATTTTGGGAATCTGCACCTATAGTATGTTTACATTAGACATGAACTTGAAGAATTCACTAGACATATAAGACTGTCACCTTATAAATTCCATTATGCATAAATTCTAAAGAGCGATGTCTTCTAGATTCAAACATTACACTTTGGTGTCTTCTACAATCATACAAATTTCTTGTCATAACGTTGGAAATGCATTTTATATTAAAATTTAACGATACGTAACCTACACAAAAGCTGTAATATTGTGTTTATATGCATAAAATCAATGCATTGGAATAGTGAATGTGAAAACAATTCACATGCTGACCTTTTTGATTTGTTGCAGAAAAAAAATAATGTTCTTCGGTAAGAGTAAACTAAGCCATTTTAAACTTTTTGTTAATGTCCGACAGTCTTTGATGATATTTTATTATGAATAACTTTAAATCTCTAAACCCTAGTTTATTTTTATTTTTATTTATTTTTTGTTGTTGTTGTTTGTTTGTTTCTTCGTTTTCATCAACAATTTTTTTTTAGGAAAAAAAAAAGGAGGGATTTCAGTAATAGATGAGTTCTTCGTGGAATGTTACTTTTTTTAAACTTTGGTAAGATAAAGAAAACAACTGTATGATGGATAATATGGGTTCACTTCGGAGAAGAATTTTTATTTCAAGAATTATTTCTCAGAATATCCCGGAACGAATTTCAGAAGAAAATCTTCAGAAAGGAAATAAATATTATTTACAGTATAAATATACAGAAATATCTTTCAAAGAAAAACCGAATATTTTTGTGTCGTAATTTCAATTGTTCACTAATATTATTACCATAGGAAATGCATTTAAATTATATATATAAGAATACTTGCAGTAATTTTATCTGAAGTAATATGAAAAGGTTTTTATTATCAACATATTTCAAATAGAATCCAAAAATCTTTCATTTAAAGTGCTCCGCATATCATATGAAAAGGATATTTTAAAACATATTCGCAGGAATTTTGAAGAAAGTGAAATTAGAATCCATTTATGCAAGATAAACTATTACAGATTTTTATAAGATAAAAACAAATATATTCTGCATATATTAATTAATATGCATTTATATTAAAATATATAGCAGATACTAAGATAATTCTAATATTAATAGAACGTATTGCGCGTAAGGGGAATTTTGGCTGATAATTAAATATTTGTAATCTAAATAAAATATAATCTTCATAACAACCATCTTTAATGGTGAAGTTGGTCAAGGAGTCTCAGAACTCTTAAAGCTTCAAAAGATTTTTAATTTAAATTTTTTTAGATGTTAATCTTCTATCTTTTCTGAACATTTGAATATAATTGTTTCCTTCAAATTCTCATTAGAACAGAAGTTATGGCTTTTAGAGTTATACCCGCTCAATAGCTGAAGCAGCATTTTCGAAATTTTTAAGTCATTTTTTTCCAAATGACTTTTTTGGGGCATAACAACGCGCACGATATCTCAAAAACTTTTGAATATTTTTTCATGAAATTTTCAAAACGGACGTTTCATGTTAATCTGTATAAACTGAACCTAAAATTTCCTTTTTTTGTTCAAAAAAATATTCTTTTAAGTGATTATGTTGTTGAAATTTTCAAAATTTTGTATTAGCTAAATACAACTTTGTATTAAAAATATAAAAATGCTTTAAATACAAATTTATTTAAGTTCAGGGTATTTATTACAATCTGAAGTATAAGTAGGCACCAAAATTTTTATTCTAGTTGCAATATTTGTTTTCTAATCGTGCGCGTAATTTGTTATACCAATTTTCTACTTGTCAAATGTCTGACTGTTTGGAGCATCCTGTAAATGCTAATTCTGCATCTTGCGATTATTTAAATACATAGAATGAAACAACGTACTTATATCTTTCGTCTCAATAAAAATTGTGCTTTAAAATCATATACATTTTAAGATATTAAATGTTGAAAATGGTCTCTTTTTATCAATTTTTCCAATTTTAAGAGCCCCGGGACCCCTTTAATGTTTAACATGTACACACTTGTTTTTAGATGATCTATATTTCATGGGTAAGTTTAAATTGGACGTCAACTTTAAGAATTCACTATACATATAACATTGTCATATTACAGACTTGTTTATGCATAAATTCTGAAGACAGATACCTTCTACATTCAAAAATTACACTCTGATTTCTTAGACTTTTGTTTTAATGTTTGAAAGGTATTTTGCATAAAAAATTAACGAAACGTAACCTACACAAAAGTTATATAATATTGTTTTTATACGTATAAAATCAATGCCTTAGAATAATGCATGTGAAAAATATTCACATATTGGTCTTTGATCTTCACTGTAAAAAAAATACTGCCAGTTTTCCGGTAGGAATTGGAAAAATAGTTGCCCTTATCGTACCGGAATAATTTCCGACTCAGCTCGGAATAAAATCCGTAAAAATAAGGAAATAGTCAGTAAAACGGTATTTTTCGGATTTTATTCCGAGCTGGGTTGGAAATTATTCCGGTACGATAAGGACAACTATTTTTCCGATTCCTACCGGAAAACTGGCATTATTTTTTTTACAGTGTTTCTTACGAGAAAAAAAAAATGTTTTTCTATAAAAGTGAACTAAGTAATTTTAAACTTTTTATCCCAGTAGCAGAAAATTCTCCAAGTGTCTGCGACAGATATTTCAGGGACAAGAAATAATCTGCAGGTAAAATATTTTTTACAACTGAAGCATTAATTAATCAAGCAATCAGTTACCTATAAATTTTTATTAATAATAATCTTAAGTTTTTGTATTAGGTTGAGCAAAAAGTTCTGGGAAATTTTTAATCTAATAGTTACCAGAATTTGTATCGTATATAGGAGCACTAGTGGTAGAAGTCCAGACCTCTTGACATGCTTCTTCAACTTCATTAAAGGATTCAAATCGACGGCCCTTGAAAAAGTGTTGCATTGATCGAAAGAGGTTGCAAGGATCGAAAGACGTGGTTCCATCGATGGAACCACGTCTTTCGATCCTTGCAACCTCTTTCGATCAATGCAACACTTTTTAAAGGGCCGTCGATTTGAATCCTTTAATGAAGTTGAAGAAGCATGTCAAGAGTTTTTCGATTCCAAGGAGCCGCCATGGTACTTCCAACAAATCCGGAATCTGGCAGAAAGTCGTGGACTATGATGGTCTCTACTTTGAAGAATAGTCCTTGTTGCTTTTGTTGTTAATTTGCGCATAACAACGCAACTTTCACAAATTTCCCAGAACTTTTTGCTCAATCTTGTATTAAGTAATAAAGAACTAAATAAAATATAAAGAAAAATTAAGGTTCGAAGAAAAAGAATCTGCAAAAGAGAAAAGAAAATCTGCAACGCTCGTCTCCCGTCTCGAACTTTCTCTCACCGGGCTTTTTATTAATGTCCAACAGTCTGACGATATTCTATTATGAATAGCTTCTTAATTTCTAAACCCCAAACACTTATTTTATTTTATTTATTTTTAATTTTCCTTAACATATTTTTTCAGGAGAAAAAAAAAAGGGGGGGGGATTTCAGTAATAGATGATATCTTTCCGGTATGTTACTTTCTTTAAACTGTGGTAGATAAAAAACTAGAAAACAGGAATTCTGATTTTTTCAGAATTTAGTGTCGCCCCCGATGACAAAAAGGATATATGTATATAAATATAGATGCAGTAGAGTCTCTGTTATTCGAGTTAATCAAACTTATACCTTTGGAATGGATCATTTTCTTCTGATGGACTGATGGCTTCCATTATTATGAAACAGTCATTATAAATGAAGTGTTAGGTGAAGATGAAAGAGAGAACTCTGATTTTCTGGTCAGAATGGGGAAAAAAATTATGGCCATTTTTTTCCCCCATTCTGACCAGAAAATCAGAGTTCTAACTTTTTACAGCTGCTCTTTCATCTTCACCTAACACTTCATTTATAATGACTGTTTCATAATAATGGAAGCCATCAGTCCATCAGAAGAAAATAACTCGGTGAAAGCGGAAACTCCGATAATCGAGACTCTACAGTAGTTCAGTTTTAAGATTTATAACACGCGATTTTATTATAGTGACGTCATCCACATCCGCTGAAGAATTCATCATTTGCGATCCAGTGTTAAATAACCTGTACAGTAAAGTACGCTTAGGACGTCACTATCGCTGAATAATACACAAATCTAAAAAAAAAAAAAAAGGCGATTTCATCATTCAAAAAACTTGACAAAATAATCGGCTATCTAAAGATTCACAGGCTTTCATTTGTTTGTATTATTAATATATAGATATTTAAAATTAAATTTAGTTTCTAATAGCTCCCTGTTTTATCAGAAATCCTTCATTTATATTTTTTCAAAATAGCATTTATTTTAATTAATTTTTTTTTAAAGTTTTTATGGGAAAATGGCAACAAAAAGATATAATTGCTATTTTTCTTTCACTTTCTACAGAAATGGAGTTCTTCCCTTGCCAATATTAAGCAAATGGCTCCAAAAAGTACAAAAAAATCAATATTTCAAAAATAAATGGAGATGCAGTTTTCAAACAAAAAGAACTTTTTTTTTTCCCCAATACGACGGTATAAAAATCGAAAATGTGCGATGCTTAGAAGTTTAAAAAATTGCTATAGAGTGTTTAATCGTACTGCTTTGTTGTACGGCTGGCTTCTGTAAGGTAACGTTATTTTTTGGAATACACAAAATAAGCTGGGAGAAAGAAATAGCATACCGTACCGAGGGTTAAAAAACGACTACTACTATGTGATGGATCATATGGATTCATTTCGGAGAAGAATTTTGTTTCAAGAATTTCTTCTCAGAAATAGTCGGTGCAAATTCCAGAAGGAAATCTTCAGAAAGGAAATAAATAAATATTATTTACAGTATAAATATACAGAAATGCTTTTTAAAGGAAATGGAATATTTTTCTGTCGCAATTTTAGTTCTCCTCTAACATATACTATCCTAGAAGCTTTATTTAAATTACGTATAGGAATACTTGCAGTAAGTTTATCTCAACTAATACGGATATGTTTTTATTATCTTCATTTTTGAAACAGAACACGAAAATAATTCATTTAAAGTTTTCCGAATTTTATTTTAAAAGAATATTTTAAAACATCGTCGCAGGAATTCTGAAGAAAGTGAAATTAGAATCCATTTATTCAAGGTAAACTATTACAAATAAAAATAAATTAGATTCTTATATTCTGCATATGTTAATACGTATTTATGTTATAATATATAACCGATACTAAAATAATCCTAATGTTAATAACATGCTTTGCGTGTAAGGGAAGCATTGATTCATAATTAAATATTTGTAATTCAAACAAAATGTAATCTCCAAAATAAAAATTAATCTTCAAAAGTAATCTTCTTTAACGCTGATGTTAAAACATGTTATTATATCAGTGTTTAATGTGCATATTTTTATATCATAAACAAATACAAATCTTTATTAATCTACGAAAATAAATTGCAACCACTAATGAAAACATACAATGAACGCTTCCTTTTTATCCATGATTCTGAAAAGCATTCTTTATCATTAGAAACCTCAGAAACCAATAGTTTTTCCCGATTTAAAGAAACATTTGTTAACACAAAGTTTCTTTTGCCGCCACTGGTTTTCAGAAACGTTTCTGAGTAGTTATTATGGTGTATAAAGGTTGTTCTCAAATCCAAAAGGGCAACTTTATGACATAAGTTTTAATTTATTGTTGTTCGGAAATGCATGAAAACTAGTAGATGTTGTTGTTCAGAAACTATGTAATCGAGCTGTTTTTTTCGTTTTTTTTTTTTTTTTGCAAATGAATGATCTTTCAGAAAATAGTGTCAAAGTGGGCGTTTTGAACCGAATTTCCGCTCGAAAGAAGAATAAGCAACCAAGAAAGTGCGTAAAACGTGTTTGTCACGTGATCAAAATCGCTTATAACTCAATAGGTAATTTATTGATCAAAAAAGGGAAAACACAATTCATTTCCGAATCGCTTCCATGTTCAGGCTTTCCAATTTTATATCTTTCCCTTAAAAAATGAATTTGTAAATGTGTCAAAACGTTTTGCGCTTATTGAGCAGAGCAGTTGAGAACAGCCTTAATCAGTTTTCACAAACCGGAATATCGGTTTTTAAGATGCTATGAAGTCTCAATTTAACATTTCAAGCTGCGAAATTGATTTGTATATGCAAGACTAACAAAATATAATATCGATTTTAATGTTGTTAATGCTGTTAATTTATCATGTTTGTCTGTAAAACATGTTTGTTGAACCTGAAAATTATCACATGAGAATGGATAGCACCCGAAAAACCTTTAACCCTTTATGTACTGAATTATGAATTCAGGAAAATTTTATCTTCTAAAGCATTTTTCTGGAATTTTTGAAGCTACATTAGAAGATTTACATAATCTTTTAATAAATTTTAGAAGGATTCATTAAATTTGAATTTATAGGGATTTTGTGCAATATTTATAACTCCACTCAAATCTTTTATTTTAAATATTTCTTTTAGTAGAATTAGGAAATGTTACAAATATAATGTTCTTACAATAGAAATATAGAAATATTTCCGAATTGAAAATCCCCTCCCCCGACACCAAGACAGCTGAAAAGGTGCAAAGACAAAAGAAATCATCCTTTATAAAATATTTTTGTTTTGTGTAGCCAATAATGCTTTTGGAACAATATAAAGTAATGTATCTATAGGTCATTCTAAACTGTATTACTACTAATCGATGTATTATTAAATGAATTTTATAACAAGTTATCTTAATGGTACTTGTTGTAAGTACCGTCAGTAGATAAAGGTTTAATCTGGTTTAAAAAAACACACACAAAAAGAAACTACAGTAGAACCCCGGTTAACCGAAAATCGGCTTAACCGAAAGACCTTAACATTCCTTAAAATCCTATTTAAATGTGAAAAGTTTTATTGTCAGCACTATTTTTACCGATGTCAAATGACACCTTTCAACATATTTTTATTTATGATTACTGTTTTATTTGTAAGTTTTAGATCAAAATAATTCCGAATCATTTTTAATACATTGAAGAGTTGTTTTAATATTTATTAGCTTTAAAAATTAGAAGCAAAATAAGTAAAAATCAAAACTTTGAAAGGTGTTATTGGACATTAGGTAGACACTAGAGATGAGACGGGCTCAGCCCGAGTCCGAAGGCCCGAGCCCGACACGGGCTCGGGCTCTATTTTTATTCTAGCTTTCGGGCTCGGGCGGGCTCGGGCTCGTTCTTTCTGAAACCGGAAAACTATATTTATTTATGTATAGAAAAGATTGAAAGAACTTTATTCCCCGTTTAAAATTACTTTTCAAGTCTTTTCAATGTTATTTGGATCAAAATGAAGAGGTAACAAAAATCGTGTTTATTTATTTTAGTATTTGATTGCTGTTTCAAAAGAAAATTTGTGATGTTTTCAGATTTATGTGTACGGCATTTTCGACGACGATCAATTGATATGGCGCCAATTAAAGCAAACACAAGCAACGAATTTGTTTTTATTAGGATTTTCGTTTGTGACAGAAGATATTTTTTAATCCGATCGTTTATTTATTTTTTATTTAGTTATCTAACACAAAGAGAATGTTTTCTTCGATTTTTAGTAGACCAGAATTAGCTTGAGGTTTGCAAATTATTTAATCTTATATTTGCGCATGAGTCATAATCATTCTTCATATGAAAATAACTTTAATGGGTATTATATCTATTTGTCATGAACTCTGCTCATGCTAAGGACTCTGTAGTAGATTTACGAGATCACTTTGCTTCGTAGGTAAGTATAATTACTTTATTATTCCGATAGGAAGCAATCAGTCAGTGTTTCTTCTTTTAATATAAAGGCATCTGATTTTTAAGATAACGGTGTCAATTTTGTAATTTACGTTGATTTTCCGGTTTACGTCAATCACGGAAGACTGTTATGAGAAAGAAATCGATTATAGTTAAAGATGTATCGGTAAAGAGTGGTTATCGGCTATGGCGGGCTCGGATTTAAAATCGTCGGGATCGGGCGGGCCTGGGCTCCAAAAAACGAGCCCGAACTCATCTCTAGTGTGTACGTGTCTAGTAGACACCTCATTTTTGTTTTTACAAAATGTGTTATGATTTTATTTTGTTTTTCGACTTTGTGTCGTTTCAATGCTGCTTTATCACGTCACCTTTTAAATAACAACACATGTGATGCGGTTTCATCTTCTTGTACTTTAAACATCTCGAAGTGGCGCATTTAAGATATTATTAGCTTCAATGTGTGTAATCCTGGCATTGTCAATCTCTGCAGGCTTTTCTTCTTCAGTATCAGCATATCCTCGATTCACCGCAGCAACTATTTCCGCATCAGTCAAATCTTGCTCATCAGTGGTTGGACGAAGTCATGCGTCAATTCCAACTTCTGATATTTCTCCAGGAAGCTGCTTGAGCATGTCCAAAAACACTTCGGTGTTAGTATCGTCATCATTTCTGTCCCCAATTCCAGTGACATCCATTTCTGCAGACTCCTGTGTTTCAAAGACTAGTGATTCAACCTTAGGCCATAAGGTGCGTCAAGATTTCACTAACATCTTGCTTTGAATTTCATCCCATGAAGAAGCTACCCAGTAGTTAACTTTCATCATATCTACAAGTTTCAAATGTTGAACAACTTGTTCTCTACCAGACAGTCAGTCTTTCAATCAAAAATCGTATCAGCCTTTTTCTGTAATGTCTCTTAATGTTCTCAATAACTCCTTGATCCATTGGTTGAATCAGAGAAGCCACATTCGGAGGAAAGAAAATAGCTCTAATCCCATCCTTTACAAGCAGTGGTGTAGTCGTAAAAAAAACAGTGGGTATACGTTCTAAGCAGAGGGTATACGCTCAAGGCAGAGAGTATACCCTCGTGCATATATACTATAGCTTTCTTGAGAAACAGAGGGTATACGATGTTCTTTTAAAAAATCCAGAGGGTATACGACGTATACCCCCGTATACCCTCCACTACATCCTTGTTTACAAGCTCACTTTCTGATGGGTGCGATTGTGCATTATCTAACAAAAGAACAGCCTTCTGAGTAAGTTTAATTTTTTTCAAAAAAATTTTTACCTTTGGAACAAATTCGTTGAGAAACCACTCACTGAAAATGTCACCCGTCATCCACGATTTTTTTTTTTTTTTTTTTTTTTTTTTGTGACCGATATTTTACTGAAAAAGATCTCGTGTTAAGATTCTTGAACACTCTGGGCTTGGCCGGACATCAAATACGTTTTCACCCTAAGTCTCCCGGTTATTCGAAAATTCCTTTGGAACCCCGGTTATCAGAAAATTCCTATGGAACCCCGGTTAACCGAAAAGGCTTTGATCCCATGTTTTCGAATAACCGGGGTTTTACTGTACTCGGAAATATTTCCGAAAATCATTGGTAGCAAAGGAAACTTTGTTTTTGTAAATGCTTCTTTAAATCTGTAAGATATATTGGCTTTTGAGGTTTGTAAAGATAAAAAAACGCTTTGTGGAATTATATATAACTCGGAAAGGTTGCTGTATATTTTTGTTTGTGGCTATATAATATTTTACTTGATAAAAAAAAAAAAAAAATTGTCTTTTTGTACAATCTAGATCAGGGGTTCCCAAACTTTGAGACCGACATACCACTAAATCGAAGTTCATACTTCCGCGTACCACCAGGTAACAAAAGTAATGCTAATATAGGAAAAACTGAAAACTGGACCTTTCCATATTTTCTTTGATTTCAAATCGCGATTTTAAATCACTTCACTCCATATTAATACATGGAAATTATTCCAGAGAGAAACATTCGCCTTGCATACAATATTTCAAATGAAAATCAAATTTCAAAGTAATTGCTTAAGAGGCGCAAAGGGCACATAGTGAAAACATAGTGAAAAACACTTCCAGGCTGGGTATCGTTCCATGTGGTTTAGTCGGCAGAACGCTATACTGATGGCCCGGGTTCGAGTCCCGGCGTGGAGTCGTTTTCACTAGGTTGGCCCTTTGCGCCTCTTAAGCAATTACTTTGAAATTTGATTTTCATTTGAAATATTGTATGCAAGGCGAATGTTTCTCTCTGGAATAATTTCCATGTATTAATATAGTTTCTATCGATGCTGGATTTAATTATGCTTCGTCTTTGTCCCATGTCGGTGGCTCACGATACATATTCCATCTTGTGCTGCGTTTGTAGCCTTGCCAACCTATAATAGCGAGAAAATTTCCATGCTGAGTATCGTTCCATGTGGTTTAGTCGGTAGAACGTCAGTGCGCTATACTGATGGCCCGGGTTCGAGTCCCGGCATGGAATCTTTTTCACTAGGTCGACCTTTGCGCCTCTTAAGTAATTACTTTGAAATTTGATTTTCATTTGAAGCACTTTACTCCATTAACACTAGAATGACGGGGCCATTTTGGCCCGTACCAAAAGAATATAGTCCGTTTCGAACCAGAAATTTCTTTATAAAATTAATTTAAAAGACACAAACAACAACAACAACAACAAAAACGAGTTAATTAAATAAGTTAAACAGTTTTAAATAAAAATTCCGGTGAAAAATATTTTTATAAAACTTATTATGATTTCCCGTCTTTCTAGTGTTAAAAACGGATTTCCATGAAATAAAAAGAAACTCACGCTTTTGATACAGAAGAGAAAATTTCAGCCCACAAATTTATATAAATGATGAATTGTATTTTAAATAGAACTTCAACAGTGAAATAAAATTTAAACACCTCCTATCAGATCTTACAACAACAAAAAAAAGTGTGTGTGTGTGGGGGGGGGGGGGGGGAGGGGGCGTGAGGTAGAAAAAAAGCTTGTTGTAAAGTAAATTTGGGAAAAAAATAGTTTTAATTGCCCCTATTCGAACAGGCTCCTCCTATTTCAACGCATTCAGATTTATCTTCAAATAATTCAATTTAAAAAGCATCTCTCTATTCTAAAAAAAAGTAACTACCGCTGTCACCGCCGCCGCCGCCGGTTTTGAATTTTTTGTGACCGGAGGTCTTTCTTCGTTAATATTAAGAAAAAAAATTGCATACAAAAATATGAAAATCGGTAATATTATACAGAAATGTTTGATAAACACGCTGATGCAGACAGTTTTTAAATCGAAGAATTATTTTAAGAGATATTTAATGCTAAATTTGGACAAAATCGTTCCACTAAAAAAGTTTTATAGGAGCAAAAACTATACATCGGAAATTAATAATTTTTAGATCATTTTATACGTTATAATTTCCCGGTGTGCAGAATTACTTTACTTTTTTAAATTGACTCATTTTTCGAGGTTTTATTTCTATTTTAAATTCAAATTTTCAGCATTTCGAGAGATATTTTTTACTTATTTTAGAAAATTGTACTAATTTAACCTGTTGCCCACTGTATAAACAACGGAAACAATAATGTTTGCTTCAAATTAAAAATTTATTTAAACGTGACTATTATAAATAGAAAAGATACTTTCAAATTAAAATTAAATAATTGCGTATAAAAAGCACGAACTTATTGAAAATTACGTCATAAAAAGTATACACGTGAATTTTAAAAGAGAAAGGATATTGTAAAATAATAAATTCATTAACATGCGTTAGAAGTCTTAAATAGGAGAAATTACGTCATATTTACGTCACATTACAGTTATTACATAAAATGAACACAAAATAATACTGCAAAACAGTTTGAATTTAGAAATTGTGCTAGACATTTATTTGATATTTTGAGAGGATCTTTTCAACTATTTTTGTTAGGAAAGCGCAAATAATATTTCATTTCTAACAAAAGTATTTTCACGTGAATATTTAAAAGAGAAAGAATAGCTTGGTCAAAATTACATCAGATTAAAAACGATTAATTTAAAATGTCTCATTTAAAAAAACTTTCTTTTCGCTTTGTTTAAAAATACCAGGAGACAAAGACCCTGTTTACTTAATTCCTTTTATATTAGCTTATTTTGAAATGTTGTTACACGAGTCTACGTCATCAAGTTATTTTGATTTCGACGTTTTATTTGTATTTTTATTAATGTTGTACTAATTTATTTGTTCTTTCGTTATTTAAAATAAAAATTATGTCAATTTGTATAATTTGGCGAAATTGGTCGACTGGATAATCAAGTAATACCGCAGCGGATTTGGCGTTAAAATTCCCCAATCAAAGAGAAATGAATAGAAATCCGTTTATAAGGAGATCGCCACTGTTTTTTAAATTATATTTCAATCTTTCGAAATCTTTTTAAAGCCGATCAAATTAGCGTGCATTTAGAGTCTGCGGTGTCTGGATGGGGGTTGGCGAGCGTAGCTCGTAGGGGGCTGAGCCCCCTAGTGTTTAAAAAAAAAACATGTTTTTACTGATAATTAAATTTGTTTCATCGATTAATTTAAAAATTAGGTTTTTATTTACAAATTTTAACTTTTCCTACATTGATGTAATAAGTAAATGTGTTTAATTCTGAAAAACTGATTGCATCACAAGCAATGTGTGCAGATTTCAGAGAGTGTGCCAACAATAAAAATATCTAGTAATACATGCAAAAAAAAAAAAAAAAAAAAAAAAAAAAAAAAAAGTTTACAATTTCTTATTTGCATTTGAAAATTTCTAACAAAGAACAGCTTCATATTTGCACTCGAAAATTTCCAGGATGATAAATGCACGCTTTTTTTTTGTTTTTATTGTAATATGCTGTATTATTTTTTACGTACCAGTAGCGAGAACTTCACGTACCAGTACAGGTGCGCGTACCATAGTTTGGGAACCCCTGATCTAGATTATCAGTATTTCATTGATGCGTTTATGTTGGATATGGACTCGAAGAATTCAGTAGACATATGAGATTGTCATCTTACAGTTTTGTTTCTGGAGAGATACATCTCAATTAAAAGATACACTTTGATCTCTTCTATAATCCTACAGATTTCTTGTTAAAACGCTAGAAAGGTATTTTTATTTAAAAATTTAACGAAATGTAACCTACACAAAATCTGTACTAGTGTGTTTATATATAAAATCTATGTGCTAGAATACTGAAAGTAATTCTTCTTCGCATAGACATTTTCCTGAGTGCAGAAACAAATCAATATACAAGAGAACATGCAATTTTAATCTCTTTGTTTAAGACTAACAATCGTTGACGTCATTCTGTTTTCACTATCTTCTTAAGCTCTAAAACCAAAGCTCTTTTCTTTTAGACATTTTCTTTAACAATAATGAAAAACAAAACAAAAAAGAAGTATTTAAATAATAAATATGCTTTTTCGTAGGATGTTACTTTTTTAAAGTAATCCGATGTGCCAATCTCGAAACTTTCTTGTACCTCATACATGCTAATACTTAAAAAAGAGTATTTTTTTAAAATTATGCATTTTAGAAATACACAAGATGCCGAAGTGTGAATCGTTAAACGAGCATCCAGTGAAAACATAAGTACACCGACTTTGATTTTCATCTTAAATTTCTGCTTTATTTTATTAATCGGAGTAAATACAAGTTAATCTCGACCGTATATTGTCAATAAAATAAATATATTTCGGTATTATGTGGTATGCCAGTTGCTTCCGAATCGTCAGGTTACCTGGATGCGAAACACCCTTCGCTGCACGAGCACCCGATGTACAACGCAATTACAAAAAATCGGGAAAATCGCACAAAATCGTTATCACAGCGTTCCCTTGTAGGAAAATATCCCCATTTTCAACTGAGTCCTGACTTCCGTAGTCAAAAACGTATACATATGACGTTTGGTTTAGTGATGGGCGATTCTCGAGAATTTGACAATCGAGAAAAATCGTCATCGTAAAAAATCACAATCGATACAGCCATCGATTAATTCATAGAATCTACAATCGAGATGTTTTACAATCGATTATAACGAGAAATGCTAAAAACAGTTATTGGAAAACTTAGCTATTATTCTGGCCGACAATTTCATAGTAGTGATAGGGCTTAGTGATGGGCGATTCTCGAAAATTTACCAATCGAAAAAAATCGTTATCGTAAAATACACAATCGATACAGTCATCGATTACTTTCGAGAATCTACAAAGGAGATGTTCTAGAATCTATTATTGAAATCATTGTTTTTACATATATATAAGGCAGATTTTATTAAATATAGGGTAACTGAAAACAGATGGAATAAAAAAACAACAAACCAAAGGGAAACTATAAAGGAGCCATAAGACTGGAAAAGTCTTGTAAGGGTGCTCCCTGGTTGAAAAAAGCTGAAAAAACGTGAGTAGTTATGAAGCGGTAAGGGGAGTTTAAGTATCAAAAATTAGAATTTTTCGGTAATTAATACCAAAATGGCCAAAGAAATAAGAATCAAAAGCACCCCCTAGTAGCAAAAATATGAACTAAAGGATGATAAAAGGGATCAAAATTTTTTATTGATTTTTCTACATCTTTTGAGATTGGATCTTTAATTTCCCCATTTTTATAAAGTCTTCGACTGGAATACATTAAACGAACTCCCGCGGGGAGCAAAGTAGGAGGGAGGGGCAAAGAAAGTGCATAATATGAATAAGTGGTCACAGGACTTTCCAACGATATGGCACATGAGGGATGTCGGCTAAATTTAGTAAAGTGCCCCCGCTCGGGGGCAAAGTAAGGGGAGGGTCGCGGGCGATATATAAAATGAAATAGTAGTCACAGAGCTTTCCAATGATATATCACATGAGGGGTGTCAGCAAAAGATAGAAAAGAGTCCCAACTCCCAGGATTCCAATTATCGGTTAATACACATCGGTTAATAGCAATAAAATGATAAGTGCCAGTTAAACTGATGGCATTGAGCTCACAGGTTATTAACACTAACTGTATATTATACTCTTATTTCAAAGAATAATGTGCCTCAAAAAATAAATGAAGGGAAATATCCCCCGTTTGCCCCTTTTATACTTAACCAATGAACCTCCAAATCTAATCAGGGAAACTCCTTAACTATAATAAATCAGTATATCAAATTTGAAGCAAATCAGATAATTCTGCATGAAAAAAAGGAACATATCGCTAAATTAAGGGTGGTCTAACCCCTTTAACCCTTTTATACTTAACTAATGAACCTCCAAATCTAATCAGGAAAGCTCCTTATCAGAACAAACATAGAAAAAAAATTAAAGTAAATTGAATAATTCTCCATGAAAATCCATTTATCTAAATTAAGGGGACTTGCCCCCTTTTCTCCCTTGTATACTTAACCAATGAACCTCCAAATCTAATGAAGGAAGCGCCATATCGGAATAAATCGGTATATTAAATTTGAAGGAAATCCAATAATTCTGCATGAAAAACCCTTTTATCTAAATTAAGGGGAGACTAACCCCTCCCCTTTATACTTAACCCATAAACCTCCAAATCTAATCAAGGCAGCTTCTTAACATAATAAACCGGTATCCCAAATTTGGAGCAAATCGAATAATTCTGCATGAAAAACCCATTTATCTAAATTAAGGAGGGGGTCTACCCCCTTTCCCCCCTTTATACTTAACTAATGAACCTCCAAGTTTAATCAGGGAAGCTCCTTAACATAATAAACCGGTATACCAAATTTGGAACAAATCGAGTAATTCTGCATGAAAAACCCATTTATCTAAATTAAGTGGGGGACCAGCCCCCCTTCTCCCCCTTTATCCTTAACCAATGAACTTCCAAGTTTAATCAGGGAAGCTCCTTAACATAATAAACCGGTATACCAAATTATGAGCAAATCAAATAATTCTGCATGAAAAGCCCATTTATCTAAATTAAGGGGGGGGGTCTAGCCCCCTTCTCCCCCTTTATACTTAACCCGTAAACCTCCTAATCTAATCAAGGCAACTTCTTAACGTAATAAATCGGTATACCAAATTTGGAACAAATCGAATAATTCTGCAGGAAAAACCCATTTATCTAAATTAAGGGGGGGGCGGACCAGCCCCCCTTCTCCCCCTTTATCCTTAACCAATGAACTTCCAAGTTTAACCAGGGAAGCTCCTTAACATAATAAACCGGTATACCAAATTATGAGCAAATCAAATAATTCTGCATGAAAAGCCCATTTATCTAAATTAAGGGGGGGGGGTCTAGCCCCCTTCTCCCCCTTTATACTTAACCCGTAAACCTCCAAATCTAATCAAGGCAACTTCTTAACATAATGAACCGGTATACCAAATTTGGAGCAAATCGAATAATTCTGCATGAAAAACCCATTTATCTAAATTAAGGAGGGGGTCTATCCCCCTTTCCCCCCTTCATACTTAACTAATGAACCTCCAAGTTTAATCAGAGAAGCTCCTTAACATAATAAACCGGTATACGAAATTTGGAGCAAATCGAAGAATTCTGCATGAAAAACCTATTTATCTAAATTAAGGAGAGGGGGGGGGACCAGCTCCCCTTCTCTCCCTTTATCCTTAACCAATGAACCGTCAAAACTAAACAGCGGAACGCCTTATCAGAATGAACATAAAAAAAATCGAAGCAAATCGTACATTTTAATCAAGAGTTATCGCGTTACGTACATAGTACATACGTACGTACAGTACATGCATACACAGAACCGACGGGTACATTAGCTCTCAGGCTTAGATAGCCTGTGAGCTAAAAAGAGATTGGATAAGCAGATGGACTCCTTTGAGAAATTATGACTTAAACCAGAAATGCGGTAAGTTTGACTCTGAAAGCTTCATTTCCATCACGCATTTCCGCAAATCTCACCTCGATGATTTTTCCAGCATTTCGACGCTTCCAGATGGCAAGCTGCTCGATGGCTGGTTCTCTCGCGGTTTTAAACCTTTCGGGATGGGAAGTCTCTCGAGAGTTTCCTCTCGCCCTTTTCAACCTTTCCCGATGGGAAGCCTCTCGCTTGTTACTCTCGTCCTTTTCGAAATCTCCCAATGAAAAGCCTTTCGAGGATTTCTCTCGCGCTTTTCAACATTTCGCTATGAGAAGCTTTTCGAGGATTTCTCTCGTCCTCGGCAGAGATGAAAAGTAAGAAAATTTATCGAGAGTACCAAGGGACGAGATAGAGAAAAAGGCATGACAATGAGCTGTGAAATGAAGCTTTAATTTTCAAAGTTTCTCTTATTTTAGCACTACCAAGATGTCACATACCTGGAACCCTCCGATAAAAATTATTTATTAAATATAAAATTTTCAAAGAGGAAGGTGGGTCGGGTGATTTCGAGGGAGGAGGACGTGAGAGTGGACTCATGGGGTGCAATTTTAAAAATTTTACCGAACCCTTCCTGTGGCATATAATCGAAAAGCCCTTTGACCACTCTTCCATACTATGAACTTTTCTTCGCTCAAAGGGGGGTGGGGAAGGGGCGAACAAATTTTTAAAACCGTAGCCGATTTCTATAATAAATTTAAATATCACTTTAAATATGGGTTTTTTATGTAGTCTTCCGGTAAATATTATTTATTGAACATAAAAATTTTAAAGTGGCGGCTGTGTGAATTCCGGGGTGAAAGAGTGGGCCCACGGGGGGAGAGAGGGGGAGCAATTTTCAAACTTTTTTTGGACCAGTCATGTGATATGTCATCGGTAAGCTCTCGGATGACTCTTTCATGTTATGAGACTTTCTTTCTCCCCTCTCCAATTTGGCCCCCACTGCGAGGGTAGTTTTTTCCGCTTTTATCATTTTAGATCGGATTTTTTTATGGAGCCCTCCGCTAAATATTATTTATAATATATGAAATTTCAGGACACTTTTCCAAATTTAGCCAAGACCCCTCATGTGACATATCGTTAGAAAGGTTTGTGACTACTTATTAGTGCTATGCACTTCCGATGGCCGCCCCCTCCACTTTGCCCCCCCCCCCGGAGGACACTTTTCCAAATTTAGTCAGTACCCCTCTTATGAGATATCGTTGAAAAGGTCTGTGACTACTTATTGATGTTATGCACTTCCGGTGACAGTCCCCCCCACTCTTTGCCCCCCTGGGGGACACATTTTCAAATTTAGCCAAGACCCCTCGTGTGAGATATCGTTGGAAAGGTCTGTGACTACTTATTGATGTTATGTACCTACGGTGTCCCCACCACCACTTTGCCCCCCCCCGGGGGGCACTTTTCCAAATTTAGCCAACACCCCTCATGTGAGATATCGTTGGAAATGTCTGTGACTATTTATTGATGTTATGCACCTCCGGTGACAGTCTCCCCCAATTTGCCCCTCCCGGGGGACACTTTTTCAAATTTAGCCAAGACCCCTCATGTGAGATATCGTAGGAAAGGTCTGTGACTTTTTATTAATGTTATGCTCCTCCGGTGTCCATCCCCCCATTTTGAACTCCCCCCCGGGGGACACTTTTCCAAATTTAGCCAAGACCCCACATGTGAGATATCGTTGGAAAGGTCTGTGACTACTTATTGATGTAATGCACCTCCGGTGACCGCCCCCCCCCCACTTTTCCCCCACGGGGGTGTTTTTCTAAATTTAGCCGAGACCCCTCATGTGACATATTGTTGGAAAGGCTTATGACCACTTACTCATGTTATCCACCTCCCGCACCCCTCCCCCCCTTTCCCCCCACGGGAAGGGCATTTTTATAAATTCAGATCCAGACTTCTCATGTGACATATGGTTGGAAAGGCCTAAAGACCTGTGACGACTTAATCATATTATGTAGCTGCTGTGCCCCTCCGCTCGCTTTGACCCCTCCCCCAAGAGATCTGGTCCGACGTTCATTCGTTTCGATATTATATTTTTTACAAGATTTTGTAGTGCGTGCACACCACACCCGCCTGCTATCATATATCAGTGCCGTATATAGCGGGTAACCTGTTCGTGATTTCATATTACAAGATTACGTATAAATTAGGGGCCCCGATTAAAGGAGGTGCCCGATAGCGGTCGAAGTCCCCTAGTCTTTATTAACATCGACTCATTCCAGTTCACCCGCAGACGATTCTTGATAAATGTATGACGTATATAATACATAATATATGATTTATAAAAGAAATTTGCAAACTGTAGTCATCGAGAAAAAATGTATACAATCGAAAAATATCGAGATGTCCATACAATCGAGAAAATCGAGAAAAACATCTCGTTATCGCCCATCACTAGTTTGGTTCAATTCTAACTTTCCGATGATGCAAAAGGAAAATCGCAAAGAAATCGCTATCACAAGCCCTCTTCCTTGAGAATATATCCAATTCAAACTGGGACGTACTGACTTTAGCCAAAAACATACATATGAAGTTTGGTTCGCATATTTTCATGCACTTTTCGATTATACAAACAAGACACACACATGAGCACATGGACAGACAGATAGGGTGAAACCTCCATGTGCGACCACCTTCTTAAACGATCATTTTTACATGGAACGAAATTTATTCCCATAGGCTCACTGCTAATTTTACCTCTATTCAGAGACCATTCCCAGTGGAACTCCCTCCATGAGCGACCAGCTTGTTTGCAGAAAAGGAAAGAAATTCCTTTCTTTCCTGGTCGTATGAAGAAGGTTTCATTAGAAAAATAATGATCTCAAAAGCTCGGACATCAACTGGCGTATAATGGGGTGAGGGGTGGGGGCATGCGCATAGCGATCGTTGACTGAGAGGGAAAAAAATTGCATCTACGTATTGAACTTCGAAAGGGCTTGGAGAAAAAAAAAAAATACAAGATAAACTTGTAAAATCAAAGCAAACGTCAATATGTACATTTTTTAAACCGTTGTAGCAATTAACTTATGTAATTAAATTAATATTTTGTTTTGGTACCAAAATGTTTATATTTTTTTCCTAATGTGAAAGATAAATTTTCGCAACACTATTTGTTACCTTATTTTCAACAATCAAAGACTAGATTTAAATGTGATCTCCGTTCAGAAACCAACTCTCAGAGCGACCAATTTTTATTAACGGAACTTGGTCGCTTTAGGGAGGTTTTACTGTATTTTGAAAAAAAAAAAAAACATGTTTTTCGGGACATCTGACCCCTAAAACGTGCAAATCCGTCGAAAGCAGGAATTTAAAAAAAAAATTCGATTACAATACTTTCTTCTATTTTAGATAGGAAAAAGTAGAAATCGGTAGATAAAAACAATATGTATAGTTAAAAATATTCATTCCCGAGAAGGAATTTTATTTCAAGAATTTCTTCTCAAGCTGTCCCTAGGCGAATTCCAGAAGGAAACATACAGAGATGAAATAAGCAAATATTATTTTCAGTATAAATATACTGAAATATTTTTACAGGAAATTGAATATTTTTCTATCGCAATGTTAGTTCTTCTCTAATATTGCTTTCGTAGAAAATTTATTAGTATTACATTTAGGAGTACTTGCAGTAATTTTATCTGAAAAAAGGTGAGTCTTTTTCTTATTATCGATATATTTGAAATAGTAGAATCCGAAAACGTTCGCCTTTAAAGTTCTATGCATTTCAGTCGAAAAAAAAATATTTTCTTTCAATTTTAAAATATTTTCTTTTAAAAATCTGTATAAAAACTTCGAATAAATTAAAAATTATTTTCATTCATGCAAGATTAACTATTACAATTTTTTGGAATTTATGTATACAGCCGAATACGCTTTATACGAGAACGGTTAAGACAAGCAATTTGCACATGAAGAGGACAGTGGGCGTTCAAAACCATGTTTATCATTTTTCACTCAAATGTACCGATATTTTGCACATATATTAATTCATACATTTTCTAAGTAAATCAATCAATTTTAGTCAGAAATGTGTGTAATTAAGTTATGGATTAAAATATGTTAATTAATAACTCTAGTTAAAAATTCTCCATGCGCACTAAATTTCGCTTTAGGAACCTTGTGTTTTGTTAAATGTCAGCTTAAAAATATTGCAATAAAACTTGGTATGCTTTTTAAAATTATACTAATATATTGAGAAAAAATAATAAAAGACTTTCAATATTTTCACATTTTTCTTGAAAGTCCACAAAGAAAAAGTTATATAACTACCAAATTTTCTTTTTGTATACAAAAATGCATGCATCTATTAATACTAGGTTTTGAAATATAGTATTTTGCAAATAACAATACTTAATATTATGAAAATTAGATAAAAGAATATGACGCACGGAACATTTTGAATATAGTAAATCGACAAAAATTCTGATTTTGATAAAACGCGATTTAAAATTTTATTTTTGGTGTAACTCATTTGCAGTGTACATGCTTGTAACTTGGCTAGGAATCGTTGCAATTGCATGAGGTTTTTTGCAAAAGAAACAGTTAAGATTGAAGTATATTAATACACCAAAAAAGAATAAAGTCTTTTTTAGTCTATTCTAGCCCAACGGAAGATTCACGGTCCCCTAAAGGAGTCCCCTAGAAAAAAAAAAGTGGGATCCCATGTTATCCTATGGAAAAAAAAATACTTATCTTTCTTGTTCATTCAAATTTGGAAATTTTAACAATATTTTTTATCATCACGTATATATAGGAAGGTTCTTTTTCAATTCCTACTATTAGTTCACACTCTCCCTATATTTATTTATTTATTTATTTATATATCTTCTTCAAATTTTCAATCGTTAATAAAATACTTATTAGTCATCCTGTCAAGTTGAAATAATTTTTTTTAAACTTGTACTGGATGACAATTGATGTTAATACAGTTATTTCAAATATTAATTCATTAATTAAATTTTAATTAATTAATTTTAGTTTTGCATGGGAAACAAAATGGCGGCCATTGGTTATTGAAGCATTTAATGCATCTTCATATCTATAAGGGGGGTTACCCTAGGGGGGACCCTGTTCTGTCGCCAAATACCGTCAAGTTTGTTGCCAACTTGGCGATATATCGCCAAATTTGGCGACCAAAATGAGTCGCCAAAAGTGACGCCAACTTGGCGATATCTCTAATATTTCGCCAAGTTCCCATAGAATTCCATTGTAAACCTACTTGCTTATAGAAAATCAACAAATTGAGATATTTTAATGCAACAAAAATTAATATTAGCTTAAGGGATTATATTAAATTTTTCTTTGATGACCTAAGTAGGAATTGACTTTAAAAACAAAATTTTTATATTACTTGTTCCCTATGTAAGCTCCAAATTTTTATATCTTTTTCCCAGTCCAAAGTTACAAATGAGTAAAGAGTACTTTTAATACTTTTCGGAATTTTTTGAAGCTTTAACACAAATTTTAAAATACTTATAATTATCTTTTAAATATTTTAAATTTACAGAGGGATAAAGAACCTTCCTATCTACATACTGAAAAAAAACATTGTTGGAATTTCCAAATTTGAATGAGTCAGAAGGATACGTACTTTTTCCCATAGGATGACATGGGGATTCCACTTTTTTTCTTCCCCTCCAGATAAATCCCCTACCAATAGTTCCTCATTTAAACTATAGTAAGATTTTCAAGCTTAGTGCGAGCTACAAAAGTAGGATCAAGACTAATTCGTTCACAATTCTTGTAGTCAACACAATTAAAATTTAAGTTGTTCTACCAGAACCTGACACCATTTGTCAGTTACGGATGTTTCAGTGTCAGTTATTGGATATCTGCATTACTAATAATTTAAAGCATGAAATAAAGTAATTAAATTTAGAAAATCAAAAAACCCGATTGCGTGAAAAGCGAACTTTAATTATTTCTCATCAATGTGAAACTACTGGGTCGTTCGGAAAGTCGTGCCCGTTTCGGAAAATCAATTCGTATCGGAAAATTCTGCCCTGTAATTATTAGACATTAGATATAGGAATCAATGTCTAATAATTAAATGATAGAATTTTCCGAAACGAATTGATTTTCCCAAACGGACACGACTTTCCGAATGACCCAATATTTTTTATATTACTTACCTATTTTTTTTATTTACTTGTATTGATAACTTTTAAGTTGTGTTTAGTTGTTAGTTCCTATCTATAAACACTGTTTTGATGAGGCCTATAGATGTCTATGAAGGTTAGAGATGCAGTAAAGCTAGAGATCCTACTTACACAACTTCCAGGTTGTGTAATATTTAAACGGAGCTTCTGACAGTAAAATAGTAAATGAAATATCGTCTTCATTTTGAAAGACCTATCCAATGATATGCCACTCAATAGGGTGCGTAAAAATATTTTTTCGTCTCTACCGCCATTTTGTACTTTACGGCCGCCATTTTGAATTTATAAAAACAAAACCTAGACTATAACCATCCGACGGTTAAGACGAATCGATAGAGACCTCATTCATTAAAATCCATCCAGCCGTTGGGATTTTTCGAGGGTATAAAGAAATTCACATACCCAGATACGCGTGAAACACATAACCTTTCTTGTCAGTCGGCTAAAAAGGGACACAATCATTTTTGTTTTTATATTAAAGTTTAAAGTATTTTTATAGCATTAACCCTTTATGTACTGAATTATGAATTCATAAAAATTTGATCTTCTAAAGCATTTTTCGTGAATTGTTTAAACTACATTAGAAGATTTACATAATTATTTAATCAATTTTAGAAGGATTAATTAAATTTGAATTTATAGGGAGTTTGTGATATTTTTATAGCCCCACTCAAATCTTTTATTTAAAATATTTTTCTTAGTATTTTGTAAAATTAGGAAATGTACAAATATAATGTTCTTACAATAGAAATATAGAAATATTTCCGAATTGAAATATTCGTCCCCTCTCCCCCCTTCCAACGCCAAGAAAGCTGAAAAGATGCAAAGACAAAAGAAATCATGCTTTTAAAAATATTTTTGTTTTGTGTGAGCAATAGTGCTTTTGAAACAAGATAAAGTAATGTATCTATAACTCATTCTAAACTGTTTTACAAATAATCGATGTATTAAATTAATTTTATAGCAAGTTATTTTATTGGTACTTATAAGTACCGTCAGTAGATAAAGGGTTAATTCCTTGAAATATATAATAACCTCTTTTTTTTGCAAGTAAAGTGTCAGACACTGGTTCACCCTGTGTCAGTTATTGGTTTTTTCAAAATGGTATTGGTGTCAGTTACTGGAGTTATTGACCCTGTTTATGAAACAAATTAATTTTTAATAATAAAATGTATAATTTTTGAGGATTTTGTTAACAGTAATTTTTCAATGTATCTCTTAAAAAAAAAAAAAAAAAACATAAAATGGATTTAAAATTTCTGTAATAGTGCTTTGAACTAGGAAGAATCATTAAGGTGTCGTTAGTGTAGGAGTGTTAACCTATATGACAGATTAAATGGTGTATTCTGGAGAAGAATTTTTCTTTCAAGAATTTCTTCTCAAAATATCTCGCGGCGAATTCCAGAAGGAAATATCGTGAAAGAAAATAAAGAAATGTTATTTACAGTATAAATAATATTCAGACATATTTCAGAGGAAACTGAATATTTTGCTATCGAAATTGTAGTTTTTTTTGTAAAATATTTCTCTAATATTTCTATCGTAGGAAATTTATTAACAACGTTATTACGTTTACAATTATTTACAACGTTAAAATTATTACGTTTACAATTATTTACAACGTTAAAATTATTACGTTTAGGAATACTTACAGGAATTTTATCTCAAATAATAGTAACTATTTTTATTATTATATGCTTGAAATAAAATTTAAAGTACTCAGTATTTCAGTTGAAAAAGAAATTTATATATATTTAAAAGTACTTCTCAAGGATTTTGATGAATGTGATAATTGGATTTATTGAAGATGTTATCACTGTTTAAGGTAGACATGCATATTCTTCAGATAATCTAAATTTCAGAGATAAGTTCACATCATTGCATATCACCCTGAGCAATTCACCAAGGCCGTAGCCAATGGGTGGATCACCAAGGTTTGATTCCCTTCCGAAATTTCTGTCAAGATGACTATAAATATGCCATTGACAATCACTCAACACAGTCAAGATTCGAAAATCAACTACAGTAGAGTCCCGATTATACGAGTTAATGTGGACCAAGCTCACCTCAGATAAGCAAAAGACTGGGATAAACCGGATTTACACAAATCGTCACCCACTAAGGAGATTAAACATCAATTTTCACATTATTCGTTCATTTTTATGGTACTATCAACATTTCTTTCATGTACATTTCCGTTACTTTTTAGAAAAACGGGGAATGAAATTGTTTATTTGAAAAAAGTGCTTTATAGTTTTTTGTTCGTTAAATGTCAATTTTGCTGCTTTTTTTTCTGCAGTGTTACACTACTGCATAGCTACCCATTTCTAAGATTCTTCCTTACTTACTAAAACTTGTCAGTAAATTTGGTCTAACTCAATCGCCGAAATCTAACGATTGTCAACTATTAAATATGTCAAAAATTTTTATTCAATTTTAGAGGTAACAAAACTGTACAAATTGGCAGCTATGTGATTTTATTGCTGTCATGAAAATTGCAGGTGTAGCCTTTTCCTTCGGGCTTAAAGTATTAAATAGTTTTTTCCTAATCGAACTTATACCTTTTGGAATGGATCATTTTCTTCTGATGGTAGAAAAAAATTATGGCCATTTTATTCCTCTTCTGACCAGAAAATCAGAGTTCTAACTTTTTACGACTGCTCTTTCATCATCACCTAACATTTCATTTATAATGGCTGCTTCATAATAATGGAAGCCATCAATCAGTCCATCAGAAGAAAATAACTTTGTTAAAAAAAAAAAATCCCAAATGAAATAATGATCAAATCATGATCAAATCTCTTTACAAGATATTTTTCTGGCTGCGGCCTTGCGATTCACAAGAAACAGAAGATTGTCATCTTGCGGGTTTGTTTATGCAGAAAGTCTAAAGAGAAATACCTAATGGATTCAAGAGTTAGACTTTTCTTCTGCCATCGTGTAAATTTTTTGTTATTATGTTAGAAATATATTTTGATATAAAACAGTTAAATGAAAAGTAATCTGCACAAAGCTATGATTTTGCTTTATTATATATTCAACGCGATAAACCCGGGCTTCCAACGTCACAGACAATAAGTAAAATCCAACACATATAATGTTTTTTTTTATATTAACATCCTCGTTTCTCTGCCCATACTAAAGACATGATGAATGAGATATTTTTTCGATAGGTTCTGCAACGGTTTTGATGTAGTATACTTAAACTTTTTTTAAAACACGTTGTATGATTAATGAAAAATTTATGAGAAAACGCATCAGCAAATAATCTCAAAGACTTTTACTTAACTTTTTTTTTTTTAAATAACTGTCCAAACTGAGTAAAATGTATGCAAATGGATAATATGACGCAAAGAAATTATTTACATAAATTTTACTTTTGATTTTGGATAGCGTGGCATAAAAGATAAATCAATTTATTCATACAAATACATTTCAGTGCATTGTATAGTATAGGTTCAGTGAGAGTGATATTTTTAAAAGTGTGTTGGAAAATTAAATGTTTTGGTTAGATGTGTGAATATATTTACCCAAACCGAAAACAATTAAAATTGAATTTTAAAACAAATTGTCTAGAGCTACATCAAGGCGACACTTAAATTTTGATATCATATCTTTTAAAACTCATATTTTGAATTAATGAAAAATGTGAATGATAAAGCATCAATGAATAAATTTTTATTCATCCTCTTAAATTTAACATAATTTTTACACATGCAATTATAAATAAAACAAAAATAAAATGATGAAATAAAAAATATATTTATATATATATATATACATTAATAAATAGCATAGCGTCACTTAAAATTTGATATGATTATTTTTAAGTTCCATATTTAAAATTCTTAAAGCAATAAGATAAAGTGCTGCGTCACAAACTTTTAACCCTTTAAGGGTTTTTGTATCGATAGATTTTTTACGATTAATAAATATTTTTTTAGAATGCCCACTAACAATATTACTAAAAATCATATTCACATAAAAAATAGCAATAATGCGTTCACATAAAGTTTCGAAATGTGTTAAAAGCGATATTTCCATATTAGCCACGTGTCAGGAGTTAACAGCCGAAGAAATCGACAAAAAAATCGTTATTTACCATCACCCTTTTTAGGTGCGTTCGTAATTATATAAATACGTAGCACCTATAGTCGTCGTTCAGTCCGTCCGTCTGTCCGTCCGTCTGTCCGTCTGTCCGTCTGTCCGTCCGTCTGTCCGCATGTAACAGAGCAAAAACTACACAACCGAATGGTCTGAAATTTCAAATATATGATTGTTGCAAAATTTTGTCGAGCCATTTCAAATTTTATGAAAATCGGATGCATAGTTTAATTACAGGGACAGTCAAAAGTTTTTCTTTACATTACGGCCAATGGGAAAAATTATTGCAAGTGCATTTTAATGATATTAGAGCCTTCCGAATGATCTGAAATTTTAAAGATATAACTGTTGCAAAATTTTGTCGAGCCCTTTCAAATTTTAGGAAAATCGGATGTATAGTTTAATTACAGGGACAGTCAAAAGTTTTTCTTTACATTACGACCAATGGGAAAAATTATTGCAAGTGCATTTTAATGATATTAGAGCCTTCCGAATGATCTGAAATTTTAAAGAGATAACTGTTGCAAAATTTTGACGAGCCCTTTCAAATTTTAGGAAAATCGGATGTATAGTTTAATTACGTCAAAAGTTTTTCTTTACATTACGGACAATGGGAAAAATTATTGCAAGTGCATTTTAATGATATTAGAGCCTTCCGTATGATCTGAAATTTTAAAGATATAATTGTTGAAAAATTTTGTCGAGCCCTTTCAAATTTTAGAAAAATCGGATGTATAGTTTAATTACAGGGACAGTCAAAAGTTTTTTTTTACATTACGGCCAATGAGAAAAATTATTGCAAGTGGATTTTAATGATATTAGAGCCTTCCGAATGATCTGAAATTTTAAAGATATAACTGTTGCAAAATTTTGTCGAGCCCTTTCAAATTTTAGGAAAATCGGATGTATGTTTAATTACAGGGACAGTCAAAAGTTTTTCTTTACATTACGGCCAATGGGAAAAATTATTGCAAGTGCATTTTAATGATATTACAGCCTTCCGAATGGTCTGAAATTTTAAAGATATAATTGTTGTAAAATTTTGTTGAGCTATTTCAAATTTTAGGAAAATCGGATGTATAGTTTAATTACAGGGACAGTCAAAAGTGTTCCGTTACATTACGGGGAATGGGAAAAAAATGTTGGAAGTGCATTTTAATGATGTATCAGACTATGCGCTTTATGAAGTGCAAAAAATTATACATTCAGTACAATATGGGTTGCAAAAAATAATTATAAAACTAGTTATAGTACGAACGCACCTCATTTGCCACGTTTGACGAGCAATTTCCAACTTGTTGATTCTGTTTCGTTTCAGTGGTTTTAGTGCTAAATTCGATTAAATGCCTTAAATTTGTGTTTTATTTATATTTTAATGCTTTATTTATTGATCGAAGAATATTTTAATTCGTTATGGAATATAAGCTGGAAACAAATGCTGGGTATTTATATTAATTTAAGTGCAAATGGATTTTTCTTTGCACGCGATAGAGATAGATTTGAAAAAAAATTCATGCGGGAAAATTATTTTAAAAACAATAAAAAATGAGTAAATTGGGATACTGCTTTGACACAAATTGCGATACAGTTTACAAACAAATTGCATTTGAAAGTACAATTTTTTTTTCCCCTATTCGATGAAAAATTCGTGTAAAAATTGAAAATGTGCGGTATTTAGAAATTAAAAATTTGCAATAAAAGTTAGATTTAATCGTCTACTGTTGCCAGCGTTACGCACGGACATGTTTGCCCTTTTTAGTATATACAAATAGGATTACGCATATATATGTGTGTGTGTAATAATACTTTTTGCGATTAATATAACTATTCAACTATAGGAAAATCGACAAATTATAAACCGACCAGCAATCCCAACACAGAAAAATCTATATCTAGGACCGAAAAATGCATAGACCGAAAAAAAAAAAAAAAAAAGCATGAGGAGCTTAAAATCCAAAAACAGAATGTAAAAATATTACAAAAAGTAAACGGAAACCATATTGTGAAATACTTTATCAAGGCAATATTCTACAATATCAGTAATTCGTAATTGATTTATATATAATATTAATTATATATATAATATAAATATAATTAGACTAATTATTAAGCATTAATAAATATAAATAACGTGCTTAATTACATGTATAATCAGGCTTTGTTGATATATATCAATGGATCATGATATATATCTCGATATATATCCGATATTTATTTTTAAAATATCAAGATTTTTGATATTTTCATATTACTCACTATTTATTTTTAAAATGTCAAGATGTTCGATATTTTCTGCATTTGATATTTATTTTCAAATATCAATGCGCAAGTTATCTTTGATATTTTCAATCAAAACAAGTGTAACTTAATGTTTCAACTGTTACTGACTGTGTCATTTTGTAGATAAAGAACTTTTGTCTCTGGCAATGATTCTTTTAGCCAAAAAAGAAAAGAAATATATTTTCCGAGTATCATGTTTGAGGTTTTTATTTTAAAATGTAGAACTAATAATTATGTGGAACTTAATACAGAATATACATTTTAGATAATCTGTTATATACAACTTCATTAGAAAAGAATCTTCTCTGGTTTTGGTTTTGTTGAGTTCAAACTGTACAACATATGATGAAATAAAAAATAAGATAAGCTTACATTTATGTTAAAATTTTTGAATAATAATAATAAAAAACAATTTTGTATTTAAAATTTTGTTTTATAACTTTCTGGTTTTTTGGTACTTGATACTGAATCCTAAATTGCCTTTTTTTTTTTTGTTAAGTGTATTAAAACAAATTGTTTCTGTTTTCAATAGTCGATCTTCAGTTTTGTTCTAGGCGAAAAAAAAAGAAAAAAAAAAGAAAAAAGAAAAAAAAGAAAAAAAAAAGAAAGAAAAATGCATTTTTAGTATATTGTTCAATTAAGTTTCATGTTAAGCGCAATATATTTTAGCTTCTAAATTATACTATGCTTGAAAATATTTGTTATCAGCAGTAAGTGGGCTGTTTTGAAAATATCGGATATATATCGAAATTATCGGATATTTTTGATATTTTCGAAAATATAATGATATTTACGAACCCTGTGTATAATTAAATTTATATACTGCACACACACACATATACATATGTATAATCAATGCATTAAGGCTGTTCTCAACTGCTCTGCTCAACAAGCGCAAAATGTTTTGACACATTTACAAATTCATTTTTTAACGGAAAGATTTAAAAGTGGAACGCTTGACTATGGAAGCGATTTGGAATCGAACTGTGTTTTCAATTTTTGTGATAAATAAATTACCTATTGAGGTGTAAGCGATTTTGATCACGTGACAAAGACGTTTTCACCCTTTCTTGAGTGGATATTCTTCTTTTGCGCGGAAATTCGGTTCAAAACGCCTACTTTGACACCGTTTTCTGAAAGATCTATTGCGTTTGCAAAAAAACGGAAAAAACAGTTCGATGACATAGTTTCTGAACAACAACACCTGCTAGTTTCACGCATTTCCGAGCGAAAAGGAATTAAAACTTATGTCATAAAGTTGCCCTTTTGGATTTGAGAACACCCTTAAAATAATGTTGTAACATCTCTTCACTACTAAACTTTAGTTCGTCAACGGTTTAAAATACATGCCAGGCGAACGAAATGCTAATGCTAATGATGATTTTCATGAAATTAATACATTGGCCTGAAAAGTAACATCTGGTGGGCACAAGAACTGAATGTCTTTTTCGGCAATCATTCAGATGTCTCGTTATAAGGTTAGACAGCTAGTTTGATATAAAAATTAAACGAAAAATAACATATAATAAATGCATTAGAAAAATGAAAGCTATACGTCTTTACATACTAAACTCTCTCGTTAGTACAGAAATGAATCAATGTACAGGAAAACACGCACATTTAAACTCTTATTTTGGTCCAACATTTTTTTAAAGCATTCCGTTTTCACCAGCTTCTTAAGCTCTGAAACAAGGTTCTTAGACTTTTTCTTTCTTTCTTTGAAGTATTTCAATAATAAATGTATTCTTCCGTGGAATGTTACTTTTTTAAATCTTTGATAAGTAAAGAAAATAACTCTATGATGGATTAAATAGAGTCATTCCGGAAGAAGAGCTTTTATTCCAGAGTTTTTTGTCGCAAAATATCTTGGATCAAATCCTAGAAAGAAAACGTCAGAAGAAATAAATAAAATATTTTTAAAGCAGCATTTCCCAATCTTTATTATTAACGTTCCACTCAGTGCCTGATTTACGGCAGGGCATTCGGGGCAAGCAGGGCCCAAGGCCCCTGATTTTCAGGGGCCCCAAATGCTGCTGAAGGTTTTTCAATTATTGTCAAAAACCAGATGTAGTTTTAATATCAAATGGAATTTCACATTTCATTCTGTATTTTATTATGTTCGTTATTCTATTTGATAACATCGTATATTTTGCCCGAAATATCCACATTTAATTACTTTATTATAATGAATTTTTTTTTAAATTTTTATAACTTAAAAAATATATTGTATTTTTAATCCTCATTTAATCCTGTTCCTATTCTCGTCAGATTGTTTGGGGAGTTGGCGAACATAGCTCGCAGGCGGCAGAGACCCCTTATTATTATTTTTTTTAATTGTAGCTTAGTATTGCGAAAAATTTATTATTAGTTGTTGCATTCTTTATCATTCCAGATATATAGACTTGCATAGGAAAAGATAACCAGCACCACACAACTGATTATAAAACGTATAATCCTTTAAATTTCATATTTGTGAAATAATTATTTAAAAGTAATTTAATGATTATCAAATTTAATTTTTTAATGGATATTTTAAAGTAATTATTAAAGTCAATATGGTTACCTTAGTAGGTACCTTTTTCATTATATATATATATACATACGCTTGTGTGCCAACATTAAGGACGAAGTAGATAAATTAGCATAAAAGCCTAACAAGGTAACAGCACGGAATAAAATACCAATCAGGAGATAGACCTGGAACAGATGCAGTAGGGCATGCGCGTATATCGCATATGACGTAAGAGGGAGAAATCGGAAGGGTATAAAGCACAGAGGAAGTGAACGCTCTGCCATTAAGTAAAATCTATTGCACGGTGTACGGTGATTTTAATGACGGTTTGTTGCTACTACTGTGTGATATAGCCAACAGGGAATCCAGGAGATGTCATCTGGGTGACATAACCAGAGGTCTCATCATTGGAAAGTTGGAAGAAGGTCGAAGTGTGACAAGTGTGGCCGAAGACTTCGGGATCGCTCACAGCATCGTTTCACGAGCCTGGAGACGTTTAAAACGATAGGAACAGCTTTCCGAGCAACCAGCAGTGATCGCCCACGAGCAACAACAGCAGCCGAAGACTGCTATGTTGTCCTACAGGCGAAAAGAAACCGGCGGCAGACAACTGTAGAAATCGCCAGGCACATGGATCAGACTACTGGCTGTCGGATATCACGTTTTACCGTAGGCAGGAGGCTGAAAAAAAGGTGGTCCATACGCACGTTTACCAGTACGGTGTATACCATTAACGCCAGCTCATCGGAGACGCCAGTTTCTGTGGTGCCAGGAAGACATGAATTGGACACAACAGGAGTAGGGTCGAGAACTCTTCACGGGTGAGAGCTGATTTAGTCTGACGAGCGATTCTGGACGTATACAAATCCGGAGAAAGCAGGGAACACGCAATCACCCCTCCAACATCATCGAAAGGGACAGTTTTGGAGGTGCCAGAATCTCGTTTAAGGCGGTATCATGTTTGGTAGTCGTACGAACCTCTACGTCTTCCAAGGAAGTGCAGCCACTGGTGTCCGCTATTGCACAGAGTTTCTCTTGAATCATTTGCGTTTGTTTAGAGGTGCTGTGGGTTCGGACTTCCTCTTCATGGGCGACAACGCTACATTTCATCATATAGCAGCTGTCACAGAGCTCTTTGCGAATGAAGATATTCAACGCATGGGCAGCAAGGTTCTCGGACCTAAATCCCATAGAGCACGTGTAAGACCTTCTCGGGAGACGTTTGGCAGCACGTGACCAAGTGTCATCAACGATTCCGCAGCTGCAGTTGGCGTTACAAGAGGAATGGGACTCGATGACTCCTCGGCTCCTTGATAACATCGTTCTCAGCATGGTCAGATGTTGTAAATCCTGCATCGCAGTCAGCGGTGACCATATCCCCTATTAGAGACTGAATTGTTCCTGCCAGGTGCCTGTCAGATAGACGTTTTTCTGTCTTCTCTGCAGCTGCGCTCCAAGTGATCTTTTCAATAAAGAGTTTTTATATCCCGTTGATTCCTTGTTTAAGTGGTTTTGAGCAATTATCCTATATTTTCACATCTTGGAGATCTTATGGTATGATTTCGGTCGATGTAAAAAACTTCTGCACGACGTTGCATTCGAAAAACCATCCCGTCCTTAATTTTTGCACACCAGTGTATATATTACGCAATCCCCCTGTAAGCATCGGTGCAAAGGGGTCCCCGTAAGCATCTGTGCCCAGGGCCTCCAGATTTGTAAATAGATCCCTGGTTCCACTGATATTATAGTTGTATAGAGGGTTTTCTATAATTTGTGATGAGAAAAAAGGGAGCTTACATGAAAACTCTGCTTTTATATACAGGAAAACTATATACACGCATCACAAACATAAACAAATATATACAGAATCAAAATTAAATAATAAAACTTTGCATGAATCACCATAAAACAAAAGAACACACATGACGCGTTTCAGGATGGAAATTTTAACAGCCGTCATCAGATAAAATAAGCACGTGTCTGTAAGGGGACAAGGTCACAAATCAACAATAAGGACAGAGAGGAGAGCTTACAAAGAATACGACAGGTGGCGCTAGCTAAAAGGTTAACACAAATCACAGAGGAGAAATAATACATTAGTAGAGCTGTGCAAGGTGACGTCACGAACAGGTTTTTCCTGCTTTGCTGCTGTAGGACAGCTATCGCTACCTTTATCAATGCTTTTTCTGTTTGTGTGTTCTACAGCTTTTTTCATTGTTCTCCGGTAAAAGTCACGTGATATCAACTGCTCTTATGACTGATGCTCGTATTCACCATCTACCTAAACCTAGGAAACATGGGTCGAACGGTCAAATGAAATTCCCGATTAACCTCATTGGACAGAATCGCAGACGAAGTCCAATCACATTAATGTTGAAAACCATTTGAGCGTTCGACCCAAGTTTTCTAGGTTGAGGTAGATGGTGAATACAAGCATGCCATTCTGAATCATTTCAACAATCGAGTACTGAACTTCCTTTCGGATACAGCCTCTAAAATAGGCTCATTTGAAAATAGTTTCTCTGAATTTTCATGAAAATTTGTTTTTAGGCTAATTGAAGTGCGTAAAATTTATTTATGGTGTCAAACTTAGGTATATTGCTATTGAAAAAAATAAAGTTTCGGTTCGTTTTGATGTGCTGGTGGCCACCTAAGCAAATTTTATATACATCATTTAAAAGTATACTTTATTTGCAATCGTTTAGTACCAGTAACTTTCTTCTATAATAATTTGTTGGAGAGTTAGTAGGGGGGGGGTGTTTACCTTTTTTTTCACGACTGTACATTTTTCTCTCTTTAAAAATTTTACTGCAATATAAATTCTGTAAATATAAAAGCATTGGTTAAACAGTTATTAAGAAAAAAATCTTCCTTGGCAAATGACGGACCAACCTGTACTTACTTTCATTTTGTTCTAAATTCTCTATATAAGATTTTTTTAAAAACTAACATTAAATTACATTTTTCAGAAATATTTTATTACTTTTACGCTGGAATAATGATAATAATGTCACGATCAATTCTAGATGGATTTTTCAGAATAAACAATAATGTTTACTTGCTTCTGACAATTTTTAAGAAGTTTCATAGCTGAATTAACTATAAGACCTCGCACAATTTTTGTTTTCGAAGAAAATTTTTGAAGAAATAAAAATATATATTTTCCTCGATCGCTCTAGAAAAATCGTGATAAAAAAATAATTTGATTATTTGAAAATTCTGAGTGTATCGATCAAGGGATATACAATGTTTACATTATTACAAAACATCTTTTTGAAAGTTGACGTAAGAAGATTATACTAACATCAAAAACGTTAAACGATAACAGAGTTTAGAAATATGTATAATTTTATTTTGGGGTAATTTTATTGTTGAGAAGTTTCAATCTTTTCAAAAGAAAATTGTAAAGTTTCATTTTTTAGAAATGCCATGTATATGCGTAATAATAATAAAAAAAACTGTTTGGGTGTTTATAAGCATAATAACGTTGTTTTGGGACACCGTGGCTGAGTGGTTAAGGCATCACACCGCTAATCGCTTGAGAGCGTAGGTGGGCTGCTGGGACTCCCACTGGATCCTTTGCACGCTCTTTGTGGAGCTCTCGGTCGTAATTCTCTGGTGGTGTAAATTTCCTTGTGGCTATCTCACAAGGCCGAAACTAACGGGGGAGGGGGGGTAGAGGGGGCATGTGCTCCGGGCGCCAGAACGAAGGGGCGCCAAATGAAGGATTGTACCTTTGGAATGGGTCATTTTCATCTGATGGACTGATGGCTTCCATTATTATGAAACAGCCATTATAAATGAAGTGTTAGGTGAAGATGAAAGAGCAGTCGTAAAAAGTTAGAACTGTGATTTTCGGGTCAGAATGGGGAAAGTTTTATTACCTTGATTTGATGCTTTTTTTGCCCTGATCCTTGCCATAGTAGATTACGTAGTTCAGTATTTCATATTTTATGATTACATATTTTAAATTTTAAAATAAGTCGGCTATTAAAAAATTAGTACAATTCTCTTTGTAAATATACTTTGCGAAGGGGGGGGGGGGGGGCGCCAAAATCCATGTTTGCACCAAGTGCAAAAAAAAGGCTAGTTTCGGCCCTGCTATCTTGTGTGTAATGACGATGACTTATAAGCGGGCACCTGATGTTAATCACACAAGTCAGATGTATGTGCTAAAAAAAAAAAAAAAAAGAAAAAAAAAGAAACGCTGTTTTAGGAAGAACCATTGCTACAAAATTTAGCACAAAAATATTTTAGGTCATTAACTTTTGTACCCTTGAGGATTCGTTTGAATTTGTTTTAACCATTTTCGCAAATGCACCCCTCTACTTTGCCTTTTATACTTATTTATATGAGAGCTTCCAGTTTACATAACTATACACAATCTATCATACCTGTACTAATATAATAAAGTAAGGCTTGTTTGTGTGTTCGTTTGTAGGAGGTAATATCTCTGGTACCACGGAAACGATTAAGAAAATGTAAGTGCGAAAATGCTGGCGACCATATCTGCTCCAACATAGGCTATACTATAATTTATGTTGGTGCAACAAACACCAAGGATGCAGTAGCACAAAATTTCTAAAATTGGAATTTCAGTGTTATTGATGTGGCTAAAAACTTGAAATTTGGCGTGATGGTTACTTTTAAGATGAAAATACTTGCTACGAATTGTTTCTAAAAAGTTCAGAATTTAAAAGGGTCAAATGAGCAGAAACCGTTCTAAATTACGAATTTTTTTTTTCAACTTTTAGGTCTAGAAACTTGAAATTTGACATGGCTGTTTCTTTTAATATGTAAATGCTTGCATAGAGCAGTTTCTAAAAAAATGGAAGTGTAAAAAGCTGCGGGATTAAAAAACGTTCTAAAATTGCGATTTCTGTGATATTGTTGAAGCTAGAAATGTGCAATTTCGCATGGTTTACTTCTAATATGTAAATTTTCCCCCCAAAAAAACAGTTTAAAAATCTTTTGGAATTTAAAAAGGTGAAATGAGCGGAAAATGTTCTAAAAACATTCTACTTTACGACTAATTTGGAGCTGTTAGGACTTAAAAACTTGAAACTTGTCATCACCGTTTCTTTTAAAACGTAAATACTGTAGTTAGTATTTCTTCAATTCTAAGCAATTCTAGCTGTATAAGGTAATAGGAACATAAAACGTTCTAAAACTGCAATTTCTGTGATACTGCTGGGGCTAAAAACTTGAAATATTGCATGGCGGTTACTTTTAGGATGTAAATGATGTTCTCTAAGAACGGTTTCTTAGAAAATTCGAAATTTTAAAAAAGGAAAATGAGGGAAAAACATTCGAAGCTACGATTAATTTGGAATTATTAGGGCTAGAAACTTGAAATATATAAAACTGTTGGCACGTAGTTAGTATAATTTAAGAAGGTGAAGCGTATTTATGTAAGCTTCACTTATACGGTGCATTTTAATAACAATTTTCAAAGTGGAAAAGGAAACAAAGCTTCCTTCCAACTATCAAAGATAAAAAGAATGAAAGAATGCCAAATACCCTCCTTACTTAAATGCGAAAGGGTCTTTCAATATATTTTATTTTCCCTCACAGCAGGTTTATTATAATTTTACGAGAGAATTTTAATGATTGTTTTTTAATTATTTCTATTAAAGACACTTCATGCTCTATTTTTTCATGTATGTAAAATACATATTTATGCATATAAAATGATAAATATTTCGAAAAAGCTAGGAGTCAGATAATTGTATATACTATCCGTTTTAAAAAATGTAAAATTACATTCCTTGCATCGTCCCACAGTGGAGTATTTGACCCAAAAACCTGGCCAAAAATGCAAAAATTAAAATTTTCTCTACAATTGTAAAAAGCGGATATTTTAATAGCTGACTAACTGGTGCATTGATCTATGTCTATTTCAGAAGTATAAGTCATATACGGTGGCTCCCAGCCTCAATTGAAAGGAGGTTTTTTGAGAAAAGACGTGCTTTATTGTTACGTTTCAGGTTTGTTATTGTGTATTATATTTTAATTATGTTTAAATGTATATTTTTGTGGCTTCGTGAATTTTTGAACTCAATAGCTTTATTTTTTATATAATATTGATTTAGATATATAGCATTTTAAAGGTGTGCCGGACAGCCGGACCATTTTTGAAGTATAGTTGTATTGCTTATAGTTTTGAAGTCCAATTAAAAAAAAAAAAAATCTTCCGCATAGCGTTGCCATTTTTAAATATAATTTTTTTGGTAATCTCTTAATAACACTTAAAAACCAGAATCTTTATACTAAAACTCAAATTTAGAGACTCAACTTTGGGTATACTAAATTTAAATAATATATATATTAATACATTGGTTGATATACATAATTAAAAGTTTACATACAGTAAAATTAACACATTTAATTGAACATTACTTGTAAATAAAACTACTCTATCAAAAAATTACTTTATCTTATAAACAGTAAAAAGTTAAGTGAACTTTGTATTACATTTTTCTTTTTTAATTAAATGCATGCTTTTATGTGTATACAACATCAGTTAAGTGTATTTACTAATCGGAAGTCAACAGCAATGATTTAACTATAAAACACATGAAAAATAATTTTGGCAAGGATTTTGCTTTAAATACTCCAATGTGCGTCGCTCGGATAGAATAGACAATGTACTTTAAATCGCGTGTTTTCTCGCACTTAAATTGCCAGTTTTTGGCAAGTTTTGTGAATTGATTTTTGAAAAGTTAATTTGTGCTTTTGATTTTGGATAGTCTTATTTAAAGCATCGGCAAAGAAAAAAAAATCTCAAGTATTTTATACTGAATTGTCAATTATTTTCCATTCTTTAGTTTCCATATTTAATTTCCATATAATTTTATAGTAGCATTTATATTTTGTATTTAGGTTCATAGTAATTCAAAAAGTGAAAAAAAGATAATTTCTTTAAATTTTATTCACAACTTTAAAAAATACGTCCATTTATGTATATTTCATTCCCAGCGTATCATAAAATTTACGAACTTTCGCGTTTGAAATATTTTTCTTAAAACGAAATATAATAGAATCTCGAATATCCGACGCTTGATTACACGTCGGACTTTGTTATCAGACAATCCCAACATATTTAATTAGTCTATGGCTGCATCCTGAATTACGGACGAAAATATTTTTACAACATTGAAAACATTTGCAAGATACTTAAAAACTTATTTCTTAAAAATAGTGGTATGAATAGCATATAAAAATAGTCGCCATTGGCAGCCCTGCATAAATGCTAACATATGATAAACATATTGTTTCAAAAATCGTAAAAAGAATTTTTTTTTTTATCTTTTTCACAACTTATATAGTTACATTCATTTAAGTATGCTTCATTTCTAGCACATTAAAAAAAAATAGGCACTTTCACTTTAAAAATATTTTTCTTAAAACCAAAATATGTAGTAGAATCTCGATAATCATACTTTCAGTTACACGATAGACTCTGTTAACCGACAATCCCAACATATTTAGTTATAAAAGTGTCTGTGGCTGTATTCCTGAATTCTGGACGAAAGTTTATCATAATCAATTTTATAAAACTTTAAACATGACATAAATGCTAATAAATGATAAAAATATTATTTCAATGCATTGTAAATTTACTAAATAATGCGGAATTATGTCACAATAATAATTTAATATACATCGGAAAATTTCGAAAATCAGGAGCATTTTTCATCAACTGATCGTAATCCCCGTAGACCATATTCTAATTTCTCTTGTCTACAAAAAGACAAAAAGTGTTTGAAAATCAGGAAAAAGAAGCAAATGTAAATGAGTTCTTTTATATTAGAATCAGATTTTTTTTTAATGATTTATTTCAATTATAATTTTACGTTTTCGCAATTCGATTTCCCTTATATCATGTTCAGCCATGTAGAAAAAAAAAAGTAAACAACCCCTATTAAACCTGCAACAAATTATTGTAGAAGAAAGTTACTGGTACCAAATGATTGGAAATAAAGTCTTCTTTTAAATGATGCACATAAAATTTATTTGGGGTGTGGGAGGGGGGCATCTACATATCAAATCGAATCTAAACTTTCTTTTTTTCAATAGCAATATCCAAGTTTGACACTATAACTAAATTCTAAACCCTTCAATTAGACTAAATACAAATTTTCATGAAATTCGTACGAAACTTATTATTTTAAAACTAGCCGCCTCTGGCGACCAGTTTGGTCTCCCTTAAATGTATGCTAAGCATTGCATCATATTACTTTCATTCTTAAACTAATT